>CM042051.1:18415000-19615000 GCA_023525745.1 Arctium lappa | reverse complement strand
TATAAAAGTAAAACCCAAGAGTGATGAGGTGGCACCATGAGAAGTCTTCTTTGGTATTTATCTAATTTTCTAGAATTTTGATTTATTTTTAAATAATAGTCATACATTAAATATGTATCATTAAATATTAAAACTTTTCATTTTTCATTTTAAGATATATAAAAATCATTAAAAAACTTTATTTTTATTTAACTTTCACTTTTAAATTTTAAAAGCCAATTAATATATGTATTGAACTTTAAAATTTTCATGAAATATAAAAAACCAATATTCTGTATATATTACATCAATATATATATATATATATATGTATTACAATAATTAATTTTATGAATTTATTTATTATTTATTCAAAACTTTTATTAAATGAGTATTGTTTTATTTATTTAGTAAGATAAATGAGTCTATTTATTTAATTTTTTATTTTTTGATAAGTTAACAAATGTTTATAAATGAATAAAATTAGAATCAATTCTATTATTTTTTTAAGAATATATATATATATATATTACAATAAATAATTTTATAATGAATTTATTTACTTATTTATTTTTTTAGTAAGCTAACAATGATTATAATTTTTTTTTATTTAATGAGTCTGTTTTTTTATTAGTAAAATAACAATGCTTATAAATCAAATTTTTTATTAAATGAGTCTATTGTTTTATTTATTTAGTAAGTTAAATGAGTCAATTTATTTAATTTTTAATTTCTTAATAAGTTAACAATTGTTTATAAATGAATAAAATTAGAATCTATTATATTAGTTTTTTAAGAAATATTAGTTGATGGAATGTACATTATATAAATTAAATAAACAAGTTACTATGATTATTAATATATATAAAGATCATTTCATTTTTTTTATTTACATTAAAATCAAAATATATACATAAATGAAATAAAATTAGAATAAATTGTTTTATTTTTTTTAAGAAATATTAGTTAATGAAATGTATATATTGATTATTTTCAAGAATTAAAGCCACTCATGAATTCAAAAAACGTTTCATCTTTTCCAATTCTGAATCATCAATATATATAAATGAATATTAAATACGATCAATTATCAATTAATATATATATATATAGGTCATAAAAATTGTGTTGTCATTTTAGATTGTTGGGTACATGAGCTTTTTTTGGTGTGCACGAAACAATTTTGAGCTATACCTTTTCATTTATTTAAAAAAATATTTAATACACATTTTTACCCTTTATGAAAAATGTATATTTCATTGTAATTTGGTTGTTTTATTTGTAATGTTACTTGCAAAACTATGTTCAACATCCAACTATCCAACTCTATTCATCTCTACTTATCCATAAATTGAGTTTTTTTATTACCATTTTTAATTTCTAATTTTTTATTGCTTTATCGTTTATATTTGATTGTAACTGTAATATGTAAATGTGTATTATGCTAAACTTTTTGTTCTTTTCCTAGAAAAAAAAATTACGAGTGACGGAGGAGAAAATAATTGTCCGCTTTCTTTAAAATAAACAAATTTAACATATGAAACCTTGCAAATGTGGCTATGAGGACCATTGTCATATATAGGGTTAATCTACAATTAATAGGCCAACATTTTTTTAGTATTGTTGTGGATCTCATGAATTTCATTTAAAACAACCATATATCATAATAATTTTATGTTGCTTATTTTCCAGGTTAAACTCAATTGTTATGAAGTTTGGACTTTTTTACTTATGTTGGGATTTTTCTTCATCAAAGTATACATAAAGCTCTTCATCAACATTTTCCTTAAGGACTTTTTTACTTATGTTGGGATTTTTCGGAATTCTACAATTTTGAGTTGTATCAATTTGATTTAGTTTGAATTGAACTTTGAATAATGAGGTTTGTTATATTTTATATCATTTTTTGTTTCTTAATACTTGGTTTTTATTTTTTTTGTTTGAAGCGGTTGGCAATTTCAAGACATTGTTATTTTATTTTTTCTCATAGGGAAATGTTTTGTTTTGTTCCATGATTATATTTATATATTTGTAAGCAACGTAGATGTTACACCTTGATTGAAAGTGGTTATTTATTCATAAAAAATCATGTAAATATGAAACATATATTTGGAATCCATTTAATTGAGTTTATTATGTTAATAAATTACATTGCAAAACAAATTTATGAGCTATGGAAAGATAAATTTTGCATACAATTATTTATCCAAATTTTAGTTTTTTAATATATATATATATATATCTAATTAATTGATTAAATATATTCATGCATTTTTTTAATTATTATACATTAATGTATCTCATTAATTGATTCAATGTTTTATATTATTCTTTTAGTTATTATAAATCAATAAATTTAAATGATTAAGAATCAATAAATTTAAATGAAATAGTTATGACAATTTATTATGTTTCAATATTTTATTTACTATTCATTTATTTATTTTTTATGTAAACAATAATCAATACATCAATATATATTATTATATAAAAAAAGGCTAAAAGAATCTAGAAATTTTGAGGATGCTTGCATTATTGTTTTTGTTATTTATCCAATTTTTATTTTTTAAATCTATATATTTATATCTAAATAATTGATTAAACATTTCACTTTACGTATTTTTGTAATTTTTATATATTAACATACCTCATTAATAGACCTAACTTTTCATATATTTTTTAATTATTATGAATATATATATATATATATATATATAGAGGCACCTTCAAATACAAACTTTTTAATGGTGCAAACCATGCAACCCACTTATCTATCACATATTTTGTTTTTACCTTTTTAATAAAAAAATGGGAAAATAAAATATGTGCTAGATAAGTGGGTTGCATGGGTTTGCACCATTAAAAAGTTTGCATTTAAACACCCCTATATATATATATATAAAGGTAAGATTCAAGGTTGATGAGGTAGCACCTCCTAATGTTAGGATTATCTTCTATCTTTTTTCTCAAATTTTTTATTTTTTAAAAAAGTTGAATTAAATGTAAAAGACTTTTCCGTCCCTACATGAGAAATGTGTAATCCATTATTAAGTTGGGGTTTTTTTGGTAATTTTATATGCATATGTTTAACCTCCAACTCTTCGTTTGCTTCTTCATTTACTTTCAAAATTTTTTTTAATGAATTTGTTTCACTAAGTTGCAATAATAAACAATGAAATTCTAAAACTTGCTTTGGTGGGGGATGAAAAAGATGAGAGTTGAAGAAGATATAGAAGACTTGAAACAAGTATGTAAAAATTATATTCTTGAAAATTATGATATGTTATTACATATTTCTTCTTTTCTATATTGTTGGATGTGTTATTATCATAGGACATGATTGTGTTTACGATTGAATCATATAGATTCGAATAAAGTTCTTATATTTTTGTGATTACAAAATTTAATAATTTCTTTTTTTCAAATTTAAGTGTCATTGAAAATAATCGTGTATACATGATTGATAATTGCGTTAAATTTTGATTACTTCAAGATTTTTTCTATTGACATTAACATTGTAATTGTTGTGACTATTTATGGTGTTAATTATGGTTTCATTCCCGAAAAACTATCCTCAAATCTTAGTGGAAAAACTTTTTTCATGATCAAAAAGTCAAAATATTATTTGTTGAAAAGTTTATTGATTTGGTTTGTAACATACTAATAAAATTACTTCTAGGTTTTCATTTTTTATTTACATAATAATTAATATAAATAAATTTTTTTATTGTCTTTTATTCTATTAGTTTAACATTGAATATTTATTTATCAATATTTTTTATTTACAAAACAATCAATATGATTAGAAAAAATTTATTTACTTTTCATTTTTTTTTATTTTGCGTGAGTCTCTTTATTTACATTTTATTGTATTACTTTAACAATTAATATATTTAAAATCTTTTAGATTTATTTACTATTCACTTTTTATTTATACAACACTTAATACATCAATATCAATATATACTATTATGAAAAAAAAAAGGCTAAAGTAATGTATGTTGACATTTTGAGAACACCAGAATTATTATTTTTATTATTTATCCAAATTTTAGTTTTTTTAATATATATATATATCTAATTAATTGATTAAATATATTCATGCATTTTTTAATTATTATACATTAATGTACCTCATTAATTGATTCATTCAATGTTTTATATTATTCTTTTAGTTATTATAAATCAATACATTTAAATGATTAAGAATCAATAAATTTAAATGAAATAGTTAAGACAATTTATTATGTTTCAATATGTTATTTACTATTTATTTATTCATTTTTTATGTAAACAACGATCAATACATCAATATATATTATTATAAAAAAAAGGCTAAAAGAATGTAGAAATTTTGAGGATGCTTGCATTATTGTTTTTGTTATTTATCCAATTTTTATTTTTTAAATCTATATATTTATATCTAAATAATTGATTAAACATTTCACGTATTTTTGTAATTTTTATATATCAACATACCTCATTAATAGAACTAACTTTTCATATTCTTTTTTTAATTATTATGAATATATATATATATATATATATGTATGAAACTGAAATACTTATGATAATTTAATATATTTCAATATACATAATAAAAAGATAAATGAGAATGTTTAGATCAGGCAAACCGTTTAGTTTAGATCATTTCTATCATAAATTGAGAAAAACTATTATATAAATATATATATATATATATATATATTAAAATTCCAGTAATTAAATTATAATGATTTCTACAAATAATTTGTATACAGTTTGTTGATTATCATATTTAACAATTAACATGTATCATATGGACAACTTACATATTACTATCAGAGTTACTCATGCTACCGTGCAACGTGCGGTTCCGACACTAGTATATATTAAATTAACAACCAATAGTTGGTTCAAGGAAAAGCTTTTCATCTTATTTATCTTTTTTCTCCTTATTTTGATTTATTTTTAAAATAAAATCAACACATTAATTTCTAACCCTTTCATTTTCCTACTTTTTTAACTTCATTTTTCATTTTTTTTTATAAATAAAATTTAAAGCTACAAATATATAAAACTACATATATGTTTATTTATATCAATACATGTAAAATTTTAATCTTAATCTTAATATATATTAAATTAACAACCAATAGTTGGTTCAAGGAGAAGTTTTTCACCCTATTTAAATAAATCATCAAAATCAATCAATATATATCAAAAATTCGCAAGCAATATATCAATATAAATATTAAAATTTATTAAAGTAAGAACCAATATTTGGTTCAATGAGAAAATTTCTATCATACTTATGTTTTTTTCTTTATAATCTTCATTTATATATCCAAATTTATCTTTATATATATTAATCATTTATATTTATATATATAAAAGGAAGAACCATGTGTAATGACGTGACAAATTGAGAGTGCATGATTGCTTTTAAAAAATTTTAAAAAATTATTTTAAAAAATGATTATGTTGTTATAGACTTTTGGGTCCCTATATGAAAATTTTATGTTATATTATGTGAAGGGATTTTTTTTGTAATTTTTCTAACATCATGTAACTCTCTAACCTATTCATCTTCATCTCCCACAACCTCTCAAATTATTTCTCCTATCCTATACATCTCTAAATGTCTACATCTCAATTTATTTCTTTCTATTTGGTTTTTCTTCTATTTTACTTATTATATTCTTTATTTCTTCATTTTTTTTACTTCTCCAACAATTTTATATATGTTCGTATCGTTATTTAGATTGCATTATAGTCTTTATGTATTAGGTCATGAAGATTTGAAACTCAATATGTGATTTCTTGGTTACAATATTAGGTAAGAATTTTATATATGTTGGTTTCGTGATTTTGATCATATTATAGTTTTATATATGTTTGTATCGTGATTTTGTTTGTATTATAACTATTATGTATTAGGTGAAGATTTGAAGTTTTCAAGTCCAGTATGTGAAATTTTTAATTATGTTGCACCTTTTTTGGTTTGCAAGCTCTTGGTTTTAGATTGGGTTTTATGATTAAAGTTTGGTTTGCGCTTGTACTTATTTGAAGGTTTAAAATTTGGGTTTTGGTAGTTTGTGGTTATGATCTAATGGAAGGATTTTATGTAAGTTTGTTTTGTGATTTAAATTGTATGATAATATTATGTATGGTTGTATTATGATTTTGATTGCCTTATATTTTTTAAGTATGTTCTTATCGTAATATTGGTCGCATGATAATTTTATGTATGTTCATGTTGTGATTTTATAACTTTTTTTTATCTACCAAGTTATGAAAATTTGAAGTATGCAAATTTGGTATGTGGTTGTTTACTTATTGTGATTTGGTTGGTCCACTCGCTATATTGTTTTTAAATTCCAGGTGTGTGTTGAGGATGAACTAATGGTACATGTACACCATCCTTCTTGATCCTTATAAATCGTAATCATCATCATACAAAACTAAGTTTTTCTCGCGAAAATTAAGACAATAATAATGGCCATGTCTGTAGTAAATCCAATTTAAATTTAAATTGAAGTTCTTCGATTTTTCGCTAACCATGATTAGGTATTACTTATAACAACCGGTATGTCTCTAATATAACGCGTGTTATTACTTATATGTCTTGAATTGTACAATTCCTTAAGATTAGAGGATATTACATTTTATTTCAACAATTAATAAAAGACCCTTATTTTATTTCGCATTGTTTAATTGTATTATAAACTTTGTTATATCACTTCTTTTATAGTGGTTGCACATCTGATTATTCGGTTGACTATATGTTTTGCATAAACCCACCATAATGTTAAATTGAAAATATTAATTTTGCATACATACACCACCATAATGCTTAATATTAAGCATACGGCTAACACTGTTTATACAAATTGAACTTAATATCGAATAATTATTTTGCATCAAATAATATAAAAATGCATGAAGTTCTTTAGTTACAGGAAAAATATCAATGAAAATAATTTGCATAAAAAACACACAATACAATCATCGCTTCTTTATTTTACAATATATTATGAAATTACGTTTCATCTTAACTTAATTATGTATTTCCTAACAAAATAAATTTCGTCACCGTACAACATACGGTGTCACATACTAGTTAGTTAAAAAAAGAATTCGAGTTAATAGTGAGAACAACTACGTGAACCAAAAATGTAATTTGCTATTATAGATATGGTCCTTGTGTTATTTATTTTTTTATAGCCTTGGTCCCTATTTTTAACCTATTTAACTCATGAGTCATTTTAGTCTTCTTATACTTAGTTTTTTTTTTCTTTTTCTTTTTAATCTTTGTCCTATTAAAAAATATACCATGTAATATAATCTTAGTATATTTTAGCATGATATAATATCTTTTCTATATTAAGAAATAGAGATACAATATAGTATATAAGGGTTTATATAAAGATATAAAATCCATGTATAAGTACAATCACATTATTTCAATCTTAAGCCTAGTTAAAGTTTGGCTATAAGCATTTAAAGTATATTATTCTAAAATTATTGTTATATTTAAATTATATCACATAATCATTACATAAAACTAATAATTAGACAATGCTCCTTATAAATTATGACCCAATATTTATTGACATATAATTATTAACTTTTAGCCATTAACAGATTCGATATAGGTGGAGCAATAAAATGTCGAGCGAGCTTCATGCATATATAACGAGTCAAATATTTTAGGGGCCGTTTACAAAACGCTTACCCGGTAAGCGCTTACCGAGGCATTTACTTTAGCGGATGAACTTGACAAAAACATAGAATATTACCCGGTAAGAGCTAGGATAATGATAAAGAGTCTTACCCGGTAAGTGAATGTGACAACTCTTACCCGGGTAAGCGCTTATCAGGTAAATTATTGTATATAATACCATCGTGATGCTTACAATCTTATCCGGTAAAGTAAGTTAGTGTGTCGAGTTTTATCGGTAAGTGTTTATCGGGTAAATATTTGGGTAAACGACCCCCTTAGTTTCAAAATTTCAATTAAATCAATTGTTTAGAGGAATCAAATGCATTTTAAGTATTTGATATTTTTTTTTCTTAGTATCTTGTTATAGAATGTAGAAAGATAGGTTAAATATTTGAAAATTGTGAGTTTAATCGAAGGTAGTAATTCTTTTATATAGTGGAATTTATCCCTGAAGGTTCGTGTTTGTAAAGAAAAAAAGATAATTAAATGAACAAAACAATTTAATATATTTAGTAATTTATGCTCAAAAATAAATTATGGATTTCTAAGAAATTATATTATTCAGTTTACAGTAAAATATGCTTATTATTTACACAAATAGTATAGAAACACAATTTCCATTTTTTACTATTTTAAAGAATTTATTTAGGGAAATTGGCTCAAAGAGCCACATCACACACCCACATTGGTCTCCTAGCCATTTCTCGTCCGATTTGACGAAAATAGACCTAGGTCCGCAATGGCGGACCTGCAGGTCCGCTACCTGCCAAAAAACGACAAAAAAAATGACGGTTCGAGCCAGATCCGCAACGGGTCGGGTCGGTAGGTCCGCCACCTTTCCACGTGTCACGTAACGATTCATCGCTAGGTCCGCCATTGCGGACCTGCCGTTTTTCAGGTCCGCCATCAATATGAACACCCTCCTTTTCAGTCTTTTTATACATAAAAACTAGTTTTCTTGGTCCCCACTCATACGAGATCGGTGATTATTATAAGGAAGGAAGTTTTCTTGGTCCCCCACCCACTTGTCGCATCTTTACGTGCTTCCCTACACCGACACGTGTGCAACATGTTCCGAAAGGTAAGTTCTCCAACTCCGCCATACTACCTCCGCTACCACATCTCCGCCACGACCACCTCCGCTACCACATATCTCCGCCACGACCACCTCCGCTACCACAGGTGGCGAACCTGGAGATTCAGGTGGTGGCGGACCTAGGTCCGCAATGACCTCCGCCACGTCCACCTCCGCTACCACAGGTGGCGAACCTGGAATTCAGGTGGTGGCGGACCGGTGGTTTTTTAATTTTATTTTTTATATTTTGTTTCCATATTGTTAATTAATTAGTAATTGTTATGTTAATTTATCTTTGTTATTTGACACTTTAGGTCAATTAGTTCCCGACAAACTTATATATTTGACACTATTGATTCATTTTTATTATTATTTAGACACTTTAGGTTCCTTTTTAATTTGTTTCATTTTATGTCCGTAAATTAATTAATTACACTTTAGGTCCCTTAAATTTATTAATTGACACTTTAGGTCCCTTAAAATTAATTGTAGACACTTTAGGTCCCTAAAATTTATTAATTGACACTTTAGGTCTCTTAAATTTAATTTGTTCACTTTATGTCCGTAAATTAATTAATTACAATTTAGGTCTCTTAAATTTATTAATAGACACTTTAGGTCCCTTAAAATTAATTGTAGACACTTTAGGTCCCTTAAATTTAATTTGTTTCACTTTATGTCCGTAAATTAATTAATTACACTTTAGGTACCTTAAATTTATTAATTGACACTTTAGGTCCCTTAAAATTAATTGTAGACACTTTAGGTCCCTTAAATTTAATTTGTTCACTTTATGTCCGTAAATTAATTAATTACAATTTAGGTCCCTTAAATTTATTAATAGACACTTTAGGTCCCTTAAAACTAATTGTAGACACTTTAGGTCCCTTAAATTTAATTTGTTCACTTTATGTCCGTAAATTAATTAATTACACTTTAGGTCCCTTAAATTTATTAATTGACACTTTAGGTCCCTTAAAATTAATTGTAGACACTTTAGGTCCCTTAAATTTAATTTGTTCACTTTATGTCCGTAAATTAATTAATTACAATTTAGGTCCCTTAAATTTATTAATAGACACTTTAGGTCCCTTAAAATTAATTGTAGACACTTTAGGTCCCTTAAATTTAATTTGTTCACTTTATGTCCGTAAATTAATTAATTACAATTTAATTTTAGACATTTTATGTCTTTTAACTTTTAATATTTGACAATTTAGGCCCCTAGCTTGACTTTACGGTCAAAGTTGACCGTGATAGAGCAAATAAAAAGTAAGTTGAGCGGACAAAGGCTTGAGATCTTCAGGCAGACGGTTTTTGGTCCGTGGTTGTTGATGGAGGACTACTCCTATGACCCATTACTGATGTACACATTATTAAAAATGGAGATCTTCCCGGAGGAGGACATCGAGCATAACATGTTCTTCCAGGTTGGAGGACATATTATTCGATATGGGCGCGAGGAGTTCTGCCTGATTACAGGACTCCGGTTTGGAGAGTTTCCCTCATTGCCGGAGAGGCAGGGGCAGAGGTGCACCCATTTTATTCGTCGGGTTTTTGGTGATCCGGATAAGCTGTTGATCCGGAATTTAGAAGCGAAATTTGCATCGCTTGGAGATGGAGATCAGCTTACGGACGATGACGTTGTCCGTGTTTGCTTGATCATGATGGTGGAGGTCTTTTTTCTTGGTAGACAGATCCACTTACCTGTTTCCTCCACCGTGCTTACTATAGCACAGGATTATCGGTTCTTTAACCGATATCCTTGGGGTTCTTTTGTATGGGAACCCACATTTCGACAGATG
This sequence comes from Arctium lappa, assembly GCA_023525745.1. Classification (NCBI taxonomy): domain Eukaryota; kingdom Viridiplantae; phylum Streptophyta; class Magnoliopsida; order Asterales; family Asteraceae; genus Arctium; species Arctium lappa. The sequence continues at coordinate 19,604,436 of CM042051.1, read as the reverse complement.
TCTGGTGCTATTCGGAGATGTACACCAGATCAGTCGAAGTTGACACTTACTGGGTTTTTACATGCCTTCAAGGTTAGTTGATTTAATATTACTATACGTATACATGGTTAATGCATTCCATATTTTAACAACTTGTAACTCTCAGGTTTGGATCTTGGAGACATTTCCTGCTGCTACCAGGTTTTTCACGATGTATCCCAGGCTTCCTAGGGGTGTACGTTGGACTAGGATCATTATCCTTGGTAGTAAACATGTCGGGGTACTACTTGATACGTCAGAGGTACGTATTTTTAAATACTTTAAAATATTGATTATTTTAACGTTAAAAACTAACATTATAGATTATGAATACCAGCATAGTCGGCCACCCATCGGACCTCTTGTGGCTACCCCTCAGGAGGAGGCATTTCAGTGGTATCAGATTAGCCACCGATATTTCCAGGGGATGGAGGAGCAGGAGATAAAGAGGACGAGAGTCTCCGGTGATGGTGACGATGACGACGATGATGACGACGAGGACGATGACGACGAGGGCGATGACGACGACAACGACGATGGTGGTTTCCACCCCGACGTTGGTGGTGACGGTGTTGGTTTCCACCATGACGCTGGTGGTGACGGTTCTGGTGTCGTCCACGACGCTGGTGTGAGTGGGGACTTCGGCCCACAGATCCATCAGGGACCCCAGCATGAGCCCCCACGTATGAGTATGCCTACCAGTGATCCCTATATTGTATATTGGGATCGTTTGACCACCCTGGAGGGCACTGTTAGTCAAGTACAAGGAACAGTTAGTGAAGTACAGGGAACAGTTAATGACATAAATGTGTGGCGGGGTGGTCAAACGGATGTGTATACTCATATACAGGCGATGTATCGTGAGATGCAGCAGTGGCATGTAAGTATTTAATTTTAGTTATGTGTTTAATTATAAACTTAAGAACGTTCATTAACAATTAATACTTGTACGTAGCTATCCTCTCATCCACCACAGCAACAACCCCCACCACAGCAAGAAACGCCGTACGACCCTTGGGTTTCGTCACCCAGTATTCCGGATCCGTCGTACGCTTTTCCCCCCTCACAGATGCCCACGGTAAATATTATCAATCGGTTATTGTTTAACTTATTTTTTTTCAATGATATTGGAGAGATATTTATTTATTTCATTATGCAGGGAGTGTCAGGTATGCCAGGTTCTGGTGGCCCAGACATGACAGGGACATTTGGTATGGTTGGCCCGGACATGTCACTGTCGTTCGGTATAGGGGTGGACGACAGTTCCCAGTTCGTTACTCCTAGACCTCCCCCCAGCATAGCTCCGAGACCACGTATACAAGAAAACCTTCGGAGGGGGGATCGTCTACGACATCCTTCCCAATTGCAAAACTCTCCATACACCGTCCTTCCTGATTCTACACCCCCAGTCGCAAGACAAAAAAAAGCGAAAGGTAAGCAGAAGGGGTCACAGAAGGGATCTGAGGTGGTGGAGAGCCTGTATCGGAATGGCACGTTGCCTGAGGCTGTGAGACTGACACTTCTACCAATCCGGCCTGTACATCGTACCTTTGGGGGGAAACTATTGGGCTTTGAAGATAGTGGATATTTTGACACGGAGGTACTTATTTGTTTTAGTTAATATAATTTTATTAATAATAGTTTGTAACTCATGCTTAACATGTTATTGTTTATTAATATCACATCGAGGTATGGGTCCGACTTCATCTGGAGTCACGCTCAACCCTGGCTGATTGGTCCATCATGCTACCAGACTTCATGTACTACATGACTGAGCTTAAAGATCTTTCATACTTGACTCAGCAGTGCAATGGTGCACAAGGAAGTGCTGGTTTTCCAGCATGGGGCACCATCAATAAAGTATGAATAACAGTTTACATGTATATTATTTAAGAAATTTCGAATTTATATAACTGACATATAATTTTTTTATGCTTCAGGTGTTCATTCCAATGTGTATAAGTAATAAACATTGGGTAATTAGGCTGTTCAATCTAAACTCCGCAAAATTGACCATATATGACAGTTTCAGGGTTCCCACCTTGGAGGCATCCTTTAGAGAAATGATGAGCGAATTTGCTATCAGGATGCCCCAATTGTTGACGGCTTTGGGTGAACATTCGCGTACACGAGCGCTTTTTAAATCCTACACTTGGGAATACGCGAATGATGTGCCACAACAGACGGGACCGCTTGGCGATTGTGGTCCATGGGCCTGCAAATTTCTCAGTGAATTGGTGCAGGGGAGACATCCATCTAGCACGGATACATCTAATGACTGTAGGCGGTGGCGGTATGAGATGGCGGATGTTATATGGGCTTTCAGGGAGGTTGGATCGTCCGATGTTTAGTACATAGTGTTTAAAGATTATTGTACAAACTATTTTTTATTTAGTTCGTTCATGTTACATCTACTAAACCTTATTATACATCTACGAATTTAACTCATCAAAACACACCAAATACTGAACTGTTTTATTAACGAAGAAATTAGAACAACGAAAAGGTACGATAAAGTCCAGATACGAAATGGTCCAGATACGAAATGGTCAAAAACACTTGCACAATTTAAGGATAAAGTGATTTACATTGATCAATCCAATTTTGTTTCTCATTTATCTCAGCCTGCATGACTGCGAACTCTTGGATACACTTGTTCGCTCGTTCGTTGTCGATACGAATACGGTCTTCCTTATCTTTTATCTCTCGCTTCAATATTTTTATCGCTTCCTTGTCTTCCTCCATCCTTCTCAAGTACCCTTCCTTCTTGGCCAGAATTTGTTTCCACCTTTGACTGAGTTCCTCGATCCTTGCCTCAACTTTTTCTACGGATTGTCTCATCCTTTCCGGCATTGTTTGTGAGGAGGGGGGGTTCGAAGAAGAGGCTCGGTTTCCGGCCATAAGATATTAGTTGATGAAAGTGGTGTGTAGATGGGGTGACTTATAAGTTGGAAATAAGGTGAGTATTTATAGCCAAAAAAGTAGTTCTAGGTACGCCATTGCGGACCTAGATTAGGTCAAGATAAACTTGCACCTTTTCAGGGGAATCTTGCAGGCGAATATTGCAGGTCCGCCATTGCGGATCTGGCGCACCTCCGCCATTGCGGACCTAGCGCACCTCCGCCTGAAAGGCTATAAGTACCCCATGGTTGAGTTGTTGTAAACCATAGAGTAATTTAACAATTAGTTCTTACATGGCTGGAACTTCTCGTTCGCATCAACCATTGATGGATGGAAGTTCAAGGCTAGGTTGGAAACCACCCCAAACGGATGAGGAGTGGAGTAACTTTGGAAGAACTTCAGCCGATTATGCAATAACGGAGGAGGAGAAACAGGAATTTGACGACGCATATGACTAGTATGTAGAGACACATGAATACGAAGGCCCCCCTTCGCGTAACCATACACCTTCTGAAACGATGTCGACGGGGAAGAGGGAATCCACACGACAAGCAGAGGTGGAGATTTCCAAGCTCAAAGACCTATGGCTGAAGAACAGGTCCGAGCAGATAGAGTTAGAAACTGTCGTCGAGAGAAAGAAGCAGACGGTGACGGTGTTGCAGAGAGAGATCAAGGAAGAGCAGAAAAAAATAAAGAATATCAAAGAAACCTATCTCCGCATAGAGGACATGATTAATGAAAAGGCTGATTTGATCATTAGATGTAAAGCTCTCTACCCAAAGGGACATTAGTTTACCTTTTGGTTCTATGTTTCGAGCTTTGTTTAAATTAACCTTCTCATGTAGTAGTCAATAGACTTCCGTTGCTCGGTTATATCCTTGGGTTAAGTAATAAAAATGTTTTGTTTACTATCATGATACACGAACATTATTCATTATAATTAATACGTTCATTACATACATTGTTACTCGTTCAGGTCAACATTTAAATCAAAAGTATAATGTCCATAGGTGCCTCCATAATCGTCGGTAGGCATTGGTTGAGTAGTGCGGCTACCAGATGCTCTTTGTCTTCCACGGTTCACTGGTGCAGGCGCCTGATATTGAGTCCGAGTATGTCCGATTTCTCCACATCGAGTACATCTCCTCGGTGTGGGATCCTCACCACGAGATGGGATACGATCGTGGTTACTCGGTCTTCCGGCGCGTCTCTTGTAGACCGGTGGCTCAACAGTCATAAGCGGAGTGTCTGGAACAACCCATGTTGATGGATGCCCAGGTGGATGTATGACCTCTGAGTATGTGGCTCGAAAATTATCCACTTTGAAGTAAGGCGATATCAAGTGGATGACATCTGTACACCGTTCATGCCTGGCAACGGCGATTGCATGACTGCAAGGTAAACCAGAGATCTGCCATTTCCTACAAGAGCAACTCCAACGACGGTAATCCACTTTCGCGTCCCTACGAGAATCTAGAACTTCATATAGGCCATAACCTATTTCACGGACAATAAACCTTTCCGACTTCACCTGTCGCCTTCTAACAATTATTTCTATTTTTGGGGGGAGAGCAGTTTCCCATCTCGCTGCAGAAAAACGAAAGATTAAAATATTGAAGAAAATATGTTGCGAATTTTTTTGACAAACCAAAATAACAGTGGATGAGTGTGACTATGAAAACCTGCTTTGTTCCGACGAATTGAATACCAATCTTGTTGAAATTCTCGGAAGTAATCCATAAGGGAAACGATAGGAAGTTTCCGAGCAAAACGAGACAGTGCATTGACCGACTCGGCGCTGTTTGAAGTCATTATGTTGTAACGCATTCCAGGGAAATAGGCACGTGACCATTTCTCCTTGCCAACCGCGTCCATAAGTGGCGCTCCAACAGGTATAACGCGTCGTAGAACTTCCATTTTACGTTCAAAATCCTCCTCCGTGTACGCTTTACACGTTTTCCAGAACATACCCTTCCTAAACTTGGCCCTACTGTCCCTGCTTTTTACGTTCATCAGCAAATGGCGACAACACAAACCATGATGGGCATTTGGGTACACCGTGCTAATAGCTTGGCTTATGGATAAAGCCCTGTCGGATATGAACACCAACCCTTCCGGTTCTTGGATACATACCTTCAACATCGTCAAAAACCAAGTCCATGCCTCCCCACTCTCAGACCTACCCACTCCAAAAGCGACCGACACAATTTGGTTATTGGCATCCATAGCAACGACTAAGAACATTGTGCCCAAATAAGGACCCTTCAAATGAGCGCCGTCTATTATAAGGACACGACGCAAGTGTCCCAGAAACGACCGAATCTACATAAATTACATGGTTTAACCGTTAGAAAATTAAAGACAATATCTTTTAATGCAAAAAATATACTGCCCGAGGCAAAACATAACCAAAATACGTACCGAGCAACCAAGGGCAACAAAACACATCTCAAAACGTCCTGTACTATCTGTCTTTATTCGGGTGAAAGTACCAGGATTATTAAGCTCCAAGTTATAGAAGAACGCAGGAAGTCGGCTAAAAGATTCCTGGGGGGTACCCCGCTCAATGGTTAGCGCATAAGCCTTCGCACGCCAAGCTTGCCAATACGAGATATTTAGGTGCATGTCCGCCTTCATGTCGTTCACAATGTCTTTTCCACGTATTTTCCGGCTTTCGTCACGCACTTTAGGCAAAATTATGTGTCCAAATACTCTGCTATTGGCGTTACGATGGTGGGGATTCATCCGGGTCCTTGAACAAGTGTGTACATCGTTCATAATTCGTACGTGGAACATAGTGCTATTCTCTATGCACACAACATAAATACGCCAATTACAGTTAGGCTGCACACATCTCACATCGTATCGACTTTTTGAAGATCTTTCAACTCTAAACTGGAAACCCTCTTCAAGGGTCTTCCTCCCGATAGCAAGGGTCATTTCGTCTTTCGTTTGAAAAACATCCCCTAAACTCACTCTTCTACTACGGTTATAATGTACGGGTGCTTCGTTTGGTGTGATGACGGGCTCTCGGTCTTCTGGAAGGGAGGGAGGCATACCAAATAAATCATTTATCCCACCATATGATTTAACAGGACTACGTTCAGACGTTTCTTCAAAACTCACTCTTCTGGGTCTTGATAAAATTCTTCATCGGCTTCGTCTTCCTCATCGGCTCGTTCGTCTACCAGTTCTTCTTCTGTCTCAGGAACAACACCGGGGTTATAGTCACTCATACCATAAGATGTTTGATTCTGCTCGGCATACACATCAGGAGCGCCTCCGGTGTTCGAACCAACGTTGCTGCTGCCCGCCATCGTGTAATCGTCGTAAACGTAAAGTGTTGGCGGAGTTGAAAAGGCCATAGCACTTTGCAAGAAACACGAAACTTCGGCATTGTCTCTTAGCTGAATCATTTGGCCAGAATTTACGTAGATAATTCTGGTGGTACCAACAATGGTGTCCATACCACATTTCTCACGAAGATAACTAACCAACCTTTGATGCGTGATAGTTGTCGGAACCATGATGCGAACCATTGGTCGATCAGTATAATAATCACACCCTTGATCGCCCAGTTCAAATGAACCTCCACCCAAAATACGTAACTTTACTTTTTCAGAAACAGAACTTATCTTGAAACTATCAGGTGTTTTTGAAAATTTTTCACAGTAAACAAAACTGCTTACCTTCCGTTTTCAGGCTTGCTATTTTTGGGGAAAACTTCACCTGTTTCAAAAATATTCAAAAGGCTTCAATGAATTCAACAACTAAATGTATATCTGACAATTATATAGGACCAAAATAATGCAGCTCCGCAACGACAAGGTACGTCAAAAAACAAAAAAAATCAATAAAAAATGGACACTGGCGGACCTAGCCTAGGTCCGCAATGGCGGACCTGCAGTCTGATGGCGGACCTAGCAATGAATCGTTACGTGACACGTGGAAAGGTGGCGGACCTGGGTCGGGTGGCGGACCTACCGACCCGACCCGTTGCGGATCTGGCTCGAACCGTCATTTTTTTTGTCGTTTTTTGGCAGGTAGCGGACCTGCAGGTCCGCCTCTATTTTCGTTAAATCGGGCGAGAAATGGCTAGGAGACCAATGTGGGTGTGTGATGTGACTTTTTGAGCCAATTTCCCATTTATTTATTGGAGATCAATAATTTTCTGTTAAGAACCACGCAATAATTCCAATCCTCATAAGAACTGATCTGTTATTTCTCAAATAATAAGGGTCTCATAAGTAAATAACATAAAATACAACACCTTTTTTGTAAATCGAGAGGACGAATATACCAATGATATATTGACTCGTCATTTCCGTCATCCGTCTTCTCTCAGTCCCCTAGAAAACCCTTTTGAAGGCATCTCTTTCAGGTTTTATCCACAAAACCGATAAGCAATGGCTCTCTCCTTTACATCTCTGGTAAGCTTTGAATCTGTGTTCTACGTTCATGTTTATGTGTTTCTGGTGCTTTAATTTGCTTGAACTTGTTATTTCAGTCAAACATTGGCTCGCTCTCAGCTCCTCGAAGTTTTTCGCCGGTGAAAACCGCGAATACTTCGTGCTTAAGTGCTCAGAAGCTTGGTAAATCTACGTTATTAGCATCATCGAACTTTGTATCAGGCTCGCTGCGGCTTTCGTCTTCAACGAACCTCTCATTTCAGAGAAAATCCGGTGGTTTGTCCGGCTCCGTTAAGGCTAGCGCTGAGGTATATGCTCCGTTTTTATGCATTTGTATGATTAGAATCCTATCTGTTACAGCATCGATGTGTCTATTATTTTAACTCGGACCTATCCGGAGAGGTTAGAAGTTAGAACTAAATATGTATTAGAATGAAAAATAGCAAAGTCGTAAAATGTGAATTGCACTATGTTAAATGATATCGAAATATTTACAGGTACCTGACGGTTGTAGATAGTGATTTGTAGATTTGAAATTCATGAACATTGAGAACAAAAACCTAACTGAGTTGGTGAAACATACAGAGGCTATTGCTTCTATGTGTATTCGTGTATGGATCTTAGGGAGCTTTATGAATGTAACTTCTGTCAGATCTGAGGATTACTGAGATTTATATTTGCGTATATTTGTATATTTTCCACATTCAGGAGATCCCTGTACAGGCAAAAGTAACGAACAAAGTATTTTTTGAGATAAGCATTGGGAATCCAGTGGGAAAATCCGTAGGAAAAATTGTGATTGGACTCTTTGGTGATGATGTGCCCAAGACGGCTGAAAATTTCCGTGCTCTGTGCACAGGTTAATATTACAATCATATATTTTGTTGATTGATTTTCCTGTAGTGTTAGTAGGCGTTTGGAGTGAACTTATTGGTAATTTGGCGTTCTCTTATTTCAGGAGAGAAAGGTTTTGGTTATAAGGGTTCTGCATTTCATCGTGTCATCAGGGACTTCATGATTCAAGGAGGGGATTTTGACAAGGGAAATGTAGGTTTTTCTGATCCTTTTTCGTATATTCTTTCCATCTTTCTGTGAGAAGTCTGTGATTAGATGTTTATTTTAGAAACATAAAACTATAATGTTATTTCATACTCTGCTGATGCTATTATTCTTCCCCAAAAGATTGCAAAGTGTGGGAGTGTTGTTTGAGTTAGAAGCAATTATACATTACGTTAACTGGAACTGGAATGTCCCAATTTATACATCATCCACACATTTTAAGCATTGATATATACATACGTGATAGTTTTGTGTATTTGGCAATGATCTTTTATGCATTCTTCTTTTGGGAATTGGAATGGTATCCGTGTGCATGATTGTTCCACAATCCACACTTTCCCCGAACTTGTTATCCAATACAGTGATGTTTACAACATAGGCATGATTCTACGCACAAGCTTCTTTTGCTTCTCTACAAACCTGGGATTTGGCTTTGTAATGTAAGACTGACTTGCCCTTGCCTTTGGAAATCCTTATCTTTCGGTCTCCTGTTATGGTAAAGGACTCATTGTTTTCCCCGACATGCTGATGCAACCAGACATGATTATATAAATTTCAGTTTCTTCTGTTGGGTAGCATCTCTATTTATTTACTTCTCTTTGCACTTTTTATCTGTTTCTAAGCTGTTCTGTTTGTAATATTATCACTCTTGGATGGATCTTTTTCTTATTGCACGTGCATCTAATACTATTAGATGCAAGTCTGTATCCTATGAAACTCTGTGAATCCCATTGTGTTTATGCTATCCAAGGATCCTTAGTGAAAGCGCTTAAGGAAAAGAATTTTGACTCGTATCAATGGAATCTTCATGAATCTGTTAGTTTTGATGATCATAAGTTTTTTGTAAGTGGCCAAAGGGTTATTGACCCAACGGTATTTAGGATACTGGTAGAGCCCAACCTTCCGGGAGGTCAAGGGTTCAAACGTCACCAAAGGTGAGTGATGTGCGTGGGTATTTGCCGCATATAAATATTATATACTTAAAAAAAGGTTTTTATAAGTGAATGGTGGATGATTCTTTTTACCGTTAACCATCATTCCTAGATTTCTCCATGGGTCTAGTGAGTGGTCCATATTGCTTGTATTATGTATTTTGTCTCAGGTTCTCAGAGGGTGCAAGGGTGGTCTTTGCGGATCATTTGCAGCATCCTTTAAGAGTAATAAACTAGACATTTCTTTTGTTATCAATAACAAGATATACTATTTTATTTTTAAATGTTATGGTTATCCAGGGTTGTGGATGATTAGTGCTTGTATTAGGGGCATTATAGATGTATGGATGTGTTAAAAGTTTCAGGCATTCATTTGGACCCATCTTTTTATGGTACGAGTAAACAATGTTGAACAATAGAAAGCTTGCTGCTAGTAATTGAACAACTGAACTCTGCATTAAAAAGGAAACACCAGGGCCATATATATATAGCCGATACAAGCAACAGAAAAGCTAAAATAAAGCCACTACACTGATGACTAGGTCTAGCTTATTAAAAGGAAAGTATCCCTAAAGACTAGGACTATTATTGAAAAACAAAAGAAACATTCAAACTCTAGACTCCAAAAACACGTGCTCTGCATCTGCTCTAACAATTCCTCCCCTAAATCAAACACCATTACTGTTTTGATTTACTCATCCGCAGCTCGAACTCCCAACAGTCTTCTAAGCTTTTCAAATTGCTCTAATTTTAATGGTTTTGTCATGATATCCGCAAGTTGATCCTCACTTCCACAATGTTCCATAATCAGAGTTCCATCATTAGTGAGTTCCCTTAGAAAATGAAACCTCACATTGATATGTTTACTTCTTCCATGGAAGACTGGATTTTTTGTCAGCTTAATGGTAGAAGTATTATCACAGAAAACTCTTACACCTTTGGACATCGTACCTTCGATCTGTTCCAGAACCTATTGCATCCACACACAGTGACTTGCACATAGAGCCGCTGCCACGTACTCGGCCTCCGTTGATGACAATGTCACTACTGGTTGTTTCTTAGACGCCCAAGCAACAGCTCCACCACTTAGCATGAACACATAACCCGATGTGCTCTTGCAATCGTCAATATTACTTACATAATCACTGTCCGTATAAGCGGACAGTTCATCGTTGCATCCTCTTTCATAATATATCCCCAAATTGATGGTACCCTTAACGTACCTTAAAATTCTTTTGGCTGCCATCATATGTGCTTCCTTCGGACTTGACATGAATCTGCTTATGAGACATACTGAGTACATCAGGTCTGGTCTGGTGGCCGTCATGTACATCAAACTTCCCACAATTTGCTTAAACAGAGTTGCATCAACCTGTTTTCCTCCATCAATTTTTGACAGCTTGTTGCTTCCGGGAACTATGGGATTTTTCACATCATTGCAATCTCCTAGACCAAATCTTTCAAGAACTTCTCCTGCATATTTCTTTTGACTGAGGTGAATTCCTTTCTCAGTCTGCTGCACCTCAACTCCGAGGAAATATTTCATTTCCCCTAAGTCAGACATTTCAAATTCTCTTTTCATGGAGTCTTTGAAATCTTGCAGCATCCTTGCATTATTACTAGTGTAAACAAGGTCATCAACATAAAGACTTACAATTAATACCTTGCTTCCTTCTCTCTTGATGAATAAGGTGTGTTCCAAGCAACTTTTCTCGAACCCTTCCATGGTGAAATAGCCTTCAATCCTGCTAAACCAGGCTCTTGGAGCCTGCTTCAATCCGTACAAAGCCTTTTGTAGCTTGTAGACTTTACTTTCTTCACCTTTGACTTCATACCCCGGTGGTTGAGCAACGTATACGACTTCATCGAGATTCCCGTGCAAAAATGCACTCTTGACATCAAGTTGGTGGAGCTTCCAGCCATTCCGTGCAGCCAACGCGATTACCATTCGAATGGTGTCCCACCTTGCGACGGGGGCAAAAACTTCATTAAAGTCTATTCCTTTCTCTTGTGCATAGCCTTTAGCCACTAGACGGGCTTTGCATTTATGTACTTCCCCATTCTCGTTCATCTTTGTTCGGTACACCCACTTTACTCCTATCACTTTAGCCCCGTGCGGTGGTTGAACTAGTTGCCAAGTGTGATTTCTTTCTATAGCAGCTATCTCCAAATCCATGGCGTCCCTCCACTTCCTTGATTTTACTGCATCCTCATAATAAATTGGGTCAGTTGGCATAAACATAAGGAAATTTTGTACCTCTTCTTCTGAAAATTCTTCTCCGCTTGTGTAGTCGTTGAGGTAAGCCGGTATCCTTCTTTCTCGTCTATCGGATACTGGAAGGGCTGGAGAGGTTGTCTCTTCAATGGAAGAAGATGGAATGGCACCCTTTTCGGTTCTTTCTTCTTCGTCATCTTCACTGTCGGTATCGATCTGATCATCTTCATCGTAGACATCTCCCCAATCTAGAGTGACATTTACTGTTTTGCTTGCTGTCTTTCGCCAATCCCAACATTCTTCTTCCTCAAAGACGACATCACGGCTGATTGTAACTTTCATATCCAAGGGATTTATCATTTTGTATACCTTAGACTCTTCACTGTACCCGATCATCACACGTTTTTGACTTCTCGCATCCAATTTGGACCTGTTTTCTTCCGGCACATGGACATTCCCCAGGCACCCAAAGACCCTAAAATACTCAACATTGGGTTTCAAACCACTCCAACATTCTTCTGGAGTCTTGTCCTTAACTGCTGATGTAGGGCTTCTATTAATAATATGGCACGTCCACTTTACTGCTTCGGGCCAGAAGGCCTTTGGCATTTTTTTTTCTTCAAGAAGGCAACGTACCATATTGAGAATTGTACGATTCTTACGCTCGGCCACCCCGTTCTGTTGTGGCGAGTATGATGTGGTTAGCTGCCTCTTTATGCCATGAGTGGTACAGAACTCCGAGTATTCTTTGGAGTTAAACTCCCCTCCCCTGTCAGTTCTCAAGCTGCATATTTGACGACCAGACTCCTTTTCTACCATAATTTTAAAAGCTTTAAAAATTCCAAAGGTTTCACTTTTTTCACTTAAAAAATAAACCCATACCTTATGGCTGAAGTCGTCTGTAAACGTCAATATGTACCTCTTATTTCCATGCGATTCCGGAGAAATTGGTCCACAAAGGTCTGAGTGTACCAACTGTAACTGCCTTGCTGCTCTCCATGTGCTCTTCCTTGAAAAAGGTGTCTGATTCTGTTTTCCAACCATGCATCCTGTACAGACCCTCGCTGGACTCTTAAATATAAGCATTCCATTAACAAGATTCTTGTTACAGAGAAGTGTCAGATTCTTGTAACTTAGATGTCCAAACCTCCTATGCCAAAGCTCACTTGTTTCTTTAGTATTAGCATTAAAACAAGTCGACTCATTGGTAAGAATGTTTGTAGCAATGGGAAACATTCGATTTGTTGTCATCACACTTTCAATAATGCAGCCTCTTCTTGGATGATACAACTTACACACCCCATCATCCATCAAAATCGTGATGCCTCTCTCTTGAAGCTGACCCATGCTAAGCAAGTTGTTGCATAAGTCGGGAACAAAAAACACATCAGTTACTGTTTGAGTCTGCCCTTTAAATTCAATAACGATCTTCCCTTTGCCCATCACGTCCATCCTGGTGCCATTTCCAAGTTTTACCGAATGCCTGAAGGTTTCATCTAACTGCACAAACCACTCCTTACCGGTCATGTGATTCGAACATCCCGAATCAAGAAACCATACTCCTTCTTTCTTCCGTTCATTCAGATCGATGTGCGCCATTAACATCTCTTCCGGGTCATTAAATTCTGCATAATGTGCATGTTTCTCTCCTTTGGGGCACTCATATTGAAAGTGCCCAAGATTGTGGCACCTGTAGCACTCTACTAAGGCTTTGTTTAACTGTTGTCGTCCTCTGCCCCTTCCTCGTCCTCGCACCATGCCTCTGCCTCTTTCCCATCGCTCCTCAGCAGATATCTTCAACACTTGTTCCTCCTCGGCCAATCCCAGTCCCTTCATTCTCTGCTCGTGAATCAGGAGGCTGCTTTGAAGCTCGTCTACAGTCAAGGTTTCTGTGTTGCTGGACTCTTCTATGGAACATACGACATAGTTAAACCTTGAAACAAGGGACCTCATAATCTTTCCCGTGATGTCACTTTCTTTGATAGCGTCTCCATATGTCTTCATCCGTTTGGCTACGGATAAGACTCTTCCAAAATAAGCATTAATTGTTTCTCCTTCTTTCATCCTCAGCATCTCGAACTCGGTCTTCAATCCTTGAAGTTGCGCTCTTTTAACCCTTGTTGAGCCTTTGTACTTTTGCTTCATAGAATCCCAAATTTGCTTTGAAGTTTCATCATTCAGGATCGTTTCCATAATCTCTCTATCAATGGCTTGATAGAGATAGTTCTTCACTTTCTTATCTTTTAACTGATGATCAGCAATCACCTTAGACTCTGCTACAGTTGGCTCTCTTCCTTGTGGAGCAGCAGGAATTCCTTCTTCAATAATACTCCAATACTCCTTAGATCGCAGAAAGTTCTCCATTAATTTTGCCTAGTGCTCGTAGAAGCCATCGAACTTCGGAATGGCGGGTTGAACGTGCGTGTCCTTGCTACTGCTTTCAGCCATACTTTCTCACAATTCCTCTCCACTGTGTATTCTCTCCACTCGTGTTTATCTCACAGGAGTTACCCTTCTCTCTGTATCCCCTCGTGTTTATCTCTCAAGAGTTCCTCTCCTCTCTTGTATCAGGCTCTGATACCAAATGTTGAACAATAGAAAGCTTGCTGCTAGTAATTGAACAACTGAACTCTGCATTAAAAAGGAAACACCAGGGTCATATATATATAGCCGATACAAGCAACAGAAAAGCTAAAATAAAGCCACTACACTGATGACTAGGTCTAGCTTATTAAAAGGAAAGTATCCCTAAAGACTAGGACTATTATTGAAAAACAAAAGAAACATTCAAACTCTAGACTCCAAAAACACGTGCTCTGCATCTGCTCTAACACTTTGCACAAGAATTACAGCTTTGGTTTCTGCCCTGTTGCTACTTGATTTTGTTGAGATGTTTCATACACCAACTATGCTGCAGAATTTGTAACGATCTCTCTGTTATGACATGTCAAGTAATTCTTCTGCTTTTCTTTTATATTTTGCAGGGCACTGGTGGCAAGAGCATATATGGCCGCACATTTAAGGATGAGAACTTCAAATGTGAGTTAGCCAATCCTTTACAAAGGGATCCTATTATCCAATGGAGTCAACTAACAGTATCTGTTAGGGAGCAAATAAATTGAACTTATATTCCATCCACCATTTATTCTATATTGACACATCCCAATTTATTTTAAAACATTGCAGTAAAACACACTGCACCAGGACTTGTTAGCATGGCAAATGCAGGACCCAATACTAATGGAAGTCAATTCTTCATATGCACAGCCAAGGTATGCTTGTTTTGGTTACTCGATATTCGTTTGAGGTTGGTATTTTATTGAGCGTTCCTTGATCGTAATTTGAAAAGCAAAAGGTACATCTACAGGACTTGTTCCAGAAACCTAAGGGGGGTGTATAGTTAACCTTGCGTTTATATCCGAAAACTCATTTAGTTTTATTGAAAAACAGGCAGAGCTGAACCTATAATCACTGCTTTAGCTTTATCAAATCATCACTAAACAACCAATTAATAGATCATAACCCTTTATTTAAAGGCAGGAAGCTTATCAGAATTATCTTTTAACAGAATCTTGTTCTTTTGGTTTTTGTTTTGTGGTTGGCAGACACCATGGTTGGATTCGAAGCATGTTGTGTTCGGGCAAGTTATTGAGGGCATGGAAATAGTTAGGGAGATCGAGGGACAGCAGACGGATAGAGGTGATCGCCCACTAAAGCGAGTTGTTATCAGTGATTGTGGCGAGCTTCCACTTGTCTGAGGAGGAGTTTGCGTGTGTACCAGTTGTTGTAGCTTGTTTTTTCAGGCAGATATGAAGAGGTGGTTCGACAATGAGGCTCTTTCCCTTTGACATCGTCGATTAAACTTGTATTTTCTAAGGAATTGGCTCGGAAAACGCCCACACTTCCAAAAACCCGTTTCATCGAAATAACGAGTGGCCTTTTTTCAATTTCAGTCTTGCTATGTGCATTGCCTTCTCGTGACCGACTTATACAAACTAATTTCTACCTCTTCAGTATGACCAAACCCGGAGTAAACAACCGGTTTAAATGGTCTATACTATAAGTGGTGAATAAGAAGTATTTTCAAAGAAAACAAATAGCACCCAATGAGTGTTTTGGTGTGTTTTCCAAATGTTTACCAGGTAAGCACTTACCGGTAAAAGTTGTCACTTTTATTAACCTTGTCGGATAGCATTCTTAGCGATAAAATGAGTACTTTATATGTGTCTTTTAACATGGTAAACGATTATCGGTAAAAATCTTTTACCAAGTAAGGTAAGTGACACCTTATAGATGCTTATCCAATAAACATTTACAAAATAGCCCTTAAAATTAGATTTTTTTTTTCAAGATTTTTGTTGAATGGATACACGTTTATCGAGTAATATATGGTGCAGGATACTATTCATGTGACTTCATCTCTTCACGGGCCTGCCATAACATGGCAGCAGTAGCCAGCCATAAAGTCTTGACTACGTCCCCATCGTTCAGGGTGCTGCCACCACCTTTTACAGTGGCGGAAAGCGACGGATCATGGTGGCTTAACTCCTGCTCCCACCTAACATTCTTCATATGAATGTGATGCATAATTCAACTAAAAATACCAAATAAACCCTTCTGTCTTGATTAATACTTGAATAACATGTAAGATTTTGCTACCATGTTATATACTGTCAAATTCTCTTTTGTTTTAAGCTACTTCAGAACAAGAACTGATTAATCCCAAATTGTACAGAAACTTCTCTGATCTTGATCGAAACAGATGACTCAACGAAAACCTCCCCGTCTGCTGTGAATTCGGCTTCGGTTTCGGTTTCAGCTTTACCGTATCGTCTTCCGTCACTTTAAGCTTGCTTTCACCCATCGCAGTTCTAATTGCTTCGATTGTTTCACTTTTAACCTGATCCCCGGATGAATCCATCACGTAAAACGTGTTTACGACCTTCGATCCTCTTGTTGTCACCTCTGCCCTCGTCACCGAAAGCCCGTTTTCTCTAAAGATTCGAGTCACATCTGATAAAAGTCCGGTCCTGTCTTCACCGCATAGCTCTAGCCTTAAGCCCTGTGTATCGTAACCAAAACCATGTATTTTAATCTTGATTTTGGATCGGAAACTACTAGCTTTCGCTTACAAATCACAAATACGTTTTTACCTCTGAAGTCCGTCTCTTGATAGCTGCTTCCAGGCAATCAATCACACGCTGCCTCTCGGCTTCTGAACTAATGGGGCATCCATCCGTATGCCGGATGTAGAATTCCTTAAATCAATCATAATACAAAATCAGATTCCAAGATCGAAATGAGTTGGATTCTGGTGAAAACAGTCCCTTTTCGTAAGAATGTGAAAAAGGACGAATGTACCTTTATATCGTAAGGTACAACTTTCACACAATAACGTAACATTCACCTTTTCCCACCCTTTTCACGAAAATGAAAATTTCTTACAAGATCTTGACTCTGATCGGATTAATGCTTGCCTAACAATCATCTGAAAACACGAAAACGTTTCAAAGAATACCTGAGAAGCCTCGGATCCTTCCACAATGATGGTGGCATGAAAGACGACATATTGCATATCGGTTAGTGTACAAACGGTATCAAATAGTAGTTTAGGCCGATCAGGACACCTCAAATTGACGACGGTATACTCTTTCTCAGAGCAGTTCTCCACCGTCACAAGTCGTTTCACGCCACGAGAGCTCTCAGATCGAGCATATTCTTCTGTTAGTTCTGTATCGTAATCCCGATCTGCATACATCAACTGGTGCAGCCTTCTTTGCGTATGCGTAGACCCCACGGAAACCGCAGTTTGGGCACCCCGCCGATCTCTATCTCCTTTCAGAATGAAAAGAAGCAGCTGTTTAATCTTAGCGAGTTGGTCGGCATCTTCGATCGGAGATCCGCTCTCTTCATCGGTAATGTAAACAATTGAAGCCATTCTTGAATTATGAGTCCAAATTTCTGCAGCAACAACATTGCATTTGAGGTCGGAAAGAACCGCAAAGACCTCAGAAAGCAAGCCGGGGCGATCACGCCCGGTTAACTCAATGGTGGTGTGTTCGATAGCCGATTGGAACCCGACCGAACCCCTCAAGCTTCTGAAACTGCATCCTCTTGGCCCAAGCGACTACAAAACAGAACAAAAACGAACACAGTTTTATAAATGTATAATTATTACACTTTTTAATTAATTATTCGAAACAAATTAAAATAGAAATATAGACAGAGATTTTGGATGGAGGGAGTACTAGAAAACAACAAACCTAAGAAAAGGACCGAAAAACTTTTTGAGGTTGAGTACACAGATTTTTTGCATGAACTTTTATTATTATTATTATTATTATTATTATTATTATTATTTATAACCGTGGGTATTCGAGTCAGATTGCATGAACCTTATAGACTAGTTTGGTCAATTTTGTCACAAAAATACATGTTACTCCAAGACTCATCCTTTCTAGATTTCTAAACGCGAAAACAAGAAACCTTTACGCTCTTAAATACAAAAGCGCACGTGACTCGTGTACCCAAACACAAGATAAGATGGTCAAGAAGCCCTAGCCACACACTTATAGATAGAACACACAAGTGTCTTTTAACATGACCCAAACGAAATTCTCATTCCCAAATATGAAACAGCGTTAAACCCTTGAATCAATCCACAAAACAAATCAACAAAAGAGCATGATGGGTGTCTTGAATTATAAACAAAAGATTCAAGGGATTTCGGTAAATCTCTACCTGTTGAATCCGATCAGCGACATTATCCTCAGAAAGCTTATTCCCATACTGATCAGTAACATGAAATACTGCAACAAAGACATATTTTCAGCCACAAATCGATTAAAATCATTGAAACTAACACAACTTAAGCTGTTTTAACTTGTATATAATACCATCCATGAACCATTGTCCATCTGAAGAAATATAAGCTCGTTTAATAAGTATATTCAGATCAGTAAGAACTTGAACCACTTCTAACAAGCTCCCTCGCTTGTTCGCGCTATCAACCTACGAAAAGAATCCGAAACAATTCACATAGAATTCGAGACACCAACATTGAATATATATGTATATATGAATTCAGTTTAGCAGATTTTAATGATAACTAAAAAGGGAGAAAAAAAAAAGGTTAAAAAAGTTGTAGTTATTATACCTTAATCAAAGTTGCATTTCTGTCTGTGATGTTATCAACAGTAACCCTACAAAAACAATATATAAAACTCATCAAGAAACACATGGAGAACAGAGTTATAAATTCTTGAAAATTCACCAATTTCAGCCGATAATTTTGTCAGTTAAGAATCACCCAATTCAGTTATCTCATAACCTGAATCGAAACAGACGATTCATGAAAATTAAACAGATTTTAACCATTCCAAATTTCCAATTCACACAATGCAAAAGAAGATAAGAAAAGAAACGAATTGCTAAATCGTTCAAATTCACATTTTGTAACCCGATAAATCATCTATCCTAGTTAATTTCGAAAAAACAGATAAACCCTAAATCCAATTGAAGAAGGAAAACAAGTGGATTTTATATTTTTACCTGGGTGGATGCATACGATTGACAAGCTTTGCAAATTCAAGATCAACATTTAAAGAAGGAGACCAGCAATCCATTGAAACTTGTAGTTGTAATGAAACAACGAAAGTTACAAACAGAATTGGAAATTGATTCGGAAAATGTTGAAGGATTTTGTTTGTGGGTTTTCAAGCAGGTGTTACGTATGAGATTCTAGAATGTGTTTGTTTGTGTGTGTGATTATGGTGTATTGAGTGGTGAATTGAAGAGTTTTTAATTGGCGGGAGATAGAGATAGAGATAGAGAAGAAGAGACGGAGGAGGACCGCAGCGGAGGATGGTGGAGGAGGACGGCGGAGCGCATGGGAATTATACGACCGGTGGTCTCCGTCAGCCAGCCAGCCACTGGCTCTGCTTTTTGTCTCTGCCAAATAACAACTTCTATAAAAAAGGATCTCTTTTGGGTTACTGCAAGCATTATCGTAATAAATGCTTTTGTATAATAATTTATTTATTATAAAAAAACGTGTTTTTTTTTTTTTTTAAATTGGGATAGATATTAAAAAAAGTCAAAAGGTCATTTCATTCATAGACATCCCAAATTTAACGGTTTTCTATTTTAATGTTTTCGATATTAATTAATTATATTATTGAAATATTTGATGTATTTAATATTTTAATAATTTTTTTATTAAATGGTAATTTTTAATAATTTTTTATTATAAAATGATGATTTTTAACAAATTTTTTATAAATGGTAACTTTCAATGTTAGGTGTATAATAGTAATTAAGAAAAAAAAAATCGAATTTGCGTTTCATCAGATAATTTAAAAAGACTAATCTTATTCGTTACTTATTTCTTATGAGATTAGAAAATAATTTATTTGCCATGTATGTCATACTAGGAGCGTACTTGCGTAATGCAGCGAAATGTATCACGATTTTAATGTTTTATTTTATTTTTTGTCGATACAATACGATTTTGGATGATTTTGAGAAAACGATAATGTTTTTTTATAAGTTTGTTTAATTTAGGCTTAATAATATAATGTTTTTTATATAAAAAAATTAAGTATTTTGTTAGAATTCAATGGTTATCTTATATATTTTAATGACGTCTAGAAAAAATAACCAATTATATATTTAATAATATAATTAAAACAAATTTATAGTAATATAATATATTAATTAATAGTGATACATGGAAAGGTCTGCATAAAAGGAAGACCTTGCACATACCAAATTGGAATTATTTTGTTAGAATTCAATAATTATCTTATATATTTTAATGACATCTAGAAAAAATAACCAATTACATATTTAATAATATAATTAAAACAAATTTATAGTAATATAATATATTAATTAATAGTGATACATGAAAACGTCTGCATAAAAGAAAGACTCTGCATATACCAAATTGGTGGGTGTTAGAAACCTGCAGTAGTAATATGTATCTTGTGCTTTGATACTTGTAAATTAAGAGACTTTTAAATTTTTGCATAAAATGATAGTATCTTGTGCCTAATAATTTGTATTTAAGAGTTTTTTATCCCTGCTTTATAATATAGTATAGATATAGATTAGATAAGAAGTTATGATGTGTTCTCTAATCTAGAGATAAAAGAAAAGAAAATAAATTGATGGAAAAGAAAGGAAAATAAAATAATTTTTTCATTTGTGTTCTTGAAAGGAAGGAAAATAAATGAAATGAAAAGAAACAAAATAGTTTTTCATGTTCTAAAACAGGAGATAAAAGAAATGAAATATGTCATTTTTACAAATATACCATTATAAAAGTATATTCTTTATAATAAAGATTAAGTAGTTTTGTAATTTTAATAAATTTAGTAATTTTTTTAAATGATTTTAATTTATTTCATTTTCTTTCCTTCCATTTCCTCCCACATTTGGGAGGAAAGTTTTGGAAGAAATTTATCATTATTTTCCTTCCGTTTATTTCATTTCTCTCTTAAAAAGGTTTTGAGAACACATTTTTTTTTACTTTCCTCTCATTTCCCTCCCCCTCCCTTTCTTTTCCTTCGTGAAAAAAGTTTCGAGAACAAAGCGTTAGATTTATAAGATAGTTCTTTTTATTTTGTTAAAAAAAAGATTGTTGTTTTTATTATGATAAAAGCTTGAAACGATAAGAGGTAAACTCATGTCTTATCAGCTTATTAATTACTTACATTTTTTACCTGATACAAAAAAAAATGAACCCTAAAAAAGAGGTAACAAACTCGAGCGTTACGGTTTGTACCATGACAAATGTGACATTTGAGAATTAAGAATATCTAAGATGTACAAGTTTATAGCACAAAATTTAGTACTCTTAAAAAGATACCAATACTTTTTATTTTGATTAAAAAATGTATTTTTGACAAGTTTTAATTAGCATTTATGTTTTTTTGTTTGCTGGTAATAGTTTCTTAATATTGTTAACTTTGATTTTGCTTTCATACATTTATCGATTTACAAAAAAGAGAGAGAACAATATTATTAGTTATGCTTTCATACTTCAGCACCTAATAACATCTTATTATTTCCTAATAACATCTTATTATCTCATATTTTCTCATGTTTGTAGGCTGTTTTGATTATTCTATTGAAGAAGAAAAGGTAACAAAAATTTCAAAATAAAACCCCTAAAGTTTTTCTTTTCATTTTGTTTTTTTTTTGAACGACAGATAACACACACACGTTCCTGCGGTATCCGGACATCCGAGGGCATCACCGACTAATCCGAGGCGACCCGGCCCAACCCTTTGGACTGGACCCGTCCAGGCGTCGACTAAGCCCGGCCCAAGGACCGAACCCGCAACCCATAAGCTGGTTGCCCGGAAACCTGGACCCGAGCCGACCCAGAGTCTGGGATGCTCCTCATGCGCCCAAAGCTTCCCCCTAGGCTCGAACCCGGGTAGACTGGGATACCATCCACAGTCTCCCTCGGGGTGTTACCGAGTTTCAGGTTACCACTCAGGCAAGACATGATTTGCAGGGCTGGGCCGGATCTAATATTTACTCTAAATTAAAGGAAACAATTTTTTTTTTCAAAGTTGAGTCTAATAGGATCACCAAAACATTCTTTTGAATAAATGATAAAGAATTCTTACATTAAAGAAATCTGTAAAATATATTTTGAAACAGCCAGAATATGAATTAATTGTTTTTTACATTTTTGGAAAAAAAATAAAAAACATTAATGAATATATTTATAAGTTTATTTTGAAAACTATTATTTTATAAAAAAGGTTTGTTATAAATATTAAATACATTTAATATTTTAGTAATCTATATCTATACTATATTATAAAGCACGGATAAAAAACTCTTAAATACAAATTATTAGACACAAGATACCATCATTTTATGCATGATTTTAAAAATCTCTTAATTTACAAGTTTCAAAGCACAAGATACATATTACTACTGCAGACTTCTAACACCCATCAATTTGATATGTGCAGAACCTTCTTTTTACGCAGACTTTTCCATGTATCACTATTAATTAATATATTATATTACTATAAATTTGTTTTAATTATATTATTAAATATGTAATTGGTTATTTTTTCTAGAAGTCATTAAAATATATAAGATAATCATTGAATTATAACAAAATACTTAATTTTTTTATATAAAAACATTATATTATTAAGCCTGAATTAAACAAATTTATAAAAAAAATTATTACTTTCTCAAAACCATCCAAGATCGTACTGTAAATCAACAAAAAAACAAAAAATAAAATAAAACATTAAAATCATAATATATCTCGCTGTATTGCACGAGTACGATTCTAGTATAATTAATATTCTAATACTTCATATGAAAAATAATTAACTGACTAAGAAAGTTAAAGCCAATTTTCTTTAAACACTTTTTTTATTTCCTATTTTAAAAAATTATAAACAAATTGTTAAAGTTACACTTTTAATATTTTTTAAGGCAGTGTGAGTTATTTTTCAATCATTATATATACATCAATATAATTATCGTATTTAGAATACATGAAAAAATTATGTATTTATAAAACATGAATTAAATAAATATAATAATATTTTTGAAAGATAAAATACAATACAATTATTAGAAACTAGGCAGATACCCGCGCGATGCAGCGGAATGTAAGTAAATAACGAACAATTAATGTTACTTTCTTATAGACATGTCATCAACAATCCAACCATGACCTATAAAACCCTAAACCCATAAATATATTCAACAATTAGTTTATATTACAATTATTGACAGAAAAAATTATAATTATATAATTTATAATAAAAATGAAACGTATTTTACGATTATGTATTTTTAATGTGTTAACGGTGGAAAAAAAATAAAACGTATGGATAGAAAACAAATTAGTTCGTAGATATTCATGACATTTAATAGTACGGTTAAATTAAAAAATATATTCAATATTGGACTCGTTTTGAAGATATTGACGAGACGATTATAATAGTATAATTTGTAGAAAAAGAAACGTATTTTTTTCATTGCATTTTTGTTCATATACGATTATTTGTGTTAATATGATAATGGTGTAAAATAAAAAATAAAAAAAATAAGGGATATAAAATGAATTAAATAAGTAATTGTAAGGGTGACAAATGTAACATTACAAGGGTGATAAGTGTTATTGTATAAAAGCTTAGGGTAATAAGTGTTATTGTATAAAAGCTTAGGATGATAAGTGTTATTGTACAAAAGTTTGTACAATAACTGTATTAGTTTTTTTATATAGTAGTAGAGATTTAATTCGTAGATATTCATGATATTTAATTGTACGGTTAAATTTAAAAATATTCAATATTGGACTCGTTTTGAAGGTATTGACGAGACGATTATAATGGTATAATTTATAAAAAAAGAAACGTATTTTTTCATTGCATTTTTATTTATATACGATTATTTGTGTTAAAATAATAAGGGTGTAAAATGAAAAATGAAAAAACAAGGGATAAAAAGTAAATTAAATAATTAATTGTAAGAGTGATAAATGTAAAATTTAACTTTCCAAAAACTTTCCAATAACTAATTTTTTCAATAACCGTTTAAGAATTTTAATATATAGTATAGATAGTAATGTGGTATATACAAATTTTTTATTAGATATACATAAACAGTTGTTATTTTGATATAAAATATAACTTAAAAAGTAACCATTTGTCTAAAAAATTTATATTATGTTATAAAGTATTTTTTGAGACAAAGTCTTAAAAACATTTTTATGTATCAAGTATTGTTTATTGATGCGTATTATTTAAAATTGAAAATTACAAGTAAATGGTGCATATGTATAACTTTTTTAAGCTGTATGTTTAAATTCATATGACTAACTAATAAACATTATCAAAAACAAGGTAAATATCTCATTTTAAATATAAAGAATATAAAATATAATTAGGATACTCATTGAGTTTTTTCTTTATACAAAAACATTGCACTATTAAACCTAAAATAAATTATAATAAAAAAATAAATTATACAAAAAAAATGAAAAACTTTTAAATTGTTAATTTGATAATAATATTGATATATATATATATATATATATATATATATATATTTTAAATTTATGGGGTCTTCAAATTTATATTTATTTAAACATAAAAAGCATTATTTGTTTTTCAAAACCATACAAAACAGTATTATAAAATCAATAAAAACAAAGAATAAAAGTAAACATTAAAATCAAGATATACCACACTGCATCACACGAATATACTTTTAACAGTTTAAAAATATTTCATCGGAGCAAATTAAGACAAGGAATGAGTTGGGACACAACACAAAAACGATAGATTAGATGAAAAGGCATATTGTTAAAGTAGATTGGATGCAAGCAATAGAATGGTTTTGGGAAAGGGGAGAGATAAGCGAGGGTTGCAACTCCTCTTTTGTGACCTTAATCCCGAAGTCACCTAATCCTATTGGTCTAAACGAATTTAGACCAATAAGTCATATTGGAATAATTTATAAAGTGATTTCAAAGATATTGGCGAAAATAATGAAATCAATTATGGGGAAACTAATTGGAAAGGAGCAAAGTGCATTTTTAAAAGGGAGGTCTATCTTGGATGGTATTCTTATTGCCAATGAAACGGTAGAATTTTTGAAAAGAAGAAAGAAGAAAGGCATGGTCTTTAAAGTTGATTTCGAAAAGGCATATGATACGGTGGATTGAGAGTTCCTTTTGGACGGGTTGAGGGATATGGGATTTAGTGCAAAGTGGAGGAAATGGATAGATACGTGTTTAAAGTCGGCAAGAATTTCTATACTCGTGAATGGGGCTCCAACGGGTGAGTTTCATATGAAAAGAGGTTTGAGGCAAGGAGAACCTCTTGCCCCTTTTCTTTTCTTGGTAGTAGCCGAAAGTCTACATTGTATAATGAAGGAAGCCGTGAGAGAATTTTTTTTGAAGGCGTCAAAGTGGGAAAGGATGAAGTTAAAATAACCCATTTAGAATACGCGGATGATGCTATCTTTTTTGGCGATTGGAATCCATTGAACATTAAGAAACTTGTGAAGATCCTAAAGTGCTTTCATGCGGTTTCAGGTCTTAAAATAAAATTGGGTAAAAGCAAACTATCTGGTGTTGGGATCCCGGAGGAGGAAGTCCATTCTTGGGCACGGAGGTTGGGATGTGGTAGCGGTTCACTACCGTTCATGTATCTCGGCCTTCCGGTTGGGTCGTCAATGAGGAATCTTTCGCATTGGAAACCGGTAATTGAAAAAATTAG
The DNA here is from genome assembly GCA_023525745.1 of Arctium lappa. NCBI lineage: Eukaryota > Viridiplantae > Streptophyta > Magnoliopsida > Asterales > Asteraceae > Arctium > Arctium lappa. The sequence continues at coordinate 19,578,629 of CM042051.1, read as the reverse complement.
AAACAAGCTTGCGAGTTGGAAGGCAAAGATATTCTCCTTTGGAGGGCGCTTGACTTTAGTCAAATCGATTCTTGGTAGCATATCTTTATACTATTTTTCGTTATTTCGAACCCTGGTGTGTGTGCTAAAATTATTGGAAAGTTTGAGATGTCACTTCTTTTGGGGAGGGGGGGGGGGAGGTAAGGGCGAGGGAGAGATCGTGAGGAAATCGTGTGCTTGGGTAAAATGGGACAAAGTGTTAGGCTCCTTTGAGAGGGGAGGTTTGAACATAGGTGGGTTGAAGGAGGCTAATTGGGGTTTGCTCGGTAAGTGGTGATGGAGGTTTCATAATGAGAGTGAGGTGCTATGGGTCAAGGTGATAAAAAACATATATGGTTGGGATGGGGGGTTGGGTGTAGATATAGCTATTAGAAGTGTAAAGGGGAACTCAGTGTGGGAAAACATAGTTAAGGTGGGGAAGGAAGTTGACAAAGAAGGTATTCTTTTCACGGGCTCCTTTGGAAAACGGCTTGGGGACTAGATTTTGGGAAGATAAATGCCAATGGGTCTCTAAAGGATAGGTTCAAAAGACTATTCCAATTAGAAACATCAAATGGGGTATTGGTGGCGGATAGAGGGGAGAGAGTCGGGGAGGTTTGGAGGTGGAAATGGGGGTGGAGGAGAGATCCGAGGGGTAGGGAGATTGGAGAGATAGAGGAGTTAAAAAGAGAACTTGAGGGTGCCGGGCCTCAGGAGGGTTTCAAGGATCGGGCACTGTGGTCCCTCGATCCTCATAACAACTATTCGGTACAGTCTCTAAAGGGGCTGCTGGAACAGGTTCAAGCGGTAAGGGAGTCAATAGCCGATCCGACAAAGTGGTTAAAATCCATTCCCAAGAAGATTTGCATATTCCTTTGGAGGGCTAAGCTTGGAAGAATACCAACTAGAGAGATTTTGGACAAAATGGGTATCGATCTAGATACCACATTGTGTCCAAGATGCGCCAATGAGTTAGAATCGATTGATCATGCTCTTGTAAAGTGCGAAAAGGTAAAATAGTTGTGGAGGCTCATTGGAAGATGGTGGAACATCAACTTGGATTCGGTGAATTCTTTGCATGAAATCCTTGAGACCGGAAATCTAGAGGACGACAATTCAAGAGGAAAACAAAGATGGACAACGGTTGTGTGGAGTACGATGTATCTAATATGGGCAAATCGGAATAAGATGATCTTCGAAAAAGTAAGTGGAGCTATAATCGATCGTTTTCAGGAGTTCCAACGAAAACCTTTTGAGTGGGTTACAAAGAGAGATAATGACTTGGCTGTGGATTGGATTGGGTGGCTTTCGAACCCCTATGGAGCGTAACACAACTGACTATCTCGAAGAGACAAAGAAAGCTTGGACAGACACTGCTTTTCAACTGTGTAGAAGTGTTGGTTATCGAGAAAATAGGGCTGCTGTAGGTACCTGCGCTCGAAAGGATTTGACGATAGATTGCAACAGAAGATGGAAGAGAGTGCTGGTGATCGACTGCAACAAGACCAACTGCTGCTGGTTCGCTTCTGATTGCTTTTCTTTCGATGTGTCTTCATTTTGTGATACGGGTTTGGTCGATCAGATATGTACTCGGTTCTTTTTGGCTTTAGAATTTCCTTGGGTCTGTTTCGTGATCGGTTGGTATAGGTAGGTTTGCTCCTCACAAGCCTCTTCTTGTTGGTTGATTGTTGTAGCCTGTTCGATTGGCCTGGAGTCTTTTTTCTGTTAACCCTCTCGTGGGTTGTTTTCTTCCTTGGTTTTAATAAAATTATTGCCTTTAAAAAAAACGATAGAAATATTTCAAATACAAGAACATAATAAATGGTGGCATTTTTATTTTTGTTTTTGTTATTCTCAAAAAATTTGGAGTGAATATAAATAATGATTATCGGTTACATATACTTTTACAAATGAAATTAATTTATGAAATTTTAGAAGCAAAGATTATAAATTTACTAATAATTAATTAATATATACAATTTTATTATAATTTTTTCTGTCTTTCAAAACAATAATAATTATACAACGGAAATAAAATAATTGAAGAATTCTTTTTAAAAGGTTGTAAACTAACAAAAATCAAAATAGAAATTTCAAATTTTGTCAATTTTTAATTTCAGGAAGGAACTCTCCTATGGGAATGAGTTACGTCCAAACAAAATTCATCTCATTTATATTGAATCAACCAGATTTTCCTAAAATAAATAAAAATGCCTAAATATGCATTTCGAGTAATTTTCACATATTTTAATGTTCTTACTAGACTGATTTCTTTAGTATATTAAATTTGTGTTCCAAATTTTTGGGGTTCAATTTTATATTTTAGGTCTTTCATCAACGATTATTAAAGTATAGTCCATCTTAATGCATCTCTAACCTATTTTTTATAATTTCTCTAAAATAGAGAACGAAAAGTCAAAATCTATAAACAAAATTATATTTCACTCAAACAGATTTCTCTATTATATAGATTTCAACATTAATTATATTATTAAAATGTTATATAACTTTTTTTTATCCCAATGCATTTTTAAATAAATTTTATAGTATATAAATAATAATAGTTTAATCTTGTTGGTGGAAATGAATAAAAAATAATTTCTCTAACCCCTATCAAGTTTTAGAAAAAATTTCAAATATGGAACTTTTTCTTGTTCTCTATTTTAGATAACGATATAGGATTTGTTGGAACAAAATAGAGAACAAAACTTCCATTTTAGTCTATTTTAGAGAATATGCTGAAGATGCTCTCGATACTTATCTAATCTCTATCAGAAGACAAAAGTAATACGCTTCATCATCATCTTTGTAATTTCTTTATATGCATCTTTGTTATTTTCCAGTGTAATCAAAAGTTTTTGATAGACCTCCAAAACGATTAGAATGTCGCTGAGAACATGTATGTTAAACGCATGCTAATTAAACATGATTGATGATCCACATTAGCCATTGATCATTCGGTGTTAGAAAACAATTACAGTGGCGGAGGCCATTAAGGGCTATGGGGGCTGATAAGTACTAATTTTTTGAGTACTTAAGCCCTTCTCTTTTAGCTTTTAGATAGGATTTTTCACTTCTAAATCCCAACTTTGAGTATTTTTCTTCCTTATTTTCCATTTATTTGGTTTTGGAGCTGAAATGTTGTGATTTACTTGTTCTATAAAGAGAGTAAGCTAACTTGGTCATCTTTTGAAAACCTTTTTGGAAACAGGGCACACTGCAGCATTGATACAACATGGAACTAATGGTCTTGAAATGAAGAAATAAAGAAGATGGAGGCTAATCCGACTTTTTAGCATTAAATGGATCTTTTGGAACCCTTGAACATTAATTTAATCTGATTTGTAATAGTTTATTTGCTTTTAAATTAGCTTTTGTAGCCTTAGTTGGCACATGACTAGGCTAAGTACATTAAGATTCCCCTTAATTACAAGTTTGCCACTCCCTTTGTCTACAAAAGGAGGGCTTGGTTGCATTTAAGGAGACATCTTCTACATCTCTCTCTCTCTCTCTCTCTACTTCATCTAATTATTATTAGTTAACTTAGGATCTGATCTTATTATTAATTATTATTACTAGAAATACGAAATTTGTATATAGACAAAAATACTCTTGGATTGCATAGTTTGTACTAATAAAAAGTTTCTATTTGAAGGAGTCTCTCTCTCTCTCTCTATATATATATATATAGGGTCAGGTTCGAGGAAAAATTAAAAAAAAAAAGAAAACTGAGGAACACACTGATAGCCTTTTATCCAGACAGTATGCATTTGTGCATACAAGTAATTTGTAACATGCACACGTGCATATGCAGAAGTGTATAAAAACCAAAAAACAACTTAATTTACTTGTATGCACAAGTGCATACCGTCCAGATGAAGGGCTACCAGAGTGTTCTTCAGTTTTCCATTTTTTTGAGGTATTCTCTTGAACCTCCCTTATATATATATATACAGGTTCAGAGAAAAACCTCAAAAAAAGGGAAAAATGAAGAACACCCTCGTAGCCCTTCATTTGGACGGTATGCATTTGTGCATACAAGTAATTTGTAACATGCACACGTGCATATGTACAAGTGCATAATGCACTTGTGCATGAAAACAAAAAACAACATAATTTACCTGTATGTACAAGTGCATACCGTCCAAATTAAAATCTACCAGAGTGTTCTTTAGTTTTCCATTTTTTTGAGGTTTTTCTCCTAAACCTCCCCCCCCTTCTCTCTCTCTCTCTCTCTCTCTCTATATATATATATATATATATATATATATATATATATATATAGCTGAAAATTTTTAGTTTCAAAAAAATTATGCAAGATTTCAAAGCCGCAAAAGATTGGCAAGTTCCACTTTGATGAATAATATTTGAAAATTTTATACTTTTTTTGTCTTGTTTTAGAGTTTTATTATGATATATGTTGGATAATATATCTTTTGTGTTTTTAAAATACAGATCTATTACATCTAAACAAATTAGACTTGTTTATATGATACATTTTTATAAAGAGATTAGGTTCGGCCCTTGAATTTGAAGGTTTGTATTCCGCCCCTCAAACAAAATGTATTGAATTAGATTACGATTAATATCATCATGACCATATATAACAAAATCGAAACTTTAAAAACTTAATTATCAAAATATTGTTCTTCTATAAATTTTGAAATTAAAAAAGTAAAGGGGAGGCTAATTGCACTTTTGAAATTGCTAAATGCACCAAAATGATTGGTATCCATCATTATATTTTTTTTGTTTTTTTGTTTTTTTTGTCTTTTAGTTGTCTTTTTTTTTATTATATATTTTTGTTTATATATTTTTATTATATATTTTTGTTTTGATTTGAAAATAAATAAATATTTATAAATATAAATATTACTAATTTTTTACTTATGTAATTATAAAAATAAAACATAAATATTACGATTTAACATATAAATAGAACATAAAATAATCTATATTACATTCGATTATTCTAAAATAACATTATCCGTAGTACAATTAACACGTAAAAGCTTCATTTACTTCTTTATTCGCTCTGAATACGGGGTAGCCCATCCAGCAGCACACCAATAACTGTGATGGAAAAAAAGTGATACAATTTGCGGAAACGGATATCTTTCTTCCATATTTAATTTGACATAATGGTTACCATTAACGTACTCGATTGTAAAAACAACATGTTCATACCACAGTGGAGGAGTGGACCTAAGCGGCAAGTATGCATAACCTAAAACTCAAAGCTTATTATCCTATATAATAATGACATGCACAATGTATAGTAATTGTAAATTTCTCAATATATATTTTTGTAATTGTGAATCATATATATCGCATAACCTAAAACTCAAAGCTTATTATCCTAAGCTTAATCACAAAATTATATTCTCTTAGATATTAAACCGATCACTCGGTGTGCGGTTAAACATCTCTTAGATATTAAACATCACTTGGTGTCCAAAATATGTAGTATATATGATATATGATACGTTTTATGTTTTATGGTATAAAGAAAAATAACATATTCATACGTTTCATATGTTTTATGTAGTACATATGATATATAATTAAATAATTAAATCCAAAAATATTCAATATTGGGCTCATTTCGAAGGTTTCGAAGAGACGATTATGATGGTGTAACTTGTTAAAATTAAAACGTATTTTTTAAACGTATTTTAGTTAATATACGATTTTATGTGTTAATATGATAAAAATGAAAAATGAAAAATAGAAAAGTAAAAGATATAAAGTAAACTAACTAAATAATTATAGGGGTATAAAATGTAAATATATATTTAAAATCATTATCACCTACCTACTCCCTAAGTCTTCTTCCCGACAAAAATTTACAATGCCACGAAGGTAAAAAAAAACACTATGAAGGTAAAAAAAGCTAAACCAAGTTAAAAAAAAATAAAACTTCACAGATAAAAGACTGTGAAGGTATATCCGAACCTTCACAGTGAAGACGCTGTGAAGGTAAAAAAATCAAAAGTTACAAATTTATAAAATAAAATAAAATCAAAAGTTACAAATTTATATAATAAAATTAAATTAAAAGTTATAAATTTTATAAACTTATAAAATCAAAACACATATATAATAATAATAATAATAATAATGGGTATTAATATTGGATCGAAAAAAAATGGGTCACTATTTGCACCGTTTTGGTGTAAATAGCACTCCCCAAAAATAATTATTACATAAATTTTTGCCTAAAAAACCTAGACAAAGGAGGAGGTGATGGGGGTTTTCATAACCCAAAAAAGAAACATTTCTGATGTTGATTGATTCTTAATAATCATAAATAAGGGAACACAAACAAATCTACCATCATTTTCTTTTTCTTTTTAGGTATACTTATGTTTTATTGCACGTATAATTCGGTCTGTTTTTCCCTTTTTATTTGATGAATATTATAATAAAATTCTTTACAATCGGAATAAATTACTTAAAGTCCATATTTATTGAAACAGAAAATAAAACTATAAAAGTCTTGTTTTTACTATCGTGTTTAGGTTTTTCAGTATTAGAATGTCGTAGCCTCTGAAAATATAGCATCTAGCATGCTAATCATGTGACAAGAGGCATCTTTGAGATAGGTATATCACGTTGATGGTCGACATTACTAACTAAAAACGAGCTAACACCATACACACTTTCTGTAAAGGTGTCGTGTGTTTGTTTTATGAGAGGAGCATGATTGTCGGATCGTTTCGTATGTTATGAGTCTAAATCATTATGTGTTATAAAACAAGTATTGATATCCGAACTTCAATTATAAACACATATTGTGCACATAATTTGGGTGAGATGTTGGATTAGACACGACATCATTGAACACTATAATTTGCTTGAAAATTAATTGCTTTTTGTCGATTAGACGTAACAAAAATGATGAATAGTTATAATAACGTATTCATATGTGTATTCAAAATCACATATGACATAACGTAGCAATTAAATAACGTCAAGTGCAGTGTTGGAACACAAGCTTTTTAATTAACCGCAGTGGCCGAACGTAAACTTTTAAATAATATCAAATACACAAAAATTACACTATCCAAAGTTATAACATATAATTAATACATACTGAAACTCTAAAAAAAGACATTAAATGTTAGATATGAAAATGTCAAACATGGCTTATCAAAAGTGTCATAAACAAAATTGTTAAAGATGTCCAAAAACATCTTATTAACTTATTGCAGCGCTTTCACACAAGACATATAATTTGTGGACCACAATTGATTTTTAGTTTATTTTAGCTAATTTGTTACTTTTTTTGGTCTAATAAGAAGTCCAATATCTTTGAATGGAGGGGTCATTTAAAAAAAATAAAAAATTAAACTACATTTAAATCAATTTGTAATAAAACTAATGAAAAACTAATCACATAATATGTATTAGTCAATAAACATATAAGTTAATAGTTAGTAGCAAGAAAGTTAAATTCCGTTAGAAAGAAATCATAAAACAAAAACCCAAATTAAGTAACAAATTCAAGAATCTTAAATAAAAAACAATTAACAAATAAAAACTAATAATTAACAAATAATAATAGATTAGATATAAAGTAAAAGTTGGAAGAAAACAAAAATAAATGTCTATTAAATCAATAGCATTGTAATAAACCAAATAAAAAAAATCAATGAAGAAAGCGTAATAGCTCACTGGTCTAGCTCCATGGCACCGAAAATGTATCAGGGCTCAAGTGATTCACCGAAGCGACGAGACCTTGAAAGCAGGAGTTCTTGATGGCACGTTCAAGCGAGTTTATGAATGAATGAAATCAGTTGAAGGAGCGGCCAAGGACGAAAGCTTTGATTGCGTTCTGCTATGGTTGGCTTTTTTCCTTGCCTAAAACAACTATCTAAGTTGAGTCCTTAAGACTATCCACATCAGTGATCTCACTCAATCCAATCCAATCCAATTTTATTGGCTAAAAGAGAAAGCATATTTATTAAAAAAATATAAAATAATAATAACAAACCTCAAACTCGTTCACGATCTGAACTTGGTTTGTGGTTTTCTTTTTATTTTTTTATTAATTTATTTTGCCATATGTCAAATTTTCATTGGTTAATATTGAATTTTGTTTAAATAAAACTTATCATATTAAAAAGATGAGTTTAACAAAAAAATTAAAAATTAAAAAATATACCAAAATTCATAATTTTCAATTCCCTACAAATAGAGACCAATATTGACATATTTTCATCATATCAATATTTCCCTCTATTTCAATAACCAAACACACAATATGAAAACTCTGAGTTTCTTTTTGTAAACATACATATGTAATTTCGTATTTCTTTTTGTAACTTGTTTTAATTATTTTCAATTATAAGTTTTTTTAATTAAGATTATGATTTAAAATATCAAATAGTTTAAAGAATCTATTTTTTATATGCAAAAACAAAAAGAAAAAAATGATAGATATGATAAAATATTAAAAATTAATATTTTTTAAAGTATATTTAAGATTGGATTGGATCACTGATAAATGTTAAAAATATGAAATTGGATTGAATTAGAGATTGAGTAGGTGGAAGAGAGATAAATTAATTTTTTTAATAAAGATTGGATTTGATTGGATTGTGGATGTGGGTAGTTTAAAGTTGGGGCATTTGAATTTAATTGATGGCATTATCTATATCTATACTATATTATAAAAACGACATAAAAAACTCTTAATTACAACATTTTAAGCACAAGATACAACTAATTAAAGCAATTACTTAATTTACAATTTCTTAATGCTTTGTTACAACCTTTCCAAGCACAGTATCTCACATAATCATCTATTTGTGGAATGAATACTAATTTATTAATATAAATATTTGTTTTTTTGGTGGAGGATTTTATATTAGCATAATCTATTTTAAATGTAGATTTCACATTTAAATCTATATTAATGAGATGTAATATAATTTTTTTTTCGTATTTTTTGATATTACATCTCATAATGATTTTTCCATATTTTATTTTATAAAATCTTTTTTCATATTTTATTTTAGAGTGAATTGTGGATTTGGTTCCTGTGGTTTAGTGATTTCTTTGACCATGGTCCTCATTCTATGTTTATTGTGGATTTGGTTCTTGTGGTATTCAATTTATTTTGGTCATGGTCCTTCTAACTAACACTTCCATTAACTTTGTTAAATCAAGGATCATTTTAGCCATTTTGCCTATTTTTTGTCCTTTTTTGATAAGAAAAATATAAACAATATTTTTATACACACATGCACACACACATGTATATATATATATATATATATATATATAACAATATTAAAATAAATAAAATAAGACATTATTGTATGATTTAATTGTTTAATTTTTTTTAAATTAATTATATTAAATACGATTTAATTTTATTATTTTATTGTAATTGTGGAAAAATATATATAGTTTTATTGTTTTAATGTAATTAAAATTTCAATTTAAACAAATCAGATCATAAAACTATATCTTATTTTATTTAGAGCGAATAAAATAAAATATGGTTTTATGATTTGATTTATTGAATTAAAATCTATACTATATTATAAAGACGGAATAAAAAACTCTTAATAATACTTATAAAACATAAGGTACTACCATTTTATGCATACATTTCAAAAATATCTTAATCACAACTTATTATGCATAAGGTACAACTCATTTGAAAAAAATTCAAACTTTACTTTTTCACTACCTTCCATATTCAAGTTTTTTCTCTTCCATTTGAGGTTTCTTCAAAAGAAGAAAAGTTATTTACTTGCTCAAATTAACATATTTATTTAATTATGAGTAGAAGTGTACTCGTGCAATGCAGCTAGATACATCACGATTTTAATGTTTCATTTTATTTTCTGTTTTTTGTCGATTTACATTACAATTTTGGATGGTTGTGAGAGAGTGATAATGATTTTTTTATATAAATTTGTTTAATTTAGACTTAATAATATAATGTAATTTATTTTGGTTTAATAATATATTTTTTTTATAAAATATTCTGTAAGATTTTTTAATTATACTAGTGTTGGGCTCGTGCATTGCACGGGAGGATAGATTTTTTGTTGGAATTTTGAACCGAGTTAAAATGAAACGTAATTTCTCTGTTAACAGTTAATGAAATACAATGTGAAAAACGAATGTATTTTCATAAGTGGTTAACTTGCATATATTCTTAATCGTTTGTTGTTATGAGTTTATGCAATAATATTGGTAATAGTTTTGTATTATATTATTTAAAACTCAAACGACATGTATCACAACATATTTATCTGACTATTGACTTCAAGACCTCATAATATTAATCGATAAAAATAAAGATATGTATATATATATCTTATTCCCCTACTTCGAAAAATATGATTGTGAGTTTCGAAAAATATAAACAAATCCTCACTAAATAAAATAAAATATAAAAAAATATTTTTTCAAAGAAACAAAAATATAGTGGAATACCTTTTGTTCAGTTGCAGGTTTCGCCATTGACACCCGACCGTTCATCTTCTTCTTGTACTCGGATGATACATAGAGAAGCTATATATATTTATAGTGAATATAGAGAATATTTTAAAATCTTTTATTTTCATTTTCGATTTTACATTTAAATGTAAATATATTAAAAATATGGAAGAATTTTTTTATATCTACATCGTTTCTATTTTATTTTATTTACACTTGGTTAATTTGGAAAATATTGCGGAATATTTTTATTTTAAATAATACGATAATTTATTAGTGTATCTCGTTATTTTTTATTTTTAATTAATATCAAGTTTCTTTTTTCTTCTTTTAATGCTCGTGAAAAAAAATACATGTAGATTTTATATTATGAAAAAAATACGTGTAGATTTTATATTATGAAAAAAATACGTGTAGATTTTATATTATGCTAATATAAAATGTGTAGATTTTATAAAATAAAATAGATTTTATATTAGCAAAAAAAATACGGAAGAAAAAAGAGTTTATATTACATCTAGTAAAAAGATTTTATAAAATAAAATATAGAAAAAGATTTTATAAAATAAAATATGGAAAAATCATTATGAGATGTAATATAAAAAAATACGGAAGAAAAAAGTTTTATATTACATCTCATTAATATATATTTAAATGTAAAATCTACATTTAAAATAGATTATGATAATATAAAATCTATTTTATAAAATCCTCCACCAAAAAAACAAATAGTTATATTAATAAATGAGTATTCATTCCACAAATAGATGATTATGTGAGATACTGTGCTTGAAAAGGTTGTACCAAAGCATTAAGAAATTGTAAATTAAGTAATTGGCTTTAATTAGTTGTAACTTGTGCTTAAAATGTTGTAATTAAGAGTTTTTTATACCGTTTTTATAATATAGTATAGATTTTAGATTTTTTATATCTAAAACATGCTGAGAGTTATTTTAGGGGAGTTAAAGTGGGAAATGATTTTAAGGGAGTTAAAATGGTTAGAGATAATGATTGAAAATTAATGAATAACATTAAATGTAGTACATACAACTTTTATAGTTGTTTTTTAAGTAATTAAAATTAAATAGCGGTACATTAAGCTTTAAGACTTGTTTTTAAGAGTTTTTTATGTCATCTTTATAATACAGTATAGATAGTACATGTATTTTCTTCATGTATACAAGTTTTTAAAGCCTTTTGAATTCTATAAAACTAACTAATAATGAACCTATATATACGTTTAGATACAAAATAATACCATCCAACATTATATTTGTTATTTTAACCTATTCTATATTTTAGTATTTTGAAAAAATATTATCATTCGTTAGATATCGCTGATTAATACATGTTTTTAAAATTCGAATATACATTTAACGATTACTTTAATATAATTTCTTAATGCTTCATGATTGAAAAAACTCAAGTTATGCGTTTATCACTACTAATGCTACATAAATTATAAATATATGATTTACTCCATATATATCTTTTTTTTTTTCTGATAAGCTATTACATTAATTTTTTATTTCCATTTACAATTGCTCACCCCGATGCATTGCACGGGTATACTGCTAGTTTTAATTAAGTTAAAGACGATTTAATTATATTGTTCTTTTATTATCATTGCAACAAACAAGCTTATTGTTGATATTTTAACACAAAAAAACCATTAAAACCCATTGAGAAATGAACTTTAATTTTATCATACTAAAAACAATATAAAAATTGGAGCTTCTAATTTTAAGATGATAAAATTATAGTTCATTTCTCAACGGTTTTCAATGATTTTTGGTGTTAAAATATCAACAATAAACTTGTTATCAAAGAGGTGTTAGCCTAGTGGTAAGGCCCTGGGGGATAGTGCATGGTATGCCTATCTACCAGGGTTCGAATCATGGGGGATGCACTTCGGCGATACCCAGACCTTGGGTCGACCTTCGGGTCCAGGTTTACGGGAATACCAGTCTATGGGTATGCGGGTTTGGTCTTGACCGGGTTTAGTCGTACCTGGGCGGGTCCAGTCAATTTTGGCTGGGCCGGGTCGCCTCGGATTAGTCGGTGCTGCCCAAGTGGATGCCCGGATACCATGGGTGCGTGTGTGTGTGGGCTTAGCCCAAGTTGTCGTACAAAAAAAAATAAGTTTGTTTGTTGCAATGAAAGTAAAAGAACAATATAATTAAATCGTCTCTAACTTAATTAAAATTTTAATTTAATAAATCAAATCATAAAACCATATTTTATTTTATTCGATCTAAATAAATAAGATATAGTTTTATGATCTGATTTGTTTAAATTGAAATTTTAATTACATTAAAACAATAAAACTATATCTTTTTTCACAATTACAATAAAATAATAAAATTAAATCGTATTTAATATAATTAATTTTAAAAAAAATAAACAATTAAATCATACAATAATGTCTTATTTTATTTATTTTAATATCGTTATATATATATATATATATATATATATATATATATATATATATATATATATGTATGCATGTGTGTTTGTGTGTATAAAAATATTGTTTATATTTTTCTTATCAAAAAAGGACAAAAAATAGACAAAATGACTAAAATGGTCCTTGATTTAACAAAGTTAATGGAAGTGTTAGTCAGAAAGACCATGACCAAAATAAATTGAATACCACAAGGACCAAATCCACAATAAACATAGAATGAGGATCATGGTCAAAGAAATCACTAAACCACAGGGACTAAATCCCCAATTCATTCTTTATTTTATAAAATCTTTTTACATAATGAGATGTAATATAAACTCTTTTTTCTTCCGTATTTTTTTCCTAATATAAAATCTATTTTATTTTATAAAATCTACACGTATTTTATATTAGCATAATATAAAATCTACACGTATTTTTTTGCTAATATAAAATCTACACGTATTTTTTTGCTAATATAAAATCTACACGTATTTTTTTTCACGAGCATTAAAAGAAGAAAAAAGAAGGTTGATATGAATTAAAAATAAAAAATAACGAGATACACTAATAAATTATTGTATTCTTTAAAATAAAAATATTCCGGAATACTTTCCAAATTAACCAAGTGTAAAGAAAATAAAATAGAAACGATGTAGATATAAAAATATTCTTTCATATTTTTAATATATTTACATTTAAATGTAAAATCGAAAATAAAAATAAAAGATTTTAAAATATTCTCTACATTCACTATAAATATATATAGCTTCTCTATGTATCATCCGAGTACAAGAAGAAGACGAACGGTCGGGTGTCAATGGCGGAACCTGCAACTGAATAAAAGGTATTCAACTATATTTTTGTTTGTTTGAAAAACTACTTTTTTATATTTTATTTTATTTACTGAGGATTTGTTTATATTTTTCAAAACCCACAATCATATTTTTCGAAGTAGGGGAATAAGATATATATATACATATCTTTATTTTTATCGACTAATACTATGAGGTCTTGAAGTCAATAGTCAGATAAATTTTGAAGTGGTACTGAGTGAATTTGAACTATACCAGTTGAGTTGTCGGTTACAAAAGATAGAAATCGTTTATTTTCTTTGTCATATAAGATGTGAGTTGAATGTTGTTAATTAATCTACAGATTTATACGTTCAAAGTGATTGTCAAGTGTTGTCGAGGAGGTTTCAGAAAAATTGCAAAATCTGTAAAAACGTATGTTCATATTTATAATTATTTCAATAATAGTGATATATTGTGAGACATGTCGTTTGAGTTTTAAATAATATAATACAAAACTATTAGCAATATTATTGCACAAACTCATAACAACAAACGATTAAGAATATATGCAAGTTAACCACTTATGAAAATACATTCGTTTTTCACATTGTATTTCATTAACTGTTAACAGGGAAATTACGTTTCATTTTAACTCGATTCAATATTCCAACAAAAAATTTATTCTCCCGTGCAATGCACGGGCCCAACACTAGTAGGAATTTAACTTAAAAAAATTTTCTTGCACCACTTCAATTACTTTTTTTCTGTTATGGGGCCAAGTGCCCCCTACCCCATTAACCTCAATCAGCCCCCAGTCCAAAATTCGAATTCTGTATACCATTAACATTATCGTGAACAAATTATTACAAATTCGAATAAATGATTTTTTTTTTATTAAATATGTTTTTTTGTTTTAAAAAAGTTTATGCTGGGCCATAACATTGCTTATATTGAATCCCAATTTCCAACATTTGTTGAGCCCGAAAAGGTGACCATTTTGGGCTCGGCCGGATCCATAATCGACGGTTAACCGGTAATCGGTACGATTCTTGACCGATTCGGTCTGGGACCGGTAGTAATCGGTTAAGGGCCCGAAAACTATAACCGGTTAAGGTTTTGGATGGATTTGAAGGCCAGGTCCGTTCCGGCCTGGGACTAGTTATGTAACCGGTTAAGGGCTCAGCCCGACCCGATCTTTTTTTTTTTTTTTTTTTTCTTCCCAAAACTTGTTACCATTTTCTAACCGTTTTGACCGGTTGTTTTGCCTCCTAAACCCCCAAAAACATAATAAAGTACGAGACTCTTCAACGGTCATAAGAATCCATAGGATAAAGGGGAATACAAATCTTTAATAAGTGTATTTTTTTATAATTGATTTAATTAACTCGAAAGTATAATAAAACGTACCTTTACAGTGTATTAATTTGAGTGACCCAAATTTAATTTTTAAAGTTTAATTAAGTATTTCAAAATTTTTATTTAAAAATAACCCTTAACCGATTTTGGGCCCGGCCTGTAACCGAACCGGGACCGGTTACCCTTAACCGGATAATCTTAATCTTACCCGGTTAACCACCCAAACCCCTTGAACCGTGACCGACCCCAGACCGGTTACGCCTTAACCGGTTACCGACTCACACTGTTTCGCCCTGTGACCGATTAGGCCCCGCCCAACCCGGTCTGAATCTGGTTTTTGGCCACCTCTAAGCCCGAATGATGGGATTTTAATCCGCCATCTAATAATTTTTGATCGATTATTTTAAGGCAACAAAACTTTATCGAGAACAAATTAAATAAAATAAAAGTTAACAAAGTTTTTATGTAAACCAAAAAACACAGAACAAACAAAACCTAAACCTAAATAATGCATATAAACAACAAATAAAGTTTTCTCGAAGCTTGTTTGTACTTTGTAGATACAATCAAATGAGCCACGAGGATACAAATCTCATCGAGAATCCACTAAAACTGAGAACTAAAAACCTCAAACTAGACCCGAAGATGTAATCCATTGTGATGTGTGCCGATCCCCGATGAAGAAATGAAACACGAATTGAGTAAATTAAAATAATTCACATTTTTATTTAAAACTGTAATATTTGTTGCCGATTATGATTTGTTTGTTGTTATCTAGTAAATAATATGATTTATGAAATAAACTGATGTATGCAGGGCCGACCCTGACATTTTGGAGGCCCCGTGCAAAGAAATAAATGTGGCCCTATAATTTTTTTAGTTGTATTTTTTAGAGTAAATTACACTTTTGGTCCTTGTGGTTGCCACTCAGTATCAATTTTGGTCCCTCTTTTGAACTAATTACAATTTTGGTCACTGTGGTTACCATTTTGTTTCATTTTTCGTCCCTCAGACTAATTTATGTTAAATAGGTCTGTTAACTCAGGGGTATATTGGTCTTTTTAGAATTTTCTTTAATTTTCATTAAATTAAAAAAATATATTATTAATATACATATATTTATAAAAATACTGTAGCACCCAACTTCATCAAAATATGTTGACTTACAAAGTCAACACCTAAACAACCCAAGGTCGTAGACTCTTATCCAATGTTTTAAAACCCGGATCGACCCGGCCGGTTCAACCGGTTGAACCGGGAACCGGTCGAGAGACCGGGTCAACTATCACCGGGTTTTTGGGGATTTATGAACCGGATCGAACCGCCGGGTTTTTGAGAAAACCGGTAAAAACCCGGGTTGACCCGGTTAAAAACCCGGGTTGACCCGGTTAAAAAAAAAAAAAAAAAAATTTTGTGTTTTTTTTTTGGATTGATATAAAATTTGTCGTTATGTGTTTTTTTAATGTTTTTGGATTGATGTAAACTTTTTGTTATGTGTAATTTTAATGTTTTAACTTGTGGACATCAAATTATTGGTTTTATATATATACATATATAGAGGGAGGATCTTGCGAGAAGTTAAATATTTTGCGAGAAGGCAAGAAGTGTTTAATCATATATGATTACACGGCTTGTAAGTGTGTTTAATCATGTATTATTAAACGTTTATGTATTACCAATATAACATGTGTTTAATCATATATGATTAAGCTTGTGTATCATATATGATTACACTTATCGCCTTCTCGCAAAATGTTTAGCTTCTCGTTTGAACTTTTTTAAGGGTTGTAAAATATCCTTCCACTATATATATATATATATGCAAGAAAATGAAAAATACATAAAATTTCTTGAAACCGGGTCAACCACCCGGTTGAACCGGTTGGACCGTGACCCGATCACCACACCGGGTCAACCTTAAAACCGGGTTTTAAAACATTGCTCTTATCGCTTCACGACGACGATCCCCCTCCCCCGACCAATAAATAAAAAAATCCTTTACTCTCCGACTTCCCCGTAAACACCACCTGCCTCCATCCTTAACACCCGTAAATCCTCACCTATGAACCAGATCTTTCTCGTTTGTCCATGAAACCGATGAACCAGATCTGCTTCATCCATGGATATGGTCCCGAGTCACCCACCATCGTCTGCTTCCGGTGAGCATCTCCAATAATAATGCCCACGACTCCTAGTCTGTCGTCTTCCCCACCTAGACAAGGGTCGATAGAGAAACAAAACAAATGCAAAGAACAATGCAGACCCCCCTCTTTTCCTCTTTTTATGGATTTCAAACCTTTTTGGGATTTCTTGCGACACTAGAAATTAGTTAGAGGCTACTTTGATTCAGATTTTAGATATGAGTTTGCTTCAAATTTAGGGCTTAAATTTTATGGGTTAATATGTTTTGGCTCAATTTGTTTGTTTTGCACCACTCATCCCCACCACCATTGAACCAGTGGTAACCACATAATATTCACCCCATATCAAATTTTAGGCACAAATAATCCTCTTAGTTCTCACATGGTTCCTATGTATCTCCTGCATCTTGCTACCCACTGCGTATCGTTCCCTACTTAAGGGGTGTTTCTTGTGAAGTGGGTACTGTGGTGTGATGAGGAAGAGAGAAATAGAGGGGAGGAAGAGGGACATCGCCTAACAATTAACATAAGGTTGAACTCAAACTGTTATTGAATCAAAACTGATATCTAGACTCTAGAGCATGAACTTGTAAATAGATCAAAAGAACCCAAATCATAACCAAATCTAAAAAACTCAAATCGTAACCAATCTAAGAAACTCAAACCATAACCAATAAAAACAACTCCAAAACGAAAAACAAAACCCAAATACGAGATCACTGACGAAGGAACCGGCTGTTCTGCCATCGTTGTTCGAACCACATCCATTGGGGAAAGCAGATCAGTGGGGTGAATCAGATGAGAATTCTACGACGGAAATAGATCTCACAATCAGTGGAACTCTTGGATGAGAGACACATGGAGGCGGAGGGTGTGTGGTGACTGGTGAGGACAAATGGGACGAAGGAGGTCTGGTTAATGGGAAAGAAGAAATAGTTTGGTTTTTATTAGTGGTGGGTCCCATTGTAGTCATGTGTATATATATATTTATGGGGGAGGCTAATGACACCTAAATTTTTGCTATTGGCACCATTTGAATGCATTGGAACTTGTAGTTTCAGCATCAATCAAATCAATACATAATATATTTTATTTTATTATTATTATAATAATATATAGTTTATATTGATTAGTATTATTATATATATATATATATATATGTTTTATATTGTGTTTTATTAAATATATTATATATTATGTATATTATACAATGCAAGTATATGTGTGTATATATATATTACGATTTTTTAATTACTATTATTAAATACTTATATCTTATGTATAATGATTTTTTAAAATATATTAATATTATCATATATTTTGATACTCAAGAACATCTGTGATACTATTGTTCTCTTTTCGGTAAACTTACTCCGGTCAAACTTATTTCGACATACATCACCGTCATATATATTGTGATACTCATACTTAGAGGTGCTCACGGGTTTGGTTGATCGTGTTGAAAGCATTTCAATAACTCAACCCAATATTGGCTGTTTGAGAATTTTCAACTCAACCCGACCCAAAGAAAAGTTCAACCCGTTCGGGTTGGTCGGGTTGTGTTTAAATAAAGTAAAAACAATATTGGAAACATAAAAATAATGAAATTTTTCTTTCAAATACAATCCATCATTCATCAAATATTAAGGTATTACATATAACTTTCCAATAATGTCGTCTTATGAGTTCCATTGCTCATTATTGTCGATTGATAACTTATACATATCAAATCTATATATATTACAACTTTACAAAACTTGTAGGGTCGAAATATATATAATGTCGTCTTATGGGTTGTTGAAATGCTTTCAACGCGATCAACCTAACCCGTGAGCACCCCTAAGTATGCGTATCACAATATATATGACGGTGATGTATGTCGAAATAAGTTTGATCGGAGTAAGTTTACCGAAAAGAGGACAATAGTATCACAGATGTTCATGAGTATCAAAATATATGATAATATTAATATATTTAAAAAAATCATAATATATAAGATATATGTATTTAATAATAATAATAATCAATATGAACTATATATAATATAATTAATATATATATATATATATATATATACAATAAAATAGATAAAAAAAATTGCAATATATATACATATATATTTACATTGTATAATATAGATAATATATAATATATTTAATACAACACAATATATAAGACACACACACACATATATATATATATATATAATTATACTAATTAATATAAACTATATTATATTATAATAATAATAATACAATAATAATAAAATAAAATATATTATGTATTTGATTTGATTGTTGATGGATTACAAATCCCAATGCATTGACTATTTGCACATTTTGGTGCAAATAGCACCTCCCATATTTATTTGTTATAATTAATAATCATATACATATATTACTTTTAACTTAAAATAAGTGAAACTAATGGAAAGACAAATATACCCTTGAGTTAACTCAATTTTTTAACAGAAATTAGTTTGAGGGACCAAAAGTGAAATGAAATGGCAACCATAGTGACCAAAACTGTAATTATTTTAAAAGAGGGACCAAAATTGATAGTGAGTAACAACCATAGGGACCAAAAATGTAAGTTACTCTATTTTTTATTAAACAAATTATTACTCAATTCAAAAAATATATCTTTAAAGTGTGGAAGCATAAAATGTTTATAAACAAGATTCAGATAAAAACAAAACTGAACTTTACATCTCAAAATTAATGTTCGGAAATCTCAAATGATTAATCTGTTGATGTAACACCCCGGATTTCCGTTATGTAATCTTGTTATTCTTGTGTTAAGCTTTTGTCGTTAGCTCCGTGTTTGGTTTGTAGTAGAGTTTGGATTTTTGTGAAGTGGGGACAAGCAGTGAACTATGCGAGTTACACCGCGACTAGATGTCGCGGCACAACCCGCGTAACCCACTGTTTTGTGTGAGTTTCAGGGAACTACGCGAGTTACACCGCGACTTAAGGTCGCGGAACAACCCGCGAAACCCACTGGATGGTTTAGGGGTTTTTGGACACGGGCGAGTTATGCCGCGAGTTGAAGTCGCGGCATAACCCGCGTGGTTGCTTTGACCGCTTAAAAGAGTTCAGTTCCCAAAGATCTCAGAATCACAAAATCTAAATATCTTTTCTCTCTCTTCCTTTTCTCTCTTTTCAACTTTCGATCTTCGAAGTCTCGTTTGGTTGCTAGTTTTCGGTGTTTCTAGCAAGGGGTCGGTGTTTTAAGTTTCACCTCTTCGCCGTGATCGTTATCTGGTTTTCTAGGTTTTATTCCAAAAATCTATCGGTGAGTTCCTACTAACATTTTACAAACTTTATACATGTCAAAACTCTTATTTGCGAAATCTGAAGTATTTCTACGGTATGATTTTATGTTCTAAACATTTTGATATAAATGAAGTTTTTGGTGAATCTCGGGGTTCCCGGTCAGATTTGACCAAAATGACGGGTTCCGCCTTATTGAAGTAAAATGATGTTTTACTTGCACATTATGTGGTCGTTTGAAAATAATGTTTATGAACTCATTTTAATGATTTTCATTCTTACCAGAAGTTGAACTGAGAATAGCATTTTGGTTATAAAATGTACTTATACCATATATTGATTTATGGTTGGTCACATATGTTGTTGTGACGAGTCCTTACCATTACTAGTGGATCCCTAGGTTTTGGAGTAGACTGTTTTGTTGGGAGGCTATATTCCCCAAATTGTAGCTATGGATCACATGTTCCGTGATGAGTTTATGGTACGGTTATGTGAGGCCGGTTACTAGCCATGGTTCATGGTGATCCTAGTGAAGGAGTATACATTGGTTTCCCTTGGGAGCGCGATCTCACCTCGTAGCACGAACTCTGGGTTCATTGCTGAGGACTCCAAGTGTTTAGCTCATAACTCGGATTTGTGGTCTACTTTGTGTTACACCACTCTCCTTGGTAAAATGGTCATTTTATCACCGTTTAAGAGTTTTGGACCGAAGAGGCCCGGTTGTGGCGAAATGTTATCTTTACAAACTAAACCTTTATGAAAAGATTTCTTTATGATACTGATGTTATATCTTTTGAGCTTTATAAACTGTATGTTCTCACCAGGCCTTATAGTCTGACACTTTTTCTCAAATGATGTGTATAACAGGTTTCCATTAGCGGTGGGTGCCGGGGTTTTTGGAGAGACGAGTTTTGAGTCTCGGGGTTTTGGAGATGTTTTGAGTATTGTTGCTGGGCATTGTTAAGTCCCATTCTTTTGATGAAATCCTTGTATAGAATTGTATAGTCTTAAGGACTGATCCCATTTATGGGAAGTTAATGGAATTGTTTTTGTCATATTGTCCGGTTTCCAGGTTTTAATTTACTCTGATTTTTGAGGTGTTACAAGTTGGTATCAGAGCTCTAGTTTAAGCGAACTAGGCATGAATGTAAGATGTCTAGACTTAGACTGCGTATGCTAAGAATTGATCCGCGAGATTTGGGGTAGAGCTCCTAAGATGGGTTAGTCTTAGAGTCAACAGAAAGTACAGTTATCAGGCGTTGTAATAGTGGTGACAAGAACCGTTATGTGTTGTATGTTCATAATTTCACTTAGCTAATGTTGTTATGAGGATATTGTACGTAAGAGTCCTTGATTTGCTGTTGATATGACAATTGATAATGTGGTAGTACGTTTTCCTTTCGTGTTTTCCTATCTCTCTCTTATCTCTTTTCCTTGTTCTGTGAAGTTGTTCAGCATGGTGAATACGCGTGGTAGACCGCGTACTCGTGTTGATGGTCTGGAAGCGACAGCCTCTACAGCGGGTCAGCCGGAAGGAGATGAGGTTATCGTTCGACCACCCGTTCAGCAAGCACTAGGTGGGGGGCCAGAGGTCAATCCGCGAGTAGACCTGGCTTCGTCCCACCTAGTAATCAGGGATGCTAGTTCCCCGTCTGAGTTGATGGCCAGCGTGATGTTGGCGATGAGAGAAGAGATGGCTAAGCAGCAAGAGTTTCTGCTGAAAGCGATGGAGGACCGTGACGTGAATCATCGGGGGAGTGAGACGGTGGTAGAGAACGTCGTAGCAGGTTCGGGAGGCGATGGTATAAGGGTCGTGTCGGTAGAGCGCAGGATTTCTGGTGCTCCAGGGAATAGGAAGAGTTGTTCCTATAAGTCCTTTCTGAGTTGTGGACCGCCAGAATTCTTCGGTTCAGATGACCCGGCAGTGTGTGTAAAGTGGATCCGAGCGGTGGAGCAAGCTTTTGGCTCTTCCGAATGTGGTGATGATCAGAGGGTGCGGTTTGGTACCCAACTGCTGAGGGACACCGCACTCATCTGGTGGAATATCATCCAATCCACTCTATCTCCTGAAGTGTTGGCTCAGTTGTCGTGGGCCGAGTTCAAGAAGAAGCTGCTGGAAGAGTTTTGCAACGAGAGAACGATGGACCGAATTGAGAAAGAATTCCGGTCCTTGGTGAAGGGAAGTCTGACGGTGAGGGAGTACACCCGTCAGTTTATGGAGAAGCTGGGTCTGGTGGGGCACGCTGCCCCAACAGAAAAAGACAAAATGAAAGCCTATCTCAACGGCTTACCAGCGGACATGCAATCGATGGTCCATAATTTCAAGGCTTCTAACCTCCGAGAGATGGCGGAGGAAGCTCAATTCATGGAAGATGTGGTATCGGGTACTTTTCTTATAAACTCTGTACCTGCTCGTATTTTGTTCGATACGGGTGCTAGTTTCTCTTTCGTATCTGAATTGTTCCGTCAGAAAATTGCTATGCCCACTACTAGTCTTGAGGATGCATTAGTGGTAGAAATAGCCGATGGTAGTCAAGTTTTGATCCACGAGGTTCTGAGGCAGTGTACTCTTAATATCGAAGGGAGAGAATTTTTGATCGATCTATTACCGATGTTAATCGGGGGTTTTGATGTGGTAGTCGGTATGGATTGGTTGTCAAACAATCAGACCGAGTTCGTGTGTTCCAAGAAGATGATTCGACTTCCCAACCCCTCTGGTGAAGTCGTTGTCATCTATGGTGAGAAGAGAAAGGGTGAAGTGGCAATAATCACAATGGCAAAGGCACGCAAGTGCTTAGTAAAAGGATGTTCGTCTTTCCTAGCCTATGTGATCGATGCCAAATTAAAGAAATCAAAGCTAGAAGATGTGAAGATCATGCGTGAGTTTCCAGATATCTTTCCGGACGACTTGCCCGGGTTGCCACCCGATCGTCAGGTAGAGTTTTGGATTGATCTTGTGCCTGGCGCTGCACCGATCGCTAAAGCACCCTATCGTTTAGCGCCATCGGAGATGCAAGAAATGGTAGCACAACTCCAAGAGCTATTGGAGAAGGGATTCATAAGACCGAGTTCGTCACCTTGGGGAGCTCCGGTCCTATTTGTCAAGAAGAAGGATGGCACAATGAGAATGTGCATTGACTATCGTGAGTTGAACAAAGCTACAATGAAGAACAGATATCCGCTTCCGAGAATAGACGATTTGTTCGATCAACTTCAAGGAGCGGGTTGTTTTTCCAAAATCGACTTACGATCAGGTTATCACCAAGTGAAGGTAAGAGAAGAAGATGTTCCGAAGACGGCTTTCAGAACGCGTTACGGCCATTACGAGTTCCTTGTAATGCCTTTTGGCCTGACGAACGCACCAGCAGTGTTTATGGACTTGATGAATAGAGTGTGCCGACCTTTCCTCGACAAGTCGGTTATTGTATTCATTGATGACATACTAGTGTACTCCAAGAGTGAGTCGGAACACGAACAACATCTACGTGAGGTTCTGGAAGTGTTGAGAAGAGAAAGATTGTACGCCAAGTTTTCCAAGTGCGACTTTTGGCTTAAAGAAGTACAATTTATGGGGCACGTAGTCACTCGAGACGGAGTGAAAGTAGATCCCTCCAAGATTGAAGCTATGATGAATTGGGAGCCTCCTAAAAGTCCGTCAGAGATCAGAAGTTTCTTGGGTCTGGCGGGATACTACAGGAGATTCATTCAAGACTTTTCCAAGATCGCTTCTTCCTTGACAGTTCTGACTCGGAAGAATGTGAAGTTTGAATGGACCGAAACCCAAGAGAAGGCATTCCGGATCCTTCAAAAGAAGTTGTGTGAAGCTCCGATCTTGACATTACCTGAAGGTTCGGAAGATTTCGTGGTTTACAGCGACGCTTCAAAGATGGGATTGGGTTGTGTGTTGATGCAACGAAGTAAGGTAATCGCTTATGCCTCGAGGCAGCTCAAAATACACGAGCAGAATTATCCAACTCATGATCTGGAGTTAGCAGCGGTGGTGTTCGCCTTGAAACTTTGGCGACATTATCTTTACGGCACGAAGTGTACTCTTTTCACAGATCACAAGAGCCTGAAGTATGTCTTTGATCAAAAAGAGCTGAATATGAGGCAAAGGAGGTGGCTTGAGTTGCTGAAAGATTACGACTGTGAATTGCTTTACCATCCAGGTAAGGTGAACGTGGTGGCCGATGCGCTAAGTTGGAAGGACTATAGCGGGAGTATTCGGGCTACCCATTCAAGGATCGAGCTAGTGTCTAGCCTTGTTGAGAAAATCAAGGCATCACAGGTGGAAGCACTGTTAGAAGAGAATCTCAAGGATGAAGTCATGACTAAGCAGCGTTTACTCTTAACGGAAGATAGCCGTGGAGTGAAACTGTTCAGCGGTCGTGTGTGGGTGCCCAAAGTTGGGGGTAACCGTGAGCTATTGTTAGAAGATGCACACAAGTCTAAGTATTCCATACATCCGGGAAGCACAAAGATGTACAGGGACTTGAAGTTGCACTATTGGTGGCCGGTAATGAAGCTTGATGTGGCACGTTACGTTGAGCGTTGTGTGACGTGTTCGCAAGTTAAAGCCGAGCATCAGCGACCATATGGGAGTCTCCAGTCCTTAGAGATTCCCGAGTGGAAATGGGAGCATATCACCATGGACTTTGTGACGAAGTTGCCTAAAACTCTTCGAGGTCACGATACCATCTGGGTGATAGTTGATAGATTAACGAAGAGCGCTCACTTCTTGGCTATGCGCGAGACTCTACCGATGGATAAGTTAGCAAAGCTTTATATCGATGAGGTGGTCTCGAGGCACGGCATACCATTGTCGATAGTGTCGGATCGCGACAGTCGGTTCACTTCGAACTTCTGGGATGGATTTCAGAAAGAGCTTGGTACTCGAGTGAAGTTGAGTACGACTTACCATCCGCAGACCGACGGGCAGAGAGAGCGGACGATCCAAACTTTGGAAGACATGTTGAGGTCTTGTGTCATCGATTTCGGGGGTAGTTGGGACACTCACCTGCCTTTGGTGGAGTTTGCCTACAACAATAGCTACCACTCGAGTATCGGTATGACACCCTTTGAGGCTTTGTATGGACGGAAGTGTCGGACTCCCGTGTGCTGGCTTGAAGCGGGAGAAAAGCAATTCGCCGGACCTGAAATCGTGCAAGAGACTGCCGATAAGGTCAAGTGCATTCGTGAAAGAATGAAAGCGGCTCAAGATCGTCAGAATAGCTATGCCGATAAGAAGAGGCGACCGATGGAATTCCAAGTGGGCGACCGCGTTATGCTTAAGGTGTCGCTGTGGAAAGGCATTATACGGTTCAGAAGATGAGGGAAGCTGAGTCCCCGTTTCCTTGGACCTTTCAAAGTCTTAAACGGGTGGGTTTGCAAGCCTACCAGTTGGAACTGCCACCGGAGTTGAGTAGAATACACAAAACGTTTCATGTTTGCTACCTCCGGAAATGTTTGGCGGTGGAAGACAGTGTCATTCCTCTTTCAGAGTTAAGGGTAGACGAAGGCAACCGTTGTGTGGAAGAACCCGACACCATCTTAGAGAGAAAGTCTAAGAAGTTGCGTCATAAAGAAGTCACCTTAGTCAAGGTACATTGGAAGCATCACCGGGGAGCGAATGTGACGTGGGAAGCCGAGGAGGATATGAAGCAAAGATATCCTCATCTTTTCGAATAGTTTGGATTTCGGGGACGAAATCATTCCCAAGTTGGGGAGGATTGTAACACCCTGGATTTCCGTTATGTAATCTTGTTATTCTTGTGTTAAGCTTTTGTCGTTAGCTCCGTGTTTGGTTTGTAGTAGAGTTTAGATTTTTGTGAAGTGGGGACAAGTAGTGAACTACGCGAGTTACACCGCGACTAGAGGTCGCGGCACAACCCGCGTAACCCACTGTTTTGTGTGAGTTTCAGGGAACTACGCGAGTTACACCGAGACTTAAGGTCGCGGCACAACCCGCGAAACCCACTGGATGGTTTAGGGGTTTTTGGACACGGGCGAGTTATGCCGCGAGTTGAAGTCGCGGCATAACCCGCGTGGTTGCTTTGACCGCTTAAAAGAGTTCAGTTCCCAAAGATCTCAGAATCACAAAATCTAAATATCTTTTCTCTCTCTTCCTTTTCTCTCTTTTCAACTTTCGATCTTCGAAGTCTCGTTTGGTTGCTAGTTTTCGGTGTTTCTAGCAAGGGGTCGGTGTTTTAAGCTTCACCTCTTCGCCGTGATCGTTATCTTGTTTTCTAGGTTTTATTCCAAAAACCTATCGGTGAGTTCCTACTACCATTTTACAAACTTTATACATGTCAAAACTCTTATTTGTGAAATCTGAAGTATTTCTACGGTATGATTTTATGTTCTAAACATTTTGATATAAATGAAGTTTTTGGTGAATCTCGGGGTTCCCGGTCAGATTTGACCAAAATGACGGGTTCCGCCTTATTGAAGTAAAATGATGTTTTACTTGCACATTATGTGGTCGTTTGAAAATAATGTTTATGAACTCATTTTAATGATTTTCATTCTTACCAGAAGTTGAACTGAGAATAACATTTTGGTTATAAAATGTACTTATACCATATATTGATTTATGGTTGGTCACATATGTTGTTGTGACGAGTCCTTACCATTACTAGTGGATCCCTAGGTTTTGGAGTAGACTGTTTTGTTGGGAGGCTATATTCCCCAAATTGTAGCTATGGATCACATGTTCCGTGATGAGTTTATGGTACGGTTATGTGAGGCCGATTACTAGCCATTGGTTTCCCTTGGGAGCGCGATCTCACCTCGTAGCACGAACTCTGGGTTCATTGCTGAGGACTCCAAGTGTTTAGCTCATAACTCGGATTTGTGGTCTACTTTGTGTTACACCACTCTCCTTGGTAAAATGGTCATTTTATCACCGTTTAAGAGTTTTGGACCGAAGAGGCCCGGTTGTGGCGAAATGTTATCTTTACAAACTAAACCTTTATGAAAAGATTTCTTTATGATACTGATGTTATATCTTTTGAGCTTTATAAACTGTATGTTCTCACCAGGCCTTATAGTCTGACACTTTTTCTCAAATGATGTGTATAACAGGTTTCCATTAGCGGTGGGTGCCGGGGTTTTTGGAGAGACGAGTTTTGAGTCTCGGGGTTTTAGAGATGTTTTAAGTATTGTTGCTGGGCATTGTTAAGTCCCATTCTTTTGATGAAATCCTTGTATAGAATTGTATAGTCTTAAGGACTGATCCCATTTATGGGAAGTTAATGGAATTGTTTTTGTCATATTGTCCGGTTTCCAGGTTTTAATTTACTCTGATTTTTGAGGTTTTACAGTTGATAAGAATAAAGAGTTAATTAATAACAAAATTAAAAGTTTTCACATAATAAGCACACATATAATATATAACATAAATAGATTAATACCTTGATAGTGAACATAATGGTCCATTCTCTTTTTCTGACGTTTAGAATAGCCTGATTCAAAATTTCTAGTTGGAGACATCCTATTTTATGTAAAATCATTCAATCTTTATTGGGATATACAAAAACCATATCAACAAATTTTTTATTTATTTATTGTTATGAAAAGAACACTAACATTAAAAGTTAAAAACACCTTCAAAGAACATATATAAACAATCAAACAATAAAGTTATAAAAAGATAAAGAAATAAAAAACATTAAATATAAATCATAAAGTTTGATATAATACCTTAGTAGAAGTTGAATTGTAGAATTGATAGAATGGAAGAAAAATGATAGAAGAATTTTGAGAATTGATAATGTAGGATATAATGGAAGACGACCAAATAATAGAAAAGAAAATTGGAAAAACTAAATTCTTTGAAACCCTAATGGAGGAAGGCAAATTTTTTTTTTGAAAAACTAAAACTCTTTCAAATCCCTAAAGAAATACGGCAACAAAATAATAGAATTGAAAAAAGTTCAAAGTTTGAAAACGTGGCAATAGAATTGAAAATTGTTCAAATTTTGATAGCTTGCTAGTTGCCACTTTTACCACTTTCAGAATTTAAAAACATAATAATGTAATAAAAAAATGGCTTATACAGAAGGATAGACTCAAACCCGAGTCTTTTGTATAGAAAAGCAAGCACTTGCCAACTAGACTAGAGCAGTATTTGTGTTATTTTGTATTTTTGTTACAATATATACTAATTATATATAATATAATAGAAAAAAGGAGCCTCCCTACGATAGGAGGCCCCATGCGATGACACCACCCGTACACCCCCAGGGCCGCCCCTGATGTATATACCTATTAATTATTATGCCTACATGTTGGGTAGGGATATGTAACACTCGTAAATCTCTACCCGTGAAGTTAACCCTTTGAGAAATTCTTGTTTCTTATCGTAGAATTTCATCCCCTATATCTTACCTATTAAGCCTTATCGCGTTATGAGTGGTCTGTGCGGAAAATGGGAAGAAACGAGCCTCGGTACACTCTAGGCGATAGTGCCCTGGGCACAATCGCGGGCACAATCGCCAACGGGGGTGTGCCCGCGGTACATTATAGGCGATAGTGCCCTGGCACAATCGCCGATCACAATCGCGGTCGGCCCCAGGGCCTTTTAAAGTCGCGATTCTCAACCATTTTCCTCATTATCACTTCCTAATTCCTTCCCTTTTCACTCCCAAACCCCAAAACCGAACCCTAACCCATTTTTGATGGTTTTCCCCCCTTGAACCACATGATTCTTCATCATATAACTAGTTGGAACATTGAACCACAAAACCTCCATCTTCATCTTCCTCATCAAGTTCATCGGTTGGGAGCTCGGGTTGAAGTGTTGGATTGGGTGTTCTCGGAAGTCTCTTTGTCTTCAAGGGTAAGTTTTCTTGTAATAAGGTTTTAAATGCTCCATTGGTGGTTTCTTAAGGTTCGATATCTCAAATCTCGGATTTGATGGTTTTGGAGAAATTAGGGTTTTGATCTTGTTTGAGATCTTGGTATTTTTATGTTTGAAGAATGTTTCCTTATGGTTGAAAATAGTTATTTATGGGATGGAATGTTGGATCTAGGTTTTGGAAGTTTTCAGCTTGAGGATTCAAGCGCCCTTCAAAGAGCTCGTTGGGTGAAATCTAGATTTAGCCTAAATCTAGCAAGGTGAGTTCAAGTTGATTTGTTAAAACGGTGTACATGCCAAAAATGGGTATTTTGAAGTAAAAGTGTGTTTTACTTGATATTTGTCAAAGTGTGGGTATTTTAATAAGTTTCATGTTTGGTAAACTTAGGTTGTGAAATTATATAAAATGCTCATATTTGGGTTCTTAGCAATTTTGTACAAATGGAGTTCATTTCATGGCATTATGCATTCTTAATGACTTTGTACAATTGAAACCTAAGTTCATGGGTTATGCATTCCAAGTATGTTGCATTCATAAAACCGTTGGAAAATCTTTGGTCCCAATAAGTGTCGAGTTTCGGTTTAGCCACGTCTTTGGGGTATGTGTCTTTATAAACGATGTTTAAAAGCATTTCATTATTTGGAAGACGTCAATTGTTGATAAAAAGGCTTTTGAGTATCTTAGCTCGGTTTTCACTAAAATGAGTCGTGTAGGCATTTTCTATTTCAAGTTGCCTCTTTGGGTGAACCGGTTCGGAAATAAGTTGAATCTAAAGTGTTGTCATTGATGTGATTTCTCAAGTGTTCTTATTTAACGTACAAGTGTTTGGGGATTTATGTGGAAATTTGTATATGAATAACTTACCATGAGTCATTTATGCATATCTTGGTATTATGATGATTCCTCCTTGGAATGCCTTTTTGGCGACCTTATATTCTCACGAAGTATTTGAATGGATATTATGTCATATGATGGATTTACATGCTTAGGATGGTAATATTGTGTTCTTGGTTGATACCCGAATGACTAACGGGTTGAAACACATCTTTGAGACCTCCTATATGCATTATGTGGACGAACCAAGTATGTGTTTCACTATAGGAATGTAGGTGGGTGACATTTGGAGAATTTCCTAAGGCGGTAGTCTCCCATGTACCTAGACCTCCGCCGTCGGGGAATTTCCTAAGCGGTAGTCCCCGGTGCGTGTCGGGCCTTTGGGTTGTCAGTGAAAGTGACTTCAAGGTGCATTGCCTCTTTGGGTGAACCGGATTGGAGGTATGAGTCTCTCCCGTTGACTCCACATCTACGTGATTAATTGGTTAACTGCTGATAAGAACTGTAACTGTTTCTAGCATGATTTTACTTGTGCATTCATTCATGTTAAAACTCTTGAGCTCACTAGGCGTTAAGCCTAACCCTTTTTATTTGTCGGCATGTGCATCAGGTTCCTGTTGGGGGTTCGGTTCTAGAAGTGCTTTGAGAAGTCGAGCCTTAGCCTTGTGCAATAGTAAGTAGTTGATGAGGTCTTCCGCAGATTGGAGATAGTAGCTGACTTTGGGTTTAGTAGCACCCGTCCTTATCATAGACTGTTATATAGGATATGTATATGTATGGAGGTTCATTCTCAAATTGTGATTGTAGACGAATCGTTATTGATGTGTTTAGAAAATTTTAAATAAGTTGCTATTTCCAGATTGAGGGTGTTACAGGATACCGTTAAGTACATTTAACTGGTACATTATCAAGTTTAATCAGAACTAAATTGCTTCAGATATTATACCTACATGTTGATGTATATACCTATCAATTATTATACCTATTGTTTGAAGTGTAATGGGTTAGGCACCTTCTCCCCACTAACTTAGAGGCCTTGCATATGCTCGATTTCCATTTCTCCCGTCTCTCCTATCGATTAACTTGTTGGGTCATCTGAATATTTGAAGATGACCTCCCGATCTTCCATTTTATATCATCATACTTAGAATATTTTGAGGTTCTTTTAGCAGCTTGGTTTCTATACAAATGTTCGGTGAAGTCGAAGATCAGCCGAAGAAGACAAAGAAGGAGAATATCTCTCAAAGCGGATTGAAGATAGACTCCTCAGCCTAAAGCCAAGTATGCCTACTTGATCACCACCATTGGCAAGGATGGTTCCGATCTCAGTCTTCAGGAGCCGAAGACCTCTTCGGAAGCCGAAGATTTCTCAATATTCGGAAGCCGAAGACTTCTTAGTCTTAGGAGCCGAAGACCTCTCAGTCTTCAAGAGCCGAAGAACTCTTCGCCAACCGAAGACTTCTTAATCTTCAAGGCCCGAAGATCTCTCTAACACATTGTACTTTTCTGACAAAGTATATTTGTGATATCTTGCATTGACGTGGATCTCATCCGAAGATCAGAAAAAGTATGTTTTGTATTTTACACTATTTTAAGGAAAGGTCTACACCATCCTCTGCAGGTCAACACCTCAAGCCAAAACACCTCAAGACAAAAGGTACATCATGTACCATGCAGAAGACCTGTGTCCGTCCCTTGCTCAACAGGTGTCTCATGCATTAAATGCATGAGGCACTATAAATATGATGGATGCTTCAACATGCAAGATAACCAGTTCTACAACCTTCAAGCTTTCTTAGTGCACTGGTTTTTCCTCTCTACGAAGTTCTTATTGTTTTCTAAGTGTTTTACAATTGTTCTTCATTTCTCTTAGTGTTAGATTGTTTGAGCAGATTCATCTGTTCTCTTCCGCAACAATCAAAAGTTTTCTATGTGTAATTCTTGATTTCAAATCAATAAGAATTAAATTAAGTAAAAAAAATGTGTGTATTGTATTCAAACCCCCCTTCTACAATACTTTTCTTATTTACTTACTGCTATTTGGGACCAACATAACCAAGTACGCTTTCACAAAAACAAAATAAGACACTGGATGCTCTATTGCTCTCGAAGAATGATCGCTCAGCCCGCCCCTTTTCCACCTGACAGGGGAGTTCAAAAAAACCGTTGGACTGTTCAAACCGGTCGAACCAAGTCGAATCAGACCGTTTTTGGCGGTTTAAGCGGTCTGGTGGTCCGATTCGGTTTGAAAAATAGCCAAACCGCTCGGTCCGACCTAGTCTGCGGTTTGAACATATCTTTGGGCGGTCTGGACCGAACTGACCGCCAAAAATACACATGTATTAAGTATATTTATTTTTCATGTTGTAGGCTTTACTTTTATGGCCTAGTTAAAAAAAGTTCGTCAAAGACATTATGTTTTTAGTTTTCGTTTATAAATTGGCAAAATTCCGAAATCCGTCAAAAATCAAATCAAAATTCTAAATCGTCATCCACCTTGCTCAATGTTTGTCCAAAATTCCAACTATTGTTGGTGGATTTGTTTAACTTTTTTTCTATTGTTTAATGCCCTTTTTTAATTCTAGAGATAAATGTTTTTTTTATAATTCGGTATACAATTTTTTTAAAAGTACTTTATTGATAGAAATTTCATTTTTGGTATAGATATCAAGTTTTTTATTTTATTTTATTTAAGGCCAATAATAGGCCTAAACCGATCATCCAGACCGCCATTTTGTGGTTCGGTTTGACCGAATTGCTCACTTGCTGGCAAGCCGCTAGGTTTAGAAACTTTCTAAATCGCCATAGCGGTTTGGTTTGTGGTTTTAGGGGTTAAACCGTCCTAACCAAAAGGCGAACACCCCTACCACCGGACACACACCTCTGTGTGATCGTGTTTGCCGGACCGGAAACCGACGACTCCAAGCCTAGTCCCTTCCACGCCGACTAACCACCGCTGTTGGAACTTGGAATCCTGGAAGGTCCTTTAGATATCTCTGCCCCTGTTTACACCCTCCATCAAGATTCAAAGCGTCATACACCCTTCTCAATTTTGGGTTCTATTTTAGTTTTTGTGAAGCTTGATGCTCTTCACTTCTTACTAGTTACTCTCCATCAACGGTTTTACATCTGCCTCAGGTTGAGTTTTTTTTTTCTTTTTTGAAAAATTGTGATAACTTTTTTATCAGTTAAGTGTTTCTTCAGTTCCTCCTTGTTTTTAATCTTTTTCCATTATGATTTATGAGAAATACTTTCTGTTGATTATGTTAGAACTTTTCTTACACCATGTTAGAATTTAGATTGTGTTAGTCTCAACCATCGGATTTGTAAATAATACAAATAGACATCCGAAAATAAAACACTGATAAATATATTATTGTTCTTTGTTGCGAAAGGATCATATCCGATACACTCTCTTTATCAGATTTCAAGATCAAACAACGTCTAAATTCGAAGATCATAAAGAAACAATTAAGTGTTTTTAGATTTAGGGCCATCAGAATGATAACCGTGAATAAATCACATTGGTTGAAATCCGATAGAAACTTTTGTCTTATCTCGGATTCTTAACACACCTTCAAATTATTCTAAGTGTTTGATATCCGAAAGATTTTACTTCATAAATGTGTATAACTGGAAACTGTTGTATAACTTATATTTCGGAATAGACAAAATATGATTTTACTTGTAAAAGTCCTGTAACTATCTATATTGATTAAAAGTGCAAAATCCTTCAACAAAGTGGAAGATTAGTTGGCGAGAGGTCAAGATAGTCACCAAAGCGGATTGGTTTCTCATCTAGCCGAAAGAAGATCAATTCAAGATATAATCAACTAGTAATCTGGCAAATACTACTACTGGCAAGCCAGATTTCGAAGTAAAAACTTGTCCAACAGGTTTGGTTTACCAATTCTCCCAAACTCTCATCCTAGTATGGGAACATGCAAAAGCATGTCAGCCAAACTATGTTCTAGAGCATTATTTAATCAGTGTCATTCTTACTTAACTGTTCCCTCTGCATACAAAGGAGGAGATGGGTTAACAAACGTCCACATCAACTACAAAAACTAAAACGAAAAGTACAAGCATGCATGGATCAACAAATCAGATGAAGAGACGTGTTAAAGTTGAAGGAAAACATTTAATGCAATGGATGCTATAAAATGTCTTTATTGTCATTGTTTGCAAAATCATCCGTTTTGAAAGAACTTCTTTGTGAAAGCTTCAAAGTAAATTTGGTTTCACAATCTGAAGACCATCTTAGTCTTTCAGATTTGAAAGAGAACCTTCTTTTTTCTCACTTTCAGTGTTAGTAAATTTGTCACCAATCAGATAGTTTAGGATCACATGTCTTAACTTCCTAGATTCCGCAACATATCTGTAATTTTATATTTGAAGAAAATATAAAATTAAAAAGTGAAAATTTACAGTGTTTGTATTCAACCCACTTCTACAAACACCTCTTGTGTAAGTCATAATGATCCAGGACCAACAAATTGTTTGTACTCTTTTCCATTATGATAACTTTCTTACATTGTTCCTTATTTTTTAGGCTCTGTGAAACCGTGTTGAAATTGGTTACGTGTTCTATATACTATATTAAAAGAATGCACTTTGCGCAATAGAATGATAAATCAATGAATGAATGATTGCTTGGTTGCTTATATTGAAAAGGATCTTTCTACCGAAGTTGAAAATGGAGATATCATAAATAAGTTCCGGAATGTAACAACCCGTAAAACCACATATCACATAACACATAATTTACATATATCAAATAATACACATTGGGTCCAAATCTACAAACTATACAACTGTCTGAAGTCTACTATAAAAATTTTGCTAATAATTTTCTCAAAAGAAAGATTCACATAGCTACATATCAAAATCATACTTCAATTTCCTTTTCAATTAACTTCAAACAAGATGAACCAAATAAGGTGATCTCACATTTTATCCTTTTCTTTAACTTCTAATTGTCTTTGTCCTGAAATGCATAAATTTGAAAACAAAATTACGGTTAGACCATATGATCTAGTGAGGAAATCCTGGTTAGTGCAATAATTCAATAAAAACCAGGTAATACAAAACCTTTTTAAATCTATAGTCATATAATAGGCTCACATGCAGTACATCCCAATGAATGATAAAGTTGGCACTCAGACACAATATCCCAATCAGTTATAAAGTTGACACTCGAGCTCCACATCGTTGTTAGTCGTATTGTTGACACTCTTGCACAACATCCCTGTTAATCATATTGTTGGCACTCAGGTACAACACCCTTCCCATGCAACTAGTCACAACAATAACTTTAACCCAAACATCAATCATTAAAGTGCATATATTACTCTCCAACAACATGTGTTCAAATACCGAATCACAGTTAATGGTAACATTTCAAACGTACCAATAAGGCATGATATCAAAGTAGTAAACATTTGGTAACATATGCATTCAGTTTAAAAAGATTATAAGAGAACTTACCTCGATGGCGATAAACGAGGAAATAAACTTTAACCGATACCGAACGTGAATCTGAATAAGGTAAGCATAGATCACCATCTGAACAGATATACCCAACCTTATCTCTAAACCACCCTTACAACATGCAAACGATACCTCGAAAAGCCCCAAAACGACACGAAGCAAAAACCGAAAACGACACCACAAAGACTTACACGACTTGCCACATGACTTTGGTCGCAGGCAAAGTCATGTAGACTTATGGATCGTCTCCGTCCCCTGCTTTCGACTGATTTCAACAACAACAAACTATCCCTAGGTTTTACCCAATTTCAACACCAAATTCCAAGCCATAAAAATCCAACCACTAATTTACATCTTTTTGGAACCAAAATAACCTTCAAAATTACTAAAATCGCCGGTTAAAATAAATTCCATCTTCATCAAGATTTTTGTATAACAAGACTCACATAAGATGGATATCATATGAGTTGATTAAAGAAATCAATTCAAGATTGAAATATTAGAGCAAAGTTAGCCAAGAAAAAGAGTGGACAACAACCCTTCACTAACTCAAAATACCTACCATCATACCCAAACTCTATTCAAAAAGTTAAATGGAAATCATATCTTAAATAACCCAAATAAAAGAAATCCTTCAAGACTTTTACAAAATTGTTTCACCAGGAGCTCTTCGCAAGACACACACACAAATAAATTGTAGGAGCAAACCCACTTTGAAAGAAATTACAAGGCGGAGGTGGGTTTTATACCACCAAATATTCAAATCACCCTCATCTAGGTAATTGACATAATAAGCCCTTGAGCTTAAAACTTAATACCATTAGGTAAACCATGCTTATAACATATTTGAAAGCTCGTCGAAGTCATTGTTAAATACGTAAAGGTCGAATATCGTTAATATAATATCGATACTTTTACTATTTTCAAAATGTCAACTTTTATTTTTATTTTATATGACCCCCTTATATAAATTTTTGGTTATGCTACTATTCATTTGCTAATATTTTTTGTTTAAAATTTAAAACAGATAACGTTACCAATACTTAAAAAACGAATGACACAAAAGGCATAAGCAAATATATTTTTGCATTTTATTGATATTGAAACTTCGACAAAATGGTAAAGTTGTACGTTTGTAGTGAAATAAAAACATATAGCTAGCATCGTGACACGTTTTGTATTCATTACAATATGTACAGCATTACCAATGGCATAATTCGTTGTTTTTTAATGGAAAAATGTCAAAATATCTTTTGATTTCTTGGAGTGCAACAAATTAAGGGTGTTCATGGTTCGGTTTAGTTCGGTTAGTAAGGAAAATGTGAAATGAACCGCATGAGCCGTATGTAAAATGTTTGGGGAACGATTCTAAATGATTGGATATTAATATTTATTTTTGGAAACTTATGGATCTAGATTTTTGGAAGTTTTGGCTTGAAATGGCATTCAAATTTTTTCAAAGGAGCTCAAGTTGGAGAAAAATCTAGATTTAGCCTAAATCTAGCAAGGTGAGTTTAAGTTGATTTGTGAAAACATTGTACATGTCAAAATGCCCATTTTAGAGTATTTATGTGTTTTACATGATTATTATCAAATGTTGAAATCGTTGATGAGTTTTGCTATTTGAACTAATAAGATTTTATAAATCTTGTGAAACACCACATTTGGGATTATTGGACACTTTGGCAAATAAATTGTTGGGAAATTCAGAAATGATCAAGTATGGTTAATGCTGCTACAACATAATTACTGTTGCCAGTTGAAGTTAATGCTGCTGATACAACTTAATGCTGCTCATCAAGAATTACTATTGCCAGTACATCATGATTACTACTGCTAGTAGATTTTACTACTGCTAGTAGTTAGTACTGCTGGAGTTAGTACTGCTAGAACAAAGTTAATACTGTTGAGCATGGTTAGTACTGCTCAGAGTATTAATGCTGCTTATGAGATGAAGATTCGTATGGCAAGGATGACAGCTGGATTGAAGATATCTATAGAAGCTTAGAGATAATGATGGAAGATTATACTGAAGATCTTTTATTATTTTGTAATTATCTTTATCTTCAATATATGTATAGAATAGTTTGTTTTTCTTTAGAGATAACATTCATTCTGAGTTTTTAGTTTCAATAGAGAGAATCAACCTCAAGGTTAGAACCCTAATTCTAGAGAAGTAGAATTCGTATTGGTGAGTCTGTTCATCAATATTGAGGTTGTGTGTAAAAGCTTGTGACTTTCAATCATTAAATAAAGTTTGCAAGTTGTTCATCAGATTTACTGTTTGTTTACTGTTTCATTGAATATCAAAGTGTTATTCCGCAAACTTCTTTGATATTGTTTTCTGAGAGTTTATTCTTGTTAAGAATTAAGATCCTGACAAGTGGTATCAAAGCCTGTATTCTCAGAAATCTTATTCATCATGGAAAACGCAGTTGAATCAAACAGTACCTTGGTCTCAAAGGTTCTAATGCTCAGACCCAATGAATTCGACATGTGGAAGATCAGAATCAAGCAATACATACTCCTCACTGATTATTCTATGTGGGACATCATTGAGAATGGCCCATCTGAAGCAGGAAAGATTGGTGCTGATGGAAAGAGGACACCACCAAAAACTGATGCAGAAAGAAAGACTAGACAGACAGAGAAGAAAACCTTGAGCACTTTGCTCTTGGCTATTCCCAATGAATATCAACACCAATTCTGCAATTGCACTGATGCACAGATGCTCTGGAATGCTCTAGAGAAGAGATTCTCTGGTACCAAAAGTACCAAGTGATATCAGAAGGCCATACTGAAGCAACAGTATGAGAACTTTATGTCAACCAAGAATGAGTCAATGACTCAAACTTTTGACAGGTTCAACAAGCTAATTGGTGAACTAGCTACAGTTGGAGTACAAATTGATCAAGATGATCTAAACAGGAAGTTCTTAAGGTCCCTGGGTGATGAATGAACCATGTATACTGTCTCTTTCAGACAGAATGATCAACTGGAAGAAAAGGAACTTGATGATCTATACAATGATCTAAGAGTTTTTGAATCTGAGGTAGAGGCTAAGAAGAAGCCTTCTGGGTATGTTCACAATGCTGCACTCCTATCAGCATCAATTGATTCTACCTCCAACCCTGAATCAGTTAGTGCTGCTACTGGAGCAAATCAAGAGAAAGGCACTGAATCTGTGTTTGAAGCCTTTCTGTCCAGTCATGGAAATTCTTCTCTAATTAATGATGACTTGGAACAACTCCATCCAGATGACCTTGAAGAGATGGACATTAAATGGCAGATGGCCATGCTCTCTATGAGAGTTAAGAAGTTCATCAAGAGTGTTGATCCAAACTCTCTCATTGATTTGATAACGACCCTCTTCTATACTTAGTGAAAATTACGTTTTAGTATGTATTAGTGTTTCACCATCAGCGATCAGACTGAGTCTGTTCAGTTATCGTTGATAGTCTTTCTTATAAACATTTCTATGTATTAGTGTTTCACTATCAGTGATCAAACTGAGTCTGTTCAGTTATCACTGTTAGTTCCTAAAGTAAACAGCCAACGTAATCCCTGAAGACAAGTCTCGCGTCAACATATGTTCATAGCTGAATCAAAGATGAAGCCGCTGAACAAAGAGAAGTCTACTAGTGACCTGATGCGGATATCAGTGAAGAAAAGACAACTCTACTTATACGCGAAGGAACATGAGAAAAAGCTTCAGCGATAGCTGAACCTCTTTATCTCTGAACTTAGAGATACTCAGCGATCAATCGATCACAAAGCTTATGCCTCAAGTTTCCTTTTGTCTATCCTTGCACAACCTAGTACGATGTGTCAGAACGGACAAGTCTCTGTAACCATTCGTACAACAACTCTGTCAACTACACTGTTCATGACCCGGCCGAAAGCATGTCTCCCAAAAGTCAGACTCCCAAAGCCAATCTGTGAACGCCACGTGTAAAGTACCCTGCCATGCATTTAATGCATAAGGTATAAATAGGAAGTTCACCCCTTCATCTGAAGGAGTGCTTCATCCTTGAACTCAATATAGAAACCCTTGTTTTCTATATCTCTTAATCCCCCCATTCTCTGAACTTCTTGTGCAATTATCTTAGTGTTTCTTAAGTTTGTTTAGATTGAGTCTGTCTTAATCTTATTCCGCAACAAACTTGTAAATTGTATTTTGATTTATCAATAAACAATTTATTAAACGTTAAATTCTGTGTTTGTATTCAACCCCCCCCTTCTACAAACTTGTTTAGCACCTTCGGGACCAACAAGGGACAAACAAAAGCAAGTTTCAAGTCGAAACAAGTTTCCTCAGTGACAAGTCCTCTTCAACTCTTACATATGGATCTGTTTGGCCCTGTCAACATCCAATCAATAGCTGGAAAGAAATATACACTTGTCATTGTAGATGAATATTCTCGCTACACCTGGGTTATCTTTCTTCGCTGTAAGAGTGATACTCCAGAAGAACTAATATCTTTTGTGAAAAAGATGGAAGTGCTGAACAATCTTACTGTTCGTTCAATTAGAAGTGATCATGGAACTGAATTCAAAAATAGTTCCCTGAACAATTTCTTTGAGAACAAGGGAATCTTTCACAACTTTTCTTCAGTAAGAACACCTCAGCAAAATGGAGTCGCTGAAAGAAGAAACAGAACGATCATAGAAGCTGCTAGATCAATGCTCAGCGATTCTCATCTCCCTACTCAATTTTGGGCAGAAGCTGTAAACACTGCATGTTTTACTCAAAACAGATCGCTGATAATAAAGCGATTTGGGAAGACAACTTATGAACTTTTTGTTGGAAGAAAGCCTTCTATCAGCTTTATTCATATCTTTGGTTGTCAATGCTTTATCTTAAACAACAGAGATCAACTTGGAAAGTTCGACCCAAAAGCTGATGACGGAATACTTCTAGGATATTCCTCCATCTCCAAAGCCTACAGAGTCTTCAACAAGAGAAGACAAACCGTAGAAGAAACAATTCACGTTACTTTTGATGAAACTCGCTCAGCGAACTCCAAACCAATCGCTGACAATGAAGAGTTAAATGCTTGGATGCATTCTCACTACAGAGAAACTGAACCTTTCTTCTCAAACCATCATCATTCAGATCCTCCAGTCGCTGATGATGATCCAAACATTATACATCCTACCGCTGAATCCAACTCATGGGTTTCAGCTGAACCTCTAAATACACTCCTACCATCAAATCTGCCTTCGTCTGAAAACCTCTCCAGTGAATCTACTCAACAGTTAATCGCTGATGAACCTCAATCGTCCTCATCAGTAAACATTCAAATTGTTGATCCAACCTCTGAGTTAAGCAATAATGCTCCTGCTCAGCGATGGACCAAAGATCACCCAATAGATCAAATTCTTGGTGATCCAGATGCAGGTATTCAGACACGACGAAGCTCAGGTAATATCTGTCTCTTTGTAAACTTTCTCTCTTTAATAGAACCAAAGAAGACTGATGATGCCCTCAGAGATCCAAACTGGGTCAGCGCTATGCAAGAAGAGCTGACTGAATTTTCTCGAAACAAAGTTTGGAATCTCATTCCTAGACCATCTGATAAAACTGTAATAGGCACCAAATGGGTGTTTAGAAACAAGTTAGATGAACATGGAACTGTAACCCGCAACAAGGCTCGACTTGTTGGTCAGGGATACAGACAAGAGGAAGGCATAGACTATGATGAAACCTTTGCCCCTGTGGCCAGGCTCGAAGCAATTCGACTATTCTTAGCTTATGCAGTCTATAAAGACTTCATCGTGTATCAAATGGACGTAAAATCAGCATTTCTAAATGGAAAGCTGAATGAAGAAGTCTATGTAGAACAACC
Organism: Arctium lappa; assembly: GCA_023525745.1. Lineage (NCBI taxonomy): Eukaryota > Viridiplantae > Streptophyta > Magnoliopsida > Asterales > Asteraceae > Arctium > Arctium lappa. Next base: position 19,537,104 of record CM042051.1, on the reverse strand, counting down.
ACCAGGGTTCTATGACTCTAAGCATCCAAATTATGTTTATAAATTGGATAAGGCTCTCTATGGTCTAAAACAAGCCCCTCGCGCTTGGTATGACACTCTCTCATCTTTTCTTATCTCTGAAAATTTTGAACGTGGCAAGATTGATAATACGTTATTTTTCAGAAAGATAAAAGGTCATATAATTCTTGTACAAATATATGTCGATGACATAATATTTGGTTCTACTAACCCATCTCTGTGTACTCGCTTCGCTGAAAGAATGAAGAAAGAATATAAAATGAGTATGATGGGTGAGCTGACATATTTTCTTGGTCTTCAGATTAAATATATGCCAAGGTAAATATGTTAAATATATGCTGAAGAAGTTTGATCTTACTCAAACTTCAGCGATGAAAACTCCTATGGCACCACCCTTGACACTTAACAAAGATCCTTCTGGAAAACCTGTTAATGTCACTGCCTATAGAGGAATGATAGGCTCTCTGCTGTATCTCACAGCAAGCCGAACTGACATCATGTATTCTACTTGTTTATGTGCACGCTATCAATCTGAACCCAAGGAATCCCATCTGATCGCTGTAAAGCGAATTTTCAGATATCTGAAAGGAACTCATAACCTCGGTCTTTGGTATCCCAAAGACTCAGGGTTCGATCTAACTGGTTATTCTGATAGTGATTTTGCAGGTTGTAAACTTGACAGAAAGAGTACCACTGGTGGATGTCAACTCTTGGGAGGAAAGCTGGTAAGTTGGACAAGCAAGAAGCAAAATTCTGTGTCCACTTCCACAGCTGAAGCTGAATACGTAGCCGCTGGAAGCTGTTGTTCTCAAATCTTATGGATGAGAAATCAACTATTAGATTATGACCTTCAGTTATCAAAGATTCCTATCTATTGCGACAACACTAGTGCTATCGCTATAGCAAATAATCCAGTGCTACATTCAAAGACAAAACACATAGAGATCAGATATCACTTTATCAGAGACCATGTGATGAATGGTGATATTGAACTTCACTTTATCCCTACTGACTTTCAGCTTGCTGATATATTCACCAAACCTCTTGATGAGACAAGGTTCAACTTTCTCATCAGTGAGCTTGGAATGCTGAACCTTGAAGAATAATTCTTCAGCGTTCATGTATTGCGTCAGTAATCAAAAGTTCCCCTTTCATCATTCTCTCTGATAAATATTATGACTCTCAGGTATGTTTTCTCAATCCCTACAACTGAATCTTCATTCAGTTGAGATATTTTTTAAAATATAAATCTTAATCACTGAATCTTTCTTCAAATGATTAAAAGCTTTTTGAAATTAAATTTATCACTGATATTTATATTCAGTGATCCTTTTAAAAGAAAATCTATCCCTATCTTTTCATCAGGGATACTTTCAAAAAGAAAATTCTATTGCTGAAATTTTTTCTTCAGTGATAAATTCAAAACGGACAAATGAACAGTCTCCTTCTTAACTATGACGTCATTTGAATCGACAATCCACGACATGCCTTTTTCTGACACGTTCGTCCGTTGTTCTTCTATCCAATCACCTTCGTGGGACGTGTCCATTTCATGATGTGCGTTTGTTTTCCCGCTTCTCTCACATTCTCTCTTCTCTCTCTCACATATAAAAGGAATGTTTTTCCATTCTATCAATTTACGCTTTCTGGAAATACTTTCTAAGCAAGAATACTCTCTCAAGTATTCTCGCATTCTCAAGCTTTCTGCATCATCCTCTTCAAGATCAACAGGTTATTCTTGATTTCTTATCTTAAATCTTTTCACATAAACCCCCATTTATGGGTTTATAAGACTCAAATCTCATAAAATCATTTTTTTTATTCTTTAAAAACCATTTTATTCTTTATTCAAAATCAATGGTTTTTCTTCTTATTCTTGAATCTTGTTCTAAGATAAACTGTTTTTCTCTAAAAATATGTTGATTTTCTATGTTTCTTTCCCCAAATAGAAACTAGCAAATCTTCTTTATTTTTCGACTAAACCTTTCTTCTACTCGTTTATCTACTCAATCAGAATGACTCAATCTGCACTTATCGCCTCAAAGAATGTCAAGTTCGCCATTTCTGACTCAGAGCTCCCAAAGAACAATCATCTTGCTCGCCTCGAGTTTGATGGTATCAAGTACCCACATCTGGTGGAAGCTGCACAATTCCTAAGGCAATCCTGCATTGCCTATGCTATCACTGTGGATCCGACACCCTCCAAAGCTCTTCTCCAGCAATTCTGGTTTACTGCTGATGAAACCTCAATCACCAACAAAAAGGGTGAACAGGTTCCTGCTATCTCCTTCAGCACTCAACTTGGCTCAGGGATCTTGACTGCCCTAGGACTGAGGAAAGCTCTGCGTTTTCCCGACAAACCCAGGAATGGATTCGACTCCTTGCCAACTGAAGCTGAACTCATCCAATTCCTGGATGCCATGGAATATGCTTGGGAACCCAAACCAAAGACGACTATTCCCAACAAGAAGCTGACTCTTGTGAAGAAGGCACTGATGCCTTCCCAGCTAAACTACTTCTTCTCACACATCATTCAGTGTATGAGTGGAAAGAGTGGGTCACTGGATCAAGCCAGCAAGGTTCAGGTCCAGATGGCTTACTCAGTGATCGCTGGACGTAACTTCGACTACGCAACAGCTATCTTTGACGACCTGAAGTCAAAGATAGAGAAGACCGAGAGGGATCCCAAGGTTCCCTACGTACGCTTCATCTGCACGTACCTGAAGTTCCTCTATCCTTCTACTTACCCCACTAATGCGGATGCATCCTTTCTGAAAGTGGGTCAGCGATCACTGGAGGTCAAGACGCTCCCCAACGAGGTAAGTATCTCTCAACTTCGCTCTCGTCTCTCTCTCCTCACTTCTTCGTCTTCAGCGGCCACGCATGAGGTTCCTTCTTCTGCTATCCCTGCCGCTACCCCTTCCAAACGACCATCAACTGGTTCCCTTGGTCCTTCGAATAAGGCCAAGGTGACCAAGGAGAAAGCTAATTCTAGCTCTATACCTAAGGATGTTTCTCTACAAACTTCCTTAGATGCTTTCGTGGGTCTCTCCTCCACATCCTCAGCTCCAACCACTTCAACCGTGCCAGCGATCTCGGTCGCTGTCACAACAACAGTGACATAACCTGAGGTAACTACCCCTATCCCTACATCTTCTATCCCCATCTCTAGTCCTCCTATTTCTTTGGTCTCTAACCCTCCCTCTATCCCTACTCCTCAGTTTGGACCCATAGGACCTGAACATCATTCTTTTGAGGAATCTCTGCAATTCTACAAAATGTTTGATAATTCAGGTAATCCTATAACCTTATACACTACTCCCAACTCACCATATAAGCCTGGTTCTGAAAAACTAACTTATCTTTCAGGTCCTAGTCTGGCGACTGTTGACACCAATGTCAACAGTTTGAGTTCAAGGGTGGATTCTCTTTCTGCTTCCCTCAACAACACCACCAACGCTGTTCAAACAGCTGGTGATGCATTGAAGACGCTGACTGCCACCTGCGCCTCCAAAGCTGATCTGTCTCACATCGCTACTCTTCAGGCAGCGATTGTCAAAGTCAGGGAAGAATCCAAGCAGCAGTATGATGACCTATCTGCAAAGATCGATGCCTGCACTGCGACTTTCCAGCAAGTCCTCGACAAGCTGAATGCACCAGCTCCAGTTCCTGCTCCATCATTTACAGAAGATGATCGCTCAGCCCTGACCATAGCTGTGGAATTCATTCACCTAGCTACGTTCGACATCCCTGCACTTGAAGGACGACTCACAGGTCTGGAGGCTGAAGTCCAGAAGCTGGCTACTGCAACAACTTCGTCTCCTTCAAAAGATCTCTCCCTTGTTGATAATGACAAAGAGGGGGAGAAGACTGCTGAAGAAAACACGGATGCTGAAGTTTGTGCTGAACCACTGAAGGAATCTCCCTCTCAGGTTGAGGGGGAGATAGCTGATGACAAAGCCCCTCCCACCATCGCTGAAATAGTCGATGATGAAGAGGAGGATGAAGACGATGATGAAGACCTTGATCTTGAAGATCAAGCGGATGATTCTCATCAAGATGATGACGATGACGATGAGGAAGATCCATCTCTCTGGTGTTCTTCAGCCGTCACATCATCAACGATAGCTTCGAAAGAAGTTATCCAAGCAGGGGGGAGACAAGGATCATCTTCAGGAACCCCTTCCCAAAGCAAAGGTGTACCTGCTAAGGAAACCCTGAAGATGATCTCACTACCTGAGGAGAATCCTTCTCAGGTATGCCTTACTCTTGTTCCCTTATCTTTCTATAAAAATCCTACCCCTGTTTCTTTCTAGCCTTTATCTTTCTTCTTTCCTTAAAAATAATCTAACTTCGTTTTCATTTTCTGACCAGACAGTTCTCTCCCCTGCTTAAGGGATCTGAACTTCAAATAATTCCAGCTAATATCGCTGAAGACATAATCCCAATCTCTATCACTGAGATTGATGAAGAAGAAGAAGAAGATTCCCTGGTCCATCCAGGAAGGCCTTCTCAACCATCTCAATGGTAAGAGAAAGTGATGAAGAAAAGAGTTGAAATGATCGCTCAACTAGAAAGTCTACGGCTGAAAATTCCTCTTCAAACATCCCTCTCAGAGCTCGACTTCCTCACTGATGCTGAACGAGAAGAATCTGCCAAAGCTGAGAAACTGTTCACTGAATGCAGACAAGATGCTCAACTCGCTTTAAAGATTCAATCTTCTCAAGTCAAGGACAAGAAGCTGAAAAGAAAGCCTGTGGAAGTTCAAGCTGCACTGCTGAAAGAAATTGAAGAGGAACGCTCCAAAGAACAAGAGATCAACAATAAGTCTATCGAATGGTGTAAACAGAAGATGGATTATCGCTCTGATCTTCTTCCAATAACAGCCGTGACTATCTCTGGTCACAAGAAGAAGGATCAACTCTCAGTGACCATGGAGATTACCAGAGAGGATGGAACTCAAAAAGCTATGTACGTTTCCAAACTTGAAGGCTTCGGGTTTACAGAGTGGATAGAATTCTGGGATGCGCTGAAGAAATCGAAATCTACATACAGAGGCTACGTTGAAGGACTTCTTAAAGCTCTCATCAACAGAGTTACTTCTGTACTGAATCTGCCATCTTCTATCCCTCCCAATCCCAAGAAACTCAAGAGAAGAATTGGGTCCTCCTCCTCTGAAGACGTCGCCATCATCAGGAATGAAACTTCTATCAAATTTTCAAGAGATGCACTGTTTGGTCCTCCTCCTGATCTTTCAGTTCTGGATTTATCTCTGCCTCCTGGTGGTCCTTTCCAAGCTGGTCAAGTAATTGACAATCCTTATGGAATATTCTTCAGAGATGATGATGAGGAACTCAGATTTCAAAGAGTCTCTGAGATTCCTATCTGTCCTCTGAATCATCTCAAGGATCTCTTATGCTTATGGTGTGACTTCTTCCCTGCTGCTGAGAAAATCAAAGAAATTATCAGCCAAGAATCCTTGGAACGAAGACAGAAAGGAGAAGAAATACCTGAGTACATGATAAATCCTCCTAAGTCTTCTTATAGCTGATAGATTAGTTTTCTCTTATGTAATCTATTAGTTGTACTTACAGTAGTTAGTTATTTACTTGTAATTTTCATTCCTTGTAATTCTCTTCTTGAATTAATGAAATTTCAGTAAAGTACTTAACTTCATCAGTGCTGTAAAAGATCCCTCAAAATAGTAATTGGGACATGTATGTTACGAGTCCTGATTATTCCATCATTTTGAATCATAAAGTAATTTTCTTCAGTTACTTTGTCATTATCAAATAGGGGGAGATTGTTGATCCAAACTCTCTCAGTGATTTGATAACGACCCTCTTCTATACTTAGTGAAAATTACGTTTTAGTATGTATTAGTGTTTCACCATCAGCGATCAGACTGAGTCTGTTCAGTTATCGCTGATAGTCTTTCTTATAAACATTTCTATGTATTAGTGTTTCACTATCAGTGATCAAACTGAGTCTGTTCAGTTATCACTGTTAGTTCTTAAAGTAAACAGCCAACGTAATCCCTGAAGACAAGTCTCGTGTCAACATATGTTCATAGCTGAATCAAAGATGAAGCCGCTGAACAAAGAGAAGTCTACTAGTGACCTGATGCGGATATCAGTGAAGAAAAGACAACTCTACTTATACGCGAAGGAACATGAGAAAAAGCTTCAGCGATAACTGAACCTCTTTATCTTTGAACTTAGAGATACTCAGCGATCAATCGATCACAAAGCTTATGCCTCAAGTTTCCTTTTGTCTATCCTTGCACAACCTAGTACGATGTGTCAGAACGGACAAGTCTCTGTAACCATTCGTACAACAACTCTGTCAACTACACTGTTCATGACCCGACCGAAAGCATGTCTCCCAAAAGTCAGACTCCCAAAGCCAATCTGTGAACGCCACGTGTAAAGTACCCTGCCATGCATTTAATGCATAGGGTATAAATAGGAAGTTCACCCCTTCATCTGAAGGTGTGCTTCATCCTTGAACTCAATATAGAAACCCTTGTTTTCTATATCTCTTAATCCCCCCATTCTCTGAACTTCTTGTGCAATTATCTTAGTGTTTCTTAAGTTTGTTTAGATTGAGTCTGTCTTAATCTTATTCCGCAACAAACTTGTAAATTGTATTTTGATTTATCAATAAACAATTTATTAAACGTTAAATTCTGTGTTTGTATTCAACCCCCCCTTCTACAAACTTGTTTAGCACCTTCGGGACCAACAAAGAGAACTGGGAGGAACAACTTCTCCCAAAGAAGAGAAGATGGAGCAGGCTTTGACAAGTCTAAGGTGGAATGCTATAAATGTCATCAGAAGGGACACTTTGCTAGGGAATGAAGAAGTGGAGTGTCTCACAACAACAACCACCAACAAGCACAGTCTGGAAGTTTCAATAATAACAGAAACTCTGCACAAGCCTTAGTCTCTCAACAAGGTATGGGGTTTGATTGGAGTGATCAAGCAGAAGAGGCTATCCAAAACCAAGCTCTAATGGCAGAGGTGTCTGATCTCCCAACAGAGGTAAATTCTAATCTTTGTTCTCAAAATTGCATTAACACTGTTAAAAGGTACAGGGATCACAATCAGAACATGAGTGATGATCTTAAAAGATTAGAAAAGGACATAAAAGATTATGTGAGGATTGTTGAGAGGTTTGAAGATCAGATTAAGAGTTTTCAAGCCGATGAGCTTCAACACTCTTATGACACAAACTACTGGAAGTGGGAGAAGAATGACTTAGAACTTCAACTAACCAAATCCAAAGAGGAGAGTGAAAAGTTAAGAGGAGAGCTAGCTAAAGTCAAGCTAGATGTAGAAAAGTTTTCCAATGCTTCTAAAGCAATGGACTCTTTACTACAAACTCAGATTCATGATAAACTGAGAAGAGGAATAGGGTACAATACCACACCACCACCCTACAACAACAACTACATCCCTCCTAGTTCAGACTTGTTAGAGACAAAGGATAGGAAGGACCTGCCTGAGGGAGCCACTGAGATAGATCCCTTAGATGAAGTAGTTGTTAAGGATAAAACTGAGAAAGAAACTGTCAAGAATAGGGACAACACTGTGAGTGGTGAGATTCCTATAGAAAATCACATAGTTACCAATGAGGGATGTGGAAAGAATTGGGTCAAGTCCAATGAGATAGAGAAGGCTGAGGGAAAGAATAAGAAGGTTCATTATAAGCAGACCACTGTTGTGAACCCTATCCCTTGCAAACAGTGTGCATGCAATAAATCTGAGCCCCAAAAACATGATAAACCAAGGGGAAATAAGAGAAACTAGAATAATCAATGGGCACAAAAACAAGGGGTTGATATGAGGAAAATCAATAGACCAAAACCCTGTTTTATTTGTGGAAAGGTTACCACATTGCGAAATACTGCTTTTTCAATCCTATGAACCAAAGGCTTAACTTTCAAAGACCTACTCAAAAACCCTTTGGTTATAGGAAGAAAGAAAAGAACCATGTGGCTAAGAAGATTGTTAAATCTAAAAGCCACGTGAAGAAAAAGAATGTGGAAGACAGTGTCAAGATCTGGATACCTAAAAACATTAAAGTTGTTAGTACTGCTACCACAAATAGTGCTGCTGACAGTGATAGTACTGCTAGAAGCAATACTACTGCTACCAATGTTAGTGCTGCTAACATTGTTAGTACTTCTGCAAATGTTAATACTGCTAACTCTGTTAGTACTGCCAACAAGGTTAATACTGCCAAACCTGTTAGTACTGCTAACTCTGTTAGTACTTCTAAAGATAGTACTGCTTCTAGTATTAGTGCTGCTAGACCAATAATCTTGACAAAGTACTCAAATACTAAGTGTTCTGATTTTAAAAACCTCATAAAAAAGGAATGTAAGTATTTTGATGAGAAAGGGAGACCCAAGACCACTTTGGCTTGGGTTCCCAATCAATACTAATTGTCTAATATTATGTGCAGGGCAACCAACAGCTTAAGGGGAAGAGCATCTGGCATGTTGATAGTGGTTGCTCTAGGCACATGACAGGGAACATGTCTTGCCTCAAGAACTTCAAGAAGATTGATGGTGGACATGTTGCTTTTGGGAATACTCCAGATGGAGGTAAAATCAGTGGTAAAGGTGATGTGACCAAAGGTAAAATGACATTTGAAGATGTATTCTATGTTGAACAATTAAGGTACAACCTGTTAAGTGTATCACAGGTTTGTGACAAACAACATAGTATATTATTTACAGATTCTGAATGTATTATCCTTGCTCCTGGATTTAAGGTAGTTGATGAAAAGATGATACTACTAAGAACCCCCAGAAAGGATAATGTATATTGTTTAGATATGGAAAGTGTTTCATCTGATTCATCCCTAAACTGCCTGGTTTCAAAAGCTTCTTTGGATGAATCATCACTTTGGCACAGAAGTATGTGTCACATGAACTTTAAAACAATAAATAAGCTTGTTAAAAACAACCTTGTAAGAGGTTTGCCTTCTAAAGTATATTCATGTGATGATCATTGTGTTGCTTGTCTCAAAGGCAAACAACACAAAACTTCTCATAAGTCCAAAGAGGTGAACACAATATCTAATTCTCTTCATTTATTGCATATGGATATGTTTGGCCCTACAAATGTTATGAGTATTGGTAAGAAGTCATACTGTCTAGTTATTGTTGATGATTACTCTAGATTTACTTGGGTATATTTTCTAAGGACTAAGGATGAGACAAGTGGACTGATCAAATCCTTTAATCTAAGAATTGAAAACCAAACCAATCAAAAAGTAAAAATCATTAGGTCAGACAATGGTACTGAATTTAAAAATATTGACCTAAACACCTTTTGTGAGGAAAAAGGAATTGAGAGACAATACAGTGCTCCTAGGACTCTACAACAAAATGGTGTTGCTGAGAGAAGGAATAGGACACTGATTGAGGCTGCTAGATCTCTGTTAGCTGACTCTAAACTTCCAATAACTTTCTGGGCAGAAGCAGTTAATACTACTTGCTATGTCCAAAACAGAGTACTAGTAGTCAAGCCTAAGAACAAGACACCTTATGAGCTTTTTAATAAAAAAAAACCCTTTATTGGATTTTTCAAACCTTTTGGGTGTCCTTGTACTATTCTCAATACTAAATCTCACTTGGGAAAGTTTGATAGCAAGGCTGATGATGGTTTTCTTGTTGGTTACTCATCTCAAAGTAAGGCCTACAAAGTTTTTAATACTTCTTCTAGAATAATTGAGGAAAGTGACAATGTCAAATGCAATGAGAACACACCAAATCCTATTGGGTCTGGTCCTCAGTGGCTGTTTGACATTGATTCACTAACTAACTCTTTTGGTTTCAGTAGTGATGATTATGCAGGTTCAGAAAGTGGAGGATCAGGGGCTACACAAGTTCAAGACATTATACCTCAGTCTGTGATCTTTCCTATGCCTATAAAAGAACCTGTTGAATTATGTGAAAAGGAGACTATAACTGAGCCAATACAGAGTGAAGAAGAAAGAAGAGAAGAGGAATCTTCAGTGCATAAAGAGCTAGAAGTAGCTGAGGTGATCCCCTCAGCTGACTTAAATGATTCCAATCTAGAGGAGGGAATCCATGAAGAACCTAGTTTTCAGACTAGAACACAAAAGAATCATCCTCCAGAGCTAGTAATAGGAGACATATCTTCTCCTATGATTACAAGGAATCAAAGCAGACTTCAAGAGCTGCAGGATCAACAACACACAGTACTCTCCTGCTTTCTATCCCAGATTGAGCCTAAGAAGGCCTATGATGCAATGAAAGATTCAAGTTGGATAGAAGCCATGCAAGAAGAGTTAGTTCAGTTCAAGCTACAGGATGTTTGGGACTTGGTGGACCTTCCAAAAGGTCATAGAGCTATAGGCACCAAGTGGATTTTCAGGAACAAAAAGGATGAGAGAGGTATTGTGATCAGGAACAAAGCAAGGCTTGTGGCACAAGGGTACACCCAAGAAGAGGGCATAGATTATGATGAAGTGTTTGCTCCAGTGGCAAGGGTAGAGGCAATTAGGCTGTTCTTAGCCTATGCCTCATACATGAAGTTCAAGGTCTATCAAATGGATGTAAAGAGTGCCTTTCTATATGGTACAATTGATGAAGAAGTATATGTCTGTCAGCCACCTAGTTTTGAAAATCCTTCATGTCAGGATCGAATTCTCAACAAGAATAAATTCTCACAAACTAATATCAAAGAAGTTGCGGAATAACACTTTGATATTCAATGTAACAGTAAACAAAACAGTATATAATCAACAACTTGTAAACTTGTATTCAATTATCAAATCACAAGATTACAAACTCAACCTCAATCTTGAAGAACAGACTCTTACAAGACGAATTATACTTCTCTAGAATTAGGATCTATGCCTTGAGGTTGATTTTCTCTAAAACTTAGAATGAATGAATAATCAAAAAATTACTGAACTATTCTATCAATTCTATACATATACTGAACAAAAAGATAATTACAATAAATACAATATCTTCAGTATATCTTCCATCATTATCTTCAAGCCTTCCATGAATATCTTGATTCTTTCCAGCTGTCATCCTTTCCATCCGAATCTTCAATTCATAAGCAATACTAATTATGCTCAGCAACATTAATTTCTTCAAGCAGCATTAACTTGGTCTTAGCAGCATTAACTACTAAGCAACACTAACCACTAGCAGTACTAACTAGCTAAGCAGTACTAACTTTGTTCAAGCAGCACTAACTTTGACTAGTAGTATTAATTCTAAACTAGCAGTAGTAATACTCAGCAGTATTAACTTTGCAGTCTTCTAGCAGTAGTAATTCTGAACTAGCAGCATTAACCATACTTGAGCTTTTCTTCAGTTCCCAACAATCTCCCCCTAACTTGACTTTTAGGAAAAGAAGTCAAGTTCTTCAGATTTGATCTTCAAGATGCTTTCAACACTTCAGATTCAGTTTCCCAAATTTGGATCTAAGCCCAAACTTTGATTGACAGTTCTTCTCACCATAATCTTGGCCATCTCTGAATCCTTTGTGCATACTAGTGTAGCCTTAAGCATCCCTTCTAGCTTCTCTTTGCTATGCTCATAAATTCTGTCTACCAGATAGTATTCATGATAACAATTGTCAATAGTAATCATGTATACCCCACAGTTTTCAAAAAGTATCCATTTATCAATCTTCTTGAATATAAACTCATGCTGATGATCTTTAATCCTATAGGCCACTCTTTCTGGATCAAACATCATGCACAAGTATTCCATTGCTATCTTGAGAAGATTCTCTTCAGTACCTTTCAACACAGGCTCATAGAGTTTTATCCCCACTTTGTATAATTCTTCTATATCAGCTCTTGAACAACTTCTGACAACTCTCCCCCATGTTGAATATGCTTCAAATGAACCATCAGCTCTTTTGATTCTGAAGAAATCCTTTCCATTATCTCTTAGAATGTCCCAGAAGGTAATCTCAGGAGCTTTCATGGAGATTGGAATAGCCTTCATAGGTTCTACTATGGTCATATACAAATCCATACTCTCAACAGTTTGCTTGTTGGACTGCTCTGGACTTTGCACAGGTTCTGTTGGAGATGTGACTGAAGGTTCTGCTTCCTTTTCAGTTTCTTCCACCCTTGGCCTTTTCAACTGCCTTTTTGAAGCAATTGACTTCACTCTCTTTCCAGACTTGGCTTCTATACCAACACCCTCATGTTCTTCCTTCTTCTCTTCAGCTTTGTCTTTTGAGGGTGTGGTCTCCTCAGGGAATGGTTGTTGGATGTTGAGATCATGTCTCTCTTTCATCCTTCTTTCTGCTTCTTCCCTTTGAGAGGAATCCCCTTGGAGCTTTTCCATTTCCTTCCTGTAGAGCTCCTCAACTTGACTGTATGCCATGTTGGTAAACATCTCCCCCTTGACTCCAATTGCACCTTTTAGGAAATTTATCATCTTTCTTCTTTCCTGATTGGCCAAAAAGGTCTTGGAGGGTTGTCTTTTCTGCTTCATTACTGGCATTCTATGCTTAGACACTTTCACAGAGCTTTTCTTGGCTTCAGTTTCTGCTTTTAAACTTTCTTGATACTCAGCATTTAGTTTTCTGGCCATTATCTTTGCAAGCTCTCTATCTGTTTCTGTTTGAATTTGTTCCTCCCTTTCCATTTCTGCCTGAAGCTGCTTTGCCACTTCTTCATCCAGCTCAATCTGATCTTTCTTCTTTGAGGGTTGTTCAGGTTCAACCATCTTAGCTTTACCCTTTGTATCCTTCAAATCTGCCTCACTTCTTTCTTTTCTCTTCTTTTGAAGTCCTCCTTCATTGATGACCACTCCCTTGGCCTTTTGAGTAGCCTTAGGAGTGTCATTCTTTGCTTTTACCAGAGTTTCTGCTATCTCCAATTCTTCTACAGAAAGCCCTGTTACTGCTGCTTCTTTAACCTCAGCAGCATTAACAGTTTCTGCTGCTTCGGCAAATTCTGTTTCTTTCTCTATTTCAACTTCTATCTCCCCCTCAACATCAAATCCCATCTCAGATTTGCTTTCCTTCTCTGTTTCATTCTCTTGATTCTCCCCCTTGTTGGAAGCATCTTGAGTTGTTGCCCTCTTCTTTAATACAAATTGCTTTCTTCTCCTTTTCTGTACCAATCTTGTCACCAATTTCTTCAGTTTGGTGATCTGTACTTGTTGAGATAGAATAACCAGTTTCAGCTCCTCAATGTCTTTCCCCTGCTTGATGACATCCATGTTTATGTTGCCCATTGTTTCCATCAATTCATTGTAGTCATATATGTCCTCACCTTCTCCAGGAGTGTTACCCCCTTTTGAAGGATCATTGGATCTTTTAGTAGTGGAAGCCTTCTGCCTAGCAGAAGCACTATCCACCCTCTTGGTTTCTTGGCACCGGGGACATTTGAATGATTGCTCATTCAAAGTTGCCATGGGAGAGGTCTTATGTATGTTACCACTGTCCTCCTCTGTGCTAGCAGGAGTAGTGGCAGCCTTCTTACCCATATGCTCTTCCATCTCCTTAGAGTGCACCTCCTGAGGGTTGGGAGACACCCTGTTGGTTTCCCTTTGGATATTCTCTACTGGAGAGTGCTCCAATAGAGAGATTTGAGGCTCTTGGTTAATAGTAGGTACACCAAGGGAAGGAGCCTTGTGTACCTTTCTCTTGACATAAGTCTTGGATATTCTGGGAGTGGGTTTAGCAGCAAAGGACTGAGGGAAAATTTGAGAGAGGGAAGGTTGGGATTAGCTAGCAGTGGGTTGGTCTAATGGGGGCCTTGACCCTGCTACCATACCTTCATTGGTTTGGGACACCACCATCATTGTAGAGAACAATAGGGTGTCTACTCCTTCCGAGTCCCCAGCAGATCTTCTCATATTTGAGAAAACCTTGCCTTTAGGGGTTTTTGGTACATATATCCCATCAGAGTGAGGAATATCCGTCAATTCGTGGGTGATTACTGCTTGAACAAACCTGGGATACATATAAAAGCTCTTTTTGTTTCCCAAGTTTGAGACAAGATCATTGAAAATCATTTGAGAAAAATTATACTTTTTGGCAGTGGCTAAGCATACCAGAGCATAAGCAATGGTGCTACTGAACTCACTCCATCCAGTAGTCTTTTTAGATATACAATGCATAAGAGTATGGACAAAGAAGCGCCATTGAGGTGAAAATTTTGCTTTTAAGAACATGAACACACCCAATGGGCCTCCATACCCCATTCTTGTAAGAGTAGAAAACAGTTCATCATTAGAGATAGAAGTTATACCAGAGGCATCGTCTAGACGTAGACTGATGCGAATCACCTCTTCAGTAACTGTCAATGGCTTGCCACACACCGTCGTCTTTATCATTTGCACACCATCCTCAGTAACAATGGTGGCATGTGCCCAGAATTGCCTTTGATGCTCAATATAAATTGATGGAGACACTGTCAGTGCATAGGCGATATGACTAGCTTTTAGAAAATCCACTATCTGATGAAATCCTGCAGCTTGCTTTGGCTTTTGGAGCATCGCGATTTCATTGTGCTCGTCAATGAATGCCATTGATGCCATTGATCTTTGAAAGTTCTTACCTGAAAACTTGATACTTGAGAGAGAGAGAGGGTTTAGAGCGCAAGAGAATAGTATGCAAAGAGTCGTTATGAACTTTTAGGCGGGCAAAGAGTATTTATAGTATTTGGAACATAAGCAGTATTAACCTAGAGCAGTATTAACTAATAAGCAGTACTAACGGATAGCAGTATTAACCACTAGCAATATTAACCACTAGCAGTATTAACCACTAGCAGTATTAACTGATAGCAGTATTAACCACTAGCAGTATTAACTGAGAGCAGCATTAACCACTAGCAGTATTAACTGAGAGCAGTATTAACCACTAGCAGTATTAACTGACAGCAGCATTAACCACTAGCAGTATTAACTAACTAGCAGTATTAACTGAGAGCAGTATTAACCACTAGCAGTATTAACTAACTAGCAGTATTAACTGAGAGCAGTATTAACCACTAGCAGTATTAACTGAGAGCAGCATTAACCACTAGCAGTATTAACTAACTAGCAGTATTAACTGTTAGCAGTATTAACTGTGCACTGGCAGTATTAAAATTGTACTGGCAGTATTAAAACTGTACTGGCAGTATTAACCATACTTACTCTTTTAAGCTTGTGATACACTGAGTACTTCTATACATATTCTGAAAAAGAAGATTAGTAACACCAAGAATAAACAATATACAGGTATAGAACCACTTTTTGAGAAGGGGCTTATTCAGAGTTGATCATTCCCACACTTGTTACCAAGAAAGTGAATCTACCCACATCAAAAGCTTTAGTGAATAGATCAACAAACTGGTTATCAGTGTGAACTTTTACAACTTGAATAAGTTTCTTTTCATTGCAGTCTCTTATGAAGTGATACCTGATCTCAATGTGCTTTGTCTTTGAGTGCTTGACAGGATTATTCACAATGCTAATAGCACTGCTATTATCAATAAAAATTGGAGTGTGTAGAAAGGTAACCCCATAGTCCAGCATTTGATTCTGAATCCATAAGACTTGAGAACAGCAACTTGCAGCTGCTATGTACTCTGCCTCTGTTGTAGATGTGGACACTGTGGTTTGTTTCTTGCACTGCCATGACACTAGTCTTGCACCCAAAAACTGACATCCTCCAGAAGTAGATTTTCTGTCCAAGTTTGATCCACCTAGATCACTATCTGAGTATGCAAGTAGGTCAAAGGATGAGTCATGAGGATACCAAAGTCCCAATCTGGGTTGCCCTTTGAGATATCTGAATATCCTCTTAACAGCTTGATAGTGAGATTGCTTTGGCCTAACTTGGAATCTTGCACATACACAGACTAGAAACATTATATCTGGCATAGAGGCTGTAAGATACATGAGAGAGCCAATCATGGATCTATAATGATGAACATCCATATCCTCCCCCTCAAGATCTGCTGTTATCTGCTTGTGTGTCTCCATAGGTGTGCTGGCAGGTTTTGAATCTGAGAAACCAAACTTGGTTAGAATGTCTTGCACATACTTGGACTGACAGATGAAGATTCCATCTGACTTCTGTTGAACTTGAAGTCCAAGGAAGAAAGTAAGTTCCCCCATGGAACTCATCTTGAACCTTTGATGCATTAGTTCCTCAAACTCCTTGCACATGTTGTCTCTTGTTGATCCAAAGATAATATCATCAACATAGATTTGGACTAGCAAGATATCCTTCTTCTTTCTCTTGATGAATAGAGTCTTATCAATGACTCCTCTTTCAAAGCCATTTTCCAAGAGATAGGATGACAGAGTGTCATACCATGCTCTTGGAGCTTGATGTAGTCCATAAAGTGCTTTCTTCAATTTGTATACCCTGTCTGGATAGCTTGGGTTCTCAAACCCTGGTGGTTGACAGATATACTTCTTCTTCAATTGAGCCATAAAGAAATGCACTTTTCACATCTATTTGATACACTTTGAATTTCATATAGGAAGCATAAGCCAGAAATAATCTAATTGCTTTTATCCTGGCCACAGGTGCAAATACTTCATCATAGTCTATTCCCTCTTCTTGTGTATACCCTTGAGCCACCAGCCTTGCTTTATTCCTTATCACTATACCTCTTTCATCTCTCTTATTCCTGAAGACCCATTTTGTTTCTATTGCTCTTTGGCCTTTAGGAAGGTCTACCAGATCCCAAACATCTTGCAGCTTGAATTGCAGTAACTCTTCTTGCATTGCTTCTATCCAACTGGACTCTTTCATAGCATCATGTGCCTTTTTAGGCTCAAGCTGGGATAAAAAGCAAGATAGCACTGTGTGTTGTTGGTCTTGCATTTCTTGAAGCCTACTTTGATTTCTAGTCATCATAGGAGAAGATATGTCTCCTATTACCAGCTGTGGAGGATGATTCTTTTGTATTCTGGTGTGATGGCTAGGTTCTTCATTAAGTTCCACCTCTAAATTAGAGTCATTCAACTCAACTGAAGTGTTTTCAGTAGCTACTTCTGGTTCTTTATTTGCTTGAGTCTCCTCATCTCTACTTTCTTCTTCACTTTGACTTGGTCCAGTAGATGATTCCTTTTCACAGTCTTCAACAGGATCCACTGTGGGTATGGGAAAGATCACAGATTGAGATATACTTTCTTGAACTTGTGTAGTCCCTGATCCTCCACTCCCTGAACCTGCATAATCATCACTACTGAAACCAAAAGAGTTAGTTAGTGAGTCAATGTCAAATAGCCACTGAGGACCAGACCCAATTGGATTTGGTGTGTTCTCATTGCATTTGACATTGTCACTTTCTTCAACTATTCTGGAAGAAGAGTTAAAAACTCTGTAAGCCTTACTCTGAGATGAGTAACCAACAAGAAATCCATCATCTGCTTTGCTATCAAACTTACCTAAGTGAGATTTGGTATTGAGAATTGTACAAGGACACCCAAAAGGTTTGAAAAATCCAATGAAAGGTTTTCTTTTATTTAAAAGCTCATAAGGGGTCTTGTTCTTTGGCTTGACCACTAGAACTCTGTTTTGGACATAACAAGCAGTATTAACTGCTTCAGCCCAGAATGTAATTGGCAGTTTTGAATCAGCCAACAGAGATCTAGCAGCCTCTATTAGTGTCCTATTTCTCCTCTCAGCAACTCCATTCTGTTGAGGAGTCCTAGGAGCACTATATTGTCTCTCAATGCCTTTCTCTTCACAGAAGGTGTTTAGATCAAAATTTTTAAACTCAGTCCCATTATCTGATCTAATGACTTTTACTTTTTGATTAGTTTGGTTTTCAATTCTTAGGATAAAGGATTTGATCAGTCCACTTGTCTCATCCTTAGTCCTTAGAAAATATACCCAGGTAAATCTAGAGTAATCATCAACAATAACCAAGCAGTAAGATTTATTGCCTATACTCATAACATTTGTAGGACCAAACAGATCCATATGCAATAACTGGAGACAAGAAGAAATTGAGTTTATCTCTTTGGTCTTATGAGAAGTTTTGTGTTGTTTGCCTTTAAGACATGCAACACAATGATCATCACATGAAAATACTTTTGAAGGTAAACCTCTTACAAGGTTGTTTTTAACAAGTTTGTTCATGGTTTTGAAGTTCATGTGACACATCTTTCTGTGCCAAAGAGAGGATTCATCCACAGAAGCTTTTGAAACAAGACAGTTCAGGGATGAATCACTATCAACATTGTCCATATCTAGACAATACACATTGTCCTTTCTTGGAGTTCTAAGTAGTATCATGCTTTCATCAACTACCTTGAACCCTGGAGCAAGGATCATACACTCAGTATTTGTAAATAATATGCTATGTTGTTTGTCACAGACCTGTGATACACTTAACAGGTTGTACTTCAACTGATCAACATAGTAGACATCCTCAAATGTCATCTTACCTTTGGTGACATTACCTTTTCCACTTATTTTACCACCAGTAAGATTATCTCCAAATGCAACATGTCCTCCATTGATATGCTTGAAATCCTGAAGGCATGACATGTTGCCTGTCATGTGCCTAGAGCAACCACTATCCACATGCCATATGCTCTTTCCCTTGAGCTGTTGGTTGCCCTACACATAATATAAATCAGTTAGTATGAATTAGGAACCCAAGCCAAAGTGGTCTTGGGTACCCCTTTCTCATCAAAATACTTGCATTCTTTCTTGACAAGATTTTTAAACTTTGACTCCTCATTTTTGGAGTACTTTGTCACAATGATAGGTTTAGAAACATTTTTGCTAGAAGCAGTACTGGTTTTAGAAGTACTAACTGTCTTAACAACACTTGCATGCTTAGCAGTACTAACCTTGTTAGAAGCAGTAACTGTGTTAGCAGCAGTAACTGTGTTAGCAGTATTAACCTTTGAAGAGGTACTAACAGTATTAGCAGCATTAATATTTTCAGCAGTACTAACACTGGTAGCAGCAGTAATGCTTCCAGCAGCACTATCCCTGTCAGCAGTACTAACAGTTTTAGTGCTTCTAGGCACCCACATTTTAATACTTTCTTTTAAAAACTTTTTCTTCATGGGGCCTTTGGTTTCAACAGATTTCTTTGGTTTCCTATAACCAACAGGTTTTTGCACAAACCTTTGAAAGTTCATCTGTTGGTTGATAGGGTTGAAGAAACAATACTTAGCCAAATGATTCAGCTTGCCACATATGAAACAAGGTTTTGGTCTATTGATTTTATTCAGATCAACTCCTTGTTTCTGAGCCCATTGATTATTCCAGTTTCTTTGGTTACCTCTTTTTATACCAGAATTTAGGCTCTTAGCTTTATTGCAAGCACACTGTTTACAAGGTTCAGGATTCACAACTGTGGTTTGTTTGTAATGGACCTTGTTATCCTTTCCTTTGGTCTTCTCTATCTTCTTAGACTTGACCCAGATTTTCCCACATCCCTCATTGGTGATAATGTTGTTTTCTAATGGTATCTCTTTACTCACAGCATTATCCCTATTCTCACTGGCTTCTTTCTCAGTCAAATCCTTAACTACTACCTCATCCAAATGATCTATCTTAAAAGCTTCCTCAGACAAGTCCTTTTTCTCCTTGGTCTCTAACAAGTCTGAAGTAGGAGAGATATAGTTGTTATTGTAAGGAGGGGGTGTATTGTTGTATCCAATACCAGGCTTCATCTTATCATGAATCTGAGCCTTTAGAAGAGAATCCATTGCTTTTGAAGCATATGAAAACTTTTCTATGTCAAGCTTAACTTTAGACAGTTCCTCTTTCAGCCTATCATTCTCTTCTAAGGACTTAGACAGTTTGGTCTCTAACTCATTCTTTTCCCACTTCCAATAGTTTGTGTCATAAGAGTGTTGAAGTTCATTAGCTTGAAAGCCTTTGATTTGTTCTTCAAATCTCTCTACTATCAACACATAGTCTCTTCTGTCCTTTTCTAATCTTTTGAGGTCATCACACATACTTTGGTTGTGATCCCTGTACCTTTTAACAGTATCTATGCAAGATTGAGTGCAAAGATTAGAAATTACCTCAGAAGGGAGATCAGACACTTCTTCCATAAGAGCTTGATTCTGAATGGCTTCTTCAGCTTGATCACTCCAGTCAAATCCCATTCCTTGTTGAGAAACAAGGGCTTGAGCAGGATTCTTGTTCTGATTGTAGCCTCCATTCTGAGCTTGTTGATGGTTGAGGTTTGGAGCACCACTTCTGCATTCTCTAGCAAAGTGTCCTTTCATGTGGCACTTATAACATTCCACTTTTTTCTTGTCAAAACCAGCTCCATCTTATCTTCTTTGAGAGAAGTTGTTCCTTCCTGTTCTTTTGATAAACTTCTTCACCCTCATAGATAACATGGCCATCTGCCATTTAATGTCCATCTCCTCCAGTTCATCAGGGTGAAGTTGATCCAGATCATCATTAATCAATGAATTGTTGCTATGACTGGACAAAAAGGCTTCAAAGATAGTTTAGTGCATTTTTCTGAATTTACTCCACTGGCAGTACTAACTGTTTCAGGGTTGGCAGTAGTATCAGTAGATGCTGATAGAAGTGCAACATTATGGATATAACCAGTGGGCTTCTTCTTGGTTTCTACCTCAGTTTCAAAAACTCTTAGATCATTATATAGATCATCAAGTTCCTTCTCTTCCAGATTGTCACTCTGCCTATATGAGACAGTATACATAGTCCATTCATCCCCAAGAGATTTGAGAAACTTTCTGTTGATATCATCTTGCTCCATCTTCACTCCTACAGTAGCCAGTTCACCAATGAGCTTGTTGAACCTATCAAAAGTTTGAGTCATAGACTCATTCTTTGAAGAAGTGAAGTTCTCATACTGCTGCTTTAGAACATCTCTTTGATTTCTTTTGATGCTTTTAGTTCCAGCAAATCTTTTCTCTAGAGCATTCCAGAGAATCTGAGCATCAGTGCAGTTGCAAAATTGATGCTGATATTCATTGGGGATGGCCAAGAGCAGAGTGCTCAAGGCCTTCATCTTTGTCTGTCTGATCTTCCTCTCACCATCTGTCTTTGGTGGAGGTCTTTTCCCATCTGGTCCAATCTTTCCTGCTTCAGAAGGACCATTCTCAATGATATCCCACATTGAGTAGTCAGTGAGAAGAATGTATTGTCTTATTCTGATCTTCCACATGTCAAACTCACTGGGTTTGAGCATTGGAACCTTAGAGACCAGAGTACTGTTTGATTCTGCAAGGTTTTCCATGATGAATGAATAGATGTTTTTGAGAGAGTTAGGCTCTGATACCACTTGTCAGGATCGAATTCTCAACAAGAATAAATTCTCAGAAACTAATATCAAAGAAGTTGCGGAATAACACTTTGATATTCAATGTAACAGTAAACAAAACAGTATATAATCAACAACTTGTAAACTTGTATTCAATTATCAAATCACAAGATTACACACTCAACCTCAATCTTGAAGAACAGACTCTTACAAGACGAATTCTACTTCTCTAGAATTAGGATCTATGCCTTGAGGTTGATTTTCTCTAAAACTTAGAATGAATGAATAATCAAAAAATTACTGAACTATTCTATTAATTCTATACATATACTGAACAAAAAGATAATTACAATAAATACAATATCTTCAGTATATCTTCCATCGTTATCTTCAAGCCTTCCATGAATATCTTGATTCTTTCCAGCTGTCATCCTTTCCATCCGAATCTTCAATTCATAAGCAGTACTAATTATGCTCAGCAACATTAATTTCTTCAAGCAGCATTAACTTGGTCTTAGCAGCATTAACTACTAAGCAGCACTAACCACTAGCAGTACTAACTAGCTAAGCAGTACTAACTTTGTTCAAGCAGCACTAACTTTGACTAGCAGTATTAATTCTGAACTAGCAGTAATAATACTCAGCAGTATTAACTTTGCAGTCTTCTAGCAGTAGTAATTTTGAACTAGCAGCATTAACCATACTTGAGCTTTTCTTCAGTTCCCAACACTTCATATCCTGACAGAGTATACAAGATGAAGAAAGCACTCTATGGTCTACATGAAGCCCCAAGAGCATGGTATGACACTCTGTCTACCTATCTCTTGGAGAATGGGTTTGAAAGGGGCATCATTGACAAGACCCTTTTCATTAAAAGAAGTAAGGACATCCTATTAGTTCAGATCTATGTGGATGATATCATCTTTGGATCCACAAAAGATCAGATGTGTAGAGACTTTGAAGAGTTGATGGACAAGAGCTTTAAAATGAGTTTAATGGGTGAACTTACCTTCTTCCTTGGGCTTCAGGTGAAACAGCAGTCAGATGGGATCTTTATCAGTAAATCAAAGTATGTGCAAGACATCCTGGATAAATATGGTTTAAAAGACTCAAAGCCAGCAAGCACACCAATGGAAACTCATAAACAGATCACTGCTGATCTTGAGGGGGAGGATGTTGATGTCCATCTATATAGATCAATGATTGGATCTCTAATGTATCTCACAGCCTCAAGACCAGATATCATGTTTCCAGTATGTGTATGTGCCAGATTCCAAGTCAAGCCAAAACAATCACATCTTCAAGCTGTGAAGAGGATATTCAGATACTTAAAAGGGCAACCTAGATTAGGTCTTTGGTATCCATATGAATCTTCATTTGACTTTATTGCTTATTCAGATAGTGACTTGGGTGGTGCCAACATGGACAGAAAGTCTACTTCAGGGGGATGTCAACTTTTGGGTGCAAGACTAGTATCTTGGCAGTGCAAGAAACAAACCACAATGTCCTTTTCAACAACAGAAGCTGAGTATATTGCTGCTGCAAGTTGCTGCTCTCAGGTTCTATGGATTCAAAATCAGATGCTGGACTATGGGGTAACATTTCTTCACACTCTAATCTTTATTGACAATAGCAGTGCTATAAGCATTGTTAACAATCCAGTCAAGCACTCCAAAACAAAGCACATTGAGATCAGGTATCACTTTATCAGAGATTGCAATGAAAAGAAGCTCATTCAAGTTGCCAAAGTTCATACTGACAACCAGCTTGCAGATCTATTCACTAAAGCTTTTGATGTGGGTAGATTCACTTTCTTGGTCTCAAGTGTGGGGATGATCAACTCTGAATGAGCTCATGTTTTAAAAAAAAAGTGGTTATATACCTGATATTTTGGTTATTTGTGTGTTGCTAATCATCATTCACAGGAAGTTATTGCTTTGATCAGACCTTCATAAACTTCAAAAAGAGTAAGTACAGTTAATACTGCCAGTGCTCAGTTAATACTGCTAGTGGTTAATACTGCTCTCAGTTATTACTGCTAGTAGTTAATACTGTTTTCAGTTAATACTACTAGTTGGTTAATACTGCTCTCAGTTAATACTGCTATTAGTTAATACTGCTCTAGGTTAATACTGCCTATGTCCCATACACTATAAATACCCTTTGCCTGCCTAAAATTTCATAACGACTCTTTGAATACTGTTCATCGTCTCTCTAATCTTTCTCTCTCAAGCTCCCTAGTAAGTTTCAGGCAAGAACACTCAAGATTCAATGGCATCAATGGCATTCATAGATGAGCATAACGAGATTGCAATGCTACAGAAGCCCAAACAGGCCGCTGGATTTCATCAGATAGTGGATTTTCTGAAGAATAGCCATATCGCCCATGCTCTAACTGTGTCTCCAATCATCTACATAGAGCATCAAAGGCAATTCTGGGCGAATGCCACCATAGTTACAGAGAATGGTGTGCAGATTCTGAAAACAAGGGTGTGTGACAAACCCTTGTCAGTAACTGAAGAGGTGATACACATCTGTCTACGTCTAGACGATGCTGCAGGTATAACCTCTATTCCTAATGAGGACTTGTTCTCAAATCTTACAAGAATGGGGTATGGAGGCCCATTGGGTCTCTTTAAGTTCTCAAAAACTAAATTTTCACCCCAATGGCGTTTCTTTGTCCATACCCTTATGCACTGCATTTCCAAAAAGACTACTGGATGGAGTGAGTTCAGCAGTACCAATGCCTATGCTTTGGTCTGCTTGGCCACTGCCAGAAAGTACAATTTCTCTAAAATGATTTTCAGTGATCTTGTATCAAACCTGTGAAGCAAAAAGAGCTTTTATATGTACCCCAGGTTTGTATAAGAAGTTATAACTCATGAATTGACGGATATGCCTCACTTTGATGAGGTATATGTACCCAAAATCCCCAAAGGTAAGGTATTTTCAAACATGAAGAGATCCCCTTTGGACTCGGAAGGAGTTGACACCCCATTGTTCTCTACAATGATGGTGGTGTCCCACACTGAAGAAGGTATGGCAGCAGGGTCAAGGCCCTCATTAGACCATCCCACTGCTAGCCAATCCCAACCTTCCCACTCTATATCAATCCCCCAGTCTCTTCTTCAAAATCCAACCTCTCCAATTACCCAAACTTATATAAGGAAAAAGGTAAAGAAGGTTCCTTCCCTTCTTGTACCTTCACCCACAGAGCCTTTAAGCCCTCTAAGAGAGAATTCTCCTTTAGAGAATATCTACAGGGAAACCACAGGGGTGTCTCCCAACCCCAAGGAGGTGCTCAATAAGGAGATGTATGAGCATATGGGTGAGCAGGCTGCCACTACTCCTGCTAACATAGAGGAGGACAGTGGTAACATAAATAAGACCTCCCCCATGGCAACTTTGAATGAGCAATCATTCAAAGGTCCCAGGTGCCAAGAAACCAATGGAGCGGATAGTGCTTCTGCTAGGCAGAAGACTTCCACTACAAAAAGATCCAATGATCCTTCAAAATGGGGTAACACTCCTGGAGAAGGTGAGGACAAATATGACTATTTTGAATTGATGGAAACCATGAGAAACATCAACATGGATGTGATCAAACAGGGCAAAGAGATAGATGAGATGAAAATGGTGATTCTGTCACAACAAGTACAGATTGCAAAGTTGAAGAAAATGGTGACCAGGTTGGTGCAAAAGAAGAGAAGAAAGCAGTTTGTGTTGAAGAAAAGATCAAATGATAAAGATGCTTCCAACAAGGGGGAGAAAGAGGCTGAAACAGAGAAAGAATGTACAACTTAGAGGGCATTTGAGGTTGAGGGGGAGCAAGAGGCAGAAATAGAGAAAGTAACAGAATCAATAGCAGCAGAAAAGGAAACAGAATTTGATCAAGCAGCAGAAACTGTTAATGCTGCTGAAGTAAAAGAAGCAGCAGTAACAGGGTTGTCTGTTGAAGAAATGGAGATTGCAGAGACCTTGGTAAAAGCCAAGAATGACACTCCTGAGGCTAGTAAAAAGGCCAAAGGAGTGGTCATCAATGAAGGAGGTCTCCCAAAGAAAAGAAAAGAAACAGGTAAGGTAAGTCTGAAGGATGCTAAGGGAAAAGAAAAGATGGTTGAACCTGAACAACAACCTTCAAAGAAGAAAAGTCAGATTGAGCTAGATGAAAAGTTAGCAAAGCAGCTTCAAGAACAGATGGAAAAGGAGGATGTTAGGACTGAAAGTCCTGAGTGTTGAAAGTGGAATAAAGTATTTATAAGGGTTCATTTTGTAATTACTTAATAGTTTATTTAGTTAGATGGGCCCAAGCCCATAAGCCCAATTGCTTGTAAAGCCTAAGTATATAAAGCCTTATTTAGTTCATAATTAGGGTTGAACAATTTTGTTAGTTTAGAAATTCATTATTCAGTTTTCTAGTCATTAGGTTTACATACCCTTATCAGAAATTCTCTCTGTAAACCTTAACCCTTTGAAGTATTATCAATCATATGACTAGTTGTTGTGGCCTATAATCTGTTCTTCATTGTTCATATTTACTTGTGATTGCCCTGCACTGGGATCTACAGAGGAACAAATCCAAACTGAAACAGATAGAGAGCTTGCAAGGATAATGGCCAGAAAACTTAATGCAGAATATCAAAAGAGCTTAAAAGCAGCAACTGAGGCCAAGAAACTTCCAGTCAAAAGAATGCCACTCAAAAAGCAGAAGATATAACCCTCCAAGACCTTTTTGGCCAATCAGGAAAGAAGAAAAATGATAAATTTCCTGAAAGGTTCAATTGGTGTCAAAGGAGAAATGTTTAATAATGTGGCATACAGTTAAGTGGAGGAGCTGTATAAGAAAGAGATGGCTAAGCTGCAAGGGGACTCCTCACAAAGGGAAGAGGCTGAAAGAAGAATGAAGGAGAGACATGATCTAAACATTCAACAACCATTCCCTGAGGAAGTCACACCTACAAAAGAGCATAAGGAAGACTCAGAGAATGTTGGTATAGAGGCTAAATCTGCAAAGAGGGTGAAGACTATAGCTTCCAAGAAGCAGTCCAAAAGGCCAAGAGTTGAAGAAAGAGCAGAAACTGCAGCAAAACCTTCAGTTACTCCTTCAACTGAATCTGTACAGAACCCAGAACAGTCCAATAAGCAATATAATCTTGAGTTTTATATGACTACAACAGCTGATGAACCAGTTCAAGCTGATCCCATTTCTATGAAAGCACCAGAAGTCATTTTTTGGGATATTCTGGAAGATCAAAGAAAGAAATACTTCAGGCTTAAGAGAGTGGGAGATGTATATGACGTGTACTCTACTTGGGGTAGACTCATCAGAAGCTGTTCAAGATCAGATTTAGAAGAGATGTTTAAAGTTGGATTGGGTTTATATGAAAAGGATCTGAAAGGAGAAGGAATGAGCTTAATCAGATTAGCCATGGAGTACTTATGCATGATGTTTGATCCTAGCAAAGTTCAACATGTGATCAGAGATTTGCATCTACAGAATAAATTCCAAAGAATAGAAAACTGGATGATATTTGAAAGGCGTGGAGTCTATGTCATCACTGTGGACAAAGCTTATCATGAGTACTACTTGGTTGATAAAATCTATGATCACAGCAAGGCTAAATTACAAGCTATGTTGAATGCCAAGCTTATATGTTCAAAAGATTCAGAAATGGCAAAGATTGTGGTTAGCAGAATCATTAATCAAAGATTGGGTTTGGATCCTAATCTAGAGGTGTAAACTGAAGTATTGAAAGCATCTTGAAGACCATCTGAAGAACTTGACTTCTCTTCCTAAAAGTCAAGTTAGGGGGATATTGTTGGGAAATTCAGAAATGATCAAGTATGGTTAATGCTGCTACAACATAATTACTGCTGCCAGTTGAAGTTAATGCTGCTGATACAACTTAATGCTGCTCATCAAGAATTACTACTGCCAGTACATCATGATTACTACTGCTAGTATATTTTACTACTGCTAATAGTTAGTACTGCTGGAGTTAGTACTGCTAGAACAAAGTTAATACTGTTGAGCATGGTTAGTACTGCTCAGAGTATTAATGCTGCTTATGAGATGAAGATTCGTATGGCAAGGATGACAGTTGGATTGAAGATATCTATAGAAGCTTAGAGATAATGATGGAAGATTATACTGAAGATCTTTTATTATTTTGTAATTATCTTTATCTTCAGTATATGTATAGAATAGTTTGTTTTTCTTTAGAGATAACATTCATTCTGAGTTTTTAGTTTCAATAGAGAGAATCAACCTCAATGTTAGAACCCTAATTCTAGAGAAGTAGAATTCGTATTGGTGAGTCTGTTCATCAATATTGAGGTTGTGTGTAAAAGCTTGTGACTTTCAATCATTAAATAAAGTTTGCAAGTTGTTCATCAGATTTACTGTTTGTTTATTGTTTCATTGAATATCAAAGTGTTATTCCGCAAACTTCTTTGATATTGTTTTCTGAGAGTTTATTCTTGTTAAGAATTAAGATCCTGACATAAATCATTAATGAATGTGTTTTGATGATTTATCTTATGTAACACCCTAAAAATTTGGGTAATTTAAAACTTAAAATTTCGGCAATATGACGTCTAAAATATGAAAGTTTATAAACCCTGTAATTAAGAATGACTAAAACCCAATAAAGTTGGGGTAGTTGCATCAATATAATAGCGGAATAATGAGACATAATGATAATACACAACAACCTATTAAATCTAGAACATTAATTAAGACTAGATTAAAGTGGGTGTCGCTATGTCTCCAAAATGCTATTCTCACAAAATTCCCAAAAGCCCGGTCCTTCAAGACTCCTAGGTGTGCGACCGACGAGTCAAGGTGTCGTATGCTCACCACTAGTAGGACATGTGAGCCAATAAACACCAAAACAAGTGTTAGACCAAAAGTCTAGAGATATTGTAAGGGTTGCCATTTTATAAATAGGCGAATACAACATAATTAATTGTTACCGATACACCCAAAGGTTGAACCAATGTCAACATTCAACTTGGAAAAGATATTCCACACCTGTTCAGAATACACAAGAGATATCTCTTGAAATATAGGGGAGACCCGTTTCCATCTTGGGTGACGAGAACACGTGAATGAGGTCACCCGCGATGTTATTGGACTATACCTCATGTCCCGATTCTAGTTCCCATGCCATAAATACATCACAATCCTCAAACCGTTTATGCCTTTATTGCCTATTCCGTCGAGTTACACCTCAAGGACTTACGGACATTATTGCCTATCCAATCTAAACGAGTTACACCTCAAGGATAACACCCTCAAATTTGGTAAGAGCAACTAATTAAATTTTTTGTCAATGCATCATAAGAAGGGTAAAATTCCCTTTTTAAAAAATTAGAACTCAATATACTCCAAGATAACATCCTATAATTAATCTCAACAACTAAAAGATCCAAAAATATACAAGGACTAAATTGGAGTCGGGTGCAACTTAACTCCAACACGAGCTGCTCTTCACAAAACCTCAAGCGGAAGACTTCACCAAACTACTCATATCTCGAGCACACAACTAGCATTCTTCTCATCACAATGTCACTAAGACTATTCCCAACGAAGCCGGTTGCACATGCCGACAAATAAAAGGTTAGACTAATGCCTAGTGAGTTCAAGAGTTTTACATGGATAGATATATCTTTAAAAGAAATGAACCTCATTTAAAATCATAATCTTTCAATTGATTTACTTAAAACTTGGAGACGACTCTTTTCCAATATCATGCATTTTCAAAGATGGACACCCCATTACAAAACATTCTTTATAAAATGATGCAACTCAAACTTACTCGAGACGATAATATGAATTGACTCCCATTTTAAGAATCGTGGATAAAGCGTTATATCCCAAAACACCTAAGCACGGGTGGGGCAAAATACACAACCCATAATTCATTGTTAAAACCCATATATACTGTTGGGTTATTGACCAACATCTTCCTAAATTGAAACGTGGCGCTGGCTGCTACGCTATAAGGAAATAAAGTTGCGCCTTCTCTATCAGCAATTGCTTTTGGCGTAGTGGTAAGAGCTTGATCCTAACATGTGGTATCAGAGCAGGTCACGGGTTCGAATCCCATGGAGTGCATTTAAATGCCAAAGGCATGCTGTGCAGCCATTGACTTCTAGCGAAGATCTTGTTAGTGCTGGCAGATGCTGGGGGGGGGGGATTGTTGGGTCATTGACCAACATCTTCCTAAATCGAAACGTGGCGCTGGCTGCTATGCTATAAGGAAATAAAGTTGCGCCTTCTCTATCAGCAATTGCTTTTGGTGTAGTGGTAAGCGCTTGATCCTAACATATACAATACGTCAGGAAACATGGACACTAGGCCCAATACTCACGCGACCATAAACTGGAAGGAAATCAAATATCAAAACATGGGAACGACGTATTTCATTCAAACCTTAATATACGTGAAGGAAGATCCAATATCAAGATCCTAATTTACTGTCGACCACATAAGACCAATGATAATAAAGTAAAGCGTCAATATCTTTAATATACAATTAGCCGACAACGGGGGAGACCCGTATCCGTTGAGAATGGAGGAACACAAAAGTATGTCACTCTTGCAACGTTAATCGCATGACACCTCATGACATAAAAGCCCAAGTGCCCCTACGACTTCTTAACAAGTTTCACCTCAAGAGACGGTTGACCTTGGTGAACATTACAAAGAACTTCACCCCGAAGGCCCGACACACTTAAAGACTACCTCCCAGGCATTACTTCAAGCGGCGGAGGTCCTAGTGCCTACCTCCCAGGTAGAACCTCTAGACTCAACCCTCCTAGTGCCTTCTTGTAAAGTTTTCGGTCGTAAAACATGGGTACTAGAGTCTAACCCCGAAATACTCAATTGACCATCCAAAACCGAGTGACTTACGTGCCTATGGATCCAATGCAACACAGTTTAACATTACATGACTACACATGAATGACCAACGCACTCGAGCATGTTATTAACATCAATATGCAACACGGTGCATTAATACGTAAACCATAACTGACTCTACATTGAGCCATTAAAACCCGAACAAGTGTCCCCTTGACTCTTTTGAGTCACACCGAGCTAAAGTACTGAAAACTCGTTTTGACCAACGATTAACGATCCTCAAATAATTAATGCAAACGACTCACTCCATGCAATACCCACTCCAAAAACATGAATAGACTCCAATACAATTTAGATTGGGACAGATGATTTTCCAAATGGATTTATACTTCTATTCATTTCAAAACGTCCCATTACCCAAAATCACGTCTTTTCTCAAGTAAACACTAAAGTGTCCTTTTTACCAAATGATCTCCATTCATGCAATAAATCGTTAAAACACTTTAAAATGACTTATTTATCAAGATGCCCAAAAATCCCAATGTGGGTGTTTGCAAAGTTTATAAAGTTAAATACTTCAAATAATCAACTCACCAAATAACCCAACAAATAATGATTTCATGCAAAACATATAAATACTTTAAAATGAATATTTTGGCATGTACAACGTTTTGACAAATCAACTTGAACTCACCTTGCTAGATTTAGGTTAAATCTAGATTTTACCCCAACTTGAGCTTCCTTGAAGAAACTTGAATCCACAAGCAAATCCTTCCAAAAACCTAGATTCACAAGTTTCCAACCATAAATATACGCATTCAACCATTTAGAATCTTGGTGGATTTTCTAGTCTAGGTACCCTATTCTCGAAACCTGGTGGGGGTGGTTCCATGATTGGAGGTTCTATGATCAATGAAATTCTTTGAGTCCTTCTTCTATTACGGAATGTTCTTTCTATGTCCGGGTCGAACTCAAATAACTCCCCACGCGGTATTCTTGGCATACACCAAGAGAAGGTGATTCAAACGGTGATAGAAAAATCAAATCTTTTAGAAAACTTTTACAGACTTTTAGCGAGCCAATCCCCGGCAACGGCGCCAAAACTTGATGCGGATGTTTGCACACCTCTAAGACATGTGATAATTGAATCTCCAGGCAAGTATACAAAGAGACTCAATATCGTCTTTCAAGTAATAAAGTGGTAAAATACCGAATATCGTCCCACATAGATTGTTGTAAAAGTGCAATAAAAGTGTAATGAAAGAGATGATTTCAGATGGCGAGTTTGAAGACTTTGTTTGGTTTGGTTGACAGTTAAAGTATGATACCATAGAATAAAGATAGCAAGGGTGTAAGACTTGTGGTGAGTATCAAATGCAAGTTTCTGTGGACCAATGCTGTAGGCATGCTACAGCATTGTGTCTCTCGGCAACTAGTTCCACCACCTACTTTGAGCTTCAACCAGGCACATCTCTGTGCAGTATCAGAACTAGTGATAGTGTCGAACGGTGCATTCAAAGTATATGGATAAATAAACAAGTTTATTAAAAATCACTTTCTCGAGTTAATTCCCATATCATTCAAGTTGACGTGTTCCAAGTGGCTCATCTCTGAGTCATCTACACTTTAACACTTTGACTCGTGATCAACTTGTCGAGAATATATCGATTAGAAAAACATAGTTTCCAAATTTCTTGGTAAGCAACTTTTCCAAGTATACTTCCTATGTCATTCGAATTGACGTGTATTAATGTGACCCATCTCTGAGTCCACTACACTTTACCACTTTCAAAGCAATCAATTCGTCAAGAAGTGCGTTTGGATTTATAAAACTTAGAATGAAATGGTGGAACATCGTTATTGAGAAACGACGTCCACTTTCTTTTGATTTTAAAAACTCACCATTTGCCTCACACCCAAGCTAATGAAATTAGCTACTCATGACGGAAATTAAATTGCAAGAAATATAAAGAGCGGAAATTAAAGACATAAAGTAAATTGCGTAAAGTAAATGACAATAATAAATTACGGAATGTAAATGCGATAAGCGTAAATAAATAAATAAATACAAGAAAGCAAGAAATAAAGTAAATATGAGACTTATATTAAAATGATTACGAAAATGTAACAATCGGTTTATGAAACCGATTGGGTCTTGAGAGGTAAAAGCTTTTAGCTACTTGGAACTTTAGAGTACTTGCTAACTTGAAGTTTGAGATTACTTACTTTCATACTAAACAAACACCTAAACCCACATATTTATACAAAAGTAATTGGGTAATAACCATTGGGCAAAGACTAATTTGGGGCCCAAGATTACACAAAAGACAAAACTAGAATTAATAAAGTGTTTTTGACATTTTCCCAAAAGCAAATCTGATGATTTCTTCAAAAATCAGCAGCCCACAGTTTTAACAAAAGTTTGGCCCAATAACCATGACAGCTGGATCCATGAAGCCCATCCAAAAGCCTACTGCCATCCAATGCTTCGGGAATGTTGTGACTAACTGTTGCAATATTTGAACAATAAACATAAAATAAGCTACTATTTAACCAAAAGATGAGTTTCACTACCACATTAAGCCTCATAAAGAAATAGGAAAAATAACATATAAAAAAGACTCAAATTAGGGATTTGAAAATATAACAACTATCCTAAAAGAGAGAAAAAGAGTGAAAATGCATTGATTTCTCAATGCATATCACATCCCCA
Source organism: Arctium lappa (assembly GCA_023525745.1). NCBI lineage: Eukaryota > Viridiplantae > Streptophyta > Magnoliopsida > Asterales > Asteraceae > Arctium > Arctium lappa. The sequence goes on along the minus strand of CM042051.1, from coordinate 19,504,264 downwards.
AACTTAAAATGTTTCTTGTCCCCAAGCAACTAAAAGAAATATCTAAAACGACTCAATTTTGAAAATTTTCAAGATTGTGGCATTAAGTGCACACACATGAATAATCAACCAACAAATGTAATCCATAGCCTTTCATAAATCTTTAGTGACAAACTCATTTCCTAGAAGTGTATGAACCATAAGCTAGCTACACATTATCTTTGTTTGCTCAAACACGTACCACTTCTAAGGTCAATAGGACTTTAACATTTGGGTTCACTCTTTTTGGCACATCTTTTCTTCACTTTGCCTTTTCCTCTCAACATAGCTGTCATTTTGAACTTTGTTAAATTTTTTTGGCACTTTTGTGCTCTTTTAATTGAAAGTGTGCACCTTGCCCCTATGGGACATTTTTGGTGCATCTTGACACATTCTCAACAAAGTATCATATTAGAGCTTTGCTCTTTTGTTTTGATCTTTTTGTTTCATATTTTTGTAAAGGAGGGGTAACCCTCACATCCCCAAACTTGGAATGTCCAATGTCCTCATTGGATGTGTTTCTAAGGATGTAGTGTATGTAGGTGTTAAGTGGCAACAAATGAGAATGGAAGTGATGGCCTATCTCATTCCTTAGAATCTGTGGTGAAGTGTGATCATATGTGTCCCAAAAATATGCAGCTAGTTCTAGCAAGAACAACTACCAGGTGAGTCTGTGATTAAACCAAAGAATTATTTGGGCTATGGACACAAAAATTGAAAACATTTAGTACATGCAATCTTGAATAAAAACAAACCTAAAAGTTATAAAATCTATCCCTTGACTCAATAAAATAACAAAAAAAAAATATATAAGGCTCAAAGTAGTAGAATAAACCTGACCTACTTCGAAGAAGTAGGCTCTGCCTCCTCAGAACTGCCATCAGATGCTGCAGCTTTCGCAACTGTAGCACCAGCCTTGATCTTGCGGTATTTTTCCCTCAATCGCGCATTCTCCTCATCCAACCTCGAGTTTTACTCCTTGAGCTTCTTCAGCTTCCCTCCCAAAACCCGTACCTTGTTGCGGGTGTTGGCTTCTTGGAATTCCTTGTACTTGTTGGCTGCCACCGTAGACATGCCACTGCTTTCTTTGATTCTTTCCGCTAGCTCTGTTTGCAACCTGTCAATTCTATCAAAATATTCGTGCCTTTGTTAGAATAAGGCATCCATGAGTGAACTGTTTTGGGTTATCAGTTCATGAATCATGGTCATCATTTCAAAAGAATTCCTGGGCTTTGGTGTGGTTTCTTTCAGTCTATGCACCAACTTAGTATCAATCACCCATTTATCCTCTTCCTCCTTCACTATCACATCCTTATCATAAGTGGGGACCTCAACCGAACTACACAGATTAGTTATCAACATAGGGAAAAACAACTTCCCTTGTTTCCTTGTGGAGCAATACTTGATCCATTTCAAGATCATCTCTCCGACATCAATGGTCAAACCCTCCATCACACAATAAAGAACCAACATTCTCTCAACTCCTATAGTCCCATCGTGAGTGGTAGGAGACAAAGAGTGCTTAATAAAATGCATCCACACATTGGCATTTGATGTAAGATTTGAAGCTTTAAAAGTTCGGAGCCTAAAGTTTCCATGAGGTTCCCAATCTGTGTTGGGCTTTCCAAGGAGGCCCACAATCTCATTTAACTTTTCTTCAGTGGATCGATAAAAAAGTTTATCAAAATCAGTGTATCGGGGGGTTTCTGGAATGGTGTCAACAGGGGGGTCGACTGGGGTTTCCACAGCGACGACTTCGGTGGTGGTTGTTGTGGTTTGGGTGACTTCAGTGAGTTCAGAATAGGGGTTTTCGACATAGGTTTTTTGGGTTTCGGTGGTAGATGGGGGGTTTTTCTCGGTGGTGGTGGTCGAGGTTTTGGTGGGTGGTGGTGATGGGTTTTTGGTAGAGGTGGCGGCGATGGTGGTGTCGACGACCGAAGGGGTGTCAGCGACAGATGAGGGCTCAGCTGCGGAGGGTTCAGCGGCGACAGTGGGTTCGACGACGACATTGGGTTCGACGGCCGTGGCTTGCCGTCGGCCACTTCTTCTCACCGGAAGTCTCCTTGCTATTTGCTTCATTCGGGCCATGGATTAGGGTTTGATTTCTGAGAGAATGGTTTTTGAGAAAGTGGTTTTTGGGAAAGTGGTTTTTGAGGAAATGCCATGGTGAGGGCATTTCCTCAAGAACTCTTTAAACCTTTCCCATGCATCGGAAATTGCTTCATCGTCCATTTGTTTAAACATGCAAATTTCGTTTCTAGACTTAGCATTACGGGTAGGTGGAAAATACTTTCGCAAAAACTTTTCAGCCATATTGCTCCAAGATGGTACAAAACCAGGTGCCAATGAATTAAACCATGACTTTGCCCGATCCCTTAGAGAGAATGGAAAAAGAGTGAGTCTCAAGGCATCGTTAGATACCCAGGGATCAAGAATGCATCGGTGATCTCCATAAAAGATTTTAAGTGGGAGTGAGGATCCTCCGATGGCATTCCGACAAATTGTCCATTAGTTTGTAACATGTGGAACATGATGGGTTTTAGCTCAAAATGGAGGGCTTGAATATGGGGCCTAACTATCCCTGAATTTAATTGCTCAAAATCGGGAATAGCATAGTCCATAATCTTTCCCTCTTTGGAATTCGCAAGATTAATTATGTTTGGAGCATCATCCCTATTGTCATTGTTACCATTGGATTATGTATCATCATCATTAGGATGTTGATTTCGGTTATGGTTATGATTATTGTTCCCTTGATTTGGCATTTGGTGAAAAGGGATTTCAGGTGGATTTCCAAAAATAGGCGGTGCATCATGAAAAATCGGTTGCGGTTGTTGTCTTGGTGGATTTTCTAGTCTAGGTACCCTATTCTCGAAACCTGGTGGGGGTGGTTCCATGATTGGAGGTTCTATGATCAATGAAATTCTTTGAGTCCTTCTTCTATTACGGAATGTTCTTTCTATGTCCGGGTCGAACTCAAATAACTCCCCACGCGGTATTCTTGGCATACACCAAGAGAAGGTGATTCAAACGGTGTTAGAAAAATCAAATCTTTTAGAAAACTTTTACAGACTTTTAGCGAGCCAATCCCCGACAACGGCGCCAAAAACTTGATGCGGATGTTTGCACACCACTAAGACATGTGATAATTGAATCTCCAGGAAAGTATACAAAGACTCAATATCGTCTTTCAAGTATTAAAGTGGTAAAATACCGAATATCGTCCCACAGAGATTGTTGTAAAAGTGCAATAAAAGTGTAATGAAAGAGATGATTTCAGATGGCGAGTTTGAAGACTTTGTTTGGTTTGGTTGACAGTTAAAGTAAGATAACAGAGAATAAAGATAGCAAGGGTGATGCTGTAGGGATGCTACATCATTGAGTCTCTCAGCAACTAGTTCCACCACCTACTTTGAAAACGATCCTCTTGGATTCAGCCGTAACACTTGGATTTAGCTTCAACCAGGCACATCTATGTGCAGTATCAGAACCAATGATAATGTCGAACGGTTCTTTCAAAGTATATGGATAAATAAACAAGTTTATTAAAAATCACTCTTTCGAGTTAATTTCCATATCATTCAAGTTGACGTGTTCCAAGTGGCTCATCTCTGAGTCCTCTACACTTTAACACTTTGACGCGTGATCAACTTGTCAAGAATATATCGATTAGAAAAACATAGTTTTTAAATTTCTTGGTAAGCAACTTTTCCAAGTATACTTCCTATGTCATTCGAATTGACGTGTATTAATGTGGCCCATCTCTGAGTCCACTACACTTTACCACTTTCAAAGCGATCAATTCGTCAAGAAGTGCGTTTGGATTTATAAAACTTAGAATGAAATGGTGGAACATCGTTATTGAGAAACGACGTCCACTTTCTTTTGATTTTAAAAACTCACCATTTGCCTCACACCCAAGCTAATGAAATTAGCTACTCATGACGGAAATTAAATTGCAAGAAATATAAAGAGCGGAAATTAAAGACATAAAGTAAATTGCGTAAAGTAAATGACAATAATAAATTACGGAATGTAAATGCGATAAGCGTAAATAAATCAATAAATACAAGAAAGCAAGAAATAAAGTAAATATGAGACTTATATTAAAATGATTACGAAAATGTAACAATCGGTTTATGAAACCGATTGGGTCTTGAGAGGCAAAAGCTTTTAGCTACTTGGAACTTTAGAGTACTTGCTAACTTGAAGTTTGAGAGAATAATCACTACTTGAGATTACTTACTTTCATACTAAACAAACACCTAAACCCACATATTTATACAAAAGAAATTGGGTAATAACCATTGGGCAAAGACTAATTTGGGGCCCAAGATTACACAAAAGACAAAACTAGAATTAATAAAGTGTTTTTGACATTTTCCCAAAAGCAAATCTGATGATTTCTTCAAAAATCAGCAACCCACAGTTTTAACAAAAGTCTGGCCCAATAACCATGACAGTTGGATCCATGAAGCCCATCTAAAAGCCTGCTGCCATCCAATGCTGCGGGAATGCTATGACTAACTGCTGCAATATTTGAACAATAAACATAAAATAAGCTACTATTTAACCAAAAGATGGGTTTCACTACCACATTAAGCCTCATAAAGAAATAGGGAAAATAACATATAAAAAAGACTCAAATTAGGGATTTGAAAATAAAACAACTATCCTAAAAGAGAGAAAAGGAGTGAAAATGCATTGATTTCTCAATGCATATCAACTCATAACATGTGGAAACACCCATAGCTATAGGTTAAGACATGGATTGTCTCATCTTCTTACAAAATAGTAAGGAACTCTAAAATCTCCAAAATACCAAGTTAGGTCAAAACCTTTTTAACAAAGACATATGCAAACAAGAAGGTATTTAGAAGTTTAAAATGCATTTTGATGTGTATAAAGTTTTAGAAAGTAAGAATGTACTCACAATGGGTTTATTCTAAACCCTAGAAATCTATATGAGGAGATCTTGAAACTTGAGAACTTGAGAGCTTTACACCACACTTGACAACCTATAAAGAGGAATAATGAGTCTTAGGGTTCCATTTATGAGCAATGAATGAAGAGGGAGGATGGAACTTACCTAGAGCTCAAAAAAACCACCCTACCCAAAGCTGGAAGTGAAATAAATGAGTTTTGGTCGGCTAAGGTCTGATTTAAACCCAAAAGCCCACTCGTGACCTTGCCCGACGAGAGTGACAATTGTCACAATCGCGGGGCACTATCACCCGCGTCTAACCACCCGCGGTACAATCTCAGCGATAGTGACACTTGTCATTATCGCGGTCACAATCGCGCCATTTGTACCGCGACCTCAAACCCTCTCCAGCGATTATGCCACGGCGATAGTGACACTGCCACTATCGCGTGAACCATCCGGGCTCTGAAAATTTGATTTCTGAGCATCGGCACACACAAGGTTAAAGCCTAGAGTTAGAGATACTCATACAAAGGGTTTGATAACAAAAAGGAGGGAAGTATGGGGGAGAAAGTAAAGGAAATATCATACCAAAAATCTGGGTGTTACACATAATAAGGTTTAGAAATGGAGAGGATAAACTTACCACTTAGGTTTTGGTGAAAACCTAGAAAAACTCCAAAATCTCTAGTGTTGGAGGTGAGAACTCAACCTTGAATCAAGGGATAAAGCCATTAACAAAATATGGAGAGGGAACACCTTGATCTTCATGGAAAAGCCCAAAAAATCGGTTAGGGCTCATGAGGAAGAGAGGCGAACCGATTTGGGAGAGAATGGGAGAGGTTAGAAGTGATAAAATGAAGAGAATGGCTGAAAATCGGGTTTTAATCAACATCAGAGCCCTTAGGCGACATTGACACAGCGACTATGCCCTTGGCATAGTCGCTGGGCATAGTCGCCCGCTTCCACAAGCCTGCGGTACCACTCCCGCGATAATGACACGGCGACAGTGACACTTGTCACTATTGTGGGCACTATCGCCCCACCTCCTTTGAGCCTCGAAATTCAACTTCTTCCAACCATAACGCTCTCGACACTGATATGGATCAAGGGCAGTATGTTCTAAAGCACAAATTCATCAATTGAAAACCTCAAGAGACCACAGAGTGACTTTTTCTTACCAAAAATTACGGGTGTTACAAGTTACACCTCAAGGACTATAAAGTCCCCTATTGCCTACTCGCTAGCGACCATTCATGGCCAACAATTATAACCAAATATATCATGCCATCTAAATCCTCGTCCATAAGGAGATAGATATTAACTTCACATTTACGTCACGACCAAGTAAAGATAGTATTTCTCATGTATAACTTATTCCATTCTAAAGCGTGATAATACACATTTCATACTCATATTTAAATCACATAATTCATTTTTCAACAAAAGCCACCATCAAACAAATGTGATAAACCTAGATACAATTATAATCATTTATAACCAAAACCCATATTTGTAAAAGTTCTTTTCCAATGTATAGCTCATTTTACAACTTTATATGCACATAGGAACCCTCATGACATTTAATGTCTTCTACAAGAACAAATATCCATATACTAGTAAAATACATAAAACCCTAGTTTTAGGTTAATTTCAAATTCCTTATAATCTTCACATAAGCAAATAATAATACATATATAGTATGGATGGAGACGAGTCTAACCGTTTTTGAGTTAATCTAGACCGTTTAAAATCATCCAACTTTCAATCTGTACCGTTTAAATTAAAAAGTACTACATATAAAGCATGATGTACTAAACCTTAATTCTAACCCCCCCCCCACCTCTTCCATGTTGCTAAAAAGTAGTGCTGATTTCTTCCCACGTCCCCTTAATTTCCCTTTCCCTCACGATTTCCTCAGGCCCTGATTTCCCTCACAACTCTCTCCCCCTTCAACCTGCTTGCAACTATAAATAATGGTGTTTAGTGATCAATTTTATCTTCTGAAATCAGTTCCTCATTCTTCAATTTTACTTCCTCATTCTTCAATTTTATCTTCTGAAATCAGTTCATCATATCTCTCAAATTACTTCATCGGCGATAATGTTCAGTTGGAAATGCATGGTGAGAACTTCACTGCCTCAAGCATGGCATCCAGGTTTGTATCTCTCACTCTCTTTCATTGATTTTATCATCCAACGAGGATGGAGTATTGGCTTGATTATCTTTGATGTTTACAATTTGAAGGTTGTTCGGTGTAACTTTTGAGAGGGATTTTGAAGCTGTAGTTGATGTTTCTTGATTGCAAGTTTAAATTTCGTAGGTTCATAAACATTTCTTTCTTTCTCATTTTCTTCTTTTCTCTTGAAGAATGCTATGTTTCAACTCCACGTTCATGGAGTTCCAACTTCCATTTCCACATGCTACTCATTCACAAACCAACAAACGACTTACTCCCCGGGTTACTCATTCACAAACCAAGAAACGACTTCCACATGCCTAACACAGGTTCGTTCTTCTCTGATTCCATATGCAATTAGGGTTTTATACATTCCATTTCATTGTTCTTGATTCCGGATGCGGCTTACTCCCCGGGTTTCTATTTCTCCATCACTAATTTTCGGTTGGACTTTCTCCATCTTGAAGATTTCCACTGTAGTATGGCTTTTTCAATCTCTGGTTTAGGGTTTAGAAACGACTGCTCTCAATCAAAAATCCAAATATCCATCTCCTCTGGTATGAATTCCAATCTGGACATGTTCTTCACAGCATAAATGTTTTTTTAGAACTCAATTGCATAAATAATTTATCCTATGATTTTTTTACACCTGTTGGGATTTTTTTTGTTCCAGGTACCCATGAGCATCACCAATTGTTCATCTATGTTCTTGAACAGGTTTCTGCTCCCATCTTGGTTCAGTAAATTGTTGTTCAATTTCTTAAGATAGAGGGTTTTATTTTTTAATCGATTTTTGTATACTATGGTTAAATCGTTTTTTTGAATAATAGGGCTAAATCGATTTTCGAATATTTATTCCTCTCATCATTTATTTGACTAACTTTATGTATGTATGCAAGTTCTTAGGCTAAATCATATGATGCTTGATGGGATTCCAACTTCCATGTTCATAAGGCTCAAGAATATGGTGTTTGGCAAGTTTTTGTTTCTATGTCTATGATCTCCATATTCCTTCGTTCTATGCTTCTATTTGTTGATTCTCAAAATCTGATTTGCTGGTATCATCTATGAAGGTTGTTGTGTATGTTATCTCATGACCAAAACAGTTTTTCTATGTGCATTTGGGACTTTCATGGCTGCTGTTTCAGTGCATTTGTCGTAGTTCAAACTGTTTTTTTTTGGTTTTCATCTAATGTCTTATATGTGCTGGGATCGATTTCTAGGAGTTATAGAGGTTGTTGTTCCCCTACTGTACACTTATGCATTAATTGCTACTATGGCCATGAACAAAACTCAGAATTCTCTCATATGGGAGATGCTATTTTGATTTTTCAAGCTTGGATCAAATCACTATAATATTTTGGAGGCTTGGATCAGATATATTAGTTAACCCCCCCCCCCCCCTCGAATTTGATTGGTTTTATACGAAGAATTATGGGTATTTACATGTTTTTGTTTCAATAAATTTGGGAATTTCATTTTGTTTGGCAAAGGTATTCATTTGGATTAGCTTTATGGAGTTTGTGAATGGGTTTAGACGATTCTTTAAACTTTAGCAATTATTTTCATATCTAAAGGGTGATACATTTCTGATTGATGAGGATGATTGTATATATAGTTGAAGAAAACACACACATGTTGTAGAAGGTACATTCAAGAAAAATAGAGATCAATTAAATACATTGTATCTTTAGTTGATCGTTGCATCTATAATGTCTTCAAGTCTTTGACAGGGACGATTTTTTATTGTTTTTACTACAGGTATTTGTTGCTCATTTTATTGTATAATTGTGCCCTCTTTGATCTTATATTTTCTTTTGTGTTGTGGTTTATTGATGCAAAAGATATATTCCTTCCTAGGATCCATTATTGATTAAGCAGGACAAAAACAAGTTTAAGAGCCCAAAATATCAAAATGTTGTTGGATTGTCGGTTCATTCAGTTTTTGGGAGTTGCTGTGATTTTCTGACATTGCTCTATACGAGTAACACCATTATCATTCTTGGTTGTTTGCATGTTATTTGGTTCAAGTATTTATCATTTGACTATTATATATCTATTTATATAAAGTCTCTTGCATCGGTAGATTACATATTTTTACCCATTTCGTTTGCTAACATTGTATCAATGTGTTCTACATGAGAAGGAGGATGATCAGGTCGATATATTTGCAGAGAAACAATGATCTAAATAAAGAAGCAATATGTAGTTTTTGACGATTAGGTTGAGTAAAATTTGCAGACGACCATTAAAGACAAGAAAAAAAGCTTAAGAGAAAGTAAATTCTCTTTCCTTCAAGAATACACCGGATGTTTTAACCGACTCTCGATGTTGTTTTAAACTGTTGGGTCATGCATTGACTAATCAAGGAGCTGGACTGGAATTAGTAATCTTTTAAGAGGACTTGGTACCCTGCAAACATACAGGAATGCCACATGTGGTTAACAATACTGGATATGGGAATTGGGGGGGGGGGGGGGGGGGGGGGTGCAAGCTACAAGCAAGGGATTCAAGAAGGGGGTATGCCAATCCACAAATGGGTCAAGGAGGCAATAGGTTGCAACAAAGGTGGTGCATCTTACATGGGTCACAGTCACGGTCATGGTCACATGGGATATTATTGGCTCTAATTCAAGTCGGAATGGTTTTTTTGACGAACCATGTTTGGTTACTGTTTTAATTTGTTAAGCCCTGGTGTTGCTGTTTGAGATCTCTTTGCTCCTTTCAACCTCTACTGATTTATTTCAAAAAATTGCAGGTTGCTCTATTGTAGATTGGGGATGCACAAAGAAATTTCTGGTTTTTCATTTGAATACATTCCACCACTAGCTTATTTTGCTTTATATAATTGCCTTCAATTATGTTTCCTGGAAAAGGTACATAGTCTCAAATTGCGACTCTATTGGAGTACTTTATAACAATCAACATTATGTAATACCACTCTTGAAGAAGCTGTTGTAGATGCTACAGATTCAGGTTTGGATTTGGACTACAGACCATACCCAACTGTCCACTCACAGGGTGCGGTTGAACGAGGTCTATTGAAGGAGAATGACATCTATAGTGCATTTGTTAACACCTTATAGTTCAAATGAGGTTGTAAAGCTAAAAAAACAACACACTTTGTTTTGGTGCATAAAGTATAGCGATCTTAGTTATCAAAACAGGCATTCTAATTAGCACAAAAACGTCTCGAGAATATGAATAAATTTGCATAAACTTTGAGCCTCAATGTTACAAAAGTTGATACTAAGGGGGTGTTTGGTTTTGCTTATTTAAAACAACTTATGCTTTTTTGTAGAAGTGTTTTATCAACTTATGTGTTGTCAAACCAAAATTCTATAAAAAGTGTTTGGATTAGCTATGGTGTTACCAAAACGTACTAAGCTAATAAATTGTTCTTTAGGGGTGTTTGAGTTTGCATATACATGTAAAATGACCAAAAAACCGATAAGTTGTTTCAAATAAGTTAGCCCGTTAGAATGGAATGATTTATCAAAAACTTTTTATTTCCGGTGTCAAACTGATATAAACATTTTTTTTATTATCCAAATACTAAAAACTACTTATTACTGGTACCACACTCAAATAAGTTAATAAACACTTTAAATAAGCAATCTCAATCACACCTAAAAGTCAAGCTTATCTTCTCTAATATCGGGAGGCTTGCACTCCTTTTGTATTTTCCTATGGCTTTGCTGCAAATTAGGTCACTTATGACTTAGTGTAAGTTGATGAATCTTTATAATCTAAGAGATTATAAATTAATCGTATTAAGTATTATGTGAGAAGAAGAGTTAAGGTGAGAAGCGTAAGAATGGATCCTTGATCACTTTTATACTCAAAATGAATCGTACTTGATACGGGAATCGATATGGTGCATCTCATCTTGGTACATCTCATCCTAATGTGCATCTAGGGGTGAAAATCCTTTCTTACGTTTCTCACTATAACCCTTCTCACCGAACCTATGTATGAAGTTATATGCAAGGTAATTCATTTAACTTCTAAAACTTACCAAAAAGCTATATTTCATTCAGACATAAAGCATATAAAAGGTTAAAATGGTAATATCAAATAATTGAATCTAGATTAAAACTTCCCAAAAAGTTATATTTCGTTCATAGGCTTATTTGCCTATGATCTATTATGAAAGATACATAAGGACCCTTTAAGCCGAAGGGTACCTAACGGAAAGTCAAAGCCATGGAAAGCCAATTATAGTTTGACTAAGGGGTCGTTTACTAAACGCTTACCGGGTAAGTGCTTACCAAGTAATTTTTCTCACCGGATGAACATGACAAGGGCAAATAATCTTACCTGGTAAGAACATTGATAAAGATGGAGAGTCTTACCCGGTAAGTGAGGGTCACGACTCTTACCCGGGTAAGTGCTTACCGAGTATATTGTTTGCATTAAATACCATTTTGATGTAGCACAATCTTACCCAATCAAATAAATTATAGTGTTACTCCTACCGGTAAGTGCCAAGTAAGCATTTAGGTAAACGGCCCCTAAGCTTCCTGCTCGATTGAGAAAAAACATTCGACAATGATGAAAAGACTGATCAATCAAATAACTGAATCTAGATTAAAGTCATATTGTATACCCGACTAAGGGACGGGTATAACACTAGTTATTACAATCCAAAACAATGAATACAATAATTAAAGAAAAAAACACATAAAATTCGAATCAGACTCAATACCCGATAATAAATATCAACCATCTTGCAAAGATTAAGTTTATCAGTTCTTTTTAAGATGTCGTTTAAATATGGAGCGAAAAAAGGTAATGAGATAGAAACTGTGTAATTCTGGGAACAAGAACTTGATGAAGAAGAGAGACTTAATGAACCTTGGTTCTGTAATGGAGGTTGCTCCTTTGCATACTCCGTCGACGATGGCTTTTGCGCATGGCTCCGCCCCCATTGATGGGACTATATCTCCGAAATCCTACCCAAAGAAATTCGATCGATCCGTTTAAGTTTAATAAGGTATTAATTATTAGGGTTGATCGATCGATAAATTTAAAGTTAAAAGGAGATTATTACGTACTCTTTTTAGATGAACACCAACCCCGTTGGCTGAATACTTGGCTGTTAGGATGCTTGTTTGTATGAACCCGAGTGTCAAGATTGTTATCGTTATTGTTGGAGACACGTCAAACCTAAGGGACTCATAGAAGCTGATCAGTGCTGCTTTACTTGCCTGAAATTAAGAAAATGAATCACAAGTTCGATTGTAAAATATGTATAATTTATAATTATGATTAAATAAGAAACGAAATAGGTAGGTTTGAATCGGGTTTGTTTACATTGTAGAAGCCGCCTCGTGGTGGGTGTAACACTCCAGCCGATGAGGCATTGACGATGATCTTGCCTTTGGTTTTCCGGAGGTGTGGGATCGCAAAATGAGTCGGATAAATCGATCCCCAGAAGTTTATGTCCTGCACATGTATATATATTCATATGTAAATACATTGATTTTATGTTTGGATTTATGTAAATCCTGGTTCAGTTGCTTGTTTAATGGTGTAAATTTTTGTAATCTATTGTTTTTTTTTTTTTAATAAAAGACTAATATTGCTCTCTAAGTCGTACATAAAAGACATGGATGTTTCAATCTTTTTGCAGGTTCTGCTAAATCCAAGACTTTTAATTACATTGTATAACGAGATAACAGAGGTGCATATATGTCAAGCACAAGAAGGGGCTGAACCTAATTAAACAATTAGCAATAAGAATCTAAACCTAAACAAGTAACAATTTGAATCTAAACAATTTGGGTTATATCTTTAATTACGTAGATTGATGAAAGGCTCTAAGCACATGTAAAATTAGCCTCCAAAAATTTAGGAGTCCTGTTCAAAATCTCACATTTAACATGCTGATGAACGACTTAATAAAAAAAGACAATGATAGAGCGCACACGTTTAAATCTAATTGTGTTCCCCATGGCAAAGAGATGAATGATTCTATTGCTAACATATGTAATTGTGTGAGATACATTTTGTGATCTCCTGAAACGTTGCCAAAACTCAAAACTTAAAACTTGTGTTGAGAGAGAAAGAATTAAATACAAACGGTGGTTGGTTTTAAATGTGTCTATATAAATAAAACTACACTTTTATGATATGTTAGAATGTTAGACGTGTCTCTTAAATTTGAAAAGATCTTTGCAGGGTATAAGAAAAGATGACAATTTTTTACAATAAAAAATCTCATATCCTAAAATCTCATGTCTCATTCTTATCCGACCAATGAAATTAAGACACATCAAATTTTATATATTTTTGATTTTATTTAATTCAAGTTTATATTCTCTCTCTGATGACGTGTATTCATGTGATTAGTGGACATGAATGGGACATGGTAATTTGGGACAGGAGATTTTTATCGAATTTTTTAGTTATTTAAAAAAGAAATGAAAACAGGAAGAATGTTGGACTACAAATAAAGAGGTTTTATCAACGGAAAAAATCCATCGATAAAATCCGGAAAAATCCATTATCAACGGATTACGAGCGTAACTCGTCGCCAGAAAAAATGTGGCCAATGATTGTGTAAAAAAGGAAGTCAAAAGGATATATTTGTGTGATTTTTGTTAACCCTAAACAAGAGGGAATTTGTATTATCTCCTACTTTTATACGAAGAAATCCAACAAAATCTATTTTCAGTCTTTTTGTGTCTAGCAACACGAAGAATATAAAAGATATCTTCTCTCACATCTAGTTTTTCAATATACACTACAATAAAATTAAGTTTATATTAGTCAAAATTGTCCAAATGTCAAAATAGACGATTGCTTAAAAGATCCTATCTAAAAGTGTTACAATAGTTTATCTTTGGGAGTGTTAACAAACATTTCAGGATATTTATTAAAATATAACGTCGTATCAGCCATTTTAAAAGACACCCTTTTGAAAAGTGTCTTATAAAAACAAATGTCCTATGATCAAAAGTGTCTTATAAAATAGTTGATACGACGCTTGATTTTTAAAATGTCCTAAAAACCTTTTTAAGACGTTATATATACTTATTACTATTTTTAGATAAAATGTTTTATTGTTTGGTCCTATATAACGGTCTATTTGAACACTTAGACATTATTGACGTCCTATAAACCCGATTTTGTTTTAGTGGTAAGACCTGGTGAGGATTCATTGGTTCACATAAATATTGTGGAAATGTCATACCTAAGGGGCCGTCTACTAATCGTTTACCGGGTAATCGTTTACCAATATCAATTACCTTATTGATTGAGCATGACGAGGACCAAGAAGATTATCCGATAAGAGACAAGGGAATGACCGAGAGTCTTACCCGGTAAGTGTGGGAAATGACTCTTACCCGGTAAGTGTTTACTGTGTTTAAAATGATTAGCAACAATTCATTTTCATGGCCAATGATGTTACACGATAAGGTAAATGAAGATAAATCTCTAAGAATTTGATAAACGAGCTCAAAGTCCTGTGGTTCGTTGTTTGGTACTTTGCTTTAACATTTTCCTTCAATGGTTTTGCCAATTAGTAAGAACTTCTTTTTGAATATGCCTTTGGTTTTAGTGGATGTACATGTACTTGGTACTATTTTGGAGTTTCTTGAGCCCAAAAATAATGGATGCACTATTATGCATTTAAAACTATTAAAGGGGAGTTGGAAAAATATTTAAACAAGGGAAACAGTAATAGAAGTTTGGCTTATGAAATTGTAATGATATGAAAATTTTAATATGTTTAATTTATAGGATATGAAATTAATGGAACTAAAATACATTCTTTATAAATAACTTATAAAATCAAATTATAAATATTATAAAAAATAATTAAATTACATTTTTATTAACTAATTATTATAAAACAAATATTTTAATATATTTTAAAATATTATTACATACTACTCTTACTAAATCCCATAAAATATCAAACAACTGAACCACCGAATACTATATAGTATGCACTCAAAACTGGTTTAAAAGGACCCAATCGAAAATGTAATTAATGGTTTAGGTTAGGTGATATATTAAAATTAGTTTGAACGACTTACTATTTAATTTCTAAATAAAAGTAATTGTTATAACACTGTTGCATCCAACCCATGTGCATCTTTATCGTTTATCATTTATTTCGCATATTGATAAGGTGATCACTTACATGCCAAACATACCCCATCATATATTCAATATATATGTCGATAAAGTGAATACCCTAGCTAATCATATTCAATGCCACACGGTAGAGATAAAAATTTTACCCATACAAATTTTAAAGTGAATACCCTAATGATTAGTACGATTAGGCGTGATGGTGAGGTCAAGCCTCAAGTCTTATGTGCTACAGTGAGGACGAACATTTTTCAAGGCATGACTTAAAGGCGGCAAAATTGTATGTCATATATACATATATGTCGTATACTATTAATTCATGAGATAATAATATTAAACAATAAATTCATATTAGAAGAAAAAAAATCATATTTATATATTGATGTTATATAAATAGTTTGTGATCCAGTATTCAAAATAGAACATGGATAGATTTTAGAACTTTGCTCTAACCAAGAGTCCTATTTGTGTGTGTGTGTGTGAGTGAGTGTGAATCAATGACTATGTGAGTATGGTTACAAGGTAGACATGTAAAAATGTCTAACCTAAAGTTAAAAAGTCTAAAACACAAAAGGTAAGAAAACAAACAATCACGTCTTGTTAAAAATGCACGCCATGGCGTGAACCACGTCTTACACAAATGCAATAGGCCTTAGCATGACAGTAGTATGAAGCACATTCTAGAACCCTGTTGTTTTTAGATGTTTATTATGAAAGATGTTCAGAATAGTCTAAAAGAACATACCATAACCGGTACGAATTTGGTGACATCAATATCCATCGAATAAATGGGTCCGATTCCTGCATTACAAACAAGATGATCCACTGCAATAGAAAATGATCAATGTTGATTAGCGAAAGTGTGAAAAAATAATTGATTTGAAGATTATTGGGTACCCACAATGACCAAAACGTTTAATGGTGTCATCAACAAACATCCTACAGTCGTCAACATTCGATACATCTGCAAACTCAAAAAGGACATCTGGAGAGCCGAGTTCACGAGCTCTTTCTGCTACTTTCTCGAGTCGAGACTCTGGTTCTTTTATCGCTATAATAGCTAGACATGCACCTCTTTTTGCATATTCATAAGTCATGAGCTGCCATTTATATATAGAGCAAATTAGAGAAAGTTGTCATAGATTCTATCAAGAAGATGCACATACGAGTTTAGGGTTTATAGTTTACGAACTTCTCCAAGTCCAGATGAAGCACCGGTGATCAAAACGACTTTTCCGGCCACGTTTTCCGTCGGCCGGAAACATGATCGGAGGGTGTTGATGAGCTCCCAAATGAAAAGAAATGGGGAAAATAGAAGCAAAAGTAGCATGCAAAAGTAGAAGAAAAATGCATTTGTGAACTTGTTATTGAAGAGGGCTTCATACATGGCTACACACACTATAATACACACACAAAAGAGTTGAGGGCTGATTTATATGCTTTTTGATGCATAATAATTAAAGTGTCCATTTAATTAGGTCATAAATAACCTTCAATTTTATCATAGGGATGTTTGGTTCTAAAGTAGGGATGACAAAAAAAAAATCGCCTGAAAGGTTGGATTTGGGAATTCTTGAAATTTATAAATTGGAGAGTGGATCGAGGACTACATACCTCTGATCCTCGATTTCGAACCCGAACTTGAGTATTAACGAGGTGGGATTAATGCCCGCGCGTTGCTGCGGATGGAAAGAAATATTAAGACCATAAATTTGAGCATCACCAATTATGAGAACAAAACATTTTGTGTCTGTTAGCAGCATCCCTATAATTTACAAAATGCCCTATGAGGATGATGTGTGTGTATGATAGGAAGCGAAAATAAATTGGCAAATGGTACATTACATCATTAAACTTTAAAAAAAGTTACATTGTTATTAAACCTAAATTAAATTATAATAAAAATATGAATTAAACAAATTTTACATAGGTTTTGGGTTGGAGAAGACACAGTCATTGAGATGCGATGCATGTTAAGGGATTTTTATTTTATGCTTATATAATAAAAATAATTTTTATAATATAACTTTTATTTATTTAAATTAGAAAATGAAAAAGTTATAAATGATCGAAATGTCATTTACTTAACGATCAGGAGCTAACAACTTTTAGTTTCGAGGAACAAAACGTTACGCAAATGTAAAATCGAAAGTCTATTTTGAAATCAACAAATTATGGGGACTAAATCCAAGAGGAAAATAAAACTATAGGGACCAAATCTGTAACTCTACAAACATAGAAAAAAAATTAAAAGATCAAGGACCAAATCTGTAAGTTACTAAAAACCTCAAGGACCAAAGATGTAAATTACTGTTCATGAAAAGTGAAATCGTTCCTGGTAAATGTTATATAGTATAATAACATGTATATGATAATAATAAAAGAACTAAAACACAATCGGTATACATAATATACAAGTATAATAAATATATAGTCAATTTTTTATGATAAAAACTTATAAAATAATTTATATTAGTGGTTTGATTGTTTATGGAGAAGCTTTTGGTGATATGACAACATGGTTGTATAAAATTTCAATTATTTGGTATTGTAATTATTTCAATTATTTGGTATTGTAATTGATGGGTTGGGTTTCGATGAGAATGAAAGTTACAGTGAGATGTGTAAAAAGGGATCTCCATCCTTGGATGCACATTAGAATGAGATGCATCGAGATGCACCGAGATACATCGGATCAATTCCAGTATCAACCATGATTCATGGGTGGGTTTGAGATTAAAAACAATCAATAGTCCAGATCTCTTCTTACATTCCCACCTTAACTCTTTTTTTCACACGATTCTTTATTTGTAATTGATACATGTGTGTTTAAGCTAGGTTCATTTAACGTTATATATACTTGTATAAATACAACAAATAAAATTTGGTTGATTAAAGCTTTAGCATGATATGTCTTTTAAATGTAAAAGTAACACTAATATATGTAATATAAATAAATATATTACATAAAAACATTAGATTGTGTATATTGGAGTTCATTTTCTAGTGGTTTTCAATGGTTTGGTATTAAAATACCGATAATAAGCTTATTTATTGCAATGATAGAAAAATAACAATTTAAATTAAATTGTCTTTAATATAATAAATTTTTTAATTTAAACAAATCAAATCATAAATTATTTATCTTCTTGGCTTTACACAAAATAATATATGGTTTTATGATTTGATTTGTTAAAATTAAAATTTTAATTACATTAAAACAATAAAACCATATTTTTCCACCATTGCAATAAAACAATAAAATTAAATCATATTTAATATAATTAATTTAAAAAAAATTTAAACGAATAAAATCATATATATATATATATATATATATATATTTGTGTGTATAAAAATATTGTTGTTACATTTTTGAACAAATTGAACAAATCCTTATATAAAACTCTAACTATGTTTTATATACTAAATAGGCAAAAGTACTTAAAACAATAAAATCAAATCGTATTTAATATAATTAACTTTAATTTAAACAAATCAAATCATAAAACAATATCTTAATTTATTTATTTTGATATTACACACATACACATTTGTTAACCTTGTATTTTTTGCTAACTATGTGAACCTTGATCAACCAATAGGATTGCAATGTTAGTTGATGTTTTATTCATTTATTTATTTAATACAAAAGGGTATTAACGTCATTTTGATATGTAATCTTTTGTAATTAATTGTATGGGAGTTACAAAAATGAATATTCCAAAATTGTTGTGTAGGTTACGATTTCACAAATTTATCCTTTTTCATAATTTTTTTGAATCATTTCAATATTGTTTAAGTAAAAATATCAATAAAACCGTTCATATGTATTTATGCTAACGTATGAGTTCATGTTATTCATATATGTTCATAGTTAACCATGCTTACATATATATCTTCATGTTATTCATATATGTTCAAGTTTGTTCATGATGAAAAAAATGAGGTTAACGTAAGTGTTTGTATGCAACTATAGTATCATCACAAAAGATGTGATTCACATAAATTTCTTTAGATAACATATACGATATCTGATTTGGAATTACCTTCAATTTAAATATCAGTTTTAGATCACATCTGTTCATCTAATTTAAACTTCAATTTAACTACGAACATTAAAAGGTGATAATTGTTCATAATATGTGAAATTAAGTACGTTAACAGTAGTGTTCATATGCATCCATGTTAACAAATGTGTTCATGTTATGCATATATGTTCACATTTGTTAACATATAATTCAAATTTTAATTTGGATATCATATTTAGCAGTCAATGATTGTTCATATCGTGAGAAATTGAATATGTTAACATAAGCATTATAGTTGCATAATATGATAACATATATGTTCATGATATAAATATGTATTAGTTGCATAATATGTCGGTTACTAATTTAGTGTAATAAATGTGTTTAAAGTGTTTTCAAGGGTTTAATGTTTTGAGTGTTTTTTCCCCAAAATACCCTTTTCCATTCATGTTCACTTACAATTGTATTTAATGAAACATTTTTTTATTAAAAAAAATTACATTTAATCTCAACCATCCGATCTATAGATGGATGGTTTGGATTAGTTCACATAGTTAACAAGAAATACAAGGTTAACAAAAGATCTCAACCCTATATATAGTAGAGATCAAATGCAAACCACTCTAATTTTGCAAACCGTGCAAACCGTCGATTTCATTGGTTAAGTTAATGAAATTAATTCATGAAATTGTTTAATTTAATGAAATTTTTTCATATAATTCTTTTCTTGATGAAATAATTTTATATGTTTGTTTTTTATGTAAACTTGAAATTGTTTCATATAATTCTTTTCTTGATGAAATAATTTTATATGTTTTTTTTATGTAAACTTGAAATTGTTTCATGCATTTTTTCATTCTAATAAAATTGTTTCATGTATTTTCTCATTCTGATGAAACTTTATCATTTTTGCATAAAAAAACAAAAATATATGAAACAATTTTATTAAGATTAGAATCATATGAAACAATTTTATAAAACAAGTTCATTAATTTGACCAATGAAATCAATGATTTGCACAATTTGCCAAATTTAGGTGGTTTGCAAATGAAACTACCCTCTCTCTCTATCTCTCTATGCGTTTCTTTTGCAAACCAAAGCAATTTGTACAAACTATGCAAACCACTATTTTAGGAAACAATAGATATATTTATGGATAATGATTATGATTCATTAATAATGATTGTGATATATACGGGAAAGGTTAAGTTTATTCATTATAATCATGATTTTAAATTAGGAAATGTTAAGTTTATTCATTATAATCATGATTTTAAATTAGGAAACATAATAAAATCATATATTTATTAGACTTGATGAACGGCTATGATTGGTTCACAAAGTTTGCACAATCTGACTGGTTTGCAAAAGATACGTCCCCTATATATATATATATATATATATATAAGTTTGAGTTCATTTGAGAAATGCTAAAAATATGAGAAATAAAGAAATGATTCTAGCCCTTTATCTGGTCAACATTTGCGGCTTTGAACGTAAAGCACCGGATAATTCCTTGTGTGGTCTGTAGAAGATAGAGGGTTAGTTTCGTAAAATACGTGGGATGAGTTCATATATGAACCTGTATGATTCACATATGAATTATATGTTCATATATGAAGCAGTGTAATTCATTATGATTCATGTATGAACCTTTGTGATTCATATATTAACTATACGTTCATATCACTACTAGAAAATGTCTTATCGACCAACTATTTCCGACGGACCTTATCCGTCGGTAATTACCGACGGAAATATAAAACTTGCGATGGATAGATAATCCGTTGGTGATCCCTCGAAAATATATATATTTCCGACGGATATAATTTTTTTTCATATTTAAATCCGTCGACGATTTTAATAATTTAATAAAAAATAATTTTTTCTGACGTCTGTCGGTGATCCGTCGGAAATTACCGACGGATTATCGACGAATTACCGACGACATTCAGAAATCCGTCGATAATAAAGTTTGTGTATGTATGTACATCATGTATGAATGTATGTATGTACGTACGTATGTGATCATGTATATGTATGTAACATCCGAATTTTTCGCTTAATAAGTCTCCATTCATCTTCAGTCATCTCTTCACCTTCCGTTAATCTTTTTGGGCAAACTAAGTTGCAACTTTGAACCTTAAATCGACCCATGCGAGAATCTCGAGTTTTGACCTTTTTCTGGGTTCGGTACGTGTGGCGCGATTATGACTCGTGATAGTGACATGTGTCACTATCGCGTGGCACAATCGTTGGGAGAGTACCACCCGCGGTACAATCCCCGCGAGAGTGCCCTCGCGATAGTGACAATGTCACTATCGTGTGGCAAGGTCGCCCGCGGCCCCAGGTATCCTTTATGACCGAATTCTCAACCCAATTCTCATTTTCTCATTTTCTAACCTCTTCCCTTTCTCTCCCAAATCAGTTCCCTTTTTCCCTCACAAACCCTAAACCGTTTTAGAGCTTTTACTCCTCTAAACCAAGTGTTTATCCTTCATCTAGCATGGTTGGAAGTTAGAGCTAAGGTGTCTTCATCTTTTCTTCATCCTTATCAATTTCTAGGGTTTTCACCCAACCCTTTCTTTGCTCTTGAAGTTTAGGAGTGCATAGTTCATCTTGGTGACCTAAAAGTATTTTGGTTGGTGGATTGGAATTATGATTAAGGTAACCTCTTGTTTTCTTCATTTATGGAAATTAGGGTTTATGTTTTATGATGAGATCTTGTGTTGTATGTTTGGGGAACAATTTTATATGGTGGAATATGGTTAGTTACGGTTGAAAATGCTTGGATCTAGGTTTTGGAGGTTTTGGCTTGGAGGATTCAAGTTTCGTCAAGGAAGCTCAAAATGGGGTAAAATCTAGATTTAGCCTAAATCTAGCAAGGTGAGTTCAAGTTGATTTATGAAAACGGTGTACATGCCAAAATGCTTATTTTAAAGTGTTTACATGTTTTACATGAAATTATTAATTGTTGAGTTATTTGATGAATTTTGATTATTTAAAGTGTCTAACTTTATAAACTTGTAAAATACCTACATTTGGGATTTTGGGCATTTTGGATAAATAAATCATATATTTTGGTATTTTAATGATTTATTTTATAGAAGTAGATTTTGAGTATAAATGTATTTCATTTTGTGTTTTGGAGAAATGCATGGTTTGGTGTTATGGGACGTTTTGAAAGGTAAATGTTATAAACTCACATGGAAAACGATTTTTGTCCCAATCTAAACTACGCTGGAGTTAATTATATGTTTTGAAGCATGGGTTTACATAAGTATGGGTTGTTTATGTTTGATTTCATTTTATGAATTTCAACGTTGGGTCTTTGGGTTTGTTGAGCTTATGACTCGGTTTGGATTTTGTTGGGTTTTGAGGACACTTGTCCGTTTTAATAGCTCATTGTAGAGCGTTTGGTTACGATTTGCACTTATTGCATCTTATTTGAGAGTTACATACTTTGAATGCGTTAGTTCATTCGTTTTGAGTCATGTAAGGTTTTAGTTAGTGCAATGGATCCATAGGCACGGTGTTCCTATGTCCCCTTTTGGGCATTTGGTTCACCATTTGGCACGGAATAGGCATCGGGTCACCATGATAAGTAAGGTGTGGACCTATACGGTCGGGCAGCGTCTCATGAGCAGTAAGGTGTAATTCCCTTGTGCATAAGTTCCCCTGGTTTGGAACTTTCAGGAATAGACTCAGAGGAGTTGACTTGATGCTTTGGAGTGATAGACTCAGAGGAGTTGAGCTCGGTGGGTTTTTATTTGTGTAACCCACATGTTTTGGTTTCCTACACAGTCATTTGACCTGAATTTTGCGTTCCGTCACGTTCTATGTAATCGGGTCTTCCCCGTGGTTTTGGTTATGGAGTTTTATAATCCATGTTTTCGGAGACGTGTGTGTATGGGTATTTATCTATGTTTTAAGGTTTTGGTTATTGAAACTCATTCGAGTTATTGGGATGTTTTGGAAGTTGGGGTTAGCTACATTTTCAGTATTTGATCATTATAATGTCAGTTATGTTTTACGTGCGCTTTGGGTTTTGGCTTTATTTAAAGAGGCGTTTGTTTTATGACTTTAATCACGAAAATGGTGAATGATGAAAGGAGATTGTTTTTAAGATTTAATGTATTTTGTTTTTGGTTGCTTTCAAATCAAATGTATTACATTTTGGAAATCATGATTTTAAATAACATTCCTAAAGTTATTGCTTTATATATCTCTAATGAAAACTCTTGAGCTCACTAGGCGTTAAGCCTAATCTTTTTATTTGTCGGCATGTGCATCAGGTTCCGGTTGGGGTTTGGTTCTTGCAGTGCTTTGAGGAGTTGAGCATTAGACTTACACGAGAGTAAGTAGTTTGGTGAAGTTTTCCGCAGTTGGAGATAGTGACTATTATTGGGTTTTAGTAGCACCCGTCCCTATTATAGACTGTTTATATAGAACGAAATGTGTGTATTGAAGTTAAATATTAAATTGTGATTGTAGATGAGTTACTTATCGATGTATTTAGAAAGTTTTAAATTAGTTGCTATTTCTGGATTTGAGGGTGTTACAAGGTAATATGTATGTATATATATATATATATGTGTATGTATATATGTATGTATGTACGTATGTGATCATGTATGTATGTATGTACATCATGTATAGTATGTATGTATGTATGTATGTATGTACGTATCATGTGATCATGTATGTATGTATGTATATGATATGTTGTCTATAGATCATGTCTATGTCATGTGTGTATGTATGTATATATGTCTATGTATGTGTCTATATATGTATGTATGTATGTATTTATGTATGTATGTATGTATGTATGTATGTATGTATGTATCTCTATAGATGTATTGTGTACATATGTATTGCTTGTATGTATATGTAGTGTATATTGTCTGTAGATGTATTGTATACATATGTATTGCTTGTATGTATATAGCACATATACGTCTATATCATGCATGTTTATGTATATGTGTATGTATGTCTATAGATGTATTGTATACATATGTATTGCTTGTATGTATATGTGTATGTATGTCTATAGATGTATTGTATACATATGTATTGCTTGTATATATATAGCACATATATGTCTGTATCATGCATGTCTATGTATGTGTGTATGTATGTCTATAGATGTATTGTATACATATGTATTTCTTGTATGTATATTGCACATAAGTCTATATCATGTCTATATATGTATGTGTGCATGTATATATATGTATGTATGTATATATATATATATATGTGTATGTGTGTGTGTGTGTGTATAGTATGTATAAATATGTCATATATGTATGTATGAATGTATGTGTATAGATGTATGTATGTGTGTATAACACGTTTGGTCCCTGATCTAACTGGAATTAACGAAAAAAGATAACGACCGTTAACTGTTTCTGTTAAGTCTAGTCACTTTAGGTGTATATATATGTATGTATGTATGTATGTATGTATGTATGTATGTATGTATGTATGTATGTATGTGTGTGTGTATAACACATTTGGTCCCTGATATAACTGAAATTAACGGCAAAAGATAACGGTCGTTAATTGTTTCCGTTAAGTCTAGTTACTTCAGGGGTATTTTAGTCAATTTAAATATAATTTGATAAATTAATTAATAATTTTAAATATAATTTGATAAATTAATTAATAATTTATTTAATAAATTTAATATTAAATAATATAAGAGAATTTATTTAATAATTTATTAACCAAAGGCGGCTCATATGGCGGTAAGTTCAATTATGCATGGCTAGATATTTGTTTGTTTTATAAGATAGATATAAATTATAGCAAACTTAGTTTGGGCTGCCATTGTTGGGCAGACGATAGGATTGTTTTGATAAAAGCAGGTCATGGATATATATGTTCAAATTACAATTTAAATGCGGCCGAATTTTCTATAGGTTAGTTGACTTGACAATGTCTAATTTGGTAAACTGTAGGATAACTACCATCGGATTAGGAGGCATGAGTACCTGGACTTACCTGCCGGCACTGTACCTCCCAATGACGCCGAGTTGTGGGAGCGTAGTGTCGGAGGACGGCGTAAGGGCCGTATTTTTGGAGGGGGACCAGTCAGGATCCCTATTATGCTATGACCGGTGATTCAGGTGCCAGTTCGAGCGGGAGCACGAGCGTCCGTCACGATGAGGAGGTATGTTTGTCAAATGTTGTTTAACATTGTCAATCATATGTTTGTTAAATGTTGTCTAACATTGTTCTATATATGTTTGTCAAATGTTGAATTTTCAGTTGAATGAGCTGCGACAGAGGGTAGAGAGAGAGGAAGAAGAGAGGAGGCGGATGCAGGAGCGAATAGAGAGAGATGAAGAAGATAGGAGGGGGATGCATGAACGAATAGATCAGTTTGAGGCGTTCATGAGGAAGTTTAACGATCAGCACCCCTTTCCCCCTCCGTAGGATTACGTTTTTCTAATACGTTTATGTATTTATAGATATTAAACGACGGTTTTGTACAGTTTAAAACTTAGTATTAATTAAAAACTGACAGGTTTTGTACAGGTTAAAAACTGGATTTTTTTAATTTTTAATTATTTTTTTAAAAAAAAAATTAACATTACCGGCGGATAATCCATCGGTAAATATTTTTTAATTTAATTTTATTTATTAAATATCCGTCGAAAATCCGTCGCTAAATCCGTCGGTGAAGATCCTTCTATTTTTGGAATAGCCGCAACTTTTGACTAGTCAAATCCGCAATTGTTGACCAATCAAAGACGTAATATTTGACCAGTCAAATCCGATCTTGACCGAATGAAAGGCTATGATTACTTCTTTATTTCTCATATTTTACCCTTTTTCAAATGAACTTCTCTCTCTATATATACATACATATATAGGACGAGTTCATATATGAACCTGTATGATTCATATATTAATTATATGTTCATATATGAACCAGTGTATATCACATATGAACTATTTTAACTTATTTATATATGAACTTTTGTGATTCATATATGAACCAATTAACTGATTCACATATGAATTAATTAAGTTGAACTAATTAACATATTCATATATGAACCTTTATGATTCACATATGAATTAATCAACTGATCCATATACACAACAAAACAGATGCTTATCACTGACGGACAAATCCGTCGGTAAAAGTAATATCCGTCGGTGATTCGTCGGTAAATGGACGTCGGTATAGATGTGGTCGGCGTTCAGATTACCGACGGATCACCGACGGCTCACTTTTCCGATGGATCACCGACGACGTGGGTTATTTCCGACGGATCACCGACGGTCTCCATTTACCGACGGATCTTCACCGACGGATTATTTCTGACGGATTTAGCGACGAATTTCCGACGGATATTTAATAAATAAAATAAAATTAAAAAATATTTACCGACGGATTATCCGTCGGTAATGTTAATTTTTTTTAAAAAATAATTAAAAATAAAAAAATACAGTTTTTAATCTGTACAAAACCTGCCAATTTTTAATTAATACTAAGTTTTAAACTGTACAAAACCGTCGTTTAATATCTATAAATGCATAAACGTATTACAAAAACGTAATCCTACGGAGGAAGAAAGGGGTGCTGATCGTTAAACTTCCTCATGAACGCCTCAAACTGATCTATTCGCTTCAGCATCCGCCTCCTATCTTCTACATTTCTCTCTATTCGCTCCTGCATCCGCCTCCTCTCTTCTTCCTCTCTCTCTACCCTCTGTCGCATCTCATTCAACCGAAATTCAACATTTGACAAACATATATAGAACAATGTTAGACAACATTTAACAAACATATGATTGACAGTGTTAAACAACATTTGACAAACATACCTCCTCATCGTGACAAAGTTGCGGCTATTCCAAAAATAGAAGGACAATTTCGTAATTTTTACAAATACACAGGACGAGTTCATATATGAACTTGTATGATTCACATATTAATTATATGTTCATATATGAACAGTGTAATTCACATATGAACTATTTTAACTTATTCATATATGAACCTTTGTGATTCATATATGAACTAATTAACTGATTCACATATGAACTAATTAACTGTAGGTTCATATTTGAATCGGTTGAAAGAATTAACTGATTCATATATGAACTAATTAACTGATTAATATATGAATGTATAGTTCATATATGGCTGAATGAACTATAATATCCAAGAGTGGAAGAGAAAAAAACGCAAAGTGCGAAAATAGATGGCTGAATGTAAAGGATCCTTCTTTTCCAACTTACCGAATGAGCCATCTATTCAGCTATTAAGCCACAACCGAACAACCATATATGGCTTACCAAATAAACCATAATCCCATTCAGTCCATTAAGTCGCTTCCGAACAACCCCTTAATGTCGTTGCTAATTCAATATATATCAAGTATAACAAATAAGTTTCAATCATATAAATAAAGTCTACAATCTAGTTGGACATGAACATTATGGTTTCAATCTTTTTGAATGCCCACTTAACCTGTACAAATTTTATAAATCGACTTGATGAGTAATAAATTAATAAAACAAAATATAATATTTTATAAAATATATTAGAAGTATTACAAATTAAAACAACTGAAATGTATTAAAATGACAAAGGGCATCCTTTATTTGCAAATAAGGAGTAGCTCCAAAACCTAGCCTTTATTTGTCAGTCGACCCAACCCTCAAGGTTAAAACATCCCATATCTCATATTTATGGTGGACTTGGTACGGTACCATTTTTTTCCTCCAATATTGTATATTAACCAATTATAATTGATATCCAAAATCTTATAACGTGTAGGTACTAACCAACTGTATTTCGTACCAATTTTTTCGGTTGGCACCGGTTTTTTTATCAACTTCGAGTTACATATATGCAATTTGTCATATTGTTCAAAATTTGAGTGATATTCGAGTTTCCAAGTAAAATAAGTTATTTTTAAATGTTTATAATAGCAAGGAATAAACCTTACAAACATTCAAATTTCAAACAAAATAGTTAAAATTACAATGTTTGATATTCAAACATAAAAAACACAAAAAATAATAAATAATTAAATAAGTCGGTATCATGACACTACATATTCTGGTACACAACTTTTAATACCGTGTACCAAGCAAATTTACATATTTGGTTCGATACTACCAACCAAATGTAATTGGTACTAATTAAGTTGATACATATTTAATTGTTACAATTGGTAGGTTGGTTTCATTTACTAAAATTGACACCCCCTGTATACTTATATTGGTACGCTAAGAGTCATGAAAGTAATTATTACAATCGAAAACGAAGAATACACATAGAATGAAAAAAACACATAAAATTCAAATCAGACTCCATACCCGATAATAAATATCAACCATCTTGCAAAGATTAAGTTTATCAGTCCTTTTTAAGAAGTCATTTAAACTTGGAGCAAACAAAGGTAATGAGATAGAAAGGGTGTAATTCTGGGAACAAGAACTTGATGAAGAAGAGGGACTTAAGGAACCTTGGTTCTGTAATGGAGGTTGCTCCTTTGCATACTCCGTCAACGATGGCTTTCGCGCATGGCTCCGCCCCCATTGATGGGACTACATCTCTGAAATCCTGCCCAAAGTAAATTGGATCGATCGGTTTAAGTTTAATAGGCTATTATTAAATTATTAGGGTTGATCGATCGATATGTTTAAAATTAGAAAGGAGATTACTCTTACTCTTTTTAGATGAAGACCAACCCCGTTGGTTGAATCCTGGTTCATTTGCTTGTTTATGGAATAAGTTTTTGTAATCCATAGTTCTTTTTAATAAACACTCATATTGCTCTCTAATTGTAAGCAACTACTATCGACTATCAAACTTATTGTTCTTGATATCGAAGTTGATATTAAGTCACACATAAAAGACACGGATATTTCAACTTTTTTGGAGGCTCTGCTACACCCAAGACTTTTAATTACATTGCATAACGAATGTTAAGCACAAAAAGGGGGTGAACCTAAACAAGTAACAATTTGAATCTAAAAAATTTGGGTTATATCTTTACGCAGGTTGATGAAAAACCCTAAACACATGTAAAACTAGGCTCCAAAAATTAGGGGTTCTGTTCAAAATCTTACATTTAACATGTTAAGGAACGACCTTGATAAAAAAAGAAAAAAAAGACAACGATAAAGCACACACATTAAAATCTAATTGTGTTCTTGAATCTTGATGGCAAAGACATGAATGATTCTATTGCTGACATATTTAATTGTGTGAGATATATTTTGTGATCTAACGTTGCCAAAACTCAAAGCTCGAGAGAAAGAATTGAATAATGGTGGTTGGTTTCAAATGTGCCTATAAAAATAAAACTGTACTTCTATGATATGTTAGATGCATGTACTTTGCAAGGTATAAGGAAAGATCGACAATTTTTTTAGTTATTTCAAAAAAATGAAAACATGAAGAAGGCTAGACTACAAAACAAATAGGTTTCTCAATGGAAAAATCCATCGGTAATCCACCGAAATAAAAAAAAAAAAAGGATTATCAGTGGAACTCATAGCCAGAAAAAATGTGAACGATAATTGTATAAAAAGGAGGTCAGGAGAGTATATTTGTTAATGCTAATTTTTTTTGAACGGCGGAGAATATATAAAACTAGCAAGCAGCTAGAAACAAAACATTACAAGAAAGATAAAGCAAGAAGGGGGTTTTGTGAACGCTAATTAAACAAGAGAAAATTTGTGTTATCTCTTACTTTTATACGAAGAAACCCAACAACTCTTTTTTATGCCTAGCAACATGAAGAATATAAAAGATATCCTCTCTCACATCTAATTTTTTAAAAATAAGTTAGCTTATTTTTTAGGTACTTGTTTGGATTAACATAAGCTAACTTTTTTATAAGCTACTTTGAGTAGCTTATGAGGAGTTTTTTGTAATTATACCCTCGTTAATATCCATTATTATATATTAACTATTAATTATAAATAAATATTAACTATTAAAATTTATTATTAATTAATTAATTAATAAATATTAATTAATATTATCTGAAAATTATAACATAAATTTTAATTATACGTTGATATAAAATTTTAATTATTTAGAATTATTAATAATTATATAATTTTTTTTTCAATATTGATCAATATATTTTAATTATCAATTATTATTATTTTTGTAATTATTATTTGATTATTTTTTCCATATTACATGTAACGTTTTTTTATAAATCATAAGTTAATGTATATACTTTTTTTAAAATTTGGTTTAAAATTCAAAATTCAAAATTTATAATATATATAATAATAAATTTCAAATTTTTTAATTAACATATTATATTATTTACTATCTTATTTGTATTAATTAATATATTATATTACTATAAATTTATTTTAATTATATTATTAAATATTGTAATTGATTATTTTTTATAGATGTCATTTTTGGTAATTTTACATCTTATAAGCTAGTTTTTGCCAAACGTGACTTTTTCATTGGTTAGTTTATCAGCTATCAGCTAGCTTGTCAGTCACCAGCTAGCTTATCAGCTAGTTTGCCAAACATAGCCTAAGGGGTTGTGTGTTTTAAAAAAAAACATCTTAATGACTCTGAAGTTTGAATCGTTCAGACCTTTTTACACACCACCTCTTATTAATCATAACTAAAATAAGACTTCAGACCTCTTAAAAAACAAACGACACCTAAGTATGGCAATAGACAACTGGTTTATAGGACCAAAAAATAAAAGGGACCTATCTAAAAGTGTTGCAATAGTTTATCTTTGGACGTCTTAACAAACTCTTTAAGATATTTATCAAAATAAAAAGGTCGATTAGCTATTTTATAAGACATCCTTTGAAAAATGTTTTATGAAAAACAAATGTCCTTAAAAATATATGTTTATAGGACACTTATCTAAAGTGTCTTATAAAATAGCTGATACGACACTTGGTTTTAAAATTGTCCTAAAAACCTTGTTAAGACTTTATATATACTTTGTACTACACTTTTAGATATAACGTTTTATTGTGTGGTCTTATATAACAGTCTATTAAAACACCGATTTTGTTATAATGATAAGACGTGAAGAGAATTCACTGGTTCACATAAACTTTGTGGAAATGTCATACCTAAGTCAGGTTCGTTGTTTGATACTTTGATTTTAACATTTTCCTTCGAAGGTACGTTTTGCCAATTAGTAAAAACTTTTTTTTGAATATGCCTTTGGTTTTAGTGGATGTACATGTACTTGGTACTATTTTGGAGTTTCTTGAGCCCAAAAATAATGGATGCACTATTTATGCATTCAAAACTGTTGAAGGGAAATTGAAAAAATATTCAAACAAGGGAAATAGTAACAGAAGTTTGGTTTAACAAATGATTTTGAGAGATTTAAATTTTATAAAATGATTAGGAATCACTTGAAATATTTAATTTTTTACATTCTTTATAAATAACTTATAAAAACAAATTGAATAATATAGAAATAATCAAATTACATTTTTATAAATTAATTATTATAAAACAAAGGCTTTCATATATTTTAAAATATTATTACATATAATTCTTAATAAATCCTAAATAAAATATCAACTACCGAATAGTAGTATGCCCTCAAAATTGGTTTAATAGGTTGAATGGGTTACTATTTAGGTTATGTTTGGCAAATTAGCTGATAAGCTAGCTGATTACTGACAAACTAACTGGTAGCTGATAAGTTAGCCGATAACTGATAAAATAGTTAAACAATAAGTCACTTTTGGTAAAAACTAACTTATAAGAATGTAAAATGATCAAAAAGAACATTTTGAAACAAAATCAATTACAATATTTAATCATATAATTAAAATAATTTATAGTAATATAATATGTTAACTAATGCAAACAAAGTAATAATAAAAAGTTAAATAATATAATATGTTAATAAGAAAATTTAAAATTATATATATATATATATATATATATATATATCATAACTTTTGAATTTGTTAAAACAAATTTAAAAAAAAATTACATTAACTTATGATTTTAAATAACCGTATAATATGAAAAAATAATTGAATAATAAAAAAAATTAAAAGTAATTAATAACTAAAATATATTAACTAATATTAAAAAATAAATATATAAATAATTGATATGATTAACAACAATTCTAAATAATTAAAAATTAATATCAATGTATAATTAAAAACTAATTAATAATTTTTAATTAATATTACTAATAACTAATATTTATTTATAATTAATTGTTAATAAATAATAATTAATATTAATTGGGGTGTAATTGAAAAAGGTCACAAAAAACTTCTTATAAACTAATATAAGTAGTTTATCAAAAAGCTAGCTTATAAACTAACTTATGTATATTCAAACATGTACCCAAAAAAAAATTAACTTATAATCTAACTTATAAACTAGCTTATTTTTACCGCATGATACCTTAATTTCTAAACAGAAGTAATTGAATGAGTTACTATAACTCTTGCATCCAACCCATGTGCATCTTTATCATTTATTGATTTATTTCGTATATTGATAAGGTGATGGGTGACCACTTACATGCCAAACATACCCCACCATATTTAATAGACAATTTAATTAAAATACTCGTATTTTAAAATGAACTTATCAAAATATCCAAAATCTCTCAAAGTTTGTCCAAATACCCATTTTCCCTAGGATTTTGGGCCGGGATTTTACATTTTGCGGGGTTATAAAAAAATTAGAATCTTGGGACAGATGATGTATCACTCTGAGTTTGGAAATGAAGAACAATCGTTATAGCAATTTGGGTATAAAAAAACGAACAAACATATTCATATGTAGTATATATATGACATATAGTAATCTAATTAAATCAAAAAATATTCAATATTGGGTTCATTTCGAAGTTATCGACGGGACGATTATAATGGTGTAACTTGTTAAAATTAATAAGTAATTTTTTAACGTATTTTAGTTAATATACGATTATATGTGTTAATATGATGAAAGTGTAAAATGAAAAATAGAAAAGTAAAAGGTATAAAGTAAACTAACTAAATAATTAAAAGGGTATAAAATGTAAATGTATATATAAAAATCAATAACCCGGTGATATAAAATCAATAACCCCGTGGTAATCCTTCCTTTTCTCAAACCTATTTAATTCACGGCCCAACCCCGTGATTACACCAAAATCACGGCCAAACCTCGCGAAAATTCCATAAATCACGGGGTAACCCCACGATTCTATATTTTTTTTTGATAACCCTGCGAAATGTGAAATCCCGAGGAAAATGGGTATTTCGGCAAACTTTGAGAGATTTTAGGCATTTTGGTAAGTTCATTTTGAAATACGGGTATTTTAATTAAATTCCCTATTTAATATGTCGATAAAGTGAATCACTACTAAACAGAGGCTTATCAATAACGGATGAATCCGTCGGTGATCTGTCGGTAAAATCGAAATCCGTCGGTGATCCGTCGGTAAAAAGGTGGTCGGCGTTCAGATCACCGACGGATATTACCGACGGATCACCGACGGTTTACTTTTCCGACGGATCTCCGACGGTCACCGACGGCGTGGGTATTTCCGACGGATCACCGACGGTCTATATTTAGCGACGGATTACCGACTGCTATTCACCGACGGATTAATTCCGACGGATTTAGCGACGGATTTCGGACGGATTTTTATTAAATAAAAATTAAATTAAAAAATATTTACCGACGGATTTCCGACGGATTTTATTTTTTATTAAATAAATTACTTTTAAATTAATAAATTATATTTAATTTATCAAATTTATTAAATAAATTATTAATTAATTTATCAAATTATATTTAAAATTATTAATTAATTTATCAAATTATATTTAAATTGACTAAAATACCCCTGAAGTAACTGGACTTAATGAAAACAATTAACGACCGTTATCTTTTCCCGTTAATTCCAGTTAGACCAGGGACCAAATGTAACACCCGTAATTTGGAGACTTCCTTTAGTGATAGTTCGGGAGTCTTTTGACTTTTGGAATGTAAAGGTGTTGGGAAATCAAATGAGTTTTGCTATGGAATCATCGAGGATCGAATCAGGTGAGAAGTCGCGAGAAAACCGAGATTTGGGCTGCCGCGAGTTGTGGCGCGACTTGGGGTCACGACACAAGCCGCGTAACTCACTGGAAGTGAAATCTGGAGGAAATGGGCGACTTATGTCGCGACTTGAGGTCGCGACATAACCCGTGTGACTCACTGGTTGAGCTAAAAGCCGGTTTTTAAGCCATTAGCCTCATTTCTCTCAAACCCAAACCCTAAATTTCTCCCCTTTTCTCTCCCAAACCCAAAATGACGAACCCTTACGTATTTTGAGGGGTTTTCCCCCTTGAACCATATGATTCTTTCATCATCTAGCTAGTAGAATCTTGAACCCCAAAACCTCCATCTTCATCTTCCTCATTAAGTTCAACGTATGGGAGCTCGGGTTGAAGAGTTGGAATGGGTGCCTTCGGAAAATCTCATCATCCATAGTGGTAAGCTTTCTTGAAATAAGTTATAAATGCTCCATTAATGGGTTCTTAGTGTTTGATTTCTCAAATCTGGGATTTGATGGTTTTGGGAAAACTAGGGTTTTGATCTTGTTGGGGATTTTAGTAGTTATTATTTGGGGAATGTTTCTAAACGGTTTGGTATGAGTGGATCTAGGTTTTGGAAGTCCTCGGATTGAGGATTCAAGTGGCCTTCAAAAGAGCTCGTTGGGTGAAACCTAGATTTAGCCTAAATCTAGCAAGGTGAGTTCAAGTTGATTTGTGAAAACGGTGTACATGCCAAAATGATTATTTTAAAGTGTTTTGCATCTTGCATGAAATTGTTAACTGCTGATCAGTTTAGTTACTTTGAAAGTGTTTAACTTTACAAACTTATATACCACACATTCTTATAATTTTTGGGCATTTTGATAATGAGTCATAAATGGGTGTATTTGGTAAGCTATTGCATAAATGATATTATTTGGTTAAAAAGGGCATTTTAGTGTTTGTTTGGGTAAAATGTTTAATTTTGTGTTATGGGACATTTTGAAAGAATAAAGAGTCTAAATTTATGTGGAAAACCTTTTGTCCCGACTTTAACGGCGTTGGAGTCCATTCAAGTATTTTGGTGTGAGTGAGTTCATGGTATGGACCGGGTACGTTTGATATTTGAAAAATGTTAATCATTGATCAAAAAGAGATTTTGAGTATTTTGGCTTGATGTCGTTTAAAGGAGTCTTGAGGACACTTGTCCGGTTTTATATGGCTCAATGTGGGGTCCAGTTATGACGTACGTACAAATGCGCCGTGTTGCGTATTGAGGTTGATTTCGGGCTCGAGTGCTTTGGTCATTCATGTTTAGTCCGGTAAGGTTAGACTGTGTTGCATTGGATCCATAGGCACGTAGTCAGTCTGTTTTGGATGGTCGATTGGGTATTGTTGGGTGATGACCTTCAGTATTCCATGTTTTATGACCGGAAACTTTACAAGCAATCGCTAGGAGGGTTGAGGCTGTTAGAGCTGCCGGGACGGTAGGCACTAGGACCTCCGCCGCTTGAAATGCCTGTGACAGGGAATCTTTAAGTGTGTCGGGCCTTTGGGGTGGGATTCTTCGGAAGACCCATCAAGCGTCAACTGACTTAGGGTGACGCTTGTAAAGAATTCGTAGGGACACCTGGTTGTGATGTCGTGAGGTGTCATGCGATTAACGTTGTATGGGTGGTATACTTTTGTGTTTCCTCCACTCTCAACGGATACGGGTATCCCCCGTTGTCGGCTATCAGTAATTTAAAATATAAAGATGTTTTATTGTAGTGTCATTTGTTCTATATGGCCGACAATAAATGAGAACCTTAATATTGAACCTTCCTCCTCGTATATTAAGGTTTGAATGAAATATGTCGTCCCCGTGTTTTGGTATTTAGATTCCTTTTGTTATGGTCGCGTGAGTTTTGGGCCTAGTGTCGGTGTTTTCGGACATACGGTATATATGGTTTTGAAGTTGATTTTTGGTTGTTTTGGAATATAACGTTTTATCCACGTTTCTTAAATGGGAGTCGGTTCACATGCATGTTTCGAGTTAATTTAGGTTGCAATCAATTTATAAAGCATGTTTGAAATGAGGTGTCTATCTTTGAAAGCGCATGACATTGAAAAGAGTTGCCTCTATGTTTTAAAGTGCATCACTTGAAAGATCATATTCTAAGAGAAATCTATCTTTTAGAAGTATTTACTCATGTTAAACTCTTGAGCTCACTAGGCGTTAAGCCTAACCTTTTTATTTGTCGGCATGTGCATCAGGTTCCGGTTGGGAGTTCGGTTCTAGCAGTACTACGAAGAGTTGAACCTTAGCTTTACTCAGAGTAAGTAGTTGGTGAGGTCTTCTGCAGGTTGGAGATAGTAACTGATATTGGGTTTAGTAGCACTCGTCCTTATCATAGATCGTATGTATAGAATGAATGTGTGTGTATTGAGGTTAATTCTTAAATTGTGATTGTAGACGAATTAATTATTGATGTATTTAAAAAAAATTTAAATTAGTTGTGTTGGGAACTGAAGATGTGAATAAGTCTTTAATGCTGCTAGTTCAGAATTACTACTGCCAGAGGACTTCAAAGTTAATACTGCTGAGTATTACTACTGCTAGTAGAATTAATACTGCTAGTCAAAGTTAGTGCTGCTTGAACAAAGTTAGTACTGCTTAGCTAGTTAGTACTGCTAGTGGTTAGTGCTGCTTAGTAGTTAATGCTGCCAAGACTCAGTTAATGTTGCTTCTAATATAATATGAAGATAATGATGAAGAGATCGTGGTTAAAGATAAACATGGAAAGCTGAA
Source organism: Arctium lappa (assembly GCA_023525745.1). Taxonomy (NCBI): domain Eukaryota; kingdom Viridiplantae; phylum Streptophyta; class Magnoliopsida; order Asterales; family Asteraceae; genus Arctium; species Arctium lappa. Next base: position 19,467,180 of record CM042051.1, on the reverse strand, counting down.
GATAATCATGGAAGATATACTGAAGATATTTTATTTATTGTAATTATCTTTTGTTCAATATATGTATAGAATTGATAGAATAGTTAAATATAATTCATTCATTCTAAGTTCTAGAGAGAATCAACCTCAAGGCATAGATCCTAATTCTAGAGAAGTGAAATTCGTCTTGAAAGAGTTTGTTCTTCAAGATTGAGGTTGAGTGTGTAATCTTGTGATTTGATAATTGAATACAAGTTTACAAGTTGTTAATCATATACTGGTTGTTTACTGTTACATTGAATATCAAAGTGTTATTCCGCAAACTTCTTTGATATTGTTTCTGAGACTTTATTCTTGTTGAGAATTCGATCCTGACAAGTGGTATCAGAGCCTTTTCTCTCAGAAACATCTATTCATTCATCATGGAAAACTTTGCAGAATCAAACAGTACTCTGGTCTCAAAGGTTCCAATGCTCAGACCCAATGAATTCGATATGTGGAAGATCAGAATCAAGCAGTACATACTCCTCACAGATTATTCTATGTGGGACATCATAGAGAATGGTCCTTCTGAAGAAGGAAAGATTGGTGCAGATGGAAAGAGAACTCCACCAAAAACTGATGCAAAAAGAAAAACTAGACAGACAGAGATGAAAGCCTTGAGCACCTTGCTCTTGGCTATTCCCAATGAATACCAACATCAATTCTGCAACTGCACTGATGCAGAGATGCTCTGGAATGCTCTGGAGAAGAGATTCTCAGGTACCAAAAGTACCAAGAGAAATCAGAAAGCCATTCTGAAGCAACAATATGAGAACTTTATGTCAACCAAGAATGAGTCCATGACTCAAACTTTTGACAGGTTCAACAAACTTATTGGTAAACTAGCTACAGTGGGAGTACAAATTGATCAAGATGATCTGAACAGAAAGTTTCTAAGGTCCTTGAGTGATGAATGGACCATGTATACTGTGTCTTTCAGACAGAATGATCAACTGGAAGAAAAGGAACTTGATGATCTCTATAATGATCTAAGAGTTTTTGAATCTGAGGTAGAGGCTAAAAAGAGGCCTTCTGGGTATGTTCACAATGCTGCACTGCTTTCAGCATCAACTGATTCTACTTCCAACCCTGAATCAGTTAGTACTGCCAATGGAGCAAATCTAGAGAAAGGCACTGAAATATATTTGAAGCCTTTCTGGCAAGTCATGGAAATTCTTCTCTCATTAATGATGACTTGGAACAACTCCATCCAGATGATCTGGAAGAGATGGACATTAAATGGCAGATGGCCATGCTCTCTATGAGAGTTAAGAAGTTCATCAAAAGAACTGGGAGGAACAACTTCTCCCAAAGAAGAGAAGATGGAGCAGGTTTTGACAAGTCTAAGGTGGAATGCTATAAATGTCATCAAAAGGGACACTTTGCTAGGGAATGCAGAAGTGGAGTGTCTCACAACAACAACCACCAGCAAACACAGTCTGGAAGCGTCAATAATAACAGAAGCTCTGCACAAGCCCTAGTCTCTCAACAAGATATGGGGTTTGATTGGAGTGATCAAGCTGAATAGGCCATCCAAAACCAAGCTCTAATGGCAGAGGTGTCTGATCTCCCAACAGAGGTAACTTCCAATCTTTGCTCTCCAAATTGCATTAACACTGTTAAAAGATATAGGGATCACAATCAAAACATGAGTGATGACCTTAAGAGATTGGAAAAGGACATAAAAGATTATGTGAGGATTTTTGAGAGATTTGAAGAACAGATTAAGGGTTTTCAAGCCAATAAGCTTCAACACTCTTATGACACAAACTACTGGAAGTGGGAGAAGAATGACTTAGAACTTCAACTGACCAGATCCAAAGAAGAGAGTGAAAAGCTAAGAGGAGAGATATCTAAAGTCAAAATAGATGTAGAAAAGTTTTCCAATGCTTCCAAAGCAATGGATTCTTTGCTACAAACTCAGATTCATGATAAACTGAGAAGAGGAATAGGGTACAATACCACACCACCACCCTATAACAACTACTACATCCCTCCTAGTTCAGATTTGTTAGAAACAAAGGATAGGAAGGACCTATCTAGGGAGCCACTGAGATAGATCCCTTAGATGAAGTAGTTGTTAAGGATAAAACTGAGAAAGAAGTTGTCAAGGATAAGGACAATACTGTGAGTGGTGAGATTCCTATAGAAAACCACATAATCACCAATGAGGGATGTGGAAAGCATTGGATCAAGTCCAATGAGATAGAGAAGACTAAGGGAAAGAACAAGAAGGTTCACTATAAGCAGACCACTGTTGTGAACCCTATCCCTTGCAAGCAGTGTGCATGCAGTAAATCTAAGCCCCAAAAATATGATAAACCAAGGGGAAATCAGAGAAACTGGAATAACCAATGGGCACAAAAACAAGGCATTGATCTGAGTAAAATCAATAGACCAAAGCCTTGTTTCATTTGTGGAAAATTAAACCATTTGGCTAAGTATTGTTTCTTTAACCCTATTAACCAACAGATGGACTTTCAAAGATTTGTGCAAAAACCTGTTGGTTATAGGAAGGCTGGAAAGAAACATGTGATGAAGAAATCTGTTGAAACCAAAGGCACCATGAAGAAAAAGGTTTTAAAAGAAAGTATTAAAATGTGGGTGCCTAGAAGCACTAAAACTGTTAGTACTGCTGACAGAGATAGTGCTGCTAGAAGTATTACTGCTGCTACCAATGTTAGTACTGCTGAAAATTTTAATGCTGCCAATACTGTTAGTACCTCTTCAAAGATTACTACTGCTAACACAGTTACTACTTCTAACAAGGTTAGTACTGCTAAGCATGCAAGTGCTGCTAATGCAGTTAGTACTTCTAAAAACAGTACTGCTTCTAGCAAATGTGTTTTAAAACCTATCATTGTGATAAAATACTCCAGAAATGAGGAGTCAAAGTTTAAAAATCTTGTCAAGAAAGAATGCAAGTACTTTGATGAGAAAGGGGTACCCAAGACCACTTTGGCTTGGGTTCCTAATTCATACTAACTGATTTATCTTATGTGCAGGGCAACCAACAACTCAAGGGAAAGAGCATATGGCATGTTGATAGTGGTTGCTCTAGGCACATGACAGGCAACATGTCATGCCTTCAGGATTTCAAACACATCAATGGAGGACATGTTGCATTTGGAGATAATCTTACTGGTGGTAAAATAAGTGGAAAAGGTAATGTTACAAAAGGTAAGATGACATTTGAGGATGTCTACTATGTTGATCAGTTGAAGTACAACCTGTTAAGTGTATCACAGGTTTGTGACAAACAACATAGCATATTATTTACTAATACAGAGTGTATGATCCTTGCTCCAGGGTTCAAGGTAGTTGATGAAAGCATGATACTACTTAGAACTCCAAGAAAGGACAATGTTTATTGTCTTGATATGGACAATGTTGATAGTGATTCATCCCTGAACTGTCTTGTGTCAAAAGCTTCTGTGGATGAATCCTCTCTATGGCACAGAAGGATGTGTCACATGAATTTCAAGACAATGAACAAACTTGTTAAAAACAACCTTGTAAGAGGTTTACCTTCAAAAGTATTTTCATGTGATGATCATTGTGTTGCATGTCTTAAAAGCAAACAACACAAAACTTCTCATAAGACCAAAGAGATAAATACAATTTCTTCTTGTCTCCAGTTATTGCATATGGATCTGTTTGGTCCTACAAATGTTATGAGTATAGGCAAAAAATCTTACTGCTTGGTTATTGTTGATGATTACTCTAGATTTACCTGTGTATATTTTCTAAGGAGTAAGGATGAGACAAGTGGACTGATCAAATCCTTTATTCTAAGAATTGAAAACCAATCTAATCAAAAAGTAAAAGTCATTAGATCAGACAATGGGACTGAATTTAAAAATCTTGATCTAAACATCTTTTGTGAAGAAAAAGGAATTGAGAGACAATATAGTGCTCCTAGGACTCCTCAACAGAATGGAGTTGCTGAGAGGAGGAATAGGACACTAATAGAGGCTGCTAGATCTCTGTTGGTTGATTCAAAACTGCCAATTACCTTCTGGGCTGAAGCAGTTAATACTGCTTGTTATGTCCAAAACAGTGTTCTAGTGGTCAAGCCAAAGAACAAGACCCCTTATGAGCTTTTAAATAAAAGAAAACCTTTCATTGGATTTTTCAAACCTTTTGGGTGTCCTTGTACTATTCTCAATACCAAATCTCACTTAGGTAAGTTTGATAGCAAAGCAGATGATGGATTTCTTGTTGGGTATTCATCTCAGAGTAAGGCTTACAGAGTTTTTAACTCTTCTTCTAGAATAATTGAAGAAAGTGACAATGTCAAATGCAATGAGAACACACCAAATCCTATTGGATCTGGTCCTCAGTGGCTATTTGACATTGATTCACTAACTAACTCTTTTGGTTTCAGTAGTGATGATTATGCAGGTTCAGGGAGTGGAGGATCAGGGACTACACAAGTTCAAGACAGTATATCTCAATCTGTGATCTTTCCCATACCAACAGTGGATTTATGTGAAAAGGAACCATCTACTGGACCAAATCAGAGTGAAGAAGAAAGTAGAGATGAGGAGAATCAAGAAAATCAAGAACCAGAAGTAGCTGCTGAAAACACCTCAGTTGACTTGAATGACTCTAATCTAGAGGTGGAACTTAATGAAGAACCTAGTCATCACACCAGAATTCAAAAGAATCATCCTCCACAGCTGGTAATAGGAGATATATCTTCTTCTATGATGACTAGAAATCAAAGTAGGCTTCAAGAAATGCAAGACCAACAGCATACAGTGTTGTCTTGCTTTTTATCCCAGCATGAGCCTAAAAAGGCACATGATGCTATGAAAGAGTCCAGTTGGATTGAAGCCATGCAAGAAGAGCTACTGCAGTTCAAGCTGCAAGATGTTTGGGATCTGGTCGACCTTCCTAAAGGCCAAAGAGCAATAGGAACAAAATGGGTCTTCAGGAATAAGAGAGATGAAAGAGGCATAGTCATAAGGAACAAAGCAAGGTTGGTGGCTCAAGGGTATACACAAGAAGAAGGAATAGACTATGAAGAAGTATTTGCACCTGTGGCTAGGATAGAAGCAATTAGATTATTTCTGGCTTATGCTTCTTATATGAAATTCAAAGTCTATCAAATGGATGTCAAAAGTGCATTTCTTTATGGCTCAATTGAAGAAGAAGTATATGTCTGTCAACCACCAGGGTTTGAAAACCAAGCTATCCAGACAGGGTATACAAATTGAAGAAAGAACTTTATGGACTACATCAAGCTCCAAGAGCATGGTATGACACTCTGTCATCCTATCTCTTGGAAAATGGCTTTGAAAGAGGAGTCATTGATAAGACTCTATTCATCATGAGAAAGAAGAAGGATATCTTGCTGGTCCAAATCTATGTTGATGATATTATCTTTGGATCCACAAGAGATAACATGTGCAAGGAGTTTGAGGAACTAATGCATCAAAGGTTCAAGATGAGTTCCATGGGGGAACTTACTTTCTTCCTTGGACTCCAAGTTCAACAGAAGTCAGATGGAATCTTTATCTGTCAGTCCAAGTATGTGCAGGACATTCTAACCAAGTTTGGTTTCTCAGATTCAAAACCTGCCAGCACACCTATGGAGACACACAAACAGATAACAACAGATCTTGAGGGGGAGGATATGGATGTTCATCATTATAGATCCATGATTGTCTCTCTCATGTATCTTACAGCCTCTAGGCCAGATATAATGTTTCCAGTCCGTGTATGTGCAAGATTCCAAGTTAGGCCAAAGCAATCTCATTATCAAGCTGTTAAGAGGATATTTAGATATCTCAAAGGGCAACCCAGATTGGGACTTTGGTATCCTCAGGACTCATTCTTTGACCTACTTGCATACTCAGATAGTGATCTAGGTGGAGCAAACTTGGACAGAAAATCTACTTCTGGAGGATGTCAGTTTTTGGGTGCAAGACTAGTGTCATGGCAGTGCAAGAAACAAACCACAGTGTCCACATCTACAACAGAAGCAGAGTACATAGCAGCTGCAAGTTGCTGTTCTCAAGTCTTATGGATTCAGAATCAAATGTTGGACTATGGGGTAACCTTTCTACACACTCCAATTTTTATTGATAATAGCAGTGCTATTAGCATTGTGAATAATCCTGTCAAGCACTCAAAGACAAAGCACATTGAGATCAGGTATCACTTCATAAGAGACTGTAATGAAAAGAAACTTATTCAAGTTGTAAAGGTTCATACTGACAACCAGTTTGCTGACCTATTCACCAAAGCATTTGATGTGGGTAGATTCACTTTCTTGGTAACAAGTGTGGGAATGATCAACTCTGAATAAGCTCCTACTTAAAAAGTGGTTCAATACCTGTATATTGTTTATTCTTGGTGGTCCTAATCTTCTTTTTCAGGAAAGTATAACAGTACTCAGTCCTTCACAAAACTTAAAAGTGTAAGTATTTTTAATACTGCCAGTGCACTTTTAATACTGCCAGTGCACAGTTAATACTGCTTTCAGTTAATACTGCTTATGTCCCGAATACTATAAATACCCTTTGCCCGCCTAAAAGTTCATAACGACTCTTTGCATACTGTTCACTTGCGCTCTAAACCCTTTCTCTCTCGAGTTCCAAGTTTTCAAGCAAGAACCTTCAAGGTCAATGGCATCAATGGCTTTTATAGACGAGCACAATGAAATCGCGATGCTACAGAAACCCAAACAGGCCGCTGGTTTCCACCAGATTGTGGATTTCCTCAAGACAACCCACATTGCTCATGCTCTCACTGTCTCGCCATCAATCTTTATCGAGCATCAAAGGCAATTCTGGGCACATGCCACCATTGTTACTGAGAATGGTGTGCAAATGATCAAGATAAAGGTGTGTGGCAAGCCATTGACAGTTACTGAAGAGGTAATTCGCATCAGTCTACGTCTAGGCGATGCCTCTGGCATAACTTCTATCTCTAATGATGAACTGTTTTCTACTCTTACAAGAATGGGATATGGAGGCCCATTGGGTGTGTTTAAGTTCTCAAAAGCCAAACTTTCATCCCAATGGCGTTTTCTTGTTCATACCCTTATGCACTGCATCTCTAAAAAGACTACTGGATGGAGTGAGTTCAGTAGCACCATTGCTTATGCTTTGGTGTGCTTGGCCACTGCTAGAAAGTATAATTTTTCTAAAATGATTTTCAATGATCTTGTCTCAAACTTGGGAAACAAAAAGAGCTTTTATATGTACCCCAGGTTTGTTCAAGCAGTTATCACCCACGAATTGACGGATATGCCTCTTTTTGATGGGGTATATGTACCTAAACCCCCTAAAGGCAAGGTTTTCTCAAATATGAGAAGATCTGCTGGGGACTCGGAAGGAGTAGACACCCCATTGTTCTCTACAATGATGGTGGTGTCCCACACTGATGAAGGTATGGCAGCAGGGTCAAGGCCCCTATTAGACCAACCCACTGCTAGCCAATCCCAACCTTCCCACTCAAAATCAATTCCCCAGTCTCTTCTTGATAAACCAACTTCACCAATCACCCAAACATACAAAAGGAAACAGGTAAAGAAGGCTCATTCCCTTCTTGTACCTTCACCCACTCAGCCTTTAAGCCCTCTAAGGGAGAATTCTCCTTTAGAGAATATCAATAGGGAAACCAAAGGGGTATCTCCCAACCCCAAGGAGGTTCTCTCTGAGGAGGAGGAAGAGCATATGGGTGCTGAGGCTGCCACTACTCCTGCTAACACAGAGGAGGACAGTGGTAACATAAATAAGACCTCCCTCATGGCAACTTTGAATGAGCAATCATTCAAAGGTCCCCGGTGCCAAGAAACCAAGGGGGTGGATAGTGCTTCTGCTAGGCAGAAGACTTCCACTACAAAAAGATCCTATGATCCTTCAAAAGAGGGTAACACTTCTGGAGAAGGTGAGGACAGATATGACTATGATGAATTGATGGAAACAATGGGTAACATCAACCTGGATGTTATTAAACAAGGCAAAGAGATAGAGGAAATGAAATTGGTAATCTTGTCCCAACAAATACAGATTGCCAAATTAAAGAAAATGGTGACAAGGTTGGTGCATAAGAAGAGGAGAAAGCAGTTTGTTTTGAAGAAGAGGTCAAATAATAAAGATGCTTCCAAAAAGGGGGAGAATTCTAGCTCAGAACAGATAGATCAACAGTTTGAGGGGGAGTTTGTTGAAGAAAAGAAATCTGCTGAAACTTCACCAGCAGCAGTTACAACTAAAGAAGCAGAAATGGTTACTACTGCTGAGCCAAAACAAGCAGCAGAAACTGTTAGTGCTGCTGAAACTTCACAAGCAGCAGTAACAGAGTTAACACCAACAGAAATTGAAGTAGCTGAAATGCTCATCAAAGCAAAGAATGACACTCCCAAAGCAAAGGGAGTGGTCATAAATGAAGGGGGAGCAAAGAAAATAGAGAAGAAAGAAATAGCTGCAGATGCAAGGAAAAAGGGAAAAGCAAAGATGATAGAATCTGATCAACCATCTAAAAAGCAAAAGATGATTGAGTCAGATGAAGCATTAGCAAAGAAAGTACAAGAATAGTTAGATCAAGCAGAAAAGGAGCAGGTTAAAGACAGAGAAATGTTCAGAGCACTTGCAAATGAGTTAAATGAAGCATTCCAGAAAGGGCTGGAAACAGAGAAGGCAAAACAAAGAGCAATGAGCTTGAGAAAGGCTATGATGGTCAGAACAAGTGCTAAGAAGAGAAGACCTTCACAAACTTACCTTGCCACTCAGGAAAGAAACAAAATGATAACTTTCTTGAGGAGTGCAATTGGGGTAAAGAAAGAAATGTTTGTGAAGATGACTTTTGATCAAATTAGGGATCTCTATGAGAAAGAAATGGGGAAGCTGAAGAGTAATGGAAAGGATAGAGTGGAGTTTGAAAAGAAGGCCAAGGAGAGACATGATGTGAATATGAATCAACCATTCCCTGAAAGTGAAGAGGGAACTCCTATCAAAGAAAAGGCAAAGCAAAAGGAAGAAGAGAAGAAGGAAGCTACTTTAAGGCAAGTTCAAAAGACTCTGAAGAGAACTAAAATGATGGCTAAAAGAAAGAAGATTGTAAAGAAGCCTAGAGTAGAAGAAGAGCAAAAGGTTGCTGAAGAAGAAGAGGCACCTAAGAATGAGGCTGAAACTCAGGAAGTATCACAGAGTTCAGATGTAAACATGTACATGGTGGTAATGGATAAAATTCCAAAGCCTATTTCAGCTGAACCTGTTGGATTCAAACCTCCTGAAGTTATCCACTGGGACACTATGGATGTAGATGGCAAAGAGTACATTAGATTGAAAAGAAAGGATGAGAAGTATGAAGTCTACAGCACCTGGAACAAAATTGTCAGAGAGTGTTCAAGATCTGATTTGGAAGAAATGTTTGAAGTGGGGATGAAAGTTCATGCAGATTAGTTGACAGCTCCAGGGTTACCAATTGTGAAGTTAGTTATGGAATATTTGTGCATGTTGTTCAAACCAGAAGCAGTAAAGCATTTGATAAAAGATGTATTTAAAGCTGGTAGAGGATGGACTCTATATGAAAGGAGTGGAGTCTACGAACTGGCATTGGATACTTTTCACATGGAGTATAACTTGGTAGATAGGGTATACAACCATACAAATCTAAAGCTTCATGCCATGTTAAATAAGAAGTTGGGTTGTGCACCAAATTCAGAAATGGCAAAGTACTTAATTCAGAGCACTATAAATCAGAGTATGGGACTGGATCCTAACATTGGAGTAGATCAATGAAGATTTTGGAAGCATTTGAAGAACTTGACTTCTCTTTCTAAAAGTCAAGTTAGTGGGAGATTGTTGGGAACTGAAGATGTGAATAAGTCTTTAATGCTGCTAGTTCAGAATTACTACTGCCAGAGGACTTCAAAGTTAATACTGCTGAGTATTACTACTGCTAGTAGAATTAATACTGCTAGTCAAAGTTAGTGCTGCTTGAACAAAGTTAGTACTGCTTAGCTAGTTAGTACTGCTAGTGGTTAGTGATGCTTAGTAGTTAATGCTGCCAAGACTCAGTTAATGTTGCTTCTAATATAATATGAAGATAATGATGAAGAGATCGTGGTTAAAGATAAACATGGAAAGCTGAAGATAATCATGGAAGATATACTGAAGATATTTTATTTATTGTAATTATCTTTTGTTCAATATATGTATAGAATTGATAGAATAGTTAAATATAATTCATTCATTCTAAGTTCTAGAGAGAATCAACCTCAAGGCATAGATCCTAATTCTAGAGAAGTGAAATTCGTCTTGAAAGAGTTTGTTCTTCAAGATTGAGGTTGAGTGTGTAATCTTGTGATTTGATAATTGAATACAAGTTTACAAGTTGTTAATTATATACTGGTTGTTTACTGTTACATTGAATATCAAAGTGTTATTCCGCAAACTTCTTTGATATTGTTTCTGAGACTTTATTCTTGTTGAGAATTCGATCCTGACAAGTTGCTATTTGCAGATTTAAGGGTGTTACAAGTTGGTATCAGAGCTTAAGTTTGAGAGAATTAAGTATTGATTTTGGATGCCTAAACTCAAACTAGCGTTCTTATAAGTGATTGTAAGTGAAGTTGCACATTAGGTACCTTAAGATAAGATATTTTGAGGTTGATCGATTTGCTAGAAACGGGGAACTTGACGAGGGTCGCAAGGATGGTTATGTACGGTACGTTCATAATGGCACCTGACCAGTGTTATGGTGAACCTACATGCTACATGTGTATACTTGAACTACCTTGGTATGATAACCGTTGGGGTAGTGAGAAAGTTTCTAAGCGAGTAAGCTAAGGGAAGATTGATGTTTATAGCAATGTCACTTTGGAGTGATAGTTAAGAGAGGAAGTCACTAAGTTGATCCTCTTGGGTCGAAAACTTTGGTTGGATTAGAACCGTGAGTTTGTTAGACCGATTCTATCTCAAGGAGAATTCGTAAGTTTATTCAAAATTAGTGGGATTGTGGCTTTAAGATGTTTAATGCATCCGGATGACAATAGTATGTCGGGTTGTTGAGGAGCGTAACCCTAAGATGTGAGTGCTGACCAAATTCATGCACTAAATTTATTTTCTAAAATGAGTTTGCATAAATTGTTTCTCCTGTTCGCTAAGCATAAAGTGTTTTGCATTATAAAGTCTTGTCAACGCATCTAACACTCATCAGATTTTAAACTGTGAGCTTAAACATGTATGAAATTGTTTTGTTGCACATGATTGCAAATTGTTATCAAAATTCTCTTTATTCACGCCTCGTGTTTAACGCTATTTCCGGATATTGTAATGTCCATGTTTTAATGTCATTTGGATATTGGGCAAGTAACTATGAGATTATAATCTAGACATTGGATCACCTCCACGTATGTCAATGGTTCTAAAGGAAAAGTTAATCCCATGTTTTGAGTCGGAAATTCTTGAGAATTTTAGTTGTGCGAGTTTGCTAAATTTCATGGTGTATCGTTTTGTGATGTCCTTTTTAATGCAGGAGTTTTTCTTTTGCTTCATATGAACTTGCGAGTTTATTCGGCGTCGTGTCCCATGTAAATTTCGTCAAAAAATGTCACTTTACCTTTCATTGCAGTGAAAAGAGGAAACTCTTAGAAGTTTAATATTTCAGACCTATTGTTGTCTTGCACACTTTGTTGAGAAATGAAAATTTTGACACCACTTGATTTTAGTATTAATAAGTTTTGCGAAAATTTAGTTGAGTTTATGGTGTCTCATCTTACGTCATTTTACGTCGCGTAAATAATTTTGGGATCATGTACTTGTGCATCATGGTGTGCGTTATTTTATGAATATTGTTATTCGAGGTCATCCCACATGTTGTTTTAGGATCTTCATTATCATGTGAATTATCTTTGGGCTTTATGCAAATGTCAGTCGTCGCATACTATTTGCATTTGGATTTACTTATAACTTTGGTGGGAGTAATTATATAAACGATTTACGTTATTTTAAAACAGGACTTTTGTTCTGATCATATTTCAATCATCAACTTTTACTGTTAGAAATTTCCGCAATGCATTTAACGAGTTAGCGGCATCCTTGTCGTTGGAGTTTCTGCTGGGTCAAATGTGTTTACCTATTCGACTTAAAGCTTTAAACTCGATTTGAGATTTTATTTGCATTCCCATCATTTTACCTGGCTTTGGGGAAATGGCTTCATATGCCCTGTATTGATAATCAATTTTGAAACCTATCGAATGATTGGTAGTGTATTTTCACCGCACGTTTAAGTGTTAAAAAGCTTATGTATTTGAAAGTTTTATAAATTTCAAATTGGCTTACTGGTTGAAAAACCTTGAACTCATTAGGCCTATAGATTTAAACCCCTGTCGTGAAAGAAGTTGTAATTAGAGCCTAAGGGAGTCCTTGGGATTTGAAACGTCGGATGATTCGACTTGCGGTCAGTCTTGGATTTGAGTTTCAGTCTTGAATCTGTGCGCACTTGCATTGTGGAAGTAGTAAATTTAAGTTTTCCCGGTTGATTTAGGGGTGATTTTATACTTCGGTAATCATGCGGGATAAGGTCTTATGTGACTATCTGCGCTTATTTTGGATTCATTTTGATGGATTGCTCGTCGGTGTTACATCATAGTATATGTTGATGGTGTACCGTCTTGGTGGGTTCTGCGATTAAAGGAAACTTTGGCTATCTGTCTATTACAAACGTAAGATTTGTAAATTTTAGCACTCTGTAAGTGTCAACCCTAGTGCGACCATCCATCTGGAATGAAATCTTGGGCGGGATGTCCACCTTTTCGAGGTCACCGTTTAGTCCTAGGTGTCAACTTGTTCTATTGGAATCAATGGATCTGGGGATGTATCCCGGTTGGATCATGGGAATATTGACCTTCGGTGATGGAATTTGAAAGAAGATCGAGTGTTGATGGTTAAGTATCGATGGGTATAAGCATTCCCATGACGATAAAGGTTCTATTAAGGGAATGTTGTAAGGTTGTGATTGGAATCGGAGTTGAGTGATAGCCAACTCTGGGGTAACCAGTTGCTTGAATGACACATTAGTGCGCCTTGGGAGAACAACTTTATTAGCATTAGGATGGGATTAGATGAAAATTAAGAATTTTGAGAGTTCGTTGACGATTCTTGGCTTTGGGTTCAGAATCGTGTGGATTCGAAGTGATTTGGTTGTCGAGAAGTTGAGGTCACAAACTACCCCGAAGATAGTAATGATTATTTAAGGTTGGGAGACAACCGAGATCTTAGGGGTGGTAAGGTAGTCGATAGGGACTCGATGTTCGTCCCATCATCGGCAAGGTTTTCTAGATTTTGAAATGGAGTTGTAATCAGGTCGTGCATGAGGCAAGGTTTGGTGAAATCCCTCCTGTGGGGTAGAGAATCAATCTATCTTGTTCAAGGCGGTGTTGGGTGTTTAGTCGGTGTCAGATTTCGAGGACGGAATCTCTTCTAAGGTTGGGAGGATTGTAACACCCGTAATTTGGAGACTTCCTTTAGTGATAGTTCGGGAGTCTGTTGGCTTTTGGAACGTAAACGTGTTGGGAAATCAGATGAGTTTTGCTATGGAATCATCGAGGATCGAATCAGGTGAGAAGTCGCGAGAAAACTGAGATTTGGGCTGCCGCGAGTTGTGGTGCGACTTGGGGTCGCGGCACAAGCCGCGTAACTCACTGGAAGTGAGTTCTGGAGGAAACGGGCGACTGATGCCGCGACTTGAGGTCGCGGCATAACCCACGTGACGCACTAGTTGAGCTAAAAGCCGATTTTTAAGCCATTAGCCTCATTTCTCTCAAACCTAAACCCTAAATTTCTCCCCTTTTCTCTCCCAAACCCCAAATGACGAACCCTTACGTATTTTGAGGGTTTTTCCCCCTTGAACCATATGATTCTTTCATCATCTAGCTAGTAGAATCTTAAACCCTAAAACCTCCATCTTCATCTTCCTCATCAAGTTCCACGTATGGGAGCTCGGGTTGAAGAGTTGGAATGGGTGCCTTCGGAAAGTCTCATCATCCATAGTGGTAAGCTTTCTTGAAATAAGTTATAAATGCTCCATTAATGGGTTCTTAGTGTTTGATTTCTCAAATCTCGGATTTGATGGTTTTGGGGAAACTAGGGTTTTGATCTTGTTGGAGATTTTAGTAGTTATTATTTGGGGAATGTTTCTAAACGGTTTGGTATGTGTGGATCTAGGTTCTGGAAGTCCTCGTCTTGAGGATTCAAGTGGCCTTCAAAATAGCTCGTTGGGTGAAACCTAGATTTAGTCTAAATATAGCAAGGTAAGTTCAAGTTGATTTGTGAAAACGGTGTACATGCCAAAATGATTATTTTAAAGTGTTTTGCATCTTGCATGAAATTGTTAACTGCTGATCAGTTTAGTTACTTTGAAAGTGTTTAACTTTACAAACTTATATAGCACACATTCTTATGATTTTTGGGCATTTTGATAATGAGTCATAAATGGGTGTGTTTGGTAAGCTATTGCATAAATGATAATATTTGGTTAAAAAGGGCATTTTAGTGTTTGTTTGGGTAAAATGTTTAATTTTGTGTTATGGGACATTTTGAAAGGATAAAGAGTCTAAATTTATGTGGAAAACCTTTTGTCCCGACTTTAACGGTGTTGGAGTCCATTCAAGTATTTTGGTGTGAGTGAGTTCAAGGTATGGATTGGGTACGTTTGATATTTGAAAAATGTTAATCATTGATCAAAAAGAGATTTTGAGTATTTTAGCTTGATGTCGTTTAAAGGAGTCTTGAGGACACTTGTCCGATTTTATATGGCTCAATGTGGGGTTCAGTTATGACGTACGTACAAATGCGCCTGTTGCGTATTGAGGTTGATTTCGGGCTCGAGTGCTTTGGTCATTCATGTTTAGTCCGGTAAGGTTAGACTGTGTTGCATTGGATCCATAGGCACGTAGTCAGTCTGTTTTATATGGTCGATTAGGTATTGTTGGGTGATGACCTTCAATATTCCATGTTTTATGACCGGAAACTTTACAAGCGATCGCTAGGAGGGTTGAGTCTGTTAGTGCTGCCGGAACGGTTGGCACTAGGACCTCCGCCGCTTGAAATGCCCGTGACAGGTAATCTTTAAGTGTGTCGGGCCTTTGGGGTGGGATTCTTCGGAAGACCCATCAAGCGTCAACTGACTTGGGGTGACGCTTGTAAAGAAGTCGTAGGGACACTTGGATGTAGTGTCATTTGTTCTATATGGCCGACAATGAATGAGGACCTTAATATTGGACCTTCCTCCTCGTATATTAAGGTTTGAATGAAATATGTCGTCTCCGTGTTTTGGTATTTAGATTCCTTTTGTTATGGTCGCGTGAGTTTTGGGCCTAGTGTCGGTGTTTTCGGACGTACGGTATATATGGTTTTGAAGTTGATTTTTGGGTGTTTTGGAATATAACGTTTTATCCACGTTTCTTAAATGGGAGTTGGTTCACATGCATGTTTCGAGTTAATTTAGGTTGCAATCAATTTATAAAGCATGTTTGAAATGAGGTGTCTATCTTTGAAAGCGCATGACATTGAAAAGAGTTGCCTCCATGTTTTAAAGTGCATCAATTGAAAGATCATATTCTAAGAGAAGTCTATCTTTTAAAAGTATTTACTCATGTTAAACTCTTGAGCTCACTAGGCGTTAAGCCTAACCTTTTTATTTGTCGGCATGTTCATCAGGTTCCGGTTGGGAGTTCGGTTCTAGCAGTACTACGAAGAGTTGAACCTTAGCTTTACTCAGAGTAAGTAGTTGGTGAGGTCTTCCGTAGGTTGGAGATAGTAACTGATATTGGGTTTAGTAGCACTCGTCCTTATCATAGATCGTATGTATAGAATGAATGTGTGTGTATTGAGGTTAATTCTTAAATTGTGATTGTAGACGTATCAATTATTGATGTATTTAGAAAATTTTAAATTAGTTGCTATTTGCAGATTTAAGGGTGTTACACCAAATGTGATCAGTTAGACTTTAACGTACCCAGTTGGGCTTTAAACGAATCCGGTTGGGCTTTAATGGATCTGGTTGGGCTTTAATGGATTTAGTTGGGCTTTAACGTTACCAGTTGGGCTTTAACAGATCCAGTTGGGCTTTAGTAGATTCAGTGGGGCTTTAACGTTCCCAGTTGGGCTTTAACGTATCCAATTGGGCTTTAATGGATACAGTTGGGCTTTAATGGAACCGGTTGGGCTTTAATATATCCAGTTTGTTTTAATGGATCCAGTTGGGCTTTAACGTTACCAGTTGGGCTTTAACAGATCCAGTTGGGCTTTAATGGATTCAGTGGGGCTTTAACGTTCCCAGTTGGGCTTTAACGTATCCAATTGGGCTTTAACGTATCCAGTCGCGGCATAACTCGCCCGCTAACACAAAACCCAACATAAACAGGGGGTTTCACGGGTTGTGCCACGACCTCAAGTCGCGGTGCAACTCGCGCAGTTCACTGTGGTTTGTCCAAAACCACCAAAATCCAAACTCAAACTTCAAACCAAACGCGGTGCTAACGACAACGCTTAAACACAAGAATACCAAGATTACATAACGAAAATCCGGGGTGTTACACGTAAATTGAAGTTTCGGTGTTTCATAAGTTGGGTGGCATTTGCCTTTTTTTTTGCTTTTTCTGTTCACTAATTAGTATAGTGATGAACTGATTAGTATAGTGGTTGAAGTTCACTGATAAGTATAGTTCATCCACAGTTGTAACCGTGATGATTGTTTGTTCAATGAAAAGTGCATCAATTTTTGTGCAATTAGAAGTTCATCTATTATTTGTGTAATGACTGAAAAAAAAAGAGAGGAAGATTTTATAAGTTAAGGACCCATTACGTCAATTGTAAGAAGTTGAAGATTTATGATTGCAATTCTTAAATTTGCATGCATATGGAAGGCTTTAAACGGCAGTGAAATAAATCACACCTTTTGGCTCTTCATATAATCAAAAACCATCGAATCCGCCATGTATATAAAGGAGGTTGGTTATGTAAGTATGAGTGCAAAAGCAAGTAGAGAAGAAGTTTGTACAAAAGAAGTGAACGTTGACGATAGTTTGGTGAAACATAAAGAGTTTGCTGCGTTTTGGTAAGTCTTTCACACCTCTTGTCTCGAAATTTTGTTTACTATATGTTTATTCTAGACGTTCGATTGTTCGGGTGGGTTTCCGTTAGGGTAACGGTGGTCAACGGTCACCGCTAACACCCCCACCGTTCTTCACAACGGTAGTCTCGGTACACTTGGTTGTTAAACCGTGACCCATTTCGTTTCGAAGCGATAGAACTTGTGCTTCGGGTGGGTACCGTTAATACATTTTCACAACGGATGACCGATGTTTCTCCGCTGTGATAAATGTAAGATATTGAAACTCGTGTTAATGAGAGCTTTATTAGTTGGTTGTGTGATTTCTTGGAAATTATCGAGGATTTGTAGTAAACTGTAAAGAAAAGATATGTACATTACTGTTGTTGGTGGCATGAGATGGGTTTAGGAATATATATATATATATATATATATATATATATATATATATATATATATATATATATATATATTAGTTATGCCATGGATATGAATAGGAGAATGAGGAGAGATGTATTCATGCATGCGAATATCACTTTGGTTTAGGTAGGTTCTGTTGATGCATATATATACATATGTATAGGTATGTACGCGTATATATATATATACACCGTTGATGCACATATATATGTATATGTATGCATGTATATATATATATCTATAGATGTTCATGTAAAAACAAGTCGTAATTGAAGGCATCGACTCATGGGTAGTTTAAGATTTATTGTAGGTAGTAGTACGTATTTTATATTAGAATTTATAATGTTAGTCTTGGGTTTTGAATAGGGAAGGCGTTATCTTCTTCAAAGATCGGTTTGGGCAACGATTAGCACGGTGAGTTATACGTGTATTTTTATGGTTGCATGTTCTATTAAAAATTGTTTACAAGCTTATTAAAGTTTTTACAATATGTTTAATATGTTGTTTATGCATGAAACGTAAGATATTTCCATGATATGTGTTTCAAAATTTGTGTGGCAACGGGGGAATATTACGGTGTAAGTCGTAAGGCGAGCATGTTGTGTGAGCTCGTGTAAGCCGTAAGTGCGAACATGCTGTGTGAGTTCGCCAGGTAAAGCTATGTGAATAAATACCTCCCAATATGTCGTTAACTTTGTGGGTTAAATTATTTTACCGTATGCATGATAAACTATGATGCTTTGTGAAATTCGTTGTTTATATTTTTCATGCATAAAAACCGTGTAATCACTGGGCCCTAGGCTCACCCAACTCCTTTTCAAAATAATATTGCAACCAGGTCGACACTCAATCGGGACTAGTAGCAAAAGGAAGGAGAAAATCTAGAGACGGATCGTCGTTGGAATAAAGGCACGAAGAAGAGTGTCGTTCGAGATTTTAATAGATCATGTTTTAGACACTTTTTCTTTAAGTTTTATAATCTTGAAATATTCCGCTGTGTTGAATTATGAAGACTTTATGGATTTATTTTTATATTTGGATGTTTTAAATAAAAAAAAATGGGACGTTACAATTTGTGTCCTTTATTTGATAATAGTTTATGTTATATCCTGGTTTGTGGTTGCCAATTTCACAACAGATCCATCAAACAGTAAACTCCATATGGTATTAACAGCAAACGAGTAATTTTACATTTTCTCAGGTAATTTTACATTTTCTCCATTCAATGCCATGAACCAGATTGTAGCCACTGCATGTTTGCATGGCATCCCTGTTAGTTGCCAACGCCCACATGAACAACTCCTCTCGTGAACATCCACAATGCATTGATCTTGCCATGGTCCAATCACCTCATATTTGTTTCTTCCATTCCACAATACAGTGTAGTTAACAACTTCTGTCTTTATGGTGCTTAACAACTTTGTGGCTGCCGGAATGAGTGGTCCATCACACTTGGCAATAACCTTTTGAACGTTGACAATTTTTTTCATCAAATATCGTCTGATATACTCTAATGCAGTGATTATAGACTTGTCTCGACCATTTACCAGTCGTCGATTGAAAACTTCACATATATTGTTCAAGAGTATGTCAGAGTGACATTTACCTGTTTTAAGCATAAAAAACATGTATAACATAACAGCCCAATCATCATTATACCTTGTAGAAGTAGATGGTAAAGTTTTACCACTAAAATGAGCTCTGGACCAGTATTGAGAGGGAATTTCTTTCAACCATTTATGTGTTGCCTCATTAATGCCTTTAAATCATCCATTGCTTTATTGAACATGGGGACATTTGAAGCAGTTGCACATTTCCACAAATGATCCTTATACGCTTTCCCCTTCCAGCTTAGTTTCATGTTCTCGTGTATGTGTCTCAAGCAGAACCTATGCTCAGCATATGGGAACAAAGAAGCTATGGCCGGAACGATTCCCTTTGAACAATAAAGAACAAGCATAAGTATACAACAATATCATATCAATAAAAACGATATTTGAACGATAACATACCTTCTGTCCGTCACTAATAAAAGTGAAATTCGAATTTCTTGACAAATTAAGGTCATCCCCAATACATTCCAAGAACCAAGTCCATGAACTAAAGTACATAGTCATAAATTGAATTAGTATACAATTAACATACATAAATCTAAATTTAATCAAACAAGTAAACTATCATACCTTTATGTCTCCGCCTTGACTATAGCATATGCTACCGGATAAGTACCATGATTTGGGTCTATACCAACTGCAGTTAAAATTTGACCAGGAAAAGGGCCTTTCATAAAACACCTATCAAGACTCAACAAATCTATCATACAAGCTTTAAACCCCTTTTTTAAAGCACCAAAGCATATGTAAATTCTACTAAACTTCCTTGTTGGGGAAGATGGGTTAGTTCCACTTTCGACATATATCTTTACTGTAGTGTCAGCATTGGTTCTCTGAAGCTCCAAAATGTAATCCCTTAGCCTCCCATATTGTTCTGCATAATTGATACGGAATGTTTGCACACCTCTAGACATGTGATAATTGAACCTCAAAGCAAGTATACAATGGGATCCAATATCGTCTTTTCAAGTAATAAAATGGTAAGAACCAAGTATCGTATTCCACAGGGATAGGTATCTTAAGTTGCAAGATCTCGAGATGAAAAACTAACTTCAGATGGCGAGTTTGAAGACTTTGTTTGAGTTGGTTAACAGTGATATGATTAACAAGATATATAAAGATAGAATGGGTGCAAGACTTAAAGTGAGGAGTAAACATAAATTGTGGAGGCCAATGTTATAGGAATTCTATAGCATTAGTTCAGCAACAACAAGTTCCACCATGTACTTTAAAGAGTATCCTTCCGGATATCTACCATTGCACTTTTGTTTAGCCTTCCATCAACATATGCCTATGAAAATGTCCGGACGGTGTGAGTGTCAAATGGTTTCTTTAAAGTATATGGAAAAACAAATGCCTTTGTTTTAAAAATCACCCTTCCGAGTCGATTCCCATATCATTCAAGTTGACGTGTTCTTAGTGGCTCATTCCTGAGTCCACTACACTTTAACACTTTGACTAGTGATCAACCCGTCAAGAATCAATCGGTTTGAAAAACAAAGATAGCAAGTTCCCTTGCTAGTAACTCTTCCAAGTATACTTCCCGTATCATTCAAACCGACGTGCTTTTTCATGGCTTATTCCTAAGTCCATGGCACTTTCACACTTTAAGAAGTGATCAATTTGTCAAGAAGTGCTTTTGGATTTATAAAACTTAAAATGACATAGTCGAACAATGTTATTGAAGAACAAAGTCCACTAGTTTTTGGTTTACAACCTCCCTTTTTGTCTTACACCCAAACTATAAAGTTAGCTACTCATTGCGTAAAATAAATTGCAAGAAATGTAAATGACATAAAGTAAAGACATAATGTAAATGACGGAAAATAAATAACGGAAAATAAATGACGGAAATGTAAAATGCAAATAAGTAAAGACAATAAGTAAATAAGGAATTTAAGGACTTAATATTAAAGTTTTCTAGAGAGGATCACGAAATCAGTTCTTCCACATGATGGAATACCAAAAAAGATGATTCAAAACAAGAGAATACTACTCCTATTTATACTAAACCAACAATGGCAAACTAGTAATAAAAAGGAAACTTAAAATAATATAAAGGACACAACAACTAAAGTTTTTTCCAAAGTTACACTCCAAGTGATGCCAACACTCCAACTCCAGCCAACTACTACTTCTATTATTGCCAAAAATATCTGGTTCCATTGTAATAAAAGGTTAGATTTGGATTAATTTCGTTGGTCATCTTCATCAAATTCGTCCATGGCTCTTCCAACAAGCAGATCGGGATGTTGTAGCATTGATTGGAAGTAATGAAATCAGCGTAAAACATATGTTAGCTTCCATAAGTAGTAAAAGACAGAAAAATCATAAACTTAGCTCCATATAACATGTCAGGATCTTAACTTCTTAACAAGAATAAATACTCAGAAAACAATATTAAAGAAGCTGTGGAATAACACTTTAATATTCAAACAATCAATGTAACAGTGAATCAAACCACAACTTGTAAACTTCTATTGAATGATTGAAAGTCACAAGCTTTTACAAACAACCTCAATATTGATGAACATACTCACCAATACGAATTCTACTTCTCTAGAATTAGGGTTCTAACCTTGAGGTTGATTCTCTCTATAAAAACAAAAACTCAGAATGAGTAATTAATCTAAACTATTCTGACTAATTCCATATATACTGAAGATAAATAATAATTACAAATAATAAAAGATCTTTCAGTATAATCTTCCATCATTATCTCCAAACTTCCATAAATATCTTCAAACCAGCTGTCATCCTTGCCATACTGATCTTCATCATATAAGCAGCATTAATACTCTGAGCAGTATTAAGTTCAGCAGTACTAACTCCAGCAGTACTAACTACTAGAAGTACTAATTCTTCAAGCAGTACTAACTATTGAACTAGCAGTACTAACTTGTCAAGTAGTATTAAAATCTACTAGCAGTAGTAATCATGATGTACTGGCAGTAGTAATTCTGTTGTAGCAGCATTAATCATACTTAAGCATTTCTGAGTTTCCCAACAATCTCCCCCTAACTTGACTTTTAGGAAGAGAAGTCAAGTTCTTTAGATGGTCTTCTAAGATGCTTTCAACACTTCAGTTTACACCCCTAGATTAGGATCCAAACCCAAGCTTTGATTGATTATTCGGCTAACCACAACCTTTGCCATTTCTGAGTCTTTTGAACAAATAAGCTTGGCATGCAGCATTGCTTGGAGTTTACCCTTGCTATGCTCATATATCTTGTCCACCAAGTAGTACTCATGATATGCTCCATTCACAGTGATGACATAGACTCCACATCTTTCAAATATCTTCCAGTTTTCTATCCTTAGAAATTTATTCTCCAGATGCAAATCCCTTATCACATGTTGAAGTTTGCTAGGTTCAAACATCATGCACAAGTACTCCATGGCTAATCTGGTTAAGCTCCTTTCTTCTCCTATCAGCTCCTTTTCATACAGTCTCATCCCAACACTAAACATCTCTTCAAGGTCTGATCTTGTACAATTTCTGATGAAACTTCCCCAAGTAGGATACACCTCATAGATGTCCCCTAGTCTCTTAATCCTGAAGAACTTCTTTCTTTGATCTTCCAAGATATCCCAAAATATGATTTCAGGAGCTTGTATGGATATGGGGTCTGCTTGTACTAGATCATCATTTGTTAATGTCATGAACAGTTCAACCTGCTCATTTGATTGCTTGTTGGATGATTCTGGATTTTGTTTTGATTCTGCTGAAGGAGTCACATGAGGTTCTGCTTCATTTTCTGCTCTTTCTTCAACTCTTGGCCTTTTGGACTGCCTTTTGGAAGCTATAGTCTTCATTCTTCTTGCAGATTTTACTTCCATTCCAACAGTTTCTGGCTCTTCCTTATGTTCTTTTGTAGGAGTGACTTCCTCAGGAAATGGTTGTTGAATGTTAAGATCATGCCTTTCCTTCATTCTTCTTTCAGCCTCTTCCCTTTGAGAGGAGTCCCCTTGCAGCTTAGCCATTTATTTCTTATATAGCTCCTCCACTTAACTGTATGCCATATTAGTAAACATTTCCCCTTTGACACCAATTGAACCTTTCAGGAAATTTATCATTTTTCTTCTTTCCTGATTGGCCAAAAAAGTCTTGGAGGGTTGTCTCTTCTGCTTTTTGAGTGACATTCTTTTGACTGGAAGTTTCTTGGCCTGTTGTGCTGCAGCTTTTAAGCTCTTCTGGTATTCTTCATTTAGATTTCTGGCCATTATCAGTGCAAGTTCTCTATCTGTTTCAGTTTGGAGTTGTTCCTCTTTTTCCATCTTTTCTTGAAGCTGCTTTGCTACCTCTTCATCTAGCTCAATCTGACTTTTCTTCTTTAAAGGTTGTTGTTCAGGTTCAACCATCTTTCCTTTTCCCTTAGCATGCAGACTTGCCTTACTTGTTTCTTTTCTTTTCTTTTCTTTGAGAGACCTCCTTCATTGATGACCACTCCTTTGGCCTTTTGACTAGCCTCAGGAGTGTCATTCTTGGCTTTTACTAATGTCTCAGCAATCTCCAGTTCTTCTACAGAGAGCCCTGTTACTGCTGCTTCTTTTACTTCAACAATATTAACTGTTTCTGCTGCTTCAGCAACATTAACAGTTTCTTTTTCTGTTTCAACCTCTTTCTCCCCCTCAACCTCAAATGCCCTCTCAGCTTTACTTTCTTTCTCTGTTTCAGCCTCTTTCTCCCCCTTGTTGGAAGCATCTTTATCAGTTGACCTCTTTTTCAAAACAAACTGCTTTCTCCTCTTCTTTTGCACCAACCTTGTCACCATTTTCTTTAATTTGGCAATCTGTACTTGTTGGGACAAGATTACCAATTTCATTTCTTCTATCTCTTTGCCTTGTTTAATAACATCCAGGTTGATGTTGCCCATTGTTTCCATCAATTCATTATAGTCATATCTGTCCTCACCTTCTCCAGAAGTGTTACCCTCTTTTGAAGGATCATAGGATCTTTTTGTAGTGGAAGTCTTCTGCCTAGCAGAAGCACTATCCACCCCCTTGGTTTCTTGGCACCTGGGACCTTTGAATGATTGCTCATTCAAAGTTGCCATGGGGGAGGTCTTATTTATGTTACCACTGTCCTCCTCTGTGTTAGCAGGAGTAGTGGCAGCCTGCTCACCCATATACTCATACATCTCCTCATTGAGCACCTCCTTGGGGTTGGGAGACACCCCTGTGGTTTCCCTGTAGATATTCTCTAAAAGAGAATTCTCCCTTAGAGGGCTTAAAGGCTCAGTGGGTGAAGGTACAAGAAGGGAAGAAGCCTTCTTTACCTTTTTCCTTATATATGTTTGGGTGATTGGTGAAGTTGGCTTATGAAGTAGAGACTGGGGAATAGATATAGAGTGGGAAGGTTGGGATTGGCTAGCAGTGGGATGGTCTAATGAGGGCCTTGACCTTGCTGCCATACCTTCTTCAGTGTGGGACATCACCATCATTGTAGAGAACAATGGGGTGTCAACTCCTTCCGAGTCCAAAGGGGATCTCTTCATGTTTGAAAAGACCTTACCTTTGGGAATTTTTGGTACATATACCTCATCAAAGTGAGGCATATCCGTCAATTCGTGGGTTATAACTTCTTGTACAAACCTGGGGTACATATAAAAACTCTTTTTACTTCCCAGGTTTGAGACAAGATCACTGAAAATCATTTTAGAGAAATTGTACTTTCCGGCAATGGCCAAGCAGACCAAAGCATAGGCAATGGTACTGTTGAACTCACTCCATCCAGTAGTCTTTTTGGAAATGTAGTGCATAAGGGTATGGACAAAGAAACGCCATTGGGGTGAGAATTTAGCTTTTGAGAACTTAAAGACACCCAATGGGCCTCCATACCCCATTCTTGTAAGAGTGGAAAATAGTTCATCATTAGAGATAGATGAGATACCAGAGGCATCGTCTAGTCGTAGACTGATGCGAATTACCTCTTCAGTAACTGTCAAGGGTTTGTCACACACCCTTGTCTTGATCACTTGCACACCATTCTCAGTAACAATGGTGGCATTAGCCCAAAATTGTCGTTGATGCTCGATATAGATTGATGGAGACACTGTCAGAGCATAGGCGATATGGCTATTCTTCAGAAAATCCACTATCTGATGAAATCCTGCAGCTTGCTTTGGCTTTTGGAGCATCGCGATTTCATTGTGCTCATCGATGAATGCCATGGATGCCATTGAAGTTGAATGTTCTTGCCTGAAAAACTTGGTACTTGAGAGAAAAGGATTAGAGAGAAAGTGAACAGTATTCAAAGAGTCGTTATGATCTTTTAGGCGGGCAAAGGATATTTATAGTGTATGGGACATAAGCAGTATTAACTAACTAGCAGTATTAACTGAGAGCAGTATTAACCACTAGCAGTATTAACTAACTAGCAGTATTAACTGAGAGCAGTATTAACCACTAGCAGTATTAAATAACTAGCAGTATTAACTGAGAGCAATATTAACCACTAGCAGTATTAACTAACTAGAAATATTAACTGAGAGCAGTATTAACTGTGCACTGGCAGTATTAAAACTGCACTGGCAGCATTAACTATACTTACTCTTTTTGAAGCTTATGAAGGTCTGATCAAGGCAATAACTTCCTGTGAAAGATGATTAGCTGCACACAGATAACCAAAATAGCAGGTATAGGAACACTTTTAAAAACATGAGCTCATTCAGAGTTGATCATGCCCACACTTGAGACCAAGAAAGTGAATCTACCCACATCAAAAGCTTTAGTGAATAGATCTGCAAACTGGCTGTCAGTATGAACTTTAGCAACTTGAATGAGCTTCTTTTCATTGCAATCTCTGATAAAGTGATACCTGATCTCAATGTGCTTTGTTTTGGAGTGCTTGACTGAATTGTTAACAATGCTTATAGCACTGCTATTGTCAATAAAAATTGGAGTGTGAAGAAAGGTTACCCCATAGTCCAGCATCTGATTTTGAATCCATAGAACCTGAGAGCAGCAACTTGCCGCAACAATATACTCAGCTTCTGTTGTTGATAAGGACACTGTGGTTTGTTTCTTGCACTGCCAAGATACTAGCCTTGCACCCAAAAGTTGACATCCCCCTGAAGTATACTTTATGTCCATGTTAGCACCACCCAAGTCACTATCTGAATATGCAATCAAGTCGAATGAAGATTCATATGGATACTAAAGACCTAATCTAGGTTGCCCTTTTAAGTATCTGAATATCCTCTTCACAGCTTGAAGATGTGATTGTTTTGGCTTGACTTGGAATCTGGCACATACACATACTGGAAACATGATATCTGGTCTTGAGGCTGTGAGATACATTAGAGATCCAATCATTGATCTATATAGATGGACATCAACATCCTCCCCCTCAAGATCAGCAGTGATCTATTTGTGAGTTTCCATTGGTGTGCTTGCTGGCTTTGAGTCTTTTAAACCATATTTCTCCAGGATGTATTGCACATACTTTGATTGACTGATAAAGATCCCATCTGACTGCTGTTTCACCTGAAGTCCAAGGAAGAAGGTAAGTTCACCCATTGAACTCATTTTAAAGCTTTTATGCATCAACTCTTCAAAGTCTCTACACATCTGATCTTTTGTGGACCCAAAGATGATATCATCCACATAGATATAAACTAGTAGGATGTCCTTCTTACTTCTTTTAATGAAAAGGGTCTTGTAAATGATGCCCCTTTCAAACCCATTCTCCAAGAGATAGGTAGACAGGGTGTCATACCATGCTCTTGGGGCTTGATGTAGACCATAGAGTGCTTTCTTCAGCTTGTATACTCTGTCAGGATATGTAGGATTTTCAAAACCAGGTGGCTGACAGACATATACTTCTTCATCAATTGTACCATATAGAAAGGCACTTTTTACATCCATTTGATAGACCTTGAACTTCATGTATGAGGCATAGGCTAGGAACAGCCTAATTGCCTCTACCCTTGCCACAGGAGCAAACACTTCATCATAATCTATGCCCTCTTCTTGAGTGTACCCTTGTGCCACAAGCCTTGCTTTGTTCCTGATCACAATACCTCTCTCATCCTTTTTGTTCCTAAAGATCCACTTGTTGCCTATAGCTCTATGACCTTTTGGAAGGTCCACCAAGTCCCAAACATCCTGTAGTTTGAATTGAAGTAACTCTTCTTGCATGGCTTCTATCCAACTTGAATCTTTCATTGCATCATAGGCCTTTTTAGGCTCAATCTGGGATAGAAAGCATGAGAGTACTGTGTGTTGTTGATCCTGCAGCTCTTGAAGTCTGCTTTGATTCCTTGTAATGATAGGAGAAGAGATGTCTTCTATTACCAGCTCTGGAGGATGATTCTTTTGTGTTCTAGTCTGAAAACTAGGTTTCTCATTAATTCCCACATCCAGATTGGAATCATTTAAGTCAGCTGAGGGGATCTCATCAGCTACTTCTTGTACTTCATTCACTTGATTCTCCTCATCTCTTCTTTCTTCTTCACTCTGACTTGGCTCAGATATAGTTTCTTTTTCACAGAATTCAACAGGTTCTTTTATAGGCATAGGAAAGATCACAGACTGAGGTATAATGTCTTGAACTTGTGTGTCCCCTGATCCTTCACTTCCTGAACCTGCATAATCATCACTACTGAAACCAAAAGAGTTAGTTAGTGAATCAATGTCAAACAACCACTGAGGATCATACCCAATAGGATTTGGTGTGTTCTCATTGCATTTGACATTGTCACTTTCCTCAATTATTCTAGAAGAAGTATTAAAGACTCTGTAGGCCTTACTCTGAGATGAGTAACCAACAAGAAAACCATCATCTGCCTTGCTATCAAACTTTCCTAAGTGATATTTGGTATTGAGAATTGTACAAGGACACCCAAAAGGTTTGAAAAATCCAATAAAGGGTTTTCTTTTATTTAAAAGCTCATAAGGTATCTTGTTTTTAGGCTTGACTACTAGTACTCTGTTTTAGACATAGCAAGCAGTATTAACTGCTTCTGCCCAGAAAGTTATTGGCAGTTTAGAATCAGCTAACAAAGATCTAGCAGCCTCAATCAGTGTCCTATTCCTTCTCTCAGCAACACCATTTTGTTGTGGAGTACTAGGTGCACTGTATTGTCTCTCAATTTTTTTTTCTTCACAAAAGGTGTTTAGGTCAATATTTTTAAATTCAGTACCATTGTCTGACCTAATGACTTTTACTTTTTGATTAGTTTGGTTTTCAATTCTTAGAATAAAGGATTTGATCAGACCACTTGTCTCATCCTTAGTCCTTAGAAAATATACCCAAGTAAATCTAGAGTAATCATCAACAATAACTAGGCAGTATGATTTCTTACCAATACTCATAACATTTGTATGACCAAACAGATCCATATGCAATAAATGAAGAGAATTGGAGATTGTGTTTACCTCTTTGGACTTATGAGAAGTTTTGTGTTGTTTGCCTTTGAGACAAGCAACACAATGATCATCACATGAATAGACTTTAGAAGTCAAACCTCTTACAAGGTTGTTTTTAACAAGTTTGTTTATTGTCTTAAAGTTAATGTGACACATCCTTCTGTGTCAAAGTGATGATTCATCCAGAGAAGCTTTTGAAACAAGACAATTTAGGGATGAATCAGATGAAACACTTTCCATATCCAAACAGTATACATTGTCCTTTCTGGGGGTTCTTAGTAGTATCATCTTTTCATCAACTACCTTGAATCCAGGAGCAAGGATAATACATTCAGAATCTGTAAATAATATACTAGCTATGTTGTTTGTCACAAACCTGTGATACACTTAACAGGTTGTACCTTAACTGCTCAACATAGAAAACATCTTCAAATGTCATTTTACCTTTGGTTACAATACCTTTACCACTGATTTTACCTCCATCTAGAGTATTCCCAAAAGCAACATGCCCACCATCAATCTTCTTGAAGTTCTTGAGGCAAGACATGTTCCTTGTCATGTGCCTAGAGCAACCACTATCAACATGCCAGATGCTCTTTCCCTTGAGCTGTTGGTTGCCCTGCACATAAGATTAGACAATTAGTATTGATTGGGAACCCAAGCCAAAGTGGTCTTGGGTCTCCCTTTCTCATCAAAATACTTACATTCCTTTTTGATGAGGTTTTTAAAATCAGAACACTTAGTATTTGAGTACTTTGTCAAAATTATTGGTCTAGCAGCACTAATACTAGAAGCAGCACTATCTTTAGAAGTACTAATAGAGTTAGCAGTACTAATAGGTTTGGCAGTATTAACCTTGTTGGCAGCACTAACAGAGTTAGCAGTATTAACATTTGCAGAAGTACTAACAATGTTAGCAGCACTAACATTGGTAGCAGTAGTATTGCTTCTAGCAGCACTATCACTGTCAGCAGCACTATTTGTGGTAGCAGTACTAACAGCTTTAATGCTTTTAGGTATCCAGATCTTGACACTGTCTTCCACATTCTTTTTCTTCATGTGGCTTTTAGATTTAACAACCTTCTTAGTCACATGGTTCTTTTCTTTCTTCCTATAACCAAAGGGTTTTTGAGTAGGTCTTTGAAAGTTAAGCCTTTGGTTCATAGGATTGAAAAAGCAGTATTTGGCAATGTAGTTAAGCTTTCCACAAATAAAACAGGGTTTTGGTCTATTGATTTTCCTCAGATCAACCCCTTGTTTTTGTGCCCATTGATTATTCCAGTTTCTCTGATTTCCCCTTGGTTTATCATGTTTTTGGGGCTCAAATTTATTGCATGCACACTGTTTGCAAGGGATAGGGTTCACAACAGTAGTCTGCTTATAGTGAACCTTCTTGTTCTTTCCCTCAGTCTTCTCTATCTCATTGGACTTGACCCAATGCTTTCCACATCCCTCATTGGTAATGATGTGGTTTTCTATAGGAGTCTCACCACTCACAGTGTTGTCCTTATTCTTGACAGCTTCTTTCTCAGTTTTATTCTTAACAACTACTTCATCTAAAGGATCAATCTCAGTGGCTCCCTCAGGCAGGTCCTTCCTATCCTTTGTCTCTAACAAGTCTGAACTAGGAGGGATGTAGTTGCTGTTGTAGGGTGGTGGTGTGGTATTGTACCCTGTTCCTCTTCTCAGTTTATCATGAATCTGAGTTTGTAGTAAAGAGTCCATTGCTTTAGAAGCATTGGAAAACTTTTCTACATCTAACTTGACTTTAGCTAACTCTCCTCTTAACTTATCACTCTCCTCTTTAGATTTGGTCAGTTCGATTTCTAGGTCATTCTTCTCCCACTTCTAGTAGTTTGTGTCATATGAATGTTGAAGCTCATTGGCTTGAAAACCCTTAATCTGATCCTCAAACCTCTCAACAATCCTCACATAATCTTTTATGTCCTTTTCTAATCTCTTAAGGTCATCACTAATGTTCTGGTTGTGATCCCTGTACCTTTTAATAGTGTTAATGCAATTTTGAGTACAAAGATTACAAGTTACCTCTATTGGGAGATCAGACACCTCTGCCATTAAAGCTTGGTTTTGGATAGCCTCTTCTGATTGATCACTCCAATCAAACCCCATACCTTGTTGAGAGACTAGGGCTTGAGTAGAGTTTCTGTTATTATTGAAGCTTCCAGACTGTGCTTGTTGGTGGTTGTTGTTGTGAGACACTCCACTTCTGCATTCCCTAGCAAAGTGTCCCTTCTGATGGCATTTATAGCATTCCACCTTTGACTTGTCAAATCCTGCTCCATCTTCTCTTCTTTGGGAGAAGTTGTTCCTCCCAGTTCTCTTGATGAACTTCTTAACTCTCATAGAGAGCATGGCCATCTGCCATTTAATGTCCATCTCTTCAAGATCATCCGGATGGAGTTGTTCCAAGTCATCATTAATTAGAGAAGAGTTTCCATGACTAGACATAAAGGCTTCAAACATAGTTTCAGTGCCTTTCTCTTGATTTGCTCCATTGGCAGCACTAACTGATTCAGAGTTAGAGGTAGAATCAATTGATGCTGATAGGAGTGCAGCATTGTGAACATACCCAGAAGGCTTCTTCTTAGCCTCTACCTCAGATTCAAAAACTCTTAGATCATTGTATAGATCATCAAGTTCCTTTTCTTCCAGTTGATCATTCTGTCTGAAAGAGACAGTATACATGGTCCATTCATCACCTAGGGACCTTAGGAACTTCCTGTTTAGATCATCTTGATCAATTTGTACTCCCACAGTAGCTAGTTCACCAATTAGTTTGTTGAACCTGTCAAAAGTTTGAGTCATGGACTCATTCTTGGTTGAGATAAAGTTCTCATACTGTTGGTTCAGTATGGCCTTCTGATTTCTCTTGGTACTTTTGGTACCAGAGAATCTCTTCTCTAGAGCATTCCAGAGCATCTGTGCATCAGTGCAATTGCAGAATTGGTGTTGATATTCATTGGGAATAGCCAAGAGCAAAGTGCTCAAAGCTTTCATCTCTGTCTGTCTAGTCTTTCTTTCTGCATCAGTTTTTGGTGGTGTCCTCTTTCCATCTGCACCAATCTTTCCTGCTTCAGATGAGCCAATCTCAATGATGTCCCACATAGAATAATCAGTGAGGAGTATGTATTGCTTGATTTTGATCTTCCACATGTCGAATTCATTGGGTCTGAGCATTGGAACCTTTGAGACCAAGGTACTATTTGATTCAGCTGTGTTTTCCATGATGAATAAGATTTCTGAGAATACTTGCTCTGATACCACTTGTCAGGATCTTAACTTCGTAACAAGAATAAATACTCAGAAAACAATATTAAAGAAGCTGCGGAATAGCACTTTAATATTCAAACAATCAATGTAACAGTGAATCAAACCACAACTTGTAAACTTCTATTGAATGATTGAAAGTCACAAGCTTTTACAAACAACCTCAATATTGATGAACATGCTCACCAATACGAATTCTACTTCTCTAGAATTAGGGTTCTAACCTTGAGGTTGATTCTCTCTATAAAAGCTAAAACTCAGAATGAATAATTAATCTAAACTATTCTGACTAATTCTATATATACTGAAGATAAACAATAATTACAAATAATAAAAGATCTTTCAGTATAATCTTTCATCATTATCTCCAAGCTTTCATAAATATCTTCAAACCAGTTGTCATCCTTGCCATATTGATCTTCATCATATAAGCAACATTAATACTCTGAGCAGTATTAAGTTCAGCAGTACTAACTACTAGCAGTACTAACTCTTCAAGCAGTACTAACTATTGAAGTAGCAGTACTAACTTGTCAAGCAGTATTAAAATCTACTAGCAGTAGTAATCATGATGTGTTGGCAGTAGTAATTCTGTTGTAGCAGCATAACAGAAAAGGGAAAATAAGATAAGAAAAATGGACTCAAAGTTGGGATTAAACAAAATGATATATCTAAAAAGAAAGAAAAGGTGTTCTTATGCATTGAATTCTCAATGCATATCAATAATCTCCCCTGAGTTTATCCAAATCCATGGCCTTTGCTCTAAAACTTTTCAACACAGAAACATTAACCTCATATTTCCTTTGTAGTTGCTCTTGAATTGATATGATTGGGATGTCAGGGTTCGGTGCAATGTGTTAGACTATAACTGTATTCAAGATTAAAATGAGGGTCTAATGTGTTATTGTTTAATAGTTGAGGGGTTTTATGTTGTAAAGTCAACTAAGGTTGACTAGGTATAAATAGGTGTTGTTGTTGTTGTCTTGTAGATACGAACACGCACGCACACATTTTAGAATACAAGTCTTGCACATTAAGAGAGAATACAGTGAGATCTGTAACACTTTGACTTGTGATTGTATTCTAATCTTGTGACTTTATACAAGTGATTGTTTCTTAATGTGAATAAATTCTAGAAACTGGGATCACAATTGGTATCAGAGCAGATCCAGATTGAAATCAAAAGAAAAATGGAGTTCGTATTGTGTTCTTGAGTTCTTGAATCAAAGTTCGAATTTTTGTGAGAATTAAAGTCTGTAATTGGTAGAAATGAGTTTGCATATTGCTTTCGATTGAGTTTGTATAGATTGATTTGTATTTTGCACTGTAATCGATCGTAATTTTTGAGATTTGTTGAGTTTGAGTTCACGAGTCAGTTTCGCACTGTATTTGGATGGAATTGAAATTGTTTGAGTTGTAAATCAAAATTCATTGCTAGAATTAGTTTCTAGATGTTTAGGTGAGTGAATTGTCGAAGTTTCAGATCAAGAATCAAAATTTTGATGTGGTTTTGAGCATATCAAAGGATATTTTTATCGAGATCTGAAGAATTCGCTAAGTTCTTGAAGAACTCGCTAGAAGAACTCGCAAGATCATCCAAGAACTCGCAAAGGCTCAAGAATTCGTAAAGTTTTTAAAGGATTCGCAGATTAGCTAGAATTCGCAGAGGGATAATCTGAAAAAGTTTAAGGAAAGGATTCGCAGATGGCTATATTACGAATTCCTTAGAATTCGTATCTGTGAGTGTTTCGTAAGTGTGTGTGTTGCGAATTCTGATTTTTCAAACTTGCGAATTCTGTATGTGCTTGTGTAGCCTGCGAATTCTGAGCCCTTCTTTGTGTAGTTTGCGAATTATGTGTACCAAAGTGTTGTTTGCGAATTCTTTCAAGATGTCTGAAGGTTATAACTATGATTTTGACAAGATGACTTTTTCTGAAGCAAAAGCAAATGTTAAACGTCTTGCTAGACAATTGTCAAGATATACAAGCATGGATTTTGATTGTGAAAAAGAGAATAAAAAGCTCAAATTCGAGATATTACCTTTTAAAGTTGAGAACAAGGATTTAAATATTCAGAACTCATCTCTTCTTACTCAAATTAATGTTTTAAAAGAAAATTCAAAAGATTCAAAGAAATATTTCATTTGTTCAGTATGTATTACTAATTCTAAAACTGATTTTGCAGGTATCATTGATGCAAAAGAGAAAGAGATTTCAATTCTTCAAGCAAAGCTGAAGAAGTCTGAAAATCTTACTTCAAACTCTATATGGTCAAAGAAGGAGTTAATGCAAAAAGAGCTTGATGAGCTTAGAAGAAAAGCAAATATGGCTAGTGATACTTGTGAAGGGCTTAAACAGATAAATTCTCAAGTCTTTGCGGAAAGAGATAAGCTGAAAGATCTAGTATTCAGTCTTGAGGTTGAGCTAAATATGTTGAAAGAAAAAGACAACCTAAAAGCTCAAGAGGATGTGAAGAAGATTGAGAAGAAGAGAAAGGATTTAGAGAAAGACAATGCTGAGCTGAAAAAGAAAGTTTCTGAACTAGAAGATCAAATGAAGAAAGAGAAGAAAGAAAGAGTTGATTTTGAGAAAGAAAGAAAATCGTTTGCTCAAAAGTTCTCTGAATTTTCAAGAAAAGCATTTGAAGAGAAGAAAATAGTGGAGCTGAAATGCATTAAACTTTCTCAACAAGTTTCAGATTTCGAGAAAGTAATCATATTGGAGAGAGAGAAATTTGAAAAAGAGAAAAAGAAGATAGATGAGCAAAAGACTGTAAAGAAAGATTTTACTAAAGAGAGAAAAGTATTTGAGACTGAGATTTCTAAGCTTACCAAGAATATATCTGAGCTATCAACAAACATTCTGAAGGAGAAGAATGCGAAAGCTGAACTGCACAAGAAGTTTGACATACTGTCAAAGGAAAGAAACTGTTTGTCTACAAAGATTAAAGAACTTGAAGAGATCATGTTCAAGGTGAAGTTGACTGAGCACAAAACGCTAGAATCAATAGCTCAATCACCAAGAGATGATCCAGCTACATCTGAATGCTCATTCAAATCAGCAGCAAGTTCAATTTTCACACATGTTTCTATTAATCCTTTATTTGATTCAACTGACAGTCATACTTCTAAATCAAATGATCAGATTCGTCCTTCTAACCTTTTCTATGACAAAAATGTTGATGGTTCGGGTAATATCAAGAAGGATAAGTCTCAGAAGAAAATGACCTGGATAAAGAAAGATGAGAAAGATAAAGAGAATTGGTTTTGGAGAGTGAAAGGTTCCTCAGAGGAGAAGAAGGAACATAAATCATTTGTGCATGCATTAAAAGGTAAAAGGAATAATGCTCCGAAAGGTAAAACTTTTGGCAAACCTGATCTCATTTACACTGTCAATCAACTGATCAGGTTAGCTCAAAAGAAAATTAGTTGTTCCTATTGTGGTTCAAATGATTTTGTTAATAAAAATTATGAAAATTACTGGTATGGTTCTTACTATATCTCTCCTAATAGAACTGCAACTAACAAACCAAGACCCAAATACCAGTGGGTACCAAAAGCTAAATCTGTATTGCAGGCACCCAAGGATTAAGGGGGAGAAAGAACCAAGGCTTCTGAATAAATCAGTTCAGAACCCGTGCTTCAAAGAACTATGGCTCTTGGATAAAACAGTTCAAGACCCGTTCCTCAATGTTTCAGAAATTTGGCTTATGGTTACATCAGATCAGAACCCGGTCTTTATTGATAAAACTGGTCATTACTATTCTCACCGGAGAATAAGTAATCCCGGTTTTTGAATATATATCAGTTCAAAACCCGTACTCAAATGTTTTCTTCTGAAGGATGCTAATTAGATAAAATCTTTTCTAGAAGTTCTTCATTTGAGGGGGAGTTAGAGAAGTTAACTGTTATATCTTTTAGGGGGAGGAGATTATAGTTGGTTATACTTTCATTGTTATATTTTTCTGATAAATTGTTGTTTTACAGATATAAAGGGGGAGAACACTTAAATGAAAATATTCATTCTAGGGGGAGTTAAGGATTTTGATTTACAGGTATATTTTTCTAATCCTTACACTCAATGACTTGTTGAAAGATGAACAACTTTCACTTGTGAAAAATGGTTTTAAATGTTCAAACCACTTCCTATTCCTCAAAGATTTTCATGAATTGTGAAGTGTGAGTTTCAATGGTTTTAATTTTGGATACTTAATTGCATATCTGACCGTGTGTTCTTTAAACAAAAATACTTGTGTATTTTCTTTTCATATACTTTGTCAAGTATTCATACACAATGGTTCAGTATATTTCTTGAACTTTGTTATTACCATGTATCAAATGCAAAATCTTTCTATGGTAATACTGCCGTTAGTATTCATTGTTGTTTGAATCAAACATCATTTCATCATTTTATGTGCTTTCATTGCAAATATGTTTATATATTGTTCATATAAAAATCTTACGTCTTTGATTTTCCTTATCATTTTTCTTCATGATAATTTGATCTGATCTTAATCATTGTCAGATTCTCAAAACATTTCTATTCTTTCATAAATATTCATTCATATAAAGTTTTGAGAAATCTTCAATGCTTAACATGCTCCAATTTCATTCTTATTCTTATGAGCATACTTTCACTAACAAATGATTACTTGTGCTTAAATTGTCAAAATAATCATTGTACAACACGTTCTTTTAGGATAATACATGGGATTCGATGTGTGAGCTTAACAGAACTTCCATAGATTCATGATAACCAGTGTTTCCTACCCAAGAAGTATTCCCTGAGTGATTGAGAGGAGAGGGGTAAAAAGATTGAGTGTTGGTGTGTGATGAGGTAAAATGAAAATGAGAGATTGGTTAGATGTGAGCTTTAATGTTTAAAAGAAAGAGGGTGAGAGATTAGAGTAAAAGAATATTAGACTCTGCACCAAACTTCTTTCTGAGCCGGGCAACCACATAAACTGTTGTTTCACAATTATTCGTGAACGACATTGAAAAAGGCACCTAGCCCATTCCATCTCTTGCATACAACCCCACCAACTACTCATTCTTTTCTCAAAAAGAGAATGTTTCACATTTTCTAGGGAAGCAGCACATATGCTATTGGTTCTTCATTCGGAAGATACTAATATTGAAATAGAAGGAAAGTTGTCCCACCTTCGACTCTTCATCATGCACAATTGAGTCTACGTATTATCATTGTTGTCTCAATGATTTACATATTTTGAGCCTTATGAAACACAATCATTGTGATAATTCTTTCATAACATAAGCACGAGCACACAGAACATTCGTTTTTCTGTCAGAACATTCATAGAAAATACCTTGTGTTTTTCAATGATTGAATGGAAGTCCTGGGGATTCAACATCAAACCAGCTCCTTAAATTGTACATTCGTTGTACACAGTGGCTTTGTGCTACTGACAGACATTTCTAACTGTTTCATGTGTTGATTCAGGGTTACAACTCTTAATTTGTCTGAATTTGAAAAGATTCAGATGAATACATTCATGATTCAACGACTCATTCAGATCATACGACAGATTCTCTTATATCATGTATTGGGGGAGATTGATAATTTTCCTATCTGGGGAGATTGTTTATTTCTTCACAAAGCGGGAGATTGCTAACATTTTGTCAAAGGGGGAGAATGTTTTCATATTATCATAAGGGGGAGATGAAAGATCATGAAGACTGTGCTTATTGATTATATGGGGGAGATCATTCAAAGACAAATCTAAACTTGAACAAAGTTTTAATGATTTTAATTCTTACAAATCATTAAAAAGGGGGAGATATATCAAAGTTCAAGTTCAGAAAAGAAGTTTTGAACAGAAAGGGGAGATAATTCAGAGATAAAAGTTCAGATTGTTCAATTAAAGTTGTTGGCAGAGATAAGACAAAATTCAGATGATCAACGGTTATATCAAGAAGAGAAGTTTTCAGAACATGTAATGAAAGGAGGAGATTCAGTTTCAGAGTTCAAAGTGAAAGAAAGTCAAATTTTGAAGAAAAGGTTGATTATTCAAAGTTCTTAAAAGCTAAATCCAAAGGGGAGACAAGTTTAACGAACTATCAAAGATCTTACAAAGTGCCAAAGAGTTGAAGATGTTAAAGTTTTCAAGAAGTTTACAGCTGATAAGGATTCAAAGCTGAAGATTTTTCTGAAGAATCGAAGACCTGAAGATTAATGTCAAAAAAATTTTTAATCTTGAATCCAAAGGGGGAGAATGTTAGACTATAATTGTATTCAAGATTAAAATGAGGGTCTAATGTGTTATTTTTTAATAGTTGAGGGGTTTTATGTTGTAAAGTCAACTAAGGTTGACTAGGTATAAATAGGTGTTGTTGTTGTTGTCTTGTAGATACGAACACGCACGCACACATTTCAGAATATAAGTCTTGCACATTAAGAGAGAATATAGTGAGATCTGTAACACTTAGACTTTTGATTGTATTGTAATCTTGTGACTTTAATACAAGTGATTGTTTCTTAATCTGTATTTGTGAATAAATGCTAGAAAATGGGATCACACAATGGTCTCTGCAATATGTTGTGAAAGAAACGATGCAGTACAAGCATTTACATCCCTCGTTTGCAAACACTTATGGGTCTCAGTATATGTCTTGACCATCCAAGTTTCATCATTTTTCTCTGTTGAGACATGCAACACCCAAGGGCATTTTTCATTTGCAGCAGTTGAACTTGTCCCACTAGTAAAGATTGGTAATCTACCCTTGCAAACTGCCCACAACCTTGTCAAGTCATTTTTCAGTATTACTATATTCCTTCTAGTCTCTATTGCATGAACCTTTATCAGTTTCTTCACATCTGCCTTACTCCCAAATGTTTGCCCAACATAAAAGTTAGGATGTGAAGAATCTTTAGTTTGCTTTTCCTTGTGTACCTCTCTTAACCTTTTTTTCCTCGTTGATTTGAAATCAGAGTCAGATTCACTATCAAAGTCTTCAAGGTTGGTCATGTCTACCTCAACATCATCTATCATATTCCCTTCATCAACCAAAGCTGGCTCCACATTCTCTTCATTGTTTCCATCTTCCTCCAACCCCATATCTATGCCTTCACTGTAACACACCAAAAAGGGGCAAATAAATAAATATGAAAAGAAAAGAAAATAAAGGAAAATAAAATAAAATGAGTTTTATTTTATTGGACAAAAGAAAAAAAAGAAACATGAAAAAGAGTCACTTATATCATTTAATGAGAGTGATAATGAAATAAAAGGAGATTATACTCATTTGGCCTAAAATGTTAAGATATTTAGTCAAAAGGGGTTATAATGTAAATTTGACGAAGATAGTGAGGGTAGAGGGGGCCGAATGTAAGAATCAGAAAGTCGAGGGGGCCGAATGTAACATGTCTAGAAGATGGAGGACCTGTTATAGTCAAAGGACAACACTATTTCAGATCTGAAATTGTGAAAAAGACTTCTCGATGCTATACTTTGGAGCTTTCGATTGGCTTGAGAGATCAAATAATAAGCCAAATATTTTCAGATTTAAATAGATAATACTGCCAGCTACATTTTTCGTTCAATAATTTTCAAAAAATATGGAGAAACGAGAGAGATATCGGAGATTAAAGTCTCCACCTAAAAGTTTCGTTTTCGTCGATTCAAGGTAAAATACTCGACCAAGCTTCGTGATTTTGATGTCTATAGCTTCATTTTTTGATGATCGACCGAACCCTAGTAGTCTCATGTTTTAAGTTTATGTTTTGAGGAACGATTTTGAAGTTCAAAGTTTGTTCGGTTTTGAGTAATGACCAAGATTTTAAATGAGAAAATGTGTCATATTTAATGGACGAAAATTTGTTTTCTTTTGTGTCAAAATGTTGGTAAAAATGTTACCAAGGTTTTTGTGCAAAAAGAATGAAGAAAAAAAAGAGCAAAAATGAGTCAAAATCGAGGTGGAGAGCTTCCAAAATCGTATCAATGGCTGCTGAATATTTACTGTTTCAAAAAGCAAAAAGGGAAGAAGAAAGAAAAGAAAAAAAAGTGGCATTGAGCTAGCTTCGATATCTGGACCTTCCACACATAACTTTACAACATTTCCAACACACCTATTACAAAGTTTGTGTTATTTGCTTTAATGAAATATTATTATAATTTTGTATCAACTTCTTATTTCAATAACTAGTTGCATTATAGTCCAAAAAATATGATTTGGGACAAAAGCCTTGTGAAATTTGAGAAATATCATTGGACTTCTCATAATGTAGTTTTGATCCGGGTTTTTTAAAAGGAGCTTATGAAATTACCAAAATACCCTTTTAATTAAAGAATCGGTATTTTAAGCAATACTTAAGTATTTTGCTATATAAATTAGCATATATGTTAGGTCTGATTTTATAGTAATCATTGTATTTATAGGACTTGGTCAATACTGTGTTTAAAGCTTATCAGTATTGTATTTGACCAAGGGTATTTAAGTCCCTTTGGTTTTTGTTGGTTGTAAGAAAGACACGCACATTCAATACAATTCCTACTTTGCGCCTCTAGACTCTCTCTCTCTACTTTCTCTCTCTAGAAGTTCTAGTGATCTTGGACTATCAATTGTTTGGGACGGTCATTCAATTTAAGTTAATTATTTTCTCAAGATGTCTTTGCAAGCACAGATCTACAAGAATGACCTCATGATGTCTTTGGGGTCTGATACTCATCCACCAATACTGATCAATGAGAACGAATTCGAACAGTGGCAGGATCAGTTCATCAACTTTATTGAAAGGCAACCAAATGGGGAAAACATGATGAAATCTCTGTATGAGGGTCCTATGGTGAAGAAAATGAAAGTGATCCCAGCTACTGCTACTACTCCAGCTACAGCAGTTGAAACTCCTTTGAGTGAATATGACGAAAAAGAGCTATCAAGATATAAAGCAGACAGTCTGGCTAAGTCAAATCTGATCCTTGCTCTTCCCAACTCCATTTATAACAGAATCGATTGCTTCAAACATAATCCAATGCTGATGTGGACACAACTTGAGAAGATTATGCTTGGTACTGCTATGTCTACTCAGTTACGACAGACCAGATTCATGAACAACTTTGAGAAGTTCCAAGCTAAGGATGGAGAAAGTTTGAAGAGTGTGTTTGATCGATTTTGGGTTGTCATCAATGATCTTTTCAAGATTAAAGTTACCAAGACTGAATTGGAGGCTAACTTGAAGTTTTTGAACGCGTTACAACCTGAGTGGAACAAGTCTTGCCACAGAATGAGAAACGATGTTAGAATCTCAACAATGCCAATTCAGGAGTTATATGAAATCTTGATGACAGATGAATCTATGGTAATGGAGAAGAAGGCAAAGATGGATAAGAAGAATAAGCCTCAGTCAGTAGATCCCATTGCTCTTATTGCTAGCCAACTGGTTGAGCAAACTTTGACTGAATCAGCCTATGGTGGGTCTACAGATGATGATGGTGAAGCTCTAGAGAAGGCCATGACTCTTTTGACTCAGCTTTATCAGAAGAGATTCAAGCACAAATCTGGTTCAAACAAACTGCAGTTTACTTCTGGTTCTAAGACTGGCTCTTCTTCAAACACATACACTCCAAAGTATGAACAGATTAAGATAGTTGATCAGAAGAAAGATGATAAAAAGGTGATAAACTGCTTTAACTGTGGAAAGACTGGACATATGGTCAAGGATTGCAGAGTCAAAGTGGTAAAGAATGTTGATTTTTACCGAAAGAAGTTGGCTCTAGAAAAGAAGGAGAGTGGAACTGTACTGCTAGCTGAAGAAGAATACTGGTTGGACCATTCGGACAACGAGGCTGATAATGAGGAGGTTGCGGCAATGTGCTTTGTTGGTAACGATGAAAGTGATGATGAGGAAGATGATACCTCATCTGATGGTTCTGAGGTAATATCTGATTTTAACTATAATTTCTTCTTATCACAAATGAATGTTATTACTAATGCTTTGCATGATTTGCGCTCAAAGGTTATATCTGAAAAGTTTATAAATCAAGAAAAGTCTGATTTTATTGAGAAACTGCAAATTTCTTTAAAAGATGAAAAGTCAGTTTTAATTGATATAAAAGAGAAATTTCAAAAGCAGTTAGTTGATCTTGAAAAATCAAATCAGACTTATCGTGATTCTTTGACTGATCTGACTTCTTCCAATCAAAATCTTTCTGACAAAATAATTGTTTTAGAAAGGAATTTATATAAAAGAGAACAATCTGAGCAAACCATTTACATGAACAAGCCAAGGAGTGAAGAAGCTATTAAGGATAGATGGGGACTTGGTTTTGACAATCCTCAATTTTTAAACAAAGTGATAGACGAAGTTCCCACTATATAAATACGAATATCTAAATCTTGCACACTATGGTCCTCAATTCAAATTCTTTTGGACTAGTGAAAAGCAAATTTTAGATATTGAAAATGAGAAAAGGATATATAAAAAGAAAAATGAAATTCCTTTTGTTTATACTTCTGAAAATGCAAAATATTTTTCGGAAAAATCAAGAAGAGGAAAAAGAGTTTTAAATGACATATCTTCTACCAAATCTTCAATATCTGATGATTTTATTAATCCTTATGCACCTAATACTTCTAAGGAAAATAGTTCTCCAATCTCTTATGATTCGAAGAAATATATTCCTCCGATAGTATTAGAAGGAAAAATCATAGATCTTGAAGATCAGTTAGAAGATCAAAATATTTTAAAGAAAATTGAATCTGACATTATTCTTTCTTTTATGACTTCTAGTCTAGAAGAAAATATATTTTCTCAAAAATCAGATTCTATTTCTAACATCTCTTCTGATTTAAAGGAAAATAAAAAGGAAGTTTCAAATTTTAAAAACCTTTCTCAAATTTCTTCAGATTCCGAGGCTAGTTCTTCTGTGTCAAATGCTAAGACTGTTTTCTTTGATAAAGTTTCTTCTTCTGATTCAATTATTAATAATTCTTTACTGCTAAATGATCAATTTTATAAAAAGAAGCGTAAAAGAAGAAGATCAAAGAAGTTAAAGAAACATGACACTGTTTTAACTAAGAATTATAATGTTTCTGATTCTTATTCTTCAGATCGGACTGTGAGGGAGTCATCAAGACAAATCTGGAGAAAGAAGCGGATATTTGAGGAATATATTGTTGATGAGGATAAATGTGTAGACAAACTTTATAACAGTGATTCATTTGCTTCATGTAATAAAATTTCAAAATATTCTAGAAAGCAAATGTTTCGAATTTCAAAATATGTCTCATGTTCTTCCTCATATTCGAGTTCTGATGATTATGCTTTCTCTTCTGATTGTGATTATTTTTCTGATCATATTCATCGTACTTTATCTGTTAAATCTACTTCTCATTTCCCCATCAGAACTGCAACTAACAAACATGGGCCCAAATTCAAGTGGGTACCCAAATCTTTATCTGATTCAAAGTTGCAGGCATCACATGTTAAGGGGGAGTAATAGGAATAATGGCTCTTGAATACTACAGTTCAAGACCCGTTCTTCATTGAATATTGGCTTCTGAGTACTTCAGCTCAGGACCCGTACTTCATAGACTCGACTTCTAAACACATACAGTTTAGAACTCGTTCTTCATAGTTAAGCTTCTGACTAATGGGATACTGTGAGTACATCAATTTTATTTCCGCTGCATATATTTCTGATTATGATGTGTTCCAGTTTTTCTCAATGTTTCAAGAATCTGAGCTTGTTTATCTAACTCATGAATTTGTATTACCCAAAATTTTCATTTAATATGAGACACAAATTATTTTTATAATGTGAAAGATGAAATAGTTGAATTTTATTTTGTTCCAACTAAATATTAATTAAAAGTTTAAATCTTTACAAATTTTATTCTATAAAGTAAAGTTTTACATTTTTTCTTTCCTTTGAATAAAATATGTGTCTAGGATAAATTTTCAAGTTTTTTTGTTTATATTAAAGTTTTTATATGGTCAAATTTCAAGTCTTACTAAAGTCGAAAAGTCAGCAACATGTTTGAAACTTTTATTAATGCTTTAAAGATATGTGAGTCGGAATTTTTATAGTTTACTTTGCTTAGACTACCTAAACGATCAAACTTTTAGATTGGAATGAAAATATGGGCTAAGCACTTAGACGTTGATCTGAGTGATTGAGATGAATATTAAATTCTTAAAATACAGAAATCTCTAAGTTTAAAAGTTTGTACCTGTGACCTTTCTGGTTTGGGAAAGTAAGTTCCTCGAGATGATTGTCATCTGGTCCCCTAAGGTCAATTGGTCTGGGAGTGATCGAACAGAAATCCTTCTATAGAATCAGATCGAAAGTCATGTTCTACTGGTATGAATGGGTTTAGGATATGTCGATGTAGCCTTTCTGATCCGAGAGAGTAAGTTCCAAGGGGTGCTTGACACCTAGTCCCCTAAGGCCAACTGGTCTGGGAGCGGCTGACCCAAATCCTGCAATAGGGTCAGATAGAAAGTTACGTTTACGGCATGTTCTTTACTTAATAAACTTTTTGATCAAAAGATGCCAAAGTGCACGAGCTTAAAAGATGCCAAAGAGCACACTCATGTTAAGATGCCAATGAGCACAATGCTAAAAGATGCCAATGAGCACACATCTTATGATACTTAGTGATATGTTTGAGTTGCGATAAATCTGTAAATTTATGAATATCTTAATTCTTGATGGCTTAGTGTGAGTACATGCAAAGTTCTCAATAATATTTTTAGAATTGCATTTTCTTGAAGCTAATCGAAGATTCGCATGTGAGCACACTGAATAGATTGCTGGAAGTTTTGAAACTGAACATGTTTTAACTTGATATGCAATTAAACTCGTTCTTTTATCTTACAACATATGTTTGATTTCAAATGATTGATA
This sequence comes from Arctium lappa, assembly GCA_023525745.1. NCBI lineage: Eukaryota > Viridiplantae > Streptophyta > Magnoliopsida > Asterales > Asteraceae > Arctium > Arctium lappa. The sequence continues at coordinate 19,422,532 of CM042051.1, read as the reverse complement.
AATTTGTGATATTTTACTCTGTAGAATTTACTTTGTTTAGTATTTAAAATTTTATATGTTTAGTTGTTTCAAAATTTACATTCAATATATTTTTCTTTATACATTAATATTTGATCATTGTGTTCTCATAAATATATTTTAATGGGTTTATGCATTATTCAAGGGGGGGTGAACAAAGAGATGTATTTCAAAGATTATATCTGTTTTTGAGGGGGAGTGTCTGATTTTCTTTACATGAATGCTATCTCGAATTGTCATATCTAATGCATTTGTGTAGGGGGAGTCAAAGGGTTTCAAAAGGCAAATTGTTTCTATGTCAGCTTTGCGCTTCCAGCATGACCCGCAAACCTTGGTTTGCGCGTCCAACATAAAATGCAAATCTTGCTTTGCGTTTCCTTCATGAACCGTAAACCTTGGTTTGCGCGTCCTTCATGAAACGCAAATCTTGGTTTGCGCATCTAACATGAAGCGCAAACTTCCCTGTTTTTCTCTGTTACTTTGATTTTGCAGATCTTTCGCTGTCTCGTCTCCAACATTTGCATGACCAAGTTGATCAAGATCATCAAGGTCATGAGGGGGAGAAGTCAAGGAGAAGTTTAAGAGACAAAGAGCTCAAAAGATTATCTGCTGATCAAGATTCGTTCAAAGATTCTATTCTCTCAGCTACATCTAATCTTTTGTTGTTCCTGCTCCGAACACCACAGTTCAATCAAGATCATTCAAAAGAGGTGTATCGTTCAATCAAGATCATTCAAAAGAGGTGTATCGTCTTGAGCTTAAGCAGCAAAGAAAAATTTCAATCTGCAAGATGTTGAGAAGAAATTTTTTCTTAAAAGTCAGAAAGCTTCTGAAAGTCGCTTTGTTGGTCCGTGTTGTTATAGAAGATAATTTTTGAAGACCAAAGCGCCAATGATTACTAAGGGAGAGATTGTTAGGTCTGATTTTATAGTAATCATTGTATTTATAGGACTTTGTCAATACTGTGTTTAAAGCTTATCAGTATTGTATTTGACCAAGGGTATTTAAGTCCCTTTGGTTTTTGTTGGTTGTAAGAAAGACACGCACATTCAATACAATTCCTACTTTGCGCCTCTAGACTCTCTCTCTCTACTTTCTCTCTCTAGAAGTTCTAGTGATCTTGGACTATCAATATATGATTCGGGACTAGATATTTTTGAGTTATTTATTTCTAAGGGGATGATTAGAATAAATCATTTATTTATGTAGATGATTTATTAATTAGATCAAAGTGCCGTTAATCGGGTTTATCAATTATTTGGGGCACTTTTATTCGGAAGAAAATAATTATATATTTAATTATTTCCTAAGGAGGTGTTTATGAGATTATTTATTTAAATTTAAATGACGGATTTGAAGCGTTGTTTTTAGTTAAATATTATTGAGACGTTTTAATGCGGAGCAAATGACTCCTATATTTTTATAAGGATAAATCGACGTTAAGAGTCGTTTCAAGCGTAAAAACTTGGAGGTTTATTAATTTCTTTTTGATGAGTTAATAATGGGATTAAAGCGTCGTAATTTGAGTTAAATATTTATCATTACGCTTTAATTTAGAGAGATGGGTTTATAATTATAAAATGATTAATTAGACGTTTTAGGACGTTATCGAGTTTTAGACTTGGGGTTTGACTAAAGTTAGTTGAGGTTGACCACGTTGACAAATGCTTGACGTTTAACTCGTTTGACTCACAAGTATTTTGACGTGAGATCAAATGGAGATATTTGAGTTATTAAAAGACCCGATTTTGGAGTTGACTTTAGGTCGAGTCGGGTTAACCGTAGTTGACTTTTGTCGACTTTTGGAGAAAGTAAGCCATTAATTGGATATTATGATATAAAATGTGTAGGTTTTCAGATGAAAACTATGAGTAGCCGACCTACGTGGAATCAGGTGAGTCCTCATGAGACTTACACTGGGATGCATACCTATGTACAAATTTATTTTCAGCATTATATGATTTATATGGTGATGTGTACTTATGCATGATGTTTCAGTTTACATACATGATGCACTATTTATTTTTTGAAAATTTTACTGATGATTTTAATCGTATAACACTTATGTGAAGGTAACACACAAGTATCCGTTAGGAGTGAAGGTAACACATAAGTAGGCCACACGTACAACATTAATCGTATAACACTTCGCGACTAGACATCCAAATGTTCCTATGACTCCTTAACAAGTTTCACCTCAAGAGTTAGTTGACTTTAGTGTCTATTCCCACGAATTCCACCTCAAGGCCCGACACACTTAAGGACTACTTCCAAGGCATTACATTCAAGCAATGAAGGTCCTAGTGCCTACCTCCATGGTACAACCTCTAGACTCAACTCTGCTAGTGTCTACTTGAAAAGTTTAAGGTCACAAAACATAGGTCCCGGAGTCTAACCCCGCAATACCTATTCGACCATCAGATAAAGACTGACTTACGTGCCTATGGATCCTATGCATCACAGTCTAAATTACATGACTCCAAAAGAATGTCCAACATCCTCAAAACAGTGTAATTTACAAATAAATATGTCTCAAATGCATATAATTCCAAAAGAATGTCCACCACTCTCAAAACATAGAATTAACAATAAATATGCCTCAAATGCATGATAGAGAAAAATAGACCAGACCAATGTTTCCAAGACTCTTTTAAATCAAAACCGAGCCAAAAGCTCAAAAACTGAATTGGCCATCAAATAAATGTCATCAAAACAATAAAACACATTTAACCGGCTTTTATGTAAATACATATCTCAACGATATAATTCAATCAAAAACTCATCATCGGTTGAGAGAAACCATTTTCCAAATGAAATTATACTCTTATATTTTCAAAATGCCTCATAACAAAACAACGTGCATTTTCCAAACAGTTTATAAAACCAAATACACCAAAATGCATTAATCATCAAATAAACTCAATTTGTACAATAAATCACCAAAAGAACACATTCTTGAGATTTACTCATCAAAACATTCAAATACCCAAATATAGGCATTTTACAAGATTTATCAACCCAAATTTACCAAATACGATGCAACAACCGTAATTTTCGGTAAGTAAATGTCACTCGGACGTTTCTGTGACTTGTAAACAGTGGGGTTGTGTTGGAAAAAGCATTGTTTAAAGTCCCTTGGAGTATCGGTAATGTTGGCGTTGAAAAAGTTGAGTTTCGGGGCTTGGGAAGGGTCTCGCGACAATGCCTGACGACTATGACAGAATGCTGGAGCAATGCTGCGACAATGCCCTGTGACATTGCCATGGCATTGTCGCCTGGCAATGTCGCTCCCAGGGGGCTGATTGCTGTTAAATACGAATTTTAAGCCATTTCTTCATCCCTCACTTCCCATTCATCCCCAAACACTCTCTAGAACCAACCTAAAGCATATATGGTGATTTTGGGTCATCCTTTGTCAGGTTCGAATTCTCAACAAGAATTAATTCTCAGAAACTAATATCAAAGAAGTTTGCGGAATAACACTTTGATATTTAATAAAACAAAATAACACAGAAAATATGAAGAACAAACTGTAAACTTGTATTGAATGCTTGAAGCTACAAGATTACACATTCAACCTCAATATTGATGAACAGGCTCACCAATACGAATTCTACTTCTCTAGAATTAGGATCTATGCCTTGAGGTTGATTTCTCTCTAAAACTAAGAATTAATCTCTAATTCTCAAAAAGTTATTCTATCTATTCTATACATATACTGATTAAAAGATAATTACAAAGAATAAACAAATCTGCAGTATATCTTCCATGTATATCTTCTATGTAAATCTTCAGTATATCCAGCTGTCATACTTTCCATCCGGATCTCTTAAGCAGCACTAATTATGCTCAGCAGTAGTAACTTCTTCTAGCAGCATTAACTACTAAGCAGTACTAACTACTAGCAGTACTAACTAGCTAAGCAGTACTAACTTTGTTCAAGCAGCACTAACTTTGACTAGCAGTATTAATTCTACTAGCAGTAGTAATACTCAGCAGTATTAATCTTCAAAGTACTCTGGCAGTAGTAACCACACTTGTACTAGCAGTAGTAACCACACTTAGTAGAATCTTCAGTTCCCAACAATCTCCCCCTAACTTGACTTTTAGAAGAGAAGTCAAGTTCTTCAGATACTCCTTCAGAAGCTTTCCAAGATGCTTTCAACACCTCTGGTTCAATTTCCCAAATTTGGGTCTAGGCCCAAGCTTTGATTCACAGTTCTTCTTACCACAATCTTGGCCATCTCTGAATCCTTTGTACAGACCAGTGTAGCTTTAAGCATCCCTTCCAACTTCTCCTTGCTATGCTCATATATTTTGTCCACCAGGTAGTATTCATGATAACAGTTATCAATAGTAATCATGTATACTCCACAATTTTCAAATAGTATCCATTTGTCAATCTTCTTGAATATGAACTCATGTTTATGATCTTTAATCCTATGGTGTACTCTTTCTGGATCAAACATCATGCACAAGTATTCTAATGTCACTTTGAGAAGATTCTCTTCAGTGCCTTTCAACACAGGTTCATAAAGTTCCATCCCCACTTTGTATAGTTCTTCAATATCAGCTCTGGAACAACTTCTGATAACTTTCCCCCATGTTGAATAAGCTTCAAATGAACCATCAGCTCTCTTGATTCTGAAGAAGTTCTTGCCATTGTCTCTTAGAATATCCCAGAAGATGATCTCTGGAGCTTGCATAGAGATTGGATCAGCCTTCAAAGGTTCCACTATGGTCATGTATGTATCCATATTCTCATCTGTTGGCTCACTAGACTGTTCTGAAAGTTGAACTGATTCTGCTATAGGTATCTCTGAATGTTCTGTTGTAGTACCAGCTGTTTCTTCTACTCTGGGCCTTTTAGACTGCCTTTTGGAAGCAATTGTCTTCACCCTTTTTCCAGCTTTGGCTTCAACACCAACACTCCCAGGTTCTTCCTTTTTCTCTTCTGCTTCTTCTTTGGAAGGTGTAGTTTCCTCAGGGAATGGTTGTTGGATGTTGAGATCATGTCTCTCTTTCATCCTTCTCTCAGCCTCCTCCCTTTGTGCTGAGTCCCCTTGGAGTTTGGCCATTTCCTTGTTATATAATTTTTCAACCTGAGAGTATGCCATATGGGTAAACATCTCCCCCTTAACACCAATTGCACCTTTCAGGAAGTTGATCATTTTTCTTCTTTCCTGATTAGCCAAAAAGGTCTTGGAGGGTTGTCTTTTCTGCTTTTGCTTCTGAATAGGCATCCTCTTAACTTGAAGTTTCTTGACCTGAGATGCTGTCTGAGCTGCTTCTTTCAAACTCTTTTGGTATTTTGCATTTAACTTCTTGGCCATTATTCTTGCAAGCTCTCTATCAGTTTCTGTTTGCAGCTGTTCCTCCTTTTCCATTTCTGCCTGAAGCTGCTTTGCCACTTCTTCATCCAGTTCTATCTGATTTTTCTTCTCTGCAGGTTGTTCAGGTTCAATCATCTTAGCTTTACCCTTTGTATCCTTCAACCCTGCCTCACTTCTTTCTTGTGTCTTCTTTTCAAGGCCTCCTTCATTGATGACCACTCCCTTAGCCTTTTGAGTAGCCTTAGGAGTGTCATTCTTTGCTTTTACTAAGGTTTCAGTTATTTCCAATTCTTCAACAGATAGCCCTGTAGCTGCTTGAACATTATCTGTTTCTACTTCTAGTGCTTCTGTTTCTGCAGCTTTCTCCCCCTTACCATCAAATCCCATATCAGAAATACTTTCTTTTTCTGCTTCAGCCTCTGAATTCTCCCCCTTGTTGAAATCATCTTGAACACTTGTCCTCCTCTTTAACACAAACTGCTTCCTTCTCTTTTTCTGTAACAATCTTGTCACCATTTTCTTTAGTTTGGTGATCTGAACTTGTTGAGATAGGATAACCAGCTTCATCTCCTCTATTTCTTTTCCTTGCTTGATGACATCCTGGTTGATGTTTCCCATGGTCTCCATCAATTCCTCATAGTTATATCTGTCCTCACCTTCTCCAGGAGTGTTACCCCCTATTGAAGGATCATTGGATCTTTTATTAGTAGATGTCTTCTGCCTAGCAGAAGCACTATCCACCCCCTTGGTTTCTTGGCACCAGGGACCTTCAAATGATTTCTCATTTGAAGTTGCCATGGGGGAGGTCTTATTTATGTTACCACTTTCCTCCTCTGTGCTAGCAGGAGTAGTGGCAGCCTCATCACCCATATGCTCTTCCTCCTCCTCAGAGAGCACCTCCTTGGGGTTGGGAGACACCCCTGTGGGTTCCCTATGGATATTCTCTAAAGGAGAATTCTCCTTTAGAGGGCTTAAAGGCTTGGGGGATTCTGGTACAAGAAGGGAAGGAGCCTTCTTTACCTGTTTTCTCTTGTAAGTTTGGGTAATTGAAGAGGTTGGTTTTGCAAGAAGGGACTGGGGAATTGTTTTTGAGTGGGAAGGTTGGGCTTGGCTAGCAGTGGGATGGTCTAATGGGGGCCTTGACCCTGCTGCCATACCTTCATTGGTTTGGGACACCACCATCATTGTAGAGAACAATGGGGTGTCAACTCCTTCCGAGTCCCCAGCAGATCTTCTCATATTTGAGAAAACCTTGCCTTTTGGGGGTTTAGGTACATATACCCCAACAGGTTGAGGTATATCCGTCAATTCATGGTTAATAACTTCTTGAACAAACCTGGGGTACATGAAGAAGCTCTTCTTGTTATCCAGATTTGAGACAAGATCATGAAAAATCATTTGAGAAAAATTGAATTTTCTAGCAGTGGATAAACACACCAATGCATAAGCAATGGGACTGCTAAATTGGCTCCAGCCAGTTGTTTTCTTTGAAATACAATGCATTAAAGTATGAGCAAAGAACCTCCATTGGGGTGAAAATTTTGCTTTGAAAAACTTAAAAATTCCCAATTGGCCTTGATATCCCATTCTGGAAAGAGTTGAAAATAGTTCATCGCTAGGAATAGAAGTTATACCAGAGGTATCGTCTAGACGTAGACTGATGCGAATAACTTCTTCAGTAACGGTTAGGGGTTGGTCACATACCCTGGTCTTGATCATCTGCACACCATTCTCAGCTATAATGGTGGCATTTGCCCAGAACTGTCTCTGATGCTCTATAAAGATGGTTGGGGACACCGTGAGTGCATGAGCAATGGGACTTGTCCTCAGAAAGTTGACAATCTGGTGAAATCCTTCGGCTTGTTTGGGTTTCTGTAGCATCGCGATTTCATTGTGTTCATCTATGAAAGCCATTGAAGCCATTGATCCTTGCAAAAAGCTTGCCTGAAAACTTTGAACTTGAGAGAGAAAGGGTTTAGAGCGCAACTGAATAGTAAGCAAAGAGTCGTTATGAACGTTTAGGCGGGCAAAGGGTATTTATAGTATTCGGATTATAAGCAGTATTAACCTAGAGCAGTATTAACTAACTAGCAGTATTAACTGCGAGCAGTATTAACCGCGAGCAGTATTAACTAACTAGCAGTATTAACTGCGAGCAGTATTAACCGTGAGCAGTATTAACTAACTAGCAGTATTAACTGCGAGCAGTATTAACTGTGAGCAGTATTAACTAACTAGCAGTATTAACTGCTAGCAGTATTAACTGCTAGCAGTATTAACTGTGAGCAGTATTAACTAACTAGCAGTATTAACTGCTAGCAGTATTAACTGTGAGCAGTATTAACTAACTAGCAGTATTAACCAACTAGCAGTATTAACCAACTAGCAGTATTAACCCACTAGCAGTATTAACCAACTAGCAGTATTAACCAACTAGCAGTATTAACCAACTAGCAGTATTAACTGTACTTACGCCTTGAAGCTTAGTCTGAATTGAGTACTGCTATGTATGCCCTGCAAAGATAGATTAGTACCACCAAGAATCTATAATATTCAGATATGTATCCACTTTTTGAGATAATGTTTATTCAGAGTTGATCATTCCCACACTTGTTACCAAGAAAGTGAATCTACCCACATCAAAAGCTTTGGTGAATAGATCAGCAAACTGGTTGTCAGTATGAACTTTCACAACTTGAATAAGTTTCTTTTCATTACAGTCTCTTATAAAGTGATACCTGATCTCAATGTGCTTTGTCTTAGAGTGCTTGACAGGATTATTTACAATGCTGATAGCACTGCTATTATCAATAAAAATGGGAGTGTGTAGAAAGGTTACGCCATAGTCCATCATTTGATTCTGAATCCATAAGACTTGAGAACAACAACTTGCAGCTGCTATGTACTCTGCCTCTGTTGTAGATGTGGACACTGTGGTTTGTTTCTTGCACTGCCAAGAAACTAGTCTAGCACCCAAGAACTGACATCCTCCAGAAGTAGACTTTCTGTCCAAGTTTGCCCCACCTAGATCACTGTCTGAGTATGCAATTAGGTCAAAGGGTGAGTCATGAGGATACCAAAGTCCCAATCTGGGTTGTCCTTTGAGATATCTGAATATCCTCTTAACAGCTTGAAAGTGAGATTGCTTTGGCCTAACTTGGAATCTTGCACACACACAGACTGGAAACATTATATCTGGCCTTGATGTTGTGAGATACATGAGAGAGCCAATCATGGATCTGTAATGATGCACATCCATATCCTCCCCCTCAAGATCTATTGTTATCTGTTTGTGAGTTTCCATAGGTGTACTAGCAGGTTTTGAATCTGAGAAACCAAACTTGGTTAGAATGTCCTGCACATACTTGGATTGACATATGAAGATGCCATCTGACTTCTGTTGAACTTGGAGTCCAAGGAAGAAAGTAAGTTCCCCCATGGAACTCATTTTAAACCTTTGATGCATTAGATCCTCAAACTTCTTGCACATGTTATCTCTTGTAGATCTAAAGATAATGTCATCCACATAAATTTGGACCAACAAGATATCCTTCTTCTTTCTCTTGATAAATAGAGTCTTATCAATGACTCCTCTTTCAAATCCATTTTCCAAGAGATAGGATGACAATGTGTCATACCATGCTCTTGGAGCTTGATGCAGTCCATAAAGAGCTTTCTTCAATTTGTATACCCTGTCTGGATAGCTTGGGTTTTCAAACCCTGGTGGTTGACAGACATATACCTCTTCTTCAATTAAACCATAGAGAAAAGCACTCTTTACATCCATTTGATAGACTTTGAAGTTCATGTAAGAAGCATAGGCTAGGAATAATCTGATTGCTTCTATCCTAGCCACAGGTGCAAAGACTTCTTCATAATCTATACCCTCTTCTTGAGTATACCCTTGAGCCACTAGCCTTGCTTTGTTCCTTATGACAATTCCTCTTTCATCTCTCTTATTCCTGAAGATCCACTTTGTGCCAATTGCTCTGTGACCCTTAGGAAGGTCTACCAGATCCCATACATCTTGTAGTTTGAACTGCAACAATTCTTCTTGCATTGCTTCTATCCAGCTGGATTCTTTCATTGCATCATGTGCCTTTTTAGGCTCAAGATTATCAGTAGTAACACTTATCAGCAACATTAACACAGACTGGCAGTAGTAACACATACCAGCAGCATTAACACAGTCTGACAGTTTTCACTGAACTAGAAGTAATAACTACCTTTCAGTATTAGCAACCTGAAACACTTACAGACACAAGGTTAGTAGTACCATATACAATAAAATTTTCAAAAGTTACTTTATCTTTTGAAACTATACCTTTTTCACTTTTCTTACCTTCTGTTGGATCAAAAGAAACATGTCCTCCATCAAATCTTTTAAAGAATTTGAAGGCAGTCCATGTTCCTTGTTATGTGCCTAGAGCAACCATTATCTTCATTCCAAATGCTCTTCCTCTTGAGCTTTTGGTTGCCCTGCACACTTGATAAATCAGTTAGTCTTTGAGGGAACCCAAGCCAAAGTGGTCTTGGGTTGTCCTTTCTCATTTATATAATCTGTCAGTTTGGTCTGGATGAGTTGTTTAGGAATCTCATGGCTGGAATACTTTGTCAAGATTATTGGCTTTGCAACATTAATACTAGTAGAAGCACTATCCTTGTTAGCAGTAGTATTGGTTGCAGCAGCACTATTTCTGTTAGCAGTACTATCTGGGATAGCAGTACTAACAGTTTTCTTTACAATTGGAACCCAAACTTGAACAAAGTTGTTTGCTTTCTTTGTCTTTAAATTACTCCTTGGCTTATTTGGAGCATTTTTCTTTGTATTAGCAAACTTGTTCTGAGCATGAGACTTTGAAGGTGCTCTTTTCTCATCCAATTTATTCCTTCTTTTATTCCTATAACCAAAAGAGTTTTGTGGTTTTCTTTGAAAAGTGACTCTTTGGTTGATAGGGTTGAAATAACAGTGTTTGGCAAGATGATTCAATTTGCCACAGATAAAACAAGGTTTTGGTCTATTGATTTTACTCAAATCAACCCCTTGTTTTTGTGCCCACTGATTATTCCAGTTTCTCTGATTTCCCCTAGGTTTATCATGTTTTTGGGGCTCAGATTTATTGCAAGAACACTGTTTGCAAGGGACAGGATTCACAACTGTGGTTTGCTTATAATGGACCTTCTCAGACTTTCCCTCAGTCTTCTCTATGTCCTTAGATTTGACCCAAGTCTTTCCACATCCCTCATTGGTGATAATGTGATTTTCTAGAGGAACCTCACCATTCCCAGTGTTCTCCTTACTCTTTTCACTAGAGTTCTCTTCTTCAGAGTCTGTTTCAACCACCACTTTGTCTAAAGGATCTATCTTAGTGGCTCCAACAGGCAATTCCTTCCTATCCTTGGTCTCTAGTAAGTTTGATATAGGAGGAATGTAATTGTTGTTGTATGGTGGTGGTGTGGTGTTATAGCCTATTCCTCTTCTAAGTTTGTCATGGATTTGAGTTTGGAGCAAAGAGTCCATTGCTTTAGAAGCATTGGAAAATTTCTTAATATCCAGCTTGGTTTTCTCAAACTCACTCTTTATCTTCTCATTCTCCTCTTTAGACTTTTTCAGCTGAAGTTCTAGGTCATTCTTCTCCCACTTCCAGTAATTTGTATCATAAGAATGTTGAAGTTCATTGGCTTGGAAAACTTTGATCTGTTCCTCAAAACTCTCAACAATTCTTACATAGTCTTTTATATCTCTCTCTAATCTTTTAAGGTCATCACTCATTGTCTGGTTGTGATCCCTGTACCTTTTAACAGTTTCCATACAAGTTTTAGAGCAAAGATTAGACATTACCTCTGTGGGGATTTCTGGGCTTGAAGAATCTGAAACTTTAGCCATTGATGATTTCTGATTTCAAGGAAGAATGATGATTGCAGGTTTCTGAGAATACCAGCTCTGATACCACTTGTCAGGTTCGAATTCTCAACAAGAATTAATTCTCAGAAACTAATATCAAAGAAGTTTGCGGAATAACACTTTGATATTTAATAAAACAAAATAACACAGAAAATATGAAGAACAAACTGTAAACTTGTATTGAATGCTTGAAGCTACAAGATTACACACTCAACCTCAATATTGATGAACAGGCTCACCAATACGAATTCTACTTCTCTAGAATTAGGATCTATGCCTTGAGGTTGATTTCTCTCTAAAACTAAGAATTAATCTCTAATTCTCAAAAAGTTATTCTATCTATTCTATACATATACTGATTAAAAGATAATTACAAAGAATAAACAAATCTGCAGTATATCTTCCATGTATATCTTATATGTAAATCTTCAGTATATCTTCAGTATATCCAGCTGTCATACTTTCCATCCGGATCTCTTAAGCAGCACTAATTATGCTCAGCAGTAGTAACTTCTTCTAGCAGCATTAACTACTAAGCAGTACTAACTACTAGCAGTACTAACTAGCTAAGCAGTACTAACTTTGTTCAAGCAGCACTAACTTTGACTAGCAGTATTAATTCTACTAGCAGTAGTAATACTCAGCAGTATTAATCTTCAAAGTACTCTGGCAGTAGTAACCACACTTGTACTAGCAGTAGTAACCACACTTAGTAGAATCTTCAGTTCCCAACATCCTTGGCTCAAATCCTTGGGTATTATGGAGGTAAACCATCATCAAGTGAAAAGATTAGAAGTTTTTGTCAATGATTCACCATCTCCATCTTCATCTTCAACCTCAAGCTAAATTTTAGGGTTTTCTAGGTTTTCACCAAAACCTAAGTGGTAAGTTTAACCCCTCCTTTTCTAAACCTTAATAGGTGATGTAAATGTTTCATTGATGATTTTTAGTGTTTGATTCATTCAGTTTCGGTTTGTAATATTTTGGAAGGTTTAGGGTCAAAATTAGGGTTTTGGACCAAAATGGAGATTTTGGTGTAATATGTTTGGGGATCGATTATAAATGGCTGAATGTGATAATTTGTGGGTGGAACTTGTGAATCTAGGTTTTGAAAGGACTTTGCTCGTAGATTCAGATTTCTTCAAGAAGGCTCAAGTTGGATAAAATCTAGATTTAGCATAAATCTAGCAAGGTGAGTTCAAGTTGATTTGTGAAAACGGTGTACATGCCAAAATGTTTATTTTAAAGTGTTTTGTGTTTTGCATAAAATTGTTAACTGCTGATAAGTTTTGAGTATTTTGAAATAAAAATATGTTTTACTTGGTGTTTGTCAATGTATTGGGTATTTTGGTAAGTTTTCATATTTGATAAACTTAGGTTGTTTTAGTCTCACAAAATTCCCCTATTTAGGATTTGGATGTCTTGATAAATATTAGCATGGTTTATGCATTTTTGGTAATTTGTGCAAATAAAGTTCATTTTATGATTTCTACATCTTTGGTGATTTTTGTACAAATATAGTCTAATATATGATTTATGCATTTTTGGTGTATTTGATTTCATAAATCATTTGGAAAATCTTTTGTCCCAATCCGTGATTGTATTTGGGTTGTAGTAACATACGTACCTGTTATAGATCGTATATAGGAATTGAATGGTGTTTATTGAGGTTAAACCTTAATTGTTGTTGTAGTTGATTTAGTTATCGTTGTACCTGGAAAATTTTAATTTGTCGCTATTTCTAATTTTGAGGGTGTTACAAGTTGGTATCAGAGCATAAGTTTGAGAGAATTAGGTGTTGATTTTGGATGCCTAGACTCAAACTAGCGTTCTTTTAGGTGATTGAAAGTGAAATTGTACCATTAGGTACCTTAAGATAGGATACTTTGGAGTTGATTGGGTCGCTAGAAACGGGAAAACTTGTCAATGATAGCAAGGATGATCATGTACGGTACCTTCATAATGCCACCTGGCCAGTGTCATGGTGAACCTACATGTTACATGTGTATACTTGTACTACCTTGGTGTGATGACCGTTGGGGTAGTAAAGAAGTTCCTAAACGAGTACCCGATAGAAGAGTTGATGATTATAGCATTGTTACTTGGGGTGATGAGTAAGTATGATAAATGCATTAAGTTGACCATTTTGGGTCAGAGTTATTGGTTGGTTTAGAACCGTAAGCTTATTAGTTGACCCTATTTCAAAAAAAAAAACTTTAGGTGAATTGGTGAAATCGTCGATGATTGCCTTAAGATGTTTGAACATCCGGATGACAATAGTATGACGAAAAATTGTGGAACGTGATTCGGGGTGTTGAGTGCCGACCAGGTCCATACACGAAATTTATTTCTAAAATGAGTGGACATCAGTTGCTTCTCATGTTTTCAAAGTGAAAAGTGAGTTTTGTTACGAAGCCTTCGTAAAGCATACAACACTCATTAGATTTTAAACCGTGAGTTTAAGCATGCATGAAATTGTTTTGTGGCACGTGGTTGCAAATATTTTCATTGAAAATATTTTATCCCCGTTTCGTGTCTAACGTTATTTTCGGATATTGTGACATCCATGTTTTAATCTTATTTGGAGTATTGGGCAAATAACTGCGAAATTGTGACCTTGACATTGGATCTCCTCCACGTATGTTAAGGTTTTAAAGGAAAAGTTATTTCCGTGTTTTCTGCGTAGGAGTTTTCTTGAAATTTTTATTCCATGTGAGTTGTGTCGAGTTTACGAAATATTAATTTTTGATGTTTTGCTACGCGTGAGTGAATTTCGAATGCGTAAGTTTAAATTTTATTTCGTGTAAATTTACGAGCTTATCGGGCGTCGAGTCCCATGTAAGTTTTGTTAAAAATGGTCGCTTTATCTTACGTCGTGGTCTAAAGATTGTAACATTTTAAGACTATTTGTCGTCTTATGCTTTTATGTCGGGAAATTAAAATTTCGACGTCGTTTGATTTTAGCGTTAGTGAGTCTTATGAAAATCCAGTTGGGTCTTATGGTGTCTTATTTTATGACATTTTGAGTCGCGTAGACTTGCATTATTGCGTGCATTAACTTACGGGTTTTGTTTAATACTTTTGTCTCATACAAATTTGCTCCTGTGCTTTCGTAACCATAAACACGTTTATGAGTTTTATTAATGAATGTTGACTCACATATTATCTTGGGAAGTTTCAATGTCATGGGGTGTCTCTTTGAGGCTTTAGGCAAACGTGCTACGTCGTATGCTATTTAACATTTGAAATGACTTACACTTTTGTGCGGGTAAGCATGTGAAAGAATCTTTAAAGGTTCAAGTTGAACTTTTGCTTTATAACTCCTTCAGTTGTTGATTCTTTTTTATCGTCTCACACAATGCATTATATCGATTTACGGACATACATGGTTTTATAGCCACCATTTTGGGGCAAGTGCACTTTATTCGTGTTGTCTAAGGTTTGGAAACTGATTAAAAATTTATTTACGTTTGGTCGAGTCGCATACACCTACAGTTTTATGAAATTTGAGAAATAAGTTTATGTATGTAGGTTTTGTTGGGAAATTTCATTCCACGTTATTTTAAGGTTAAAGGAAGATTTTGGAACTTGATCTTGAGCTTGAGAAGTCCTACTCTTGGGGTTTGTACACATATTTGTTCCCCACTATTTTAGTACATAAAATTATTTTTCTCTTACGTACTCGGCATAAACCGATGTATATGGCCTTGTTGAAAATTTTACTACATGACATTTTGCGGTCTAATGAAAAGAATTTTTAGTGGAAACTGTAAAATTCCTCTTTTGGGATTGTATGAACATCGTTGCATGCTAGGACCTTAGCGGTCCATTTGAAATTTGTTGCACTCCTTCTGTTACCGCTACTAATAACGTGAGTTATGATCAAATGCTTTAAAAGTGATTTTATATGTGTGGCAGTGGTGACCACTATGCACACCTACCGAGTAAACGGTAGTAGATTTTTACATGTACGATAAATTGTTATAAAACTTTTGCGTTTAAAAGTTGTACAAAATTTCAACTTAACATATTAGTTTGAAAAACCTTGAACTCATTGGGGCTATAGATTTAAAACTCTACCGTGAAAAGAGTTGTATTTTGGAACTAGGGAGTCCTTGGGAAATGATGCGGCGACATTAAAATTACGCATTCTTCCAGTTATGTAAGCGATAATCTTTCCTTTCGGTAAAATTGCGGGTTAAAACCTTGTGCGGTTGGTTTTGAATGGATGGGTTGGAGTTGACATCATGCTAAGTGTTAGTGGTGTACCATCTTTATGGGCACCCAGGAATATTGAGGATGTTTTAGTATGTTCGTAAAGCTATATGATTGGAGTTCATGTCCATACTAGGTGTCGACTTTAAATCTTTTGAGAATTGGCTCAGTGCAAGCCGACTTGTCCTTTTGAGGCCAATGATCTTTAGAATGTTTGGAAATATCCCGTTGGATTATGAGGAATGTTAGCCTCACGGTGGTGGAATTTAAAGGGAGATTAGATGTTGGTAATTAAGTATCGATGTGTATAAGCTTCCCTGATATGGTAAATATCTTATTGATGAAATGTTTGAGGTTGGGAGCGGATCGGGGTTGAGTGATAGCCAGATCTACTTTAACCAATTACTTGGAGAGCGAATTGGTACGCCTCGGAAGGACGCCCTTGGACCATTAAAATTTTAGAGGATTCCTTGGAGGTTGATGTCGAACTTTGGTTTGGGTTCAGAAGTATGTTGAGCTGAGGTGTATTGTTCAATGAGAAATTAAAGTCACAAACTACTCTTGAGGTAGTAAGTGTCACCCACGGTTGGGAGACAACCGTAGTATTGTGGGTAAAGACTGTTTTAGTGAGTTAAGTGTTCACTCGAATATAAGTGTAATGTGCTCAAGGGCCTGCTGTTGTGAGTATCAACATAAGGGTTATGGCAGTGGTTTTGGGAAATGGATTAGGGAAAATATATCCTATGGGTAACGCTTCATTAAAATCTAGATTTCGAGGACGAAATCTCTTTTAAGGTTGGGAGGATTGTAACACCCGTAATTTTCGGTAAGTAAATGTCACCCGGACGTTTCTATGACTTGTAAACAGTGGGGTTGTGTTGGGAAAAACATTGCTTAAAGTCTCTTGGAGTATCGGGAGTGTTGGCGTTGAAAAAGATGAGTTTCAGGGCTTGGGAAGGGTCTCGCGACAATGCCCGACGACTATGACAGTGTCATAGTCTCACTGTCACAATCACATAGAAGGTACCGAATGCTGGAGCAATGCTGTGACAATGCCCTGCGACATTGCCATGGCATTGTCGCATGGCAATGTCGCTCCCAGGGGGCTGATTGCTGTTAAATACGAATTTTAAGTCATTTCTTCATCCCTCACTTCCCATTCATCCCCAAACACTCTCTAGAACCAACCTAAAGCATATATGGTGATTTTGGGTCATCCTTGGCTCAAATCCTTAGGTATTATGGAGGTAAACCATCATCAAGTGGAAAGATTAGAAGCTTTGGTCAAAGATTCACCATCTCCATCTTCATCTACATCTTCAACCTCAAGCTAAATTTTAGGGTTTTCTAGGTTTTCACCAAAACTTAAGTGGTAAGTTTAACCCCTCCTTTTCTAAACCTTAATAGGTGATGTAAATGCTTCATTGATGATTTTTAGTGTTTGATTCATTCACTTTCGGTTTGTAATATTTTGGAAGGTTTGGAGTCAAAATTAGGGTTTTGGACCAAAATGGAGATTTTGGTGTAATATGTTTGGGGATCGATTATAAATGGTTGAATGTGATTATTTATGGGTGGAACTTGTGAATCTAGGTTTTGAAAGGACTTTGCTCGTGGATTCCGATTTCTTCAAGAAGGCTCAAGTTGGATAAAATCTAGATTTAGCCTAAATCTAGCAAGGTGAGTTCAAGTTGATTTGTGAAAATGGTGTACATGCCAAAATGTTTATTTTAAAGTGTTTTGTGTTTTGCATTAAATTGTTAACTGTTGATAAGTTTTGAGTATTTTGAAGTAAAAATATGTTTTACTTGGTGTTTGTCAATGTGTTGGGTATTTTGGTAAGTTTTCATATTTGATAAATTTGGGTTGTTTTAGTCTCACAAAATGCCCCTATTTGGGATTTGGATGTCTTGATAAGTATTAGTATGATTTATGCATTTTTGGTGATTTTGTGCAAATAAAGTCCATTTTATGATTTATACATCTTTGGTGATTTTGGTACAAATGTAGTCTAATATATGATTTATGCTTTTTTGGTGTATTTGATTTCATAAATCATTTGGAAAATCTTTTGTCCCAATCCGTGATTGTATTTGGGTTGTAGTAACATACGTACCTATTATAGATCGTGCATAGGAATTGAATGGTGTTTACTGAGGTTAAACCTTAATTGTTGTAGTTGATTTAGTTATCGTTGTACCTGGAAAATTTTAATTAGTCGCTATTTCTAATTTTGAGGGTGTTACATACGAAAACCTCGTCAAATAGTCAAAACATTTGATATATATATATATATATATATATATATATATATATAGAGGGATAATAATTTAGAAACCTTCTAAATGTTACAAACTATACAAACCCATCTAGGCCATCCAAATTTTTGATCAACAGTTGAGAAATTTTAGAACTTAAATTAATTTAAAAAATAGGGAGAAAATAGGGAAAGGGTAGTTTAGGAATAGTTTTAGTTATTTTAAATTTAAATTTTATTAATTAACTTGAATTATCTAATTATGGTTACAAGATATCCTTAATTTTCTCCATATTTATCTCTCATTCTATCTAAAAAATAATTCGGCCACCACCACCATCATCTCCATCGTCATCACTACGACGGCGATCGAGAACCACCGCGGTTCTCCACTACTCCATCCGACGACTATCGTGCGCCGCCGCCGTCCGCCAGGAGCCTCCTTCGCCACCACACGTATCGTGACCTCCTCCCACGAATCTCCGACGAGTTTATGAAATTTCAAGTTCATACAATGTTTGTTCGAGTTTCATAAACTATTTTTTTTGAAATTTTATAGTTTCATATATTTTCATAAACGGTTTCATATATTTTTATCCATATGAATAATCATATTTTAAAGTTTCATATATTTTTCTCTCATATGAATATTCAGATTTTTTCGAAATAATCATATATTTTTTAAGTTTCATGTATTTTTCTCCTATATGAATAATAAGATTTTTAAGTTTCATACATTTATCCAATATGAATGATCAGATGATTAGACGTGAAAATTTCAAAAAAACATTTTATGAAACCAAAAAAACTTGAAACTTTCGAAAAAACAGTTTATATATGAAAGTCGAAAAAATTATGAAACTTGCCGGAAATGGGGAGGTCGCCGGAGTGGGAGGTCACCGGAAGTGGGAGGACGTCACCGAAAGTGGATGGTGACGGTGGATCGTGAGTGTGTGTGTGTGTGAGAGAGAGAGAGATGGAGAGATAATTAAGGAAAAGATAATTAAAGAATTTAATTTTTTCCTAAAATTACGAAATTTGTAAAAAGACATAAATGTCTTGGTTTGTATTGTTTGTAACCTTTAGAAGGATTGCAAATGAAGGTGCCTATATATATACATATATATATATATATATATATCAAATAGAACACATTATTATTCAAAATATACATTTTGGCATGTACATAGTTTTCACAAAGCAATTTGAACTCACCTTTATAGATTTAGACTAAATCTAGGTCCCCCCCCCCCAAAAAAAAAAAAAAAAAAACTTGAGTCTTCTTTGATGAAGACTTGAAATCTTCAAGCAATCTCCGTAGATCTTATACCAATACATCCACAATGTTTCCTTCACTACACAAGTCATCAAAATCACACCAAAGTTAAATGATGAAAATATCAAACCCTAGTTTGACAATAAAAGAGATGAGGAGCTTACCACCATAAAATATTCTTGGATACTCAAATAAACTTCAAACCACTTGATATATCCTTGAAGAGCTCTAAAAAACGATACCATAGTAAAAAGAATTGTCAAAATCGAAGCTACAATGAGAGAGAGATATGACCAAATGAAGAAAACCTTACACAATCAGGCATTTAACACTCTGGACCCCGACTGTGATTGTGACATGCGATTGTGCCCCATATGTACCGAGGCTTCCCTTTTTTGTGTGATAGTGCCATGCTATACTCACATCCGTCACTATCGCAGGCACTATCGCCCGGCCGTTCCTCGACCGTTTTCCCGGTCGTTCCTCAACCGTTTTCCTGGCCTTTCACTGACCATTTTCTCGGTTGTTCACCGACCGTTTTCCCCCGCCGTTCTCCGACCGTTCACCAACCATTTTCCCCGCCGTTTGTAGAAGATTTGGGGTGTTACAATTATATAAACAAAATAAAATTATTGTAAGGCAACATTTATGTTTTAGTACAGGTCTTCTTAAATATCAGGTACCTTATTAAAACGATACTTGGAGTAGCGTTTCAATATATTTCACGAGTTTTTTTGTCACTTCTAATTATTAGTTATTTAAGTTTATCAATTATTTTTATATTGTTATTATCCAAGTCGTTAAATAAATATACCAAATTTTAAAATGTTTTTAAAAATTATATAAAAGTTAAAGTTATATTTCTTTTATTTCTTAAATAATAAACCTTGATAAATATTTTAATTAAATATTTAATTTTGTCTTTTTTGAGAAATTATTAATTTTGCTGCTTTTAGTCTCTCTTTCGATCAACCATACATATTGATAGACAAAACTTCTATTATTTGATGAATAGACAAATTAATGTTTAATATATGTAAAGTTGACTAACTTTTCATAATTGCTATTTAAAATCATCAGTTAACATCATTTTTTTCTAAAAAAATTGTATTTGGTAATACAAATCCAAAATTTATATCATTATATATATAGAAAGAGAGTGGATTCATACGAGAACAATATATATTTAAGATAACACGAGAACGATCGAATCAATACAAAATCATATATGATTCACGCGACTTTCCCTACGACTTAAGTCGAGGCTAGGTCGGCCGCGTCCCTTTTTTTCCCGGTTAATGTAAAATCACATATGATTTTGTACATAATTTACTGTTTTCTAGTTTGCTTAAATAGTTAACGTTCTCGTTTAAACCTTCCTCTCTCTCTCTCTCTCTCTATATATATATATATAATAAATCAAATTAAAATTCTATTAGTTAATATATTTTATTATTTTATTTTATTTGTCACCTGGTTTGTATTGAATGAATATATATATATATATATATATATATATATATATATATATATATATATATAGTGGAAGGATATTTTTCAACCCTGAAAAATGTTGCAACCCTTGCAACCCACATTTTAACCGTTGGATTCATGATCGACGGTTATTTTATTTTTATTTTTCTGTTTTTTTTAATTAAAAATATTGGCCCCCATATCTATTGTAACCACCGATCATGAATCTGACGGTTAAGATGTGGGTTGCAAGGTTTGCAACCTTTTTAAGGGTTGCAAATGAAACAATCCCTATATATATATATATATATATATATATATATATATATATATATATATATATAATTATTGATTTCTTTTAAATATATTATGAAATGTTAAAAAAAAATTTAACATGTTATTTTTGGTTAATATTTATTTTTGAACTAGTTTATCAACTAACTTTTGTCAAAACGTAATTAGTTAATCAGGTAGATTATTAGCCACCAACTAATTAATTTACCAGTTAGTTTGTCAAATCTAGCCTTACCCGTGTTGTTTACTTGCCTAAAAATCAATGCCAAAATTATGATTACTCTTTCGATAACAAAAGTCAAAATTTTAAAATAACACACAGTTACAAACAAAACATGAATTATGAAATTTACGTTTCATTGGTTTTGAAACTTCATTTTTATTCCACTGTGAATATTTATGGTTGTTCATCAGAGCCCCTGACATTAGACAAGGTGCACATAAACTGACCAAGACACCCATGTATGATTAACAAAAAAAAGAACTTTTAAAAAAAAAAAAAACTAAAATAGTAAAAATACATGTTTGTAAAGTATTCGAATAGAAACATAATATTGCAATGTATTTTGGACTGATTATTGATTGAAGGGCATTATCAATGCCTAATCCATTTTACCGAACAATAACAATCATAGAAACACATAAGAAAGCATGCAAATTACAAATGCGTGTAATTGAAATAGGAACGGTACATGCCCACAACCGGCCCATATAAATGAATGTCTTGATGTCGAACCACAATTCTATATGTTGGGTTCTTTGATTTCAACTTTTCCACCAATTCTAGAAATTGTTGCAATTTTCTTTCATAGCTTTTAATGTGAAATCGAAAAGCTTCTTCAATCATGGATTATCCTAGGAAGAAAATTTCAATAATTTAGACATAATCTTGATTTTGAATATTTCTTAGAAACTATGAAACATAACAAAATCCTGTATAAAAAACTCATTCCATCATTTCATGTAACACCCTCAAATTTGGAAAGAGCAACTAATTTAAAATTTTCAAATATACCTCAAAAATGGATGAAACTTCATCCGACAAGTCCATACTTAAAATACGATTCTAAAATTATCCATCAACAAAACAAATAAAATCTTACATAGGGACAAATTCAACGTCGGGTGTTACTATAACCCAATAACAATTGCCATCTCCATAAGTGCGGAAGGTTTCACTGAGCTACTCTCTTTCGTGCAGGACTAGCACTCATCTCACCACGAAGTCGCTAGCAACAAAACCCCAACCAAACCTGATGCACATGCCGACAAATAAAAAGGTTAGGCTAACGCCAAGTGAGTTCAAGAGTTTTCAACATGAAACAAATATATTTGTTATAGGGAAGAATGCAGTTTAAATCATTATCTTTCAAAATGATTTATTTTAAATATTAAACGACTCATTTTTCAATAACACACACCTTTAAAAATAAGTAACCCAACACAAACATTCTTTCGTAAAACAATTTCAACCCCAAACTCACCCAAAACGTGAATAGTAATTAATCTCCCAATTTATAAAATTGTGAATAAGACTTTATTTCTCGAAACACCCAAACACGGGAGCGCATAATACTCAGCCCATAAATCACGAATAAAATCCGTATATACAAAACGTCACCGAAAACATGGATAATAAAATAATACTATTTAATACCCAAATAACACCTTCCGGTGACGGGGGAGACCCGATTCCGTAGTATGTGGCGGAACACAAAGTTAAGTCACCTAGCCACATTGTCGAACTACACCTCAGATCGTAACTGTATTGCCTGCTCTGCTGAGCTACACCTCTAGTCGGACTTTATTTCAAGTCCCAAAACACCGTATCTCCCATTGCCTACTCCGTCGAGCGACACCTCAAGGATACACGATCTTATTGCTTGTTCAATCTCTAGTGGAGTTTCATCCTCAGGGTACTCATTCGACCCCTAGTGCCTACTCCCTAGCATTCAATATAGGAGTCACAACTCCTTACTTGATAACTCATGATGTCTAACCCTCGTGCACAATAATTAGAACATCGCATCACAAAACCCATGGTCCTGGAGTACAACCCAGAATGGTTCATCTCCGCCGAACAACTGGGACAACAACAATGCCAGCCTGACATATCACCCAAGATGAGAATGCCAAGATTCCTCACCATTAACTACGACTGCCTTACATGCCTATGGATCCAATTATGCAACACAGTCTAAAATTTCATGACTACACAGGAATGACCAACGTGCTCGAGCAAGTAATTATCCTTAATATACCACAAGATGCATACTGATGCAAAACATAAATGGGGCTCTATATTGAGCCATTAAAACTGGACGAATGTCCTCAAGACCCGATACCGACGAAAACCGAGCTTTAAGCCCAAAATCAAATGACCATATGTTAACGTCCACAAAATGCAATAAAATGCAACGACCAAGGTTTATGCAAACACATGCTTCAACTACATGAATAACTCCAACATACTTTAGATTGAGAGAAATCATTTCCCAAACAAGTTTATAATCCCATTGACTCTTTCTAAATTGTCCCATGACACACATTTAAATTGCAATTATTCATGGGATTTACACCCGTATAATAAGTCATTAAAATATCAATATTAAAGGTTTACTCAATAAAATACTTGAGTTACATTTTTTCCCCAAACCCAAAAAGCTTGACAACTTCTAAAACGTTCGCAAGGTTGGAAATGACCAAATGTCACTGACCCACACGTTGGTAATTTTTAAAACATTCCACGTCACAAAGTACGCGAAATACCAACAACCACAAACATGCATTTTTACCAAATAATCTCTACTTATGCAAATAAGTTATCGAAATCTTTTCATTCTGATACATTTATCAAAATGCCAAAAATCCCAAAAAAATGGGTGTTTTACAGATTTATAAAGTTAAACACTTCAGATAATCAAATAACTCAACAGTTGTGTTAGGACTGAAAGTCGTAGTACGTTGAAATTTGTATAACGCATTTATAGAGTTTAATCGTTTTATTATTTATTGCGTTGTAAAAGCCTTAATTGGGCTTTGTGTGTTTATTGGGCCTTGGGCCTTGGGCCTTAAGGTTTAAGGTTAGAGTATAAATAGGTTGCAAAACCTATTTTGTGGTAATAGTTGGTCATTAGAAGGTTTACCTAATCCTATTGAAATTCTCTCTATAAACCTTAAACCCTTTACTGATAAATCTAATCATATGACCAACAGTTGTTATTGAATATCTATTGTTTATTAATTATAATTGTGATTGCATTGTCTCTAGGATCTACAATTGGTATCAGAGCAAAGAGACAAGATTTTTGATCCAAATGGTTTGTCTAAAACCTTCTTTTTTATCGATTTCCGTTTTATCGACTTCTGGTTATTTTGATCTTGTTCTTCATATTCGACTTCTTGAGTTTTATCTGGCCATTAAATTGAATATGTGATTGTATTTGTTTGGTTTTGATAAACGATTTTTGTGCTCAATCTTTATTTAAAAGGCTTCTCTGTTCGATTTTGGTTAATCGACCGCTTTCGCTTAACCCAAATTCTCTTTTGGGTTATTATGTTGTGTTCATCCTTAGTTCTTCAAATTGAAGTAGTCAACTTGTGTTTTAGTGGTTTTTATTGAAATTAAATATGATTTTAAGGTTATTGGATAAAATCGTTGGTTATTTTTTATTTAAAAGTGTTGATCTTTGTCGATTTCTAGGTTTATCGTCGAATTTTTCGAAGAACTCGAACCAGTTCAATCTCCCGGTATAGACTCTCCCGGGAAATTGCCTCCCGGACCATTCACTCCCGGGACTTTGCTTTCCCGGGTCTGTGTCGCCCGGGTCCGAGTCTCCCGGGTCCTTGTCGCCCGGGTCCGTGTCTCCTGGGTCCTTGTCTCCCGGGTCCTTGCGTCTCCCGGGTCCTAGGAGACTAAAAAAAAAATAAAAAAAAATTTCGGATCAAATATGTTGTCTCACGATCATAATAATGCACTTTGATTTTTTTTCATTCTCGTCCTCGTACTTCAAAGTTTGAAAATTTGTCATTTTTGACCCCTAAACTTTCAAGTTTCACTCGTTGCCACTTTTGGTCCTTGCAATTTAAAGTTTCATCTCTCGTCAAGTTTTACCCCTGGACTTCAAGTTTTTCAGGTAACAATGTCTCATCCAACTTATTCTGAGCTAAAAGAGAAAGTTTCTCGTTTAGAAGTTAGGGTTGAAAGACAGCATAACACCATTGAAGATCTACTTGGAGAAAATGTTGGACACTTGTGCGAAATTTCAAGTCTAAAGGAACAATGTGAGTCTTTTCAAAAGAGTCTAAGGAGTTAAAGACTAAAGTAGATGAAATGACTGACAAACTTCGTATGTCAGAAAATAAGAGAACTGAGATTGTTAGTAAAAGCATCTCTTGTAAATATGAAAACAAAAAGTTGACTGACAAGTTAAAGGATCTTGAACTCATGCTTTACAAACTTGGTCAAACTGAACAAACGATCCACATGAACATACCCAAAGTCACTACAAGAAAAGGCTTAGTTAGTGACCAAAATTTTAGTGACTACTTAAATTTTGGTCACTAAATGTGACATTAGTGACAATGATAAAGGTCGTCATTAATTTGTGGTCACTTTTATTAATTTTAGTGACAAAAAATGAATTTGGTCACTAAGTGGTCACTAATTCACAATAGAATTTTTTTTACAACTTTGTGTTGTGTCGCAAAAGGTAGTGGTCATTAGATTGATAAAATTATTGACCAAAAAGTGGTGGTCACTAAATTGAATATGTTAGTGACTAAATAATAGTGGTCACTAAGTCGTAGAATTGTATTGAGTTAGATAGGTTAGTGACAAAAAAAGATGGTCACTAAAATGAAAGTGTTAGTGACCAATTAAAGGTAGTCACTAATTAAGTGATATTCATTAATTATATGGTTGAAAATGTTAGGGGTTGTTTGTTTACCTCTTAATGGTTTCATTAAGAGGCAACCTCTGAATCGTTAAGAGGTAAATCCTGTTTGGCAAAAAAAGGGGATGCCTCTTAATGGTTCCAAAATCCTCTTAATGATTTTGTATCCTGACCCTCCCTTAACCATTAAGAGCCCTGATTTCATTATGAACAGTTAGCAAACAACCATATTTCATTTTACACTATATCATAAAAAGCTCTTAATCATTCAGACCACTTAATCATTCTGTACTAAACCATTCAACAATTGCCAAACAGCCCCTTAGTGACCAAAAAATGTGGTCACTAAATTAAAAGTTTTAGTGACCAATCAAAGGTCGTCACTAAGTGATATTCATTAATCATTGGGTTTAGAATGTTAGTCACCAAAAAATGTGGTCACTAAATTAAAAGTGTTTGTAACCAATATAAGGTTGTCATTAAAAAAATGCATTCAAATAAAATATAAAGTATTTATAAATTATTTTTAATTAAATAAAAGAGTTTTAGTTACACTATTTAAAAAGTTATTTATTTTATTATTAAAAAAACTTTATTTTCGGTGAAACAAATTATACTGAATTGTTAGGGGGTGTTTGGGATTTATAGCGAACAATTGAGATTAATTAGCGAATCATCGTTAATTTTAAGATGATGGAGATAGAATCAATGTTTTAAAACCCGGGTTGACCCGGCCGGTTCAACCGGTTGAACCAGGAACAGGTGAAGAGACCGGGTCAATTACGACCGGTTTTTTGGGAAATTACGACCCGGATTGAACCGCCGGTTTTTTGATAGAACCGGTTGAACCGGTCTAATTGAACCGGTAAAAATCCGGGTTGACCCGGTTAAAAAAATCAATTTCTTATATTTGTGTTTTTTATGTTTTTTGATTGATGTAAAACTTTTTGTTATGTATATTTTTAATGTTTTAACTTGTGAACATCAAATTATTGGTTTTATATATACATATATATATATATGCAAGAAAATAAAAATTACATAAAATTTCTTGAAACCGAGTCAACTACCCGATTGAACCGGTTGAACCGTGACCGGTCACCACACCGGGTCAACCAAAAAACCGTTTTTAAAACATAGGATAGAATTCTAAAAATTAGAAATCAAAGGAGAGCTCTATTCGACATTTCACCTTTCACATGATTTCAGATTCCTTCGATTTCAATCTCAATTAGGGTTTTGAGAGTTCTACGATTCAATAATTTCTCTATGATTTCTCTGTGATTTCGATATTCGATTTCGTTTTTCAACCGATTTTGAATTCAATTTGTCTTATCTCTTCGATTTAGGGTTGATACATCGATTTGTGGTATGTTTCTGAACCTCATGTTAGACTTGTTCTCCATGCGATTTCTATCAACAACGGGCTTGTAATTGACTAAAAAGTGCTTCATCTGAATTTATTTTGATTCTTTTTACTAGCTCATCTGGTAAATTTGGCTCCATACCACCTCCTTTATGCATTCATTGATGCAGGAACATGTCTCCTGTTGATTTGGTTTAACCACTTGTATTTTATTTTCAATTGCAGAACCTCATAGATCTGGCAGGTTCTGAGAGCTCCAAGGCTGAAACCACTGGTGTTCGTCAAAAGGAAGGCTCATACATTAATTATAAAAGTCTGCTAACCCTTGGAACTGTGAGGCCTCAATCATTGCCATTATTTTATCAATGTAATTTTACTCTACAAATGTTCACCTGTAGTCGTTCTACTTTTTGTTATATAACTCATCCAACTGCAACAAATTCTACCAATGCTTCTATGACGGGAATGAGAAACAGGTGCCGCCTAACTAGTTTATACCTTTTTAACATTAACCTTGCACTTCTACCAAGGGACTTTGATCATAGTATCAGAAGTCCTGTTGTAACGAATTCCTAGAAATAGGTGTCTCCATGACTAGCTTTCTGTCTATTTGTTGTAATTGATCTTGAAATGCCTATTCTGTAGCATTTAAATTGAGGTTGTTGTTCTTGTTGGAGATTGATGTTTTCACCAGCTTAAGCATTCAAATGAGGCGGTGACTGAACATGCATGAAATAAAGCTCTCTGCAGATTGCAGAACTCTAGATAAAGCTCAAAAAAACACCAACACCGAACTCATATTACCTCTTTTTAAAGTAGATTGGGCCTTAACGATCATAATGTTATTTTGCTTTTGCTTTATTTAGATTGTTTTTTCTATTAATTGGATCTCTTTTTGCTAACTTGGAACTATCACAGGTCATATCGAAATTAACAGATGGGAGAACTTCTCACATACCATATAGAGAGTCAAAATTGACCAGGCTTCTTCAATCTTCGTTAAGTGGTCATGGAAGAGTATCTGTAAGTTATTTGAGTTTCAGTTTACCAAAAAAGCATGTCCCGTAGTCACTTAATGAAAAGCAAATCTTGGTCGTATAGGACCATTATCTATTTGCTCATGGATGCCTATTTGTTCCTTTTTCCCTTTCAGCTCATTTGTATTGTTACTCCCTCGTCAAGCAATTCAGAAGAGACACATAACACATTAAAATTTGCCCACCGTGCAAAACACATTGAAATTCAGGCCGCTCAAAACAAGGTATATTTGTTTAATTTCTCTATACTTAAAAACTAGTCTTCCTTGACGGTTGTTGGAATTAACCATTTAACTTTAGTGAAACTAACAATGATGTGCTGAAGGAGAAAAAGATCAAGAAGCCTGGATTGCTTAACTGGTTAAAACTGCGGGTTAGTCTCCTATATTCCTGTCATTGTCTACTAGACTTTTTATTTATCAGGTTGAACCGACATCATATTACAAGCTACTTATTTTAATGTTTTGAGGAATAAAGCCTCACTGCCTGATATACGCAATCTTCTTTTGTTGAGAAAGTTCATTTTCTTACAAAATCATAGATGCATGATATACATGAAAAGAACTGTTGTTGCAATCATTTTGGTTGTTAGAATCTACTAGGTATATAATCATAGTAACTAGTAAGATCATTTTTATGAACCCTCTTATAAGTTTGAACTTGCTAATTTTTGTAAATTGTTTATTGCTTTTACCAGAAAAGAGATGGTGTCTCTGGGGCTTTGACTGCAAGTGATAAATCAAGTTGGGCCAAATCTATTAGTCCGGTTTCAACTCCTTCAGCAGGTCATAGTCATCCTACCGAATCTGTACATTCACACTTTTTGCCTACAGAATGCACATCTGCTGAGTCCTTATCGGAGGCCAAACAAGATCAACAAATTGATGAGGATACTTGTTCGTAGCAAGAGACTCATCTGGTATGCCCTTCTATATATTAACTCGACAGTACATACCTTGCATGAATGGATATTAGGAAGACGACAGTACATACAAGTGTCGCTAACAAACCCACGGAACTCATGCTTCAAGGTCCTTTTAGATATGTCTTTTTTAGAGTGGGTATTTTAACAATTCTTATTGCAATGTTACTTGGCAAGGGAAGTGGTAAAATATATGTCCTACATGGGTACAGTCGAACTTCTCAAAAACACTAACAAGAATCATGGTCTTTGGACCTACAAACTCTGGAGAAAGTATATGATCTGCATTACTGCTTATGATTCCAAAGCTTTTTTTTTGTTTTATGCAGCTTTGGTCTTTGGATTTTCTAGGCTATTTACCTGAAATCTAAAATTCTTGTCAATTTCTGCATTGCTTACTTTGAATTGTTTCTTTTGGGGAAGGGTATCCTAGGCTATGACAACCATCATGTTGCATCTTCTGTTCAAGGAATATCAACAACAGAAATAGAAGAAATATGGAACAAGTTGTATCCCAACGAGCCCTATGACATCGAATTGGCACTTTCAAAGGAAGTTTTGGAAAAGGTCTACGCAACTGAAAGTCGTACCAGATACAATCTTGTTTTAGCCAGTGAACGACATAGCGTTCCTTTACCAGGTAACCTTCAAAAACCAACCACTTCCTGCCATGCTTTCCACTTAAGTTGCCTAGGCATAACTTTGTATTATATTCTCGAGTTGTAAGGCAAATAACAGGTTCGTTATGAATCATGGGATGGGAGCATGAAACCTACTTAGGATCATGGAAG
Source organism: Arctium lappa (assembly GCA_023525745.1). Lineage (NCBI taxonomy): Eukaryota > Viridiplantae > Streptophyta > Magnoliopsida > Asterales > Asteraceae > Arctium > Arctium lappa. The sequence continues at coordinate 19,392,750 of CM042051.1, read as the reverse complement.
CATATACCAAGAGTCTATTTTTCATGTTTCCTTTGAGTTCTATAACCTAAACCCTGTTTGGTATGATAGGTTTCCAGACCCCATGTGAACAGCGACCACTTTCTTGAAGCAGCTATAGCTAGATACAAAGGTTTTTTTGCATCTAATCAAGACAAACAGGGAGAAATCCGTAAGACGTTTTTGCGTTCCGACTTATGATATTGACCAAATCTGGCATACACACCAGTTACATCCTGCTTCCTACAGCAAGGACTTGGTAGAATTACTTGGAAAGATTCTGGAACATGATGACACAGACCAAGCCAGGGGCAAAGGTCAGAAACTAGATGTTGGATTTTCTGAAACTACCAAACAATGGGAGGACACATTTGGTTCAAGCTATTGGAGGGAAGGAGCAATGTATAGAGGTAGTGCCCCTTCTCCTCTCACTACCACTCCTTTACCAAAGTATTCAAATTGAGAAAAATATTAAGATCACACATATTCGTATTACCGGGATCTAATGGTTTCTTAGTATCAAAGTATTCTTGAATTGAGAAAAATAGAGGTTTCCCTAATTGTTGGTTTTGAGAAGATGAAAAGGTCTTGAGCATGTTTTGGTTTTTTGTTGAATTCTCTTTGTTTTTGTTTTTTTTGTTTTTCTTTTTCTTCTTCCCAATAATAACAATTATAGTAGAAATTAGTTACAATTTTTTTTCTTCACATTTTATAATTAGTAACCACTTTCTTTTATCACTAACAACTATTAACACTAGTGACCACATATTTGGTCACTAATGGATGCTAACGGACTTTAACGGAGCCGTTATCTTGAACTCAATTAGTGACCTATTTTATGGTGGTCACTAATTTGGTCACTAATTTAATCAAGTTAGTGACGACTTTCTTCGTTTAGTGACGATAATTAGTGACCAATTTAGTCGTCACAAACACAGTGACCACTTTATTTTTGTCACTAATTAGTGACCATTTTTGTATTTGGTCACTAACGCAATTCAGTGACGGACCTTTAGTGACGAAAAGTGACCACCCAGATTTTGGTCACTAAAATGCATCAGTGACCAATTTTATATTGTTAGTGACCAATTTTTTTTGGTCACTAAATAACAATTTTCTTGTAGTGAGTGTTCAAGTACTTTAATCCTGAAAGTGGAATCGGATGCAATAACCCGCATTATCTGAAAAAGGCCTTGTCCAATGTACCCACTTTATATGCTTTCGAATTTTTGGGATTGGACAAGACTTGCTCAGAGTACAAAATCAGATGGACCAAACCACTTGATGATGAGGATCCGGAACTGGAAACTTAGAAAAGAAAAAATACTGTCACGATGCAACTTCCTTTTGTGTATGACTCATTGAATGCATAATATAACACCGATAAACCCACTTTTCTGTCAAATGACTATTTTCGAAGCTATTCTCAGGCTGAACTTGATTCAAAACCCGTTGAACTTGAGGAGGAATCGATGGACCATAAAATCTATGTTCCACCTCTGATTTTAGAAAAGAAAATCGTTCAGCTAGAAGAGTCATTCGCACAGGAAAGAATTATTTTTCATAAGGAAAAATAAGACTTATTATCCAAACTTGAGTGCCTCAATTCCAATCAAAAGGAAACTGGATCAAGGGAGGAAAAGGAATATCTTCAAATAGAGATAAAAGGCTTACTTCTCAACTGTCTGTCTTGGCAGCATATCTGATGAAAGAGCAACTTCACAAAGCTGAGCTTCAAGCTAAGCTTGACTTACTCCAAGGGGAGAAAATTAATCTATCAGAACATTCTTCTCCACCCTCATATATCTCTTCTTGTAAAGCTTTTCTGGGTGATTTTTCACCAAATTCTTTTGATAAAGGAAAAGAGCCTCAGTTGAAGTGTCTCAAAAAGGATCTCCATTCTGATTTTCAAAATGATTCCACAAATGATCCTTTAAAAGGCAAAAATGCATCCAGTTCCTCGAATCCCACAAATGATAAGGTCACATCTGATGAGGAAATGGAATTCTCAACGTTCTTGAATTCAGATGTATGTTCAGACAGTAAGTTAGACCAGTTTGATTTCGATCCAAAACTTCCAAGTCATGTTGACCTTTTGGATTCAACTGGTGAGCCACCGGTCAAATTTTATAAAGGCGAATGTTCAACATCTGCCTCTCAAAAGGTTTATGTGAACAAATCTTCAAAGCAAAAATCTAAAAGACGTTCACAGAAACAAAGAAAGACCGACACCTCTAACAAAAGATATACTTACTACTCTAGTTCTTCTGATTGCGAGCTTAATGATTCTTCAAATAATCATTTTTTCAGAAAAGTAAAGATGGTTTGGAGAAAGAAACCAACTACAGAAGACAGTGAAGAAAACAAGTCTCATGATTATCCTGTAGTTGATACAAAGTCATCTATTTCCAAGATTGATTCACCTACTTATGTTTATTCTACAGGAAAGTTGATCAGTCTAAACCGAGCAAAGATCTGTTGCACTCACTGTGGAAATAGTGACTTTGTGGACTCAAGGTATGTAAATAGTTGGTATGGTACTTATAACATTCCCAATCCTTAGTTTCATGGCTTCAAATTTAAGGCATCTAACCGTCAAGGATCCATCACAACATGGATACCAAAACCAAAATCTTCCTAATCTGTTTTGCAGAAATGTCATGTATGATTTAATTCAGATTATTCACGTCACATGACTACAATCAAGGGTTAGGCCATCTTTTGAGGCGGAGTACCATGTTGTTTATTTTTCATATCGACTTCTGAATACTTCAGTTGAGGACTCGTTCTTAAATGTTTTTGATTTCTGATTAAATCAAATAAAAAATCGTTGTTCAATGTTCTATCTTGGTGAGTTAAATGAGTGTTTGGGATCATAAAGTTTCTATGGTTAATGCAAAACCGGAAGGACCTACCCAAGAAACACATCCCATTCATAAATATCAGTGAGAGGTCTAGATTGATATATGAGTTCAGAGCGAAAAGAATATGGTGAGGATGTGACAGGACTTAAAAGAATTATTCGTCCTTACCAAACCGAGTCAGTTATTCGGGTTACCACATAATCTATTCATTCTCGTTCTTTGGAGATGGATATTGAAACAAACATGGACCCAATGTCGATAACTCGTGTCATCCCACCCACCACTTAAGTATCTCACAAAAGATATTTGTTTCATATATGTACGGAAATTTAGCACATAATCTATCTATTTGCTCACTCGGAGGTCTTAGATATTGAAAAAGGAAGACATCAGCTACGGTCTCCGAACTTCATATTCATCTCACTGTGTCTATTGATTTCTAACCTGCGTCCCAGGTTGAATCAATCTTTGAGCCTAATTGATATGATTTATACTTCTTTCACACACGCACGAATCTTTGTGATTCCCCTTGCATATCTTTGTGATATTGCCAGAACGGTTTGAGAAGTAATTTTTTAATATTTTACTTCAGTGATAACTGGAAGTCCTATCAGAGATACCCTTTTGCCAAATCTGAAAATAGGCCACACAATTACTTTAATTGTTGTGATAACAGTTACTATTGTGTTTCTGTGTTAGCTGTTACCCTAGGTTAATGAATCAATTTATCTGATCTTTTGCTACTCATCTGGTTAGTCTTTGAAGTTACATGATGCACATGATTCTCCTAATCATCATGAGGGGGAGAACGACACAAAATTCAAAGACACAGATTATCGTGTTGAGGGGGAGTTAGCAAAATATGAGGGGGGTAACAAAATTTTATTATCTGAGGTTGGAAAGCCTTTGGATTCAGATATTGCAGCTAAGCAGAAAAGATTTTATTGGTTCTTCTATCCCTATCATGTGGTGTCTGCTACAAGTTTGTTCCTCCTACGAGCTGATTGAAACAAGTTCTTAAGCTAAAAGCATATTCAACTCGCGGTTCAAAGACAGATTCTTTGTTTTTAAACTGAAGTTGCACCGTGGAATGTCACGTAACTCACACATTATCTTTCTTGTGTGATGATCTTATGTGTTGAGTTTCTACAGTTGAAAGTTGCTCAATAGTGCGTTTAGTCGAGGCTATTGTTTATTGAATCTGGTTATAAAATTGAAACTATGAAGACCAAGAGCTTTATTCAAGGGTGAGCTTGGAAAGTCATGAAGACATGCAACACCAAAGTTTTTCAAAGATTCAAGAGGGAGAGAAGATCAATCCTGAAGATTTCAAGATGATAAATGCCTTATTCAACGTTAGGTGAGATTATTAGGACTGAAAGTCGTAGTGCGTTGAAAGTTGTATAACGCATTTATAGAGTTTAATTGTTTTATTATTTATTGCGTTGTAAAAGCCTTTAATTGTAATGGGCTTTTTGTGTTTATTAGGCCTGAGGGTCTAGGGTTGGAGTATAAATAGGTTGCAAAACCTATTTTGTGGTAAGAGTTGGTCATTAGAAGGTTTACCTAATCCTATTGAAATTCTCTCTGTAAACCTTAAACCCTTTACTGATAAATCTAATCATATGACTAGCAGTTGTTATTAAATATCTATTGTTTATTGATTTTAACTGTGATTACACTGTTTCTTGGATCTACAAGTTGATAGTTTCATGTAAAACACATAAACATTTAAAATTTGACTTTTTGGCATGTACACCGTTTTCACAAATCAACTTGAACTCACCTTGCTAGATTTAGATAAATCTAGATTTTACCCCAACTTGAGCTTCCTTGAAGAACTCCTAATCCACAAGAAAAATCCTTCCAAAACCTAGATCCACAATTTCCACCCATAAATAATCATATTCAATCCATTTAGAATCGTTCCCCAAACATTTTATATAAGGATCTCAACTTATACCAAAACCCTAATTTCCATATACGAAGAAAATGGGATATTACCTTACCATAGATTGAGTCCATCAACTATACTTCTCTAGGTCACCCATGTGAGCCACCACAACAACCTTTAAGAGAATGGAGAGAGTCTTAAAGAGGTTTTGATAAAACCCTAGAAAGTTGGTGATGAAGATGATAGAGTGGAGAGATTGAGCTTAAGCTTCCATAACATTGTTGGATGGTGAAATATCACTTGAAATCCCGAGATCTTGAGTATCAAAAGCTCAAAATCAACAATGGTGGCAAGGAGGCTCGGTTTAGAGAGAAAGGAGAGGGTAGGGTTGAAGAAGGTTGCAACAAATGAGATGAGATAGAAAAAAAATCGAGTTTAAAGGACCCCTGCCCCCGATCGCGACAATGACCGGCGACTATGCCCTTGGCATAGTCGCGTGGCATTGTCACCCGCGTCCAAACACTTGTGGTACAATGCCCACGATTATGCCACGCGAGAGTGACATTCTATCACAATCGCAGGCATAATCTCCCAAGACGTACCGAGAGCTAAAAATCCCACTTTTCGACCTAAGGCGTTCCCAATATAAAGACCCAATCTTCCAAACCAATTCTAACTAAGGTTATAATTATAGATCGATAATTAGGGTACCAGTTAAGGATTTATTGAGATTACGGGTGTTACATTTCAGGTCTGAAAACATATTAAAAACATGTTTACCGATGAACTAGTTTGCAGTGAACAAAATATACCAACAAAGAAAGTTGTTGATTATACAAAGAAATTAGTGTAAAAACTAATTCCGGGTTAGTGTTATTGCTAATTCCATTTACAAGGGACATAACGAACAAGTAAAAGTCATATAAATACGTTTAGATAGATATTAAGGTGGTTTTTATTTAAGATGTGCTAAAATCTCTTATTTAACTATTTGGACATAAGGTGATGTTGAAGTTTGAAAGCAGAATCAATAACTCTATTTTTTTGAAGTAAAAGGAGGATAAATTAATGGTCTACCAAGGAGCAATCGTCGTTCATACAATGCGAAAGAAAAAGGAAGCAGCTCAAGATACGTAACAAGACAAGGGGAAAAATGGGAGTGTTGTGCAAGAGCATGAGCCATCCTATTTGCTTGTCTCCTAACCGACTTAATATAGAAAAAGTCATGGTGATGTAAAAGAGTACGACAACGAGTGATAATATTCCCAAACTCCAAATAATCATCACCTGTGGAATTGAGTGCATCCACCACAAACTTGGCATCGATCTCAAAAATCACTCATTGTAAATCCAATTCAATATCCCAGTATAAAGCATCATAAAGGGCCAACGCCTCACATTCACAGACAGAAGGAAGTCTATACACCAGCATCGACCATACTGCAAAGAAGAAGCCTCGATCATCCCGTATAACAGGTCGTACAGCTTGCATGTGTGATCACTTTGAAAGAGGGCAGCGTCTGTATTGCATTTGAAGAAGCCAACCGGGGGATTATGCCATTGATACCAACAATCACGAGGAGTCGTGGTCGCTTCCTTATCCTTCAATGTTAATGCCTTAAGCCAGTTCGAATACATTCCCCATGCCCTTCTGATCACCAAAACAACATCTTGAGGGCCATTAGTCCACAAAATGTCATTGCAACGAAACCAAATACTCCAAAAAGGATCATGAGAAATTTCGGCCACAAGAGCAGGATTGTCGTGAAGGACACCAAAAAAAACCCCGTAAAGCTATTAACACGTCCGACTTGTCTGTCTATAACCTCCCTACAAACCAGCTTCGATCCACACTTCTTTGGTATTCGGACAATCCACGAAGATGTTTCCGGGTTATGATCACAAAGGCCGCAGATGCAAGGGCTCCTGAGCCCCCGGTTTGGAGGTTGACATGGGTGGGAAAAAATCCCTCGCAGCCTTCCAAGCAAAAGTACGCACCTTGTGTGGAATGTTAGCACGCCAAACTTTAGTCCACTCACCATCCACAAAAAAATGCGAGTTTGGATTAATCTTTTCGGGTGGCAAGCAGTTTCCAGGTTTGACTGAATAAATCCTGTAGGGGTCGAATGGCAAATTTATTTTTGTAAATTGATAATGTATAAACATAATCAAAGTTAACAATATTAAGAAATTAATACAAACAAATAAAAAAACACAAATGTTAATTAAAACTTATCAAACGCAATTTTTTTATTTTTTTTAAAAGTAAAAATAAAAAACGTTGATATTTTTAAAGAAGTTTTATACTAGTATGACTTATACTATTAAGACTTATACATGTTATATGTTTTTAAGTCTCAATTGTTTCATCGTCATTATATAAGTTGTTAATGTCGAGTTTACTATTAGTCATGATAGTCTTTAGGAGCTTCTCTCCTCATTGCTGCCACTATGTTCACTGCATGCTTGCCATCACCATTGGCTTTTGGTTTCATTTCTTCACAACACAAATTTATTTATTATTTAAATAATATGGTAAAAGGGAAAAAAACCCGCCTTTGAATGGATTTACCCCTAAAATGTCGAGCTCCATTTCTAACTTGTTTGTCAATGGTTTCTTCAATCGAATTATCGGCAGCAAAGGCCAATATCGGGTTCTTTTGAACTATTGTTGTTGATGGTGAGAAGGTTAGAGAAAGCAGAGTTTACCTCTTGTTTTTTAGAGTTTCAATTTTTATATTTTTTGTTTTAGAGGAACAATAAGATAGTCAAAAACTAATAAGATATGAGTGCATCCCTAATAAGAAGTTAAAAAGAACAAACATTACTTAACTATTACAATTGAAAGAGATGCATACAATATTCAGAAAAATAAGAAAAAACCCCAAATTAAATCACGAAGTAGAGATTAAGATTTGAATCAACTCCGAACCCGAACCAGATACCCGATACCTGATAATAACATCTAGCAATGGTTTATCTATCCTTTTTTAAGTAATTACATGTCGTCCGATTGATGCCTATTGAAGATAAAACGGTGAAGTTCTGGGAACAACACTTTGATGAAGAAGAAAGACTTAATGAACCTTGGTTCTGTAATGGAGGTTGCTCCTTTGCATACTCCATCGACGATGGCTTTGGCGCATGGCTCCGCCCCCATTGAAGGATATATATCTCCAAAATCCTGCCCAAAGTACATAATTCTATCGATACGTTTATTTTAATTAACAACCTTTTAGTTATTAGGGTTGATCGATCGATAGATATGTTTAATATTAAAGGGAAATTGTTACTTACTTCTCTCAGATGAACCCCAACCCCGTTGGTTGAATACTTGGCTGTTATGAGGTTTGTTTGTATGAACCCAAGTGTCAAGATTGTTATGGATACCGTCGGAGAGAGTTCGAATCGAAGGGACTCATAGAAGCTGATTAACGCTGCTTTACTTGCCTGAAAGAAATTAATGAATCCACAAGATCGATCGATGAGATGAGTTATCATAGAGTATATATATATATATATATAGGTTTAGGTTTAAGGAAAAACGTAAAAAAATGAAAAACTGAGGAACATCTTATAGTAACAGTTCATCTGACGGTATGCATATGTGTAGACAATTAATTAGTAAGTAATTTTTCCAATATGTACATGTACATAACATGCATAAATGCATAGAAACTAGAAAACATTTTCAAAATCTTATGCACATGTATAAACATTTTTTATTTTTTTGGGGTTTTCCCCTAAACCTTACTAGTAATCGAACTGCAGTTCTTTTATTTTTCAAAGGGTTCTCTCTGAATGTTTTCCATATATATATATATATATATATATATATATATATATATAGTCTTAGGTTCATTTGAAAAATGGTAAATATATGAGAAATAGAAAAGTAATCCTAGCCATTCACACGGTTAAGATCGTATTTGACTGGTCAAAAGTTGTGGCTTTGACTGGTCAAAAGTTGCGGCTCTTCCAAAAATAGAAAGACACTTTCGTAATTTTTACAAAATACACGGGTTGTGTTCATATATGAACCTGTATAATTCACATATGAACTATATGTTCATATATGAATCAGTGCAATTCACATCTGAACTTTTTTAACTGATTCATATATGAACCTTTGTGATTCATATATGAATCAGTTGAACTAACTAACAGATTCATATATGAACCAATTAACTTAACTGATTCATATATGAATCTGTATGAATCACAAAGATTTATATATGAATCAGTTGAACTAATTAACAGATTCATATATGAATCTTTGTGATTCATACAGATTCATATATGAACTCATCCCGTGTATTTTACGAAATTACCTCTCTACCTTCTATAGACCACGCAACGAATTATCTGGTGCTTCGCGGTCAAAGCCGCAAATGTTGACCAGATGAATGACTAAGATTACTTCTCTATTTCTCATATATTTACAATTTCTCAAATGAACTCCTCCCTATATATATATATATATATATATATATATATATATATATATATATATATATAATCATGGTTAAATAAGAAAGAAAATGAGAAAAAAGAGTATTTAGCTAGGTCTGAATCGGGTTTGTTACAGCATAGAAGCCGCTGTGAGGTGTATGCAGTACTCCAGACGAGGAGGCATTGACGATGATCTTCCCTTGGGTTTTCTGGAGGTGTGGAATCGCAAAATAAGTTGGATAAATCGATCCCCAAAAGTTTACGTCCTGCAAATTAAATATTCGTACCTATACGTAAATACATATTCTATTCAAGTTTTATATATATACTAGGCAAATCTCTATGTGTGCCCCTTTTTCTTCTGTCCATCTTGAAACCTCATGTCCCTGAGATGCATACTATATAGTCAGCTTATAAAGCTCAATGAGTTCATGGTTTACGTGAATAAAATAATATCACATCATACATATTAACTTGTAAACTCTGTAACAAACTAGAAGCGTACTCGTGCAATGCAGCGAGATACATCACGATTTTAATGTTTATTTTTATTTTTTGTTTTTTATTGATTTACAGTACGATTTTGGATGGTTTTTATTGAGTGATAATGATTTTTTATATATAAATTTGTTTAATTTAGGCTTAACAATATAATGTTTTTTATATAAAAAAAATTAAGTAGTTTGTTAAAATTCATTAATTATCTTATATATTTTAAATTTTTTTATATTTAAATTGAGATGTTTATTCTGTTTTGATTATGTATTCAAATTTCATAATTTTAGGATTTGGTGATTAGAGATAATGATTTTGGGGGATAAGAATGAAATTTATTAATTAGGGTTTAAAGCATTTAAAAGTAGTACATATTGCTTCATTAATTGTTTTTTAATTGAGTGATAATGGTTTTTTATATATAAATTTGTTTAATTTAGGTTTAACAATATAATGTTTTTTATATAAAAAAATTAAGCAGTTTGTTAAAATTCATTAATTATCTTATATATTTTAAATTTTTTATATTTAAATTGAGATGTTTATCCTGTTTTGATTATGTTTATCAGAATTCAAATTTCATAATTTTAGGGTTTGGGGATTAGAGATAAATATTTTTGGGGATAATGATGAAATATATTAATTATGGTTAAAAGCTTTACAGGTAGTACATTAGGCTTTAGTAGTTATTTTTAATAGATTTTAAGTAGATAGCTTTAAATGATAGTACATAAAGTTTAGTGAGTTGTAATTAAGAGTTTTTTATGCCATATTTATAATATAGTATAGATAAATTAAGATGTTTATCCTGTTTTGATTATGTTTATCAGAATTCAAATTTCATAATTTTAGGGTTTGGGGATTAGAGATAAAGATTTTTGAGGATAAGGATGAAATATATTAATTAGGGTTAAAAGCTTTACAGGTAGTACATTATGCTTTAGTAGTTATTTTTAACAGATTTTAAGTAGATAGCTTTAAATGATAGTACATAAAGTTTAGTGAGTTGTAATTAAGAGTTTTTTATGTCATCTTTATAATATAGTATATATATATATATATGTACACATGTGTGTGTGGAGGTTCAAACGACAACACCGCCGTTTTACGAAAATACGAGAATGTTTATGGACTTTTGAATTATTTAACTCGTAATTAAAATTAAACGAAAATAAAGTAATTAATTAATGATAATCATGTGATTTTGTATTTATCTGTAACATTGGTGACTTATTTATCTCTAAATTCATGTAAAGATAATATATACATCAATCACAATGTATCAAATAATTATCACGTTATCGTAGCAAAATCACATAATGAACATACATATCGATGATTTTAGAGGTGATAATTACTGGTCTTCGATTATCACAACATCATCACATCGTTATCACAACAAAATCACATAATTATATTATCATTATAATAGCAAAACTACATCATAAGAAATCTTCAACTTATCAAAGCATTATCATGTTATTATCACGACAAAATCAGATCATTAATTATCACATCATTATCACATCACTATCACATAATTATCACATCATTATCGGCAACGGAGACATCAAAGTAAGAAGTCCCAGATGATACTAACAATATTTAAGGGATAAGGACAATATAAGATAATAGAAAATTGTAGATAAATACTAATTTATTTTTATTTGTTCTAATCTTTATTTCATGTAAAAAAAATTGAGACTCAAAAGTGTTCTCGCATTTTCGTAAAATAGGGGTGTTCTCGTTTGAACCCTTCTTTTTATATTTCACTACTGTTTTTCAAGATCATATTTACCATCACAGGTGCGAATTTGGTGACATCCATGTTTACCGAATAAAGGGGTGCAATTCCTGCATTCGTTACCAGATGATCCACTGCGAATAGATATATAGAGTAGCATGTTGATTAATTCGTAAAATTAGTGTAGGCGAAAAACTTAGTTAATTTGGAGATTAATTACGAGTTACCCACAACGACCAAAATGACGAATAGTGTCATCCACAAACATCCTACACTCTTCAACCTTTGACACGTCCGCAAACACGACAAGAACGTCAGGAGAGCCGAGCTCACGAGCTCTATCTGCCACTTGCTCGAGTCGACTCTCTGGTTTTTTTGTGGCTATAATCGCTAGGCATGCATTCCTTTTCGCGTACTCATATGCCATGAGCTGCAAATTTGAAGTAAATTAAAGAAAGAAAAGATGCGAGTTTAGGATTTAGAGTTTAAGGTTTAATTACTACTACGAACCTCTCCAAGTCCGGATGAAGCACCGGTGATCAAAACAACCTTTTGGGACATGTTCTCGGTACATTGAAAAGATGATCGGAGGGTGTTGATGAGTTCCCAAATGAAAAGACATGGTGATAAGAGGAACAAAAGTAAGATGCAAAGGTAGAAGACAAGTGCATCTGTGAAGTTGTTATTGAAGCAAGCTTCGTACATGGCTGCACACACAAGATGGAAGTGTTTTGTATTGTAGTAGATAATGGGATGATATCCTGATTTTTATTGGGAAAAAAGTTGTCCTCCATTTTTTTCGTGTAGATGATACTATGAGCAAAAATAGATATAATTTAAAGAGTAAAGTACAAACTTTTTGGTTGGTCAGATATAATACTTTTGATCCTTATAGTTTAAAAACATAAAACGACCATCATGGTTTTAAAAGCGTCAAGATTTGGTCCTTCCCTTTAAAGTTATTAAAAACCCAGTTAAATAGCATTTTAGACTTTTTATGCGATTTTGTCATTTTTTGTTTTTAAAAATTAACTTTATATTAATTATATAAACATAATGTACATAAATATACGTAATATATAAACATAATATACACACCGGTTTGACCTTTTAGAACAAGGGTTTATCCCTCCCCTCCCCCTATGTCATCCACACATCCACCACCAACCATAGGGATGAACAAAGGACGGACACAATGTCTTTGGATATGATAGCCACTACAAGAAAAAGCTTAGTTAGTGACCAAAATTTTAGTGACAACTTAAATTTTGGTCACTAACTATGACGTTAGTGACGATGACAAAAGTCGTCATTAATTTTTGGTCACTAATATGAGTTTTAGTGAAAAAAAAAATTGGTCACTAAGTAGTCACTAAAAGTTGTGTTTTCTCATGGAATTTCTTTTGTGACATTATGTTTCTTCACTAAAATTTCTAGTCAATACATTGAAATGATTAGTGACCAAAAAAATGGTGGTCACTAAATTGAATATGTTTGTGACAAAAAAATAGTGGTCACTAAATGGGATTCATTAGTTGAAGATTGTATTGAGTTGGATGAGTTAGCATGGACCATCGCTTCGTTCCTCCGTCGTAGTATAAAAAATCATAGGGTCGTGAAAAATGTCACCACATTAATTTGTTGTATGTAATCGTATATATTTTGAAGCTAGGACACAAGTTCCCTTGGTAGAGTTGGTTTTGCTAAGCTTTTTTCCACCCAGACCCGAGTTCGAATCCCATTAATGTTTTTTTCTTAGTTTTTAGCTTTTAATTTCAGATTTTTTATGATTCTGAAAAAAAAATTGCAATAAAAGACATGAACAACAAGACCTCACATTAAGTGATGAACTAACCAACATACCAATGTGATTTTGTGAAAAAATATCCCTATATTTGTTTCTTGTAGTTGAAAAAATTTCTACGTCCATCTCTGGGATAAACACCCGTCAGTGATCTTCTCGGTCTTCACCTTCGTCGGCGGTATGAACACCTTCAACCACAGGTATAAACACATTCTCGATCTTCATTTATGGCTCTCCTACTTCCTTCATCCACTTTTCCTTCCCAAAAACCTACAACATCACCATAAGTAGTCTATCTACACCACCCTCTTCAACAATCGAGCATTATCCATGAAGATTGGGGAATAATGTGAACATTTTTTTAGAAGAAAGGACGGAACCTAGGACAAACTTTATTCAAAATGTTGATTAGGGAATAATGTGAACATATTTAGAAGGTTCATAGAAATAGATGATACACCCTAGCTAAATGTTGATTATGGGTTATTGATGTGATGTGATCTAAAATTGGGATTGGACTGTAGCGATGGAGGGGAGGGACGATTTGGAGTAGGTTTTGGTAATTGTCTTCTCCGATGGTGACATATGGTTGTGGTGGTGAAGGGGAAGGACAAAGAGGGGGATGGGGACGAGAACAACGAGTGAAAGGGAGGCAGTTCACAGGTGGGGAAAGGGTCGATGGTCGTAGGCTGGAGGTTTGGGGATGTGTTTGTCTGTGTAAAACGAGTGTATATTAATTATTTATTTTTAATACATGATATATACTTTTATAAATCATGATGGTCTTCTTATATTTTCTTTAATACAGGGACGAAAATGGATGAAAAGTGTTATATTAAGTAAAATAATAACATATCTTTATTTGATTAATAAAACAAGAAAAGATATCAATTCTTTAAAAATAATATTGTTATTATTTTATTGAGTCATAATTGACCCGGCCTTACGTTGGCTTGATGGTTATTGATGTATTTGGATGCGCATTAAAAGCAAACATTTTTTAAGCTAAATCTTTGTGGTTATTTTTGCAGTTATGTTTGCTTGAAATGCAAAGATAATATTGAGTCAAAGAAACGTACAAGAAAACGTGTTTTGCTTCTGTAAACTATAGAACCACTCCGAAACAAGTTATCTAGAAACAACAATAATCTATATAAATATTTAAAAGGAAAATCAAATCAAAGTGATGTGATGTGATGTGCTATCTACTTAAATGAGGATTCTTAGCTAAAAATTTTGTGTTTATTTTAAAATTTAAAAATATTAGTTATGCTAAGACTTCTATATCCTTATATAAAAAATGTATTTTTCATTGCAATCGGGACATTTTGGTAATTTTGCAACTACTTTAATTAACTTTTTACCTTCAAACCCTTCGACTAACTAAAAGTCTTTTTACTTTCTCAATCTTTTAATACATCAACAATCTCTAACCCTTTTACTTTTTTCTTCCCTTAATCTCTTCATTTTTATTCATCATTATTTTTCTTCTCCATCTCCACAACCTCTAACCCTTTTACTCTCATCATCCTTTAATTTCTTCATTTTGATTCAGTTTGTTTTTCTTCTCCATCTCTTAAGTTTTTTTTTTTTTTTTTCATTTTTCTTCTGTTTTTTTTTTCTTTTTTATTGATCTCTTCATCCCTTTTCTATGTTGTTTTCCTTACCAATTACCCCACCGACAAAGAGAAGTATACACATGAGTTTAATCGGGTAAATCGGTACAACTTTCAATATGTTCATATATGGCAGAATAGTATGCATGTTTATATATATATATATATATATATATATATAGAGAGAGAGAGAGAGAGAGAGAGAGAGAGAGAGAGAGAGAGGAGGTTACTTTGTTAACCTCCCAATTTGTATTAACTTAATGAACTCCTCTTAACCAATAGGAATTCATTTTAATCCTTGGTTGGTTTGAACAAATCATTAAATGTCTAAGGGTAGAAATGATATTTTATTATGTTTTTTTCTAGACTTTTTGGCTTGGGAGTTACAGAGTGACCATTAATGAAGGGAGGTTACAAAATAACAATATTGATCGACTGAACTCTAATGAACGAGTTAACTTGTTTGGATATCTGGTAGTATGTAACACCCAGATTTTTCGGTAAGCCAATTCCTTCATGATCTTCCAAGATTTTCTATTTTGAGCATTTGAATCCCTGTAATTGTTTACCTTTGTTTACTGGTTCATGTTGGGAGTGCGTCGAGGCTTGAAAATCGAATTCCGGGGACCGGGGAGGCGTTTGGCGACAGTGCCACACGATAGTGACAGTGTCACAGTCGCGGGACTCCATGAACCTGGGGCACATATTCGGCGATCGTGCCTCGTGATTGTGACACTTGTCACTATCTCTTGGCACTATCGCGGGGGTGGGGAAGACCGAACTCTCGGTACATTCTGAGCAATTATGCCCGGCGATAGTGACAGATGTCACTAACGCGTGTCAAGGTCGCTGTCGGGGTATTTCAAACCATTAAATACGATTTTTACTCCATCTCATTCATTACTTCACCTAATCTTTAAAGACGCGTCTCCTCCCACTATCTCTTCATTAAATTCGACTTCTAGGTCATTAAAGGCTCCATCTCCCTCATTTCTTCCAAGATTTCCTACATCAACTAGGTTGGGAAGGCTAGAGATTCAAGGGTTTATCATCTCACTCCTCCTACCAACATCCCCAACTTGGAAGTTTCTAGGGTTTTGATCAAAAACCCAATTTGTGAGTTCATACTCCTTTCTTAAACTTTATACATGTCAAAAACATAACATTTTGGAACTCCGAAACTTCTCCTTGTTTATATTTATGCTTGAATGATTTTGACCTAACTTTGGATTTTTGGAGATTTATGGTTTCTATATTTTTCAATCAAAATGAAGGGTTTCACCTTATGAGGTGTAAAATATGGATTTATGTGCATATTCATGGTGGGAATACTTGAAGAAACATTTTGTGTCACTTTTATGTCTCTCATTCCATGGTTGGGTTTACTTCATAAAATGAACATTTGAGAGTAAAATACATGGATATTCATTGTTGTGGTCCATGATTATTTTAAAATGGTATTACCCTTGAAAGGGTACCTTGTAAAGGTTTATACATGAAAATGGGAAAATGGTCACATGATGGCTCTTGAATGGATTTGGTTCTACTTGGTGTTGTTTACACAAAGAAATGCCTTTTGGGAAATAATCGTTATTAAGAACTATATGTTTGATTATAGTTGATCAAAAATGAAATTGTGACAAGTCTAGACTATTACTAATAGATCCATAGGTATAGATTCGGCTTAGATTTGGGTTAAATCCCGTTTGTAGCAAGTTGAGACATTGGACCCTAGGATGGCAACTTGGTACGGTTATGTGGGACCGGATACTAGCCGTGGGTCGTAAATGTAAATCCTAGCGAATGAGCATGATTAGAATAATTGGGTGCCCTCCCCCACATCTGAGTAAGAGTCGGCAAGCTCATGGCCTTGATCTTGGAAAGTGACCTACTTTTGTGTTCCACCACAATCCTTGGAAAATCGGGTCTCCCCCGTCATCGCAAGATGTATTTTAGACCGTAAGGTCATTATGTGGTTATTCTTACTATTGAAAACCCAACTCTTTAAATGGTTGTTTATTATCTCATTTAAATTATTTCCAAATCATTTATATAAATTGTATGTTCTCACTAGGCGTTAAGCCTAACACTTCTTCTCAAATGACATGTATAACAGGTTTACTTAGCGGTGGGTTGCCGAAGGTTTGAGGGGTGAGTGTGGTGCTCGAAGCATTTTTGGGACAATAGATATTTGGAGTCGTGGCGTTCAATTGATTTAGATATTTTGGGATTTGGGTTGACAACCATTGTAATCTAGATAAATTTTATATAGATTAGTTTGTTGTCAATTTCTATATTCATCTCCAGGTTTTTGTAAATGCTATATAACATTTACCCCTTTGGGTGGTTTACTCCATTTATAAACATCATATTGCCAAATTTTCAAATTTTAAATTTACTCTAAATTTTTAGGGTGTTACATAGTATGAAGATTATAACAACATTGTTCATATACGTTCAACAGATTCGAATGAACTGTAATGAATGATCATAGATATTCAGTCGTTATATACATGTCCATTTATGTTCATATACGTTCACATACTTCATTATGTTTTTTTTTTCTAGACTTTTTGGATTGGGAGTTACAAAGTGACCATTAATTAAGGGGAAGTTACAAAATAACAACATTGATCGACAGAACTCTACTGGACGAGTTAATTTGTATGAATATCTTGTAGTATGAAGATTATAACAACATTGTTCATATACGTTCAACAAATTCGAATGAACTGTAATGAATGATCGTAGATGTTCAGTCGTTATATACATGTCCATTTATGTTCATATACGTTCACATATCGATGTTGATGTCGATGATTGAGGCTTCGCTTGATTCTAGGGGTGCTTACAGGTTGGGTTGATCGGGTTGAAGGCCTTTCAACAACCAAACCCAATGTTGGCGGTTTGAGAATTTTCAACCTAACCCAACCCAAACAAAAGTGCAACCCAACCCAACCCGATCGGGTTGGTCGGGTTGTGTTTAAACAAAGTAAAAACAATATTGAAAACATAAAAATAAGGAAATTTTCTTTGAAATATGATCCATCATTAAAAAGAATATACGAGTTCATAAAATATTTAGGTGTTACATATAACTTTCTAATAATGTCCTCTTATGAGTTCCATTGCTTGTTATTGCGGAGTTGTTTTTGGTAACTTATACATATTAAAGGGAATAATAAATAATTTTAGAGAAGTCGCTAAAACATTTATCGGGATATCGGGTTGGTCGGGTTACTTTGAGCCTAACCCAATATCAACCCAATAGATTTGGGTTGTCCTAATTGTGTATCGATTATATGTCGGGTTACCTCGGGTTGGTTTTTTTCCCGGGTTGGTCGGGTTGGTCGGTTTTTTGAGCACCCCTACTTGATTCCATTGGTGTTCACTTGACGGTTTTGATTTGGGTGATGATGAGATATATCCATGAATTAAGCATTGGGAAATATACTAAATGTGAAAAGGGGTTGTAAATTTCCTCAAAAGCCCCTATCATATATGTTCAATATAATTAATTATTACAAATCTAATAAATAAGAGTTAATGCTAATTGATTTTAATCTCAATATCAATGGTCAAGATTCGGTTCACAAAGTTAGTACAAAAAATCGGGTTAACAAATGAACCCAACTATATATATATATATATATATATATATATATATATATATATATATATATATATATATATAAAGTTTTTTTACTTTCTCAACCTCTTAATACATTCACAACCTTTAACCCTTTTTACTCTTTCCATCCCTTAATTCATTCATTTTGATTCAGGTTCGTTTTCCTACTCCATCTCTTAATTTTTTTCATTTTGTTTCTGTTTTTTCTTATCGATCTCTCCATCCCTCAATCTATGTCTCTCTCTATTGTTTTCCTTACCAATTATCCCACTGACAAAGATAAGTATACACAAGGCTTAATGTAACAATCGTAAATTTCCTGTGTTTTAATTTTAGAATATAAATGGTGTAAAGTGGAAAAATAAGAAAAGTTGGGGGACCTAATTTAAAGTGCAGACCTAAAAGGACCTAGAACCCTAACTCTTTCCTCATTTGGAAGACCTTCTGTGAGAGGGTGTGACGCCAGGGAAGAGGAAGGAGACGGACCGAAAGCTTTCGAGGAGAAATCAGTGTTGTGGAACAAATCGAGTTGTCGACTAGTGGGGATTGTTCTTCAAGAGGTATTCCTTCACCTTGTTTAGAACTGGGATTTATTTCTCTTTTTAGTAAGAAATCTGGTTTAGTGATAGTTCTTGATGTTCATTAATACCATTTTCTAGGATCGGTCTGGGGTTTGGCTAGGTTGGGAAATGGGTGAAATGAAATTCGTGGTCTAGTTGTTGAGTTTAATCTTTGTGTTTTAGCCAAATAGAGAAGACATCGTTGGTTCCTTAAGGCTACTGGCTATCGATGGCCCTCGCACAACCTTCGAATGAATTTCTCCCTGTGTAACACCCCGAATTTTCGTTGTATAAATTCTATCGTTAAGACTTCTAGCCTTCCTTATTTAAAATCATAGGTATCTTGAGTTTACCCTTAATTGGGCGTATCGCGTGTTTTAGCCAAGCTCGTGTGTTAAGTCTTGATTTTGGAAAAGAGAACCACTGGCTTACGCGAGTTACTTCGCGACTTGCAAGTCGCGGCACAAGCCGCGTAATCCATTGTCCGTCTTCCATCTCAGAAACACGCACGGACTATGTCGCGGCCTAAAGTCGAGGCATAAGCCGCGGGATTACCTTGATGCTCTTAGACAGGTTTCTTCCCCTTTTTCTCATTTATTTCCCATCTACCTTCTCTATCTCTCTCTCTCAAAATAATTTACACTTCCAAGGTTAGATACTAGGGTTTCACCAAGCCCTATCCACCATATTTATTGCTAGAAGTTGGGTGTATCAACTAAGGATTCAAGAATTGGGCATTAAATCACCATCTCCATTGTCATCTTCTCCAAAGAGGTTAAACTAGGGTTTTGGGTTTTCTTCAAAAACCCACTTGGTGAGTTCATATTTCTTTCCCTTAAAACTTTATACACATCAAATCTAGACTTTTGAACCTATTATCATCTCCTTGTTTACATTATGTGGTTTATAAGATTTTTACCTAAAAATGGGGTTTTTGGAGATTTTAGGGTTCTTACTATTTTACTAAAAGAAAGGGTTCCATCCTATATGTTGCAAAATAAAGTATCACTTGCACATTTATGTGAGATACTTGAAAGAATGTATATAATCTCATTTTATGATTTTCATTCTTATCAGTAGTTAAACTTGGAATTTCATATTTGAAAATAAATGGTATTGAGGACTTTATGTTTAACTATAGTTTGTCACAAATGAAAATGTGACAAGTCTAGACAATTACTAGTGGATCCATAGGTATTGAGTCGGCTTATGTTTGAGATGTTTTTCCCCTTTGTAGCTAGTTGAGACATTGGATCCTCGGAGGCCACTTGGTACGGTTATGTGGGACCGGTTACTAGCCATGGATCCTAAATGTAATCCTAGTGAACGAGTATGGCTTGTTTTCCTCGGGTGCCCTCCCCCACATCTTAGTACGGACCGGCGTTGTTCATGGCCATGGTTTCCAAGTATTTAGCTCATAACTCGGATTGTGGCTTACTTTTGTGTTCCGCTACAATCCTTGGTAAATCGGGTCCCCCCCCCCATCATCGCAAGATGTAATTTTGGACCGAAAGGTCCTTAAGTGTTTAATATTTCAAACTGCAAACTCAACTCTCTTGAAAAGGTTTTCTTTCGTTACAATTGTCTATGTTTCTTTAAATTATAAATTGTATGTTCTCACTAGGCTTTAAGCCTAACACTTTTTCTCAAATAATGTGTATAACAAATTCCTTTAGCGGTGGGTTGCCAAATGTTTGAGTGACGAGCGTGGGCTTGAGGCATTTTTTAAATGATTAGTATTTGGTGTTTGGACATTTAATTAAGCTCCTTATTTTGGTAATTTTAGGTTTACAACCGATGTAATCTAGATAGTACATGTTTAGATTAGTTTGTTGTTGATTTCCATTTTCGTTCACAGGTTTTGTAAATGCTTTATACATTTCCCCTCTTTGGGTGGTTTATTCCAAATACAAACGTCATTTTGCCAAATTTTCAGATTTTTAAATTACTCTAAATTTTAGGGTGTTACACCCTACGACCGGCGTCGCCCGGTATGTGACCAACCGGGGTCGCCCGCTATGCGTCCAACCGGGATCTCCCGATATGTGACAAACCGGGGCCACCTGGTACGGAACCGACCGGGGTCGCCCGGTGCACAATTGTCCGGGGTGCAGTCGCTTGGGATCTGTATTTCCTTAGTAAAAATTTCACTGTCCCTCTAATCGGCCTGTGAGTGAAGAAATTTGAGAGCAGTGTCAGAAATCACAATTACCTTATTTATGTGAAATGTAGGAGTTCAATTTATCTGAGGATAGTTGTTCGGGTGTGTCGACCTTCGTCCAATCAGGTGAGTTCTCTTATTAAAAGATTTCTAAACTGAATGGAGTGTTCATTTACAAACACTTTATTGATTCTATGTATATATATGCGTTGCGTTGAAGCTTTGTGATCATTAGAGCTATGGTCGATTATTTTGTGCACATGAATATATATATATATATATCGCCTTTATGACAAGAATGTGTTGTAACTATTTGTTCGTGAGCCATGGCTATACATTAACCATCGGGGATGGTTGGTTCGTATACATGGAATTTGTTTCCTTTCTATACGGACGACAACATCTACGAATGGGTCGTATGGGGATCTACTGGGGGGCCCCGAGAACGCGAACGTG
The DNA here is from genome assembly GCA_023525745.1 of Arctium lappa. Classification (NCBI taxonomy): domain Eukaryota; kingdom Viridiplantae; phylum Streptophyta; class Magnoliopsida; order Asterales; family Asteraceae; genus Arctium; species Arctium lappa. The sequence goes on along the minus strand of CM042051.1, from coordinate 19,371,076 downwards.
AGAATGATTGGAATTGTATTTCAAGTAATACTTAATTGATGTATTTATTCAATTATTCTTATTTATTGTTCCAAAAATAAAACATTTTCTTGGTTATCAAGTCGAGGATTGGGAATTCACTTGACTTTTCGGTCTAACCCTCACTTTATTTCTTTTAAAAACACTTTTCAGGTGAGGGGTCTGTTGTCGTTTCCTCAAAAGGAAAGGAGAAATGTTAAGAGCTAGCTAGTCGGGAAGCGAAACCTTAGTTGCGGTGTAGATGCACTTATAGTTTATTGGTTGTGCTAGAACTTATACATTTGGACTATGTTAATCCTTTACTTCCGAAGTTTTGTATATATTGGGACTTGTTTTTGGGGAATGTTATGCTTATCTTTATTGCTATGCTGAATTGGGTTGTTACACTTTAATCGGGTAAATTGGTACAACTCTTAATTTGTTCATTTACGGCATAATAGTATACACATGTTTATTTATCTATATATATAAGAAGGACCTTGAGCATGGATTAAGGGATGCCTCAATTGATGCTTTAGAATTTTGTGAGAATTTTTACGGATTCTCATCTCCGTCTTTTATGTTTTTTTTATAGTTTAGCAATTTGTAATTTTATAAGAAAAAACATATTAAACATCTCAATCCCAATTTTATTTGTTCTCAAAATTTTCCTTTTTTATTGATTTAACTATTATCAAAACATTAAGTTAATTAGGCTATTCATTTTTGTTCTTTTGGTTACACCCAATATTTTTTTAACTCTTTTATTTACATAACAACTATTCGATATATATATATATACATATATAATCAAAATTAATTATAAACTCATATATATATAGTTGAAGAAGGATCGTGTGAGAAGTTGAGATAACGGTGAGAAACGTGAGAAATGTATCTGAACCGTTAATCTCTTTTATCTCAAGCCCCCATGAATTGCGGTTTAGAAGAAAATTGATTTGATGCATCTCGGTGCATCTCATCCTAATGTGCGTCTATTTCTCATCCAACAGTCGATAACCACTTCTCACACTTCTCACCATTAACTCAACTTCTTATCGGAACCCAACCCTATATACACTATATATTTAAATGAGACTTGAATATATGTATATTTTTATTTACATTTTTCTGAATTTTTTTCATTTTTATTGATATAATTATTAACAAACATTAAATTAATTAGATTATTCGTCTTCTTTAGTTGCACTCAAATTTCTTTATTCTTCTATTTCACATAAATCTAATTTTTATTTAAATAATAACTAATATTTATATATAGATTGTTAAATAAAAACAAAGGTTTATAATAATTTTTATATATATTAAAATAAAAAAATAAATTAAAAAAATATTACTATCATTTAAAGTTTTATTAAAATCAATATACAAATCAATATAAATGAATATACATTCAATATATATATATATATATATATAGACTTAAGTTCGCGTGAGACCAAACAATTTTCGTGAGACCGGTGAGACCAAGCTTTAAAGTATGAAACTTCACACCAAAAAACTGTGAATGTAAAAAAAAATCGAACTTTTCATAGGGAAAACACCGTAAATGTTACGTTCACGGTGTTTTTCGCTGTGAATGTTCGCTTTTTTTTACCTTCACAGCGTCTTCACTGTAAAGGTTCGGATATACCTTCACAGTCTTTTATCTGTGAAGGTTTGATTTTTTTTTTAACTTGGTTTAGGTTTTTTTACCTTCATAGTGTGATTACATTATGAAAGTTCGAATGTTTTTTACCTTCAGAGTGTTTCGGTGTGAATTTTCATGTTTTAAGGTTTGGTCTCACGCAGTCTCACGGAAACAGCTTGATCTCACGTGAACCTGACCCTATATATATATATATATATATATATTCAGAATTTATATATAATTAAATGGGAATTTAATTAAAATGCCCTAAGTTGAAAAATCAGTACCCAATATACCCCAAATCTGGTTATTTTTGCCAAAATACCCCTTATGTCCGTGTTTTATGATTGAAACGAGGCATTGGTCCGCGTTTTGTCCTCGTTTCACTGTTACACGCGACCTTGGTCCGCGTTTCACTGTTACACGAGGGTCTTGTCCGCGTTTGTGGCTTGACACGAGGGTTGGGGCCACGTTTTTGCTTAAAAACGAGGGTTGGGGCCGCGTTTTGTGCAATTCACGGCGGACATGGTCTGCATTTTGTGCAATTCAATTCATTGAATTGTAATTTTTATTATATATTTACAGTTTATACCCCTATAATTATTTAGTTAGTTTAATTTATACCTTTTACTTTTCTATTATTCATTTTATACTTTTATCATATTAACACATATTATCGTATATTAACTAAAATACGTTTAAAAAATACGTTTTAATTTTAACAAGTTATACCATTATAATCGTCTCTTCGATACCTTCGAAATAAGCCCAATATTTAATATTTTTTTATTTAATTATTTTATTATATATCATATATGTTAAAATTTTATACACCTATAGTTATTTAGTTAGTTTACTTTATACTTTATACTTTATACTTTTCTATTTTTTATTTTACACTTTCATCATATTAACACATATAATTGTATATTAACTAAAATACGTTAAAACGCGAGAAAACGAGGTTTTCTAGGTGCCGCGAGTTGGCACAAGACTTTGGGTCGCGACCTAAGTCGCGTAACTCACTGGAAGTGAGCCTTGGGGGAGACGGGAGACTTATGCCACGACTTAAGGTCGCATCATAACCCGCGAGTCGCACTGTTGAGCTAATAACCCGATTTTCATCCATCAAGCCTCATTCCTCTCAACCCAAACCCTAAATCTTCTCCCATTTTCTCTCCCAAACCCCAAATGTCGAACCCTAACCCATTTTGAGGGTTTTCCCTCCTTAAACCACATGATTCTTCATCATCTAGCTAGTTGGGATCTTGAACCACAAAACCTCCATCTTCATTATTAGTGTCTTTATTAACATAAGTATTAAAAAAAATGAGTTTTGGAAATGACTTCATATGCGCTATGTTGATAATTAACTTTGAAACCTATCGAATGAACGGTAGTGTATTTTTACAGCACGTTTAATCGTTAAAAAGCTTATGTATTTGAAAGTTTTATAAATTTCAAATTGGCATACTGGTTGAAAAACCTTGAACTCATTAGGCCTATAGATTTAAACCCCTGTCGTGAAAGGAGTTATAAATAGGGACTAAAGGAGTCCCCGGGATTTGAAGCGTCAGATGATCCGACTTGCGGTCAGTCTTGGATTTTGGGTTTCAGTTTTAGAATCTGTGCACGCATGATTAATGGAGGTAGTATAATTAAGTTCCCAGTTATTTAAGGCGTGACTTTATACTTCGGTAATCATGCGGGATAAGGTTGTATGTGATTATCTACGTTTTAATTGGGTTCGTTTTGGTGGGTTCCGCGATTAAAGGAAATTTTGGTATTATGTTTGTTAGAAATGTAAGATTTGAAATTTTAGCACTCTGTTAGGTGTCAACCTTGTCTGGAATAGAATTTTAGGCGGGATGTCCACGTTTTCGAGGCCACCATTTAGTCCTAGGCATCGACTTGTTTCCTTGAAGTCGATGGATCTTGGAATGTTTGGAAGTATCCTGATTTGATCATGGGAAATATTGACCTTCCGGTGATGGAATTTGAAAGAAGATTGAGTGTTGATGGTTACGTACCAATGTCTTTAAGCATTCCCGTGGTGGTAAGGATTATATTAAAGGAATATTGTGATGTGGGGTTGGAACGGAGTTGAGTGATAGCCAAATCTGGGTAACCAGTTACCTGAAGGACACATTGGTACGCCTTGGAAGGACAACTTTATCAACATTAGGAATGGATCAGTGGAAATATGAGGATTTCGGGAGTTTGGTGACGATCATTAGCTTGGGGTTCAGAACCGTGTAGATTCGAAGTGAATTTTGCCGACGGGAAGTTAAGGTCATAAACTACCCTGGAGATAGTAATTGTCACCTAAGGTTGGGAGACAGCCGAGATCTCAGGGATAGTAAAGTAGTCGATAGAGACTCGATGTTCGTCCCATCATTGGTAGGATTTAGTCGGTGCCAGATTTCGAGGACGAGGACGAAATCTCTTTTAAGGTTGGGAGGATTGTAACACCCGTAAATTGGAGATTTCCCTAGGTGTTAATTCGGGAGTCGTTTGACTCGTGGGGACGTAAAGGTGTCAAGAAATCAGGTGAGTTTTGCAATAGAATCATCGAGGATCGAATCAAGCGTGAAAATGCGAGAAAACGGGGTTTTCTGGGTGCCGCGAGTTGGCACGCGACTTTGGGTCGCGGCCCAAGTCGCGTAACTCACTGGAAGTGAGCCTTGGGGGAGACGGGCGACTTATGTCGCGACTTAAGGTCGCGGCATAACCCGCGAGTCAGACTGTTGAGCTAATAACCCGATTTTCAGCCATCAAGCCTCATTCCTCTCAACCCAAACCCTAAATCTTCTCCCATTTTCTCTCCCAAACCCCAAATGTCGAACCCTAACCCATTTTGAGGGTTTTCCCTCCTTAAACCACATGATTCTTCATCATCTAGCTAGTTGGGATCTTGAACCACAAAACCTCCATCTTCATCTTCCTCACCAAGTTCTTGGGGATTTCATCTAACCTTTCCACCATTTGAAGATTTGGAAGCTTATGGTTCGTTTGGGTGATCTACAAGTGTTTTGGTTGGTGGATTCAAGCTATTGGTTGAGGTAATCATCTTCTTCTTCATTTATGGAAATTAGGGTTTTGACCTAAGTTGAGATCTTTATGTAAAATGTTTGGGGAATGTTCCTATATGGTGGGATAGGGTTATTTATGGTTGGAAATGTATGGATCTAGGTTTTTGGATGCTTGAGTTGAAGAGTTGGAATTGATGTCTTCGGAAAGCTTTGGGCATAGATCTATGCTTTTGAAGGCTAATGGTTGTGGATTGAAACCTAGGTTTAACTTAACCTAGAAAGGTGAGTTCAAGATGCTTTGTGAAAACTATGTACATGCCAAAATGTGTATTTTAAGGTAAACATATATTTTTCTTGGTATTTGTCAAGTGTGAGTATTTAATAAGTTTTCATATTTGGTAAACTGGGGTCGTTTAGTTCCATGAAATACTCATATTCAAGTTTTGAATGTTTCAACAAGTAAATGCCATGTTTTACATATTCTTAACGATTTGGTACAAATAAAGCCCATTTTATGAATTATACATCTTCGGTGATTTTTGTACAAATGAAGTCTAATTTATGACGTACGACATTTTGGGATATTTAAGTTCATAAACTATTTGGTTAATCCTTGGTCCCAAGACGTGATGAGTTTTGGGTTAATCACCTCTTTGGGGTATGTGTCTGCATAAACAACGTTTAAAGACATTTCATTATTTTGGGGGATCGTTATTTGTTGGTCAGATGGATTTCGAGCACTTTACCTCGGTGTTGACTTAAAAGTGTCTTGAGGACATTTGTCCGGTTTTAATGGCTAGATTTAGAGTCCAAATTATGATTTACAACTTAATGCATTTTATTGCATAATTATGATAATTACAGGCTCGAGTGCTTTAGTCATTCATGAGTAGTCATGTAATCTTAGACTGTGTTGCATTGGATCCATAGGCATGTAAGTCAGTCTTATTTGATGGTCAACTGGGTGGTACGGGGTTGGACTCCGGGACTCATGTTTTACGACCGAAACTTTACAAGTAGGCACTAGGAGGGCTGAGTCCGGTTGTGCTAGTATGACTATGGGTAGTCCTCTAATGGGCGTTTGGGGCCTTCGCCGTGTGGGGCAATGCCTTCGTTGTATCCCCCTGTGCCAAGCCTTTGGCGGTATTCCCGGTGGTAATCGCTAAGGTCAGCTGTCTCTTTGGGTGAAACTTGTCAAGAAGTCGTAGGGACACTTGGGCGTTTATGTCATGAGGTGTCATGCGATTAACGTTGTATGGGTGACATACTTTTGTGTTTCCTCCACTCTCAACGGATACGGGTATCCCCCGTTGTCGGCCCGTGGTATTTTGGATATTTAATTGTCCATGCTTTAATATTTGGATTTCATTCCATTTTACGGTCGCGTGAGTATTAAATTCAGTTCCATGTTTTCGATGACGTACCATATCTTTATGGATTGTTTTCCGTTATTTAAGGGTCGATTATTTATGCCCCACCCGTGTTTTGGGTGTTTTGGGATATGAAGTGTCATTCACGTTTTACCAATTTGGGTGTCGAATTATAATCCCGTTTTAGGTGAGTTATGGACTGCATCGTTTTATGAAAGAATGTTTTGGCGTTGAGACGTCCATCTATAAAATGCATATTATTGGAGAATGAGTTGTTCTCTTATTTTAAAGTAAATCATTTTAAAGGATCATGATTATAAGTTACAATGTTTCCGTTTTACGTTTTCCTGTATAATCATGATATAAAACTCTTGAACTCACTAGACATTGCCTAACATTTTTATTTGTCGGCATGTGCATCAGGTTCCATTCCGGGATTAGTCCTAGCGACACTGAGAAGTGTTGAGTGCTAGTTATGTGCTTGAAGAGGTGATTAGCTTGATGAAGTCTTCCACACTTTCATTGGAGATAGCGATTGTTATTGGGTTATAGTAACACTCGACTTTAGTTAGTCTGTATGCAAGACTTTAATTATTTGTTGATGGTTCAACCTAGAAATTGTATTTCAATTATGAACTATTAGTAAGAGATTTTATTACCCTTTAAGGTATTTTTGAAAGTTTTTAATTAGTCGCTCTTTCCAAATTTGAGGGTGTTACAACTGGAACAAGAGTAAAAAACATAACCAACAAGTTTCTTCTCTATTTCAGTTTATAATAGGTTGGTTCTTGTATATATAATTTCAAATTGCTTTCAATAATAGGATCTAATTAATGCATATCTACTTCACCGTAATTTCTTGTGTTCTTAATATGAATCTACTTAAGTTATGATCGAACAATAGATGACATTCACCAAGTCACCCTTCCTACATCAATTATTCAACGGTTGAAGTATCAAGCTTCATCCTCCTTGAGCTAATTTTCTTAGGTTTCTATCACCATTTGCTAACCACTTCTAAATTAGTTTCCCCTACTATTACTATACACACTATGGATTAATCATTTCAACCAGGTCTATGGAATCTTCTGGTCACAATTAAGAGTTTACGACCACCAAATACATGCTAGATTGACTTGAATCCATTGCATAAATTATCAGCAGAAAGTATTCAATTGATGAGGTTAGGTTATATCATTATCATTATCCTGCAACAAGATATACTACATAACATCAAAATGATGCTTAAAAGTTATTAGTTTGAACGAGCATACACACACATCTAACTTTATGATCCACCCACTCCACCTCTCCTTAAATTAATTAAATATTATTAGTACTTGTTTGACTTTTAACCAACAATAAGAAAAATGTGAGTGACTATACAAAGTTTGGGAGCGTTGTGCCGGAGGAAGGAAAAGGGTCGGATGTTCGGCGTTGGTACGTGTGTGGACCCGAGCTACGTGGTAACTGGTTTGTCAAGTAGGTTGAGTACCGGTAGATCGTATGCATTGTTCCAGTTCAATTTACTCGTTATGCGTTTTATTTCTGTAGGTGCAAGAATTAAAAGAGAAACTTCAGAAAATAGAAGAGGAGCGAGCAGTTGAGAGAGAGGAGAACACTCGGAGTGAGGAGGAGAATATACGGATGACAAACAGACTAAAAGTTGTCGAGGCGATGTTAGCTCGACAATATCCACTACCGCCTTCCGATGACCCCACTTATCGTGATCCCCCCTTTTTCCGGTAGGATTTGATGATGGCATGGATTTGATATATGTATGGCTCGTGATTCCCCTTTTTCCGGTAGTATCTGATGATGAAATGGATTTGATATATGTAGGATTTTTATGGATATATGTATGGATTTGCATGGATATATGTACGGATGTTTATGTGAATTTTTAAAATATGTATGGATTTTGACATTTTGTATGCAGTATTATAATATATATATATATATATATATATATATATATATATATAAACAGATTAAAATGTAGCAAATATGGTTTTTCAAAAATTCAAAAAACCAACAAGGGGACCATCGGTAAAAATTAAACATTTTTTTAAAAAAACAGTCGGTAAGCCATCGGTAATATTAACCGTCGGAAAACAATCGTTCGTGAACAGTCGGAAAGTCGTCGCTAATGTACCCCGTCGGAAAATCGTTGGTAACTAGAACCGTCGGTAAGCTGTCGTTAGTTGTCGTTGATAAACCGTCGCTAAATATTACCGACCAGTTTTTTCCCGACGGTCTTTTCTCGTCGAAAAACCGTCGCTAAAGCCTGTTTACGACGGTTTACCAACTATTTCTGGCGTCGGTAATCCGATTAATTTTAGTAGTGCCACCCATGGGTGCGTCTGGGGGATTCATAAACTCGTCCGGTGGTTTCACATATAAAATGTTATTATGAATTATATAAAAAAAAACTAATATATTGTTTCATAAGTGAAACAACGCGGGTATGAAACAAGGGTAACAAAATCTGTTATTGTTTCTGTAACACCCTATTTTCAGTATTATAATAATGACAAAATTACGTTCATTTAACTATCTTAAATCTTTAAGATAAGTGTTAAATATGATGACATATAATCGATAATTTAAATTATGTTTTTCGATAAGGCGATGTTTACGTCGGATACAAATTTAAAGTTAATATGTTAATATCAAAATATTGATATCATTGAAAAGATGATAATTCGAAGATTTAGAAAATACTTTATTGAAACAAGAGAAAATATATCTGATTGATAGTTACGGAGATGAAAATATATATAATATAATTTTAAATATATATATATATATATATATATATATATATAATAATTGAATAATTGAATATATATATATATATATATGTATGAATCGTATATATATATATATATATATTATTAATAAATATTTTAATATTATTTCTATTTAAAAGGTTTTGTCGTTTTACTAAAAATAGTTAGTCGTATGGATTTTTATGAAATGCGACTAATATGTTTTTGTGACCAACGATTTATGACGATCACGATAAAACTTTCAGATTTGAAAACCGACAAAGTTTTATTTATAGGACTGATTTAATATTAAATGTATCGTTTTATTAGTTTTAGAGTCCAAATGGATTTAAAAGTTATACAATGCATATATATTTGGACTCAGCGGTTTACATAGATCATAATAACGCTTTCAGGTTCTAAAAATAATGAACTTTTTATTTTAGGGTCACTTGAGCAAAACTATAGAAATGTGTCATTTCTGGATTATAGAAATATCGGATTAATACTAAAATTCATATTTATATAAATAAGTTGAAAAATCTAGATATCGTAAATGTCAAAAAGATCTAAATATGATTACGAAAAATTATATAACTCAGAAAAAGGTATAGCAATAACATGCTTATAGGTAGGTACTATTGCATGAGTCCCAACTCCCAAGTATATGTTGATATTAAGGTTTAGAGTTCCGTATATAAAGTTATATTTGATAGAGTTAGGGTCTGTTTGTTAGCAGCTTAATGAGCTTAATGAGACTCACAGCTTATTCAGTCAGCTATATATGACTGTTTGGTAGTGACTTAATGATATAGAAAGTGACTTATTCAGTAAGATTTTAAAGGAGAGCTTTATGCAGAAAGCCAAGTTTTTTCCAAACCAGTCCCTCCCATTAAAAAACACGTTTATTCTATCTATGAAAAAACTATCTCAAATAAAAACTTTCTAAATCTATACAGACAGATTAATCCACACAGACAAGTTTATCCATACAGAACTTAATGGAAAACCAACCAAACAGCCCCTTACTTATATATATTTATATAATAATATAGTATTATTAATTATTAAATTTATTCAATAAGATGGCTTTGCCGCCAAGTAAAATGGGATGAGGATTGCTTTTAGATGAGATCCAAGATGAAGATGAGGTGATGTGGCATACATATATATAATCCTTAGTGATGGAGGTAATTAAGGAGGCGGCGAAGATCACCCTTAGAAGCCGTCATATGTGGTTATAAATATAGTCATTCTCTTTAGTTTTAAGATCACAAACAAAAGTTGGAACGTAGTTAACAGATAATTGTGAGAGTTAAAGGTAGTGAATCAAGCATTTTGGTTAAGTAATCAAGGTGAGTACATTATGAGATTTATTGGGATACATATATGCTATAATAAATGCTTTTATACATGATAAATATTTGAAATGATGTTTTAGCATGTTTTCCTTATATGAGATAAGGTTATGTTTATAATGGATTTTATGAGAAATACATGTATTTTACATGTGGCATATGAAATGTTTTGTGCATGTGAAAGTATGGTCATGTTAAATACCCGACGGGGTATAAGAATAGAGGACGTCTTGCAAACGTACCTCAGGGGGAAGATCCTGCGTGGAACCCCAGGGATCTAGGATCCTGTTGAGAATGATTGACATACTTACACATATGAGATCTCGCACTAAAAGAAGATGATGTTTTTAATGAAATGGTTTATGCATCAGTGTTATTATGCATAATTATGAGAAGTGTATGGAATTATCGTTCATGCACTAAAATGATATATTTTATGAAAGATGATTTCTTCATTAAACCATAATTGTTCACTAAGCTTAAAGCTTACGTATTCCATATATGTATCTCAGGTAAGATCAGGATAAGACATAAAGGGATCACATGAAGAGTTGTAGTTCTTATAATAGCCGTTATAAATATTAGGCTATCGAACTGTTGCAAGAACGCTTCCGCATATGTAATGTTATAAAAGAAAAAAAAACGGGGCTTGACAGTTTCATATGCAAAACCAAAATAATTGGTTTGGTTTCATGTGGAAAAGAAAAATAATTTATTTGGTTTCATATGAGAAATAAAACCGTTCAATGAATATGGTTGGAGAAAGGGTGATGAAATCAATTATGACAACCGATAATGAGATTTTTAAGGAAGAGATTATACCTAAAATATGAATTTGTTAAAAAGACACAAATACTCTTGTTTGTATTGTTTGCAACCTTTGGATGGTTTGCAAAAGTAGGAGCATCTCTCTCTTTCTCTTTCTCTCTCTCTCTATATATATGTTAATTGTATATTAAAATAGAGAAGGTAAAAAACAACATATTAATATTAAAATAGAGAAAAATGTCATAATCACATTTTTTACCCCTAAGTTTAATACGGACTAGATCCAACAGAGAATACATACCTGATAGCTCTCTTTTTAAGCGTCATTTAAATATCATTTATGTGTGTTTTTCTTCATTTTTAGTTGTGTTTCTTCTTTTCTTGTTCTTGTTTCTTCCTTCTATTATTTTATTTTCATTTGGAGTTGTTGCAGATGTTTTTAAGGTTATATGCATTATTTTTGGGTTAAAAACGTTGATGTTGGACTATGGCCACAAACTTACCACTGTGGCCAGATTCATGAAGATGTGTTCAAAAAATTTGAAAGATTTAAAGGATGGAGTGTTGGTACCAATTTGGAAAGAGGAGATAAGATTTGCCATAAGAAGGGAGGGAGCAATTGGAAGGACCTTGGGGTCATGAGAAGAGCTTATCCAATAGGTAAAAGGAAGGTGCATGCAACCTTTTGGATCTATAAATTGGAGACCTCCACATTCATGGAAGACACAAGTTTTTGGAGAGCAAAAACACTCTCTAGGAAAGCTGAAAGAAGTTCTTAATTTGTAGTTTTAATTTCTTGTAATTTTATTTTCAAGTATTAAATTATGTCCACAGTCTCACCACTGTGGTGACAGTTTTACATTTCATATTTTAATTCAAGTAGTTCATAGTTATTTCTTTGTGTCCATTATGTTATTTAATTTTATTATGAGCTAATCACTTTAGTAGGTATGGGTGTGAGCCAAACTTAAGACTAAGTAAACAACATTAGGGTGTTGTCTCTTTTGCTAAATCTTAAGCTTGGTCACTTGAGTCGGGACTTATACTCAACACTCATAAACCGATCACCTTGAAGTGTTAGTATTAGATCTTGACCTCGAGAGGGGCGGATTCGAAATACGGCTTAAGTGATGCACAAAGATATGAGAAAGTCTTTGATAAATACGTAGAGATACGAATTTTTTGTTTGATTTACTAAGGTTCAAATGTTGGTTGAGATTTATATCACAAAGAGATTTGGGTATAAATCTTTATACTAATGGAACTTGATATTTTATCAACTTAGTTAAATCGGCAAGATTAAGATTTGACAGAAGTGGGAACTTTGTGGCCACTGCCCATAAAAATTCACTTTCAAGAGATCGGGATTTTTATGAACATCTCCGTGACACAAAGTTTCTGACCATTTGTTTATTACGATTGTCTTAAGGAGAACTTACACCCATATCCTCTCTTTAATCCAAAAGTTCATTTCGTTACTTTAACACTTCATCAAACAAAAATGTCTTAGATTCTTAGTTGATCAGTCCATGTGGAAACGATCTCGGTATTACTACCACTTTATTACTTATAGCGATCATAATGTCCAGTTTGCACTTGCATCGCCATTGTGGTAACATTATGGCCACTTTGTGGACCTATACGATTTTTCGCTCTCAAGTTTTTGGCGTCGTTGCCAGGGATTAACGTATTTCCAGAGTTTCTTGAGTTAAAAGTTTAGTTTTTCATTGGCTTTTCTTTCGCCATAATGGAAGGTTTCAGTTGGGATGCCCAATATTATAATACTTTCGAATATTTTTGGGAAGAACATCCTAATTTTTTTGTCAATTGTTCAAGATAATAACACCTACCCTTCATTTTCACCTCCCTATCAAGATTGGAATGACACGTATATTAATACATTTGACCAATCATGGGAGGGAAATCTTGATTACTCGTGTGATTTTCTAGGGAGTGATCCTTATTATGGATTCACATCCTTTGTCCCCAACAGTCCACCCGAGAATGTTTTTGAACAACCCAAATCATCTCACTCTTTTAAAAAATTTCCCCAAGCTTAATGGAAGATTTTAAAACATTTTTGGGAAACTTCACGTCCTCTTTTGAAGCCTTGAACACTAAGATGGGACAACTAGTCGACGAGTTGAAAAATCAAAGTCAATGTTCCTTACCAAGTAATAGTGAAAAAATTAAAATGTGTTGTAAAGAATGAGAGAGATGTCAAGAAAGAGTTGGATATTTTTTAGGCAAATTCCGAGCACATGAGCAAGCCTTCTTTACTTCCTAATAATGAAGAGGTTCTTCAAGATGCTAAAATTCCTAATTTAATGCTTTTGCTCATGTTGTGCAACCTTCTTTTTGTGACCATAATGCTCCTACGTGGGTCATGCCATTGATTGTTGGGAGGGTTTATGTGATCAAGAGCTCGGGATATTTTCCTAGATCATGTTCTTTGGGTGGTGGTGGTGTTGCACGAAGCCTTGGTATGGTAAAGGTGGTTATTATCTTGAAACCGCTCCACTTTTTGAAGATGCACTCGTAGGGTGGTGAACTGCATCCTACATAACCTTGATGCAAAATTTTCTTCTTACTCTCAGCTCCAATTTTTTGTCTTTCATTTTATACTTTTGTGTGTGTGTGGTTTGAGTCTGTCCTTTTTCGACTAGTATCAATTTTTTTGGGATAAAAAAAAGCAAAAAAAAAAAAACAAAAAAAGAGTTTCATGCATCTTATATCCTTAGATTTTATGTTTCATAGTTTGAATAATCTATCCACTACTATCATATTTCTAGAAGTAAAAAATCAATTTCCCGATATCCATATTAATCAAACTTTGAAATTTAAGAAATGACATAGGCCATTTTTTTAAACACTTGGACGATACACTTCTCTAAGAAGGCTGGAAGAAGTTCTTAATTTGTAGTTTTAATTTCTTGTAATTTTATTTTCAAGTATTAAATTATGTCCACTGTCTCACCACTATGGTGACAGTTTTACATTTCGTATTTTAATGCAAGTAGTTCATAGTTATTTCTTTGCTTCCATTATGTTATTTAATTTTATTATGAGTTAATCACTTTAGTAGGTATGGGTGTGAGCCAAACTTAAGCCTAAGTAAACAACATTAGGGTGTTGTCTTTTTTCCTAAATCTTAAGTTTGGTCACTTGAGTCGGGACTTATACTCAACGCTGATAAGTCGATCACCTTGAAGTATTAATATTAAATCTTGACCTCGAGAGGGGCGGAATCGAAATACGGTTTAAGTGACGCACAAAGATTTAAGAAAGTCTTTGATAAATACGTAGAGATATGGATTTTTTGTTTGATTTACTAAGGTTCAAATGTTGGTTGAGATTTATATCACAAAGAGATTTGGGTATAAATCTTTGTACTAATGGAACTTGATATTTTATCAACTTAGTTAAATCGGCAAGATTAAAATTTGACAGAAGTGGGAACTTTGTGGCCACTGTCCATAACAATTCACTTTCAAGAGATCGGGATTTTTATGAACATATCCGTGACACAAAGTTTCTAACCATTTGTTTATTACGATTGTCTTAAGGAGAACTTACACACATATCCTCTCTTTAATCTAAAAGTTCATTTCGTTACTTTAACACTTCATCAAACAAAAATTGATAATTTTCTCAAACAAGTACTAGAAGTTCATGAATGTCTCAGATTCTTAGTTGATCAGTCCCTGTGAAAACGATCTCGGTATTACTACCACTTTATTACTTATAGCGATCATAGTGTCCGGTGTGCACTTACACCGCCATTGTGATAACATTGTGGACCTATACGATTTTCCGCTATCAATACCACAAGATATTCTATATAGTGAATAAAGTTTGAGGATCAAAATTAGCATATCACACGAACCAAATCTGTCATTTACTCTTACTTTATAATTAAGTTTTCTGTTTTTTTAAATTATTTATTTTTTAAAACTTTTACTTAATATATTTTATTTTACTAAATTTAATTTAAAAAATCATTTTTTTTATAATTTAGTATTTCAATTTTAAGGCTTAACTATTGTTTTCTACTTAATGTATGTAAAACATTTCATCTCTCCATATTTTAAATTATAATCTTCCACAAATATTTAAAGAAACATATATGATCAGAAATTAACAAACTTAAAAGATTGTTTACTAATTTAAGAGATTTAATTTAATTTTTTATAGTTAGTTTTTTCTTTATTACAGTTTAGGACTTACAATTGATTTCTCTATAATCCATATCAAAACCTTTTATCTTTTTTGATTTAAACTCACAATTATGCACAAATATTTAATAGAAGAAATATATCCAATTATTAATCAAAAAACTTAAAATAAAAGTTTATTAAGTTAAATATTTCGTTTAGTTTATTTTTCTGAACTTGTTTCAAGAGATATACTTTATTTCTTATACTTTACGTTTTTTTACGATTTAGGGTGTACCGTCGTTTTCTTTCTAATCCCTATTAAACCTTTTATGTCTCTATATTTCAAACTCACAAAAATTTAAACGAATTTACATATTTAAACATTCAATAATAAGCTTTAATGATTAGTTTTTTAATTAAGTTTTTTCATTTCCATTTTTCTTTTCATTTCCATTTTCATGTGATTACTTCTTTTTGTTATTAATTATTTTTTAACAACAAACTAATTATAAAAAATATATAAGAATGAATTTAACGACATAACGATCACTTGCAAATTGCAATTTATTTGAAGTTTTTTATGATTATATGAACAAAATAAAACTATTTGTAAGGCAACATTTATGTTTTAGTACAGGTCCTCTAAAATATCATGTTTGACCTTGGCTACCTTATTGAAACACTATTTGGAGTATCGTTTCAATATATTTTAGAAATTCTTTGTCACTTCTAGTTATATTTCCTAATTAATATTAGTTGTTACTTATTATTATTAAATATTAATAATTATTAATTAATTTTAATTTTAAATGATTCATTATTATTAATTCTTAATTATTTAAGCTTATCAATCATTTTATATTGTTATTATGCAATATATCTAGTCGTTAAAAAAAATTATAAGAACTTTAAAAATGTTTTTAGAAATTATATAAAAGTTAAATTTATATTTGCTTTGTTTCATAAATAATAAATTTGATAAATATTTTAATTAAATATTTAATTTAGTTTCTTTTTAAATTATTAATTATCTTATTGCTAACTGATCACTCGCCTCTGCTCGCTTTTTGCTGCTTTTAGTCTCTCTTTCGATCGACCATACATATTGATAGACAAAACTGCTATTTATTTTATGAATAGACTAATTAAGGCTTAGATATGTAAAGTTGACTAACTTTGCTTTTATTCAAAATGGCTATTTGTAACGACCCGATTTCGAAAAAAATCACATCAAAACAATAATTCTACCTCAAATACATGAACAAATGGTCAACTAAAATAATTTTCCCAGAATCATTTCAAATACCACGACGGTAAGAAATAATTCTAACCGCAATAATAAATTCTAACCTGAGATTAGATCCTTACCGACCTATGATTACCCTGATAACATAATATAAACAACCTGATCAATACTAGCGAACTGGTAGTTGAATCCACTCTCAACTATCTTTTTCCCAGGCTAGTAATCCCAATATAAAATTCACCTCAGGTCCAAATATTTCATCCCGAGCCTTAACGGTTAAACATCCCAAATCGAACACCTAATTTAACCAGTTAAGGATAAGCGTTAAACTCTCTTAATTATCACCAAATACACCTTTTATAAACCTTAAACCAATATCTAAAATATAGCTTAAATCCTACATTGAAACGAGAAACAGAACCAGACAACACCAAAACTGATCAGTTCCGATTTTTAACCCAATATCCCAATTCAACCAGGAATTTTCAAAAATATAATGTTCAATAAAAACTTATCATCAAACCTCACAAATCGAAGGACAAAGGATTACCAACAATAAAATCTAATGAACGCACCCAATTAGACGTAAAAATCCTTCCAATACTCTAATACCAATTATAAACAAACATTAGATTAAAGAAATAAGAATTACATACCTTGAGAGGTTCCAAGCTATACTTCTTTAAATTCTCTCCCATTTATTCCAACACCAACAATCCTCTCAAAGTACTATCCATTTACACACACATAAATGTTTAAAACGAGGTTGGTGCCCCGCGCGTTGCTGCGGGTTATCGTGTGTGTGCGTTAGTGGAAAAAAAGATTAAGATCATAAATTTGAGCATGACTAAGTATGGGAGCAAACCATTGTATTTTAGCATGACGAAGTGTAGCAAAATATTATGCGTCCGCTTGCAGTTTGGCTATAACTTACAAAATGGGGGTTACAAAAGACGGTTTCATATTAAGCTTCGCCATTGTGTTGCGGTGATCTTCCGTTTGGTTGTCATGCTATGTACTTGATATATGTTGTTCCATGATAAAGAAAATTAAATAATGCTTTGTTAACGTATAGCATTTACAAATAGAATACTCCTTTCGTCTCAAAGTTAGTGACCACATTTCAATTTATGTTTGTCCCAAAGTAAGTGTTTGCTTTAGAAAAGTATATAACTAAATTCACGCATTTACCTTTAATTAAAAATATGTAGTAATTGTGAAAAAGAAAAACAAATATGTGGACACTTATTAAGGGACGGAAGGAGTATTACTTAAAGCTTTTGCCAACAAATTTGGCATCTACCACTAATTTAAAGTGAATCTAAGTTGATACTATATCCCCGGGCCGAGGCCCCCCCCCTATATATATATATATATATATATATATATATATATAGGGGAGGATCAATTGGAAACCACTTTAATTTTAAAAACCGTGGAAACCTTCGATTTCATTGGTTAAGTTAATGAAATTGTTTAGTTTGATGAAATTGTTTCATATAATTCTTTTATTGATGAAATTGTTGCATATATTTGTGTTTTTTGTGTAAAAATGAAAAAGTTTCATCAGACTGCGAAAATATATGAAACAATTTCATCAGAATGAGAAAAGTAGATGAAACTATATAAAAAACACAAATATATGAAACGATTTCATTAATAAAAAAATTAGATGAAACAACTTCATCATATTAAACAATTTTATGAAACCAATTTCATTAACTTAACCAATGAAATTATTGGTTTCAAAAGTTTACAATCTAATATGGTTTCCAATTAAGAATTGTGGGGTGCAAATAAGAAAACCCTAAAATATAATAGACTTTATGTACCACCAAATCCAATTTTGGTAGAAATTTAAATGCAATTAAAGAGGGAATATAAATGCAATAAAAAGGGTTGGTGGGGAATAATAAATACTCATTAAAGTGAAATAAACAGTGTTAAAAATGTTAGTTTAGAAACTAAGAGGACTGCATAGTAAATAATTGGTTACAACTTACAAGAACACGTGCAAAGAAAATTTATATGTAATAAAATTTATCATTTTCTTGAAGTGCAAATATTCTTGATATGAAGGGGCCTATATGAATACTAATCATAAGTTTAGGGGGTATAAATGCAATTCACCCAAATTAACATTGTATTTGTTGCACTCTTTCTTAAAGAGACAAAAAATGCAGAGACCGACATACCCACCACCACCTCCTCCTCCTCCGCTTTTCTCTCTCTCTAAAACCCCTGTTGCCATCGCACCTTTCTTTGCCTCAAATCCTCTATATATTCGATGAATCTGATCCCACAAATTATAAAAAGCAACTCCATTATGTTCATGAATTAAATCCTTATCAAGAATCCATACAGATCTACCATAAGATCTCTCTATCGTTATTGAGGTATATTGAATTTCTTATCTGCTTCCTTTTTCTTTTTAGTGGTTTGAATTTATAACTGTTTTTTTTTCATCTTGGATGGATTGCAATCTGCAGTCCAACTTAAATTTTATGTGTTTTTGGTATATATTCTTTTGTGGATTCTTCCTCTATTTTCTCCACTTTCTGATCCCCTTTTAAACATTTGAATTTTATATGTAAAATTTCAAAAGGGTTTCAAGAAATATTTTGTGGGTTTTTCTTCTCTTCCTCGATTTGTGTGTTTTTTTGTCATTTTCTTGCAGATTTGATTTACTATGGGTAAAGTAACGGTGGCGGGGGTGCTGGTGTGTGCCGCTGCTGTTTCTGCGGCGGCGGTTCTGGTGGTGCGCCACCGGATGCGGAACTCCGGCAAGTGGGCAAAAACTATGGAAATATTGAGGGAGTTTGAAGACAAGTGTGGAACTCCGGTAGCAAAACTCCGGCAAGTCGCCAACGCCATGACCGTCGAGATGGACGCCGGACTTGCCTCCGACGGCGGTAGCAAGCTGAAGATGCTAATCAGCTATGTTGATAACCTCCCCACTGGGTATATATTCACACACACACACACACACATATATATATATATATATATATATATATATATATATAGTTTATAGTAGGTTTATATCTATATGTTAATTATTCATGAAAAATATTCAGATTGGGTTTGAATTGGTAGAGGTGAAGTTCACTTTTTTCAATTTTGACTTGATTGAATTTAATGAATTTGAAGAATTTGAGCCTGTTCCAAAAACTTCCAAGATTTGGGTATTTGCAATTACTGTTAGATGTATTAGGTTTCTTGATTCTATAATCACTGAAATAAGCACGTCTACAAAAAAATGAAAGAGGAGGAAACTTACAGAGCTTGGAAAGAGAAATCTGACAAACTTTTTTGCTCTTTCTTGATGGTTTGTTAAAGAAACAATGAAATATTGGTTTCTTGTATTTGAGGGTGTGAAGTAAAGAGGAACACGTCTCCTGGTAAGACGTGTAACCATTTGAGGAAGACAGCAAAAAAATAAATAAAAATTAAGAAGACAGCAAAAAAATACATAAAAATTAAAAAAAAACTGTAATCTACTAAAAACTTGAAGGACCAAATCTGTAATTAAAAAACTTGAAGGACCAAATCTGTAATTTATCAGAACACTGTTCATGAACAGTGTTCTGATAAATGTTATAATATATAATAGGGAATGAAGTCGGCATAAATGAGAATGAGAAGAATGAGGTGTCCAACACATTTTTTGATACCTAACTTACCACTTTGGTCCTCTAAGAAATGTCAAATATACCAAATTCACCCTTGAATTTCATTTATGACAAAACTGGGTTATTACAATCTCTCTCTTAACAGAATTCCGTCCCGGAATTCATTCAAACAACTAGCAAGGGTAACAGAGTACTAAAAAAATCGAGATCAAGTTCTTCCAATACATTGATGTCTTTAAGGAACGGCAAATAGTTTTCACAAAACTAAACACTTTACTTTTCCATATAAATCCTTTTATTGTATTTAAAACAATCTTTCAAACCGAAACACAAATACTAATCGATCTCCACACTTTCCCTGACAACTTTGATTAAACTCACAAATCACCCGATTTCCTTAATAATCTCTAACTTGATCATTAATCAAGCAATTAAAATCACTTTATTTTCCATCTTTAACTTACTCAACACCCCAAGCTCGGAGATTTAAGACATACAACAAACATGAACCCCGATTAAAACATAACAACCAAATAATCCAATATCTTAACACAAAGCCATCTGTGCAATCTTATCCAGATTCAAACCAAAAATCCGTTAACGAACAAACACATTATTCTCAATAGCACCAAAATAGCAAGAATTTCAATCCCACGCAAAGATACCGCACCCTTAATACAACAGTAACCACCAACTCATTAATGTTAACTATTTCATCTGAACTTTACACATATATCACCCACAAACTTACCCTACTTTTACATACATAGAAGAGCACCTTTCGCAATTCCGTTATCCATATAATCCGCCAATCAAAGCCGATCCAAATTTTAAAACAAACATAATCGAAAACTTCCGTCGAATCATCCAATAATCAAAACCCACAACTTTTCATCAAACACTACTTTATGCCACCTTTACCAAGCCGCTTTAAAAACTTAAAAGCATACACTCTCATGGAGTAAAATATACTCAACAACAAAAAAAACAATTTTATCTCACCCGACAAGTTTCTCAATTTTAACAAACCCATTTATTTCATCCTGCCATTTTCACTCTCATGCTAGCATTGCATATCCACAATGATCACACATCAATACTTAATCACACTTGAAACAAGATCAATCACCAAAATTATATTTACACATGCAAGACCTGGTCAAACGGTTCCACTAAAAACCACAATCAAAATAACACTAAATGCTTCAAAATGCAACACGTTTCTCGATCTTTAAACGAAGTTAATCAAACCACTTGCATTCCTTTATACTCAAAGAATATATTAACATTTCAATTCAAAACTCTTAAACAAATATCAAACACTATTAACCAACCCAATCTGACATTTTCATCAAAATCCAATCAGAACAAAATGAACTCATCTTTAATTATCTATAATTCCCAACACCTTAATCGAACTTACTTTTCAGCCTTGAGTTACCATACAGAACATCTCAAGAGACATTCCAATCAGAATAAAATTAAAACCCAAAAATCCTATCAATATCACATACCAAGCATATATCCGGTCCCATCTAAAACTCACATCTCATCACAATATCATATATACCACAAAAATTATGGCACTCTTTAGACATTCATTAGACGATGATTTCTTCACACTAACCAATACATCAACATCAAATTAAAATAAACTCATATTGCAACTTAATTTTTCTCATGTCTAGACGAAACAAAATCTTAAATATTTCATTCATCCCAAAGGCATCATATCTATAACTCTTACCGACGTCCATCTTATAATATAAACACAAATCAAATCCTTAATCATAATGGTACACCCGTTATTACCTCATTGACTTACACATGAGACTTAGCATAAAATGCCAAGCATAAAGTCTTAAACAACTCCTTCACTTAAACCACTCCATAAAGGAAGTTCGTCAACATTAACCTCACATCACGCAACTGACAAAAACCACCAACTAATCACAATACTAATTATATAAAGCCATTTCACGGCTTAAATTCTCAAATTTAGGGAAGTACTAGGTAAATACCTAAATCCCATTAATCACTTCTCTACACCAATAAAAGCTCACAAATATCAAATTCTTATAACAATACTGATAAAATCAACAAATATTGTCCCTCAACTTAAGTTTAGGCTATCAACAACCTAGTTCACTTAAACTAAAGCTCTGATACCATCTGTAACGACCCGATTTCGAAAAAAATCACATCAAAACCATAATTCTACCTCAAATACAGGAAACCAACCAATATTCGATCCACAAAGGGTCAACTAAAATAATCTTCCCATAATCATCTCAAATACCACGACAGTAAGAAATAATTCTAACCGCAATTATAAATTATAACCTGAGATTAGATCCTTATTGATCTATGATTACCCTGATAACAGGATATAAACAACTTGATCAATACTAGCGAACTGGTAGTTGAATCCACTCTCAACTATATTTTTCCCAAGCTAGTAATCCCAATATAAAATTCACCTCAGGTCCAAATATTTCATCCCAACCCTTAACGGTTAAACATCCCAAACCGAACACCTTATTTAACAAATTAAGGATATAATGTTGATCCCATAAACAGTACTGTCAGGATCGAATTCTCAACAAGAATTTATTCTCAGAAACAATATCAAAGAAGTTTGCGGAATAACACTTTGATATTTAATGAAACAGAAAATTAACACAGAAAATATGAAGAATAAACTGTAAACTTGTATTGAATGCTTGAAGCTACAAGATTACACACTCAACCTCAATATTGATGAACAGGCTCACCAATACGAATTCTACTTCTCTAGAATTAGGATCTATGCCTTGAGGTTGATTTCTCTCTAGAATTATTATTAAAAGTTATTCTATCTATTCTATACATTCTATACATATACTGATCAAAAGATAATTACAAATAATAAACAAATCTTCAGTATATCTTCCATGTATATCTTCAGTATATCCAGCTGTCATACTTTTCATCCGGATCACTTAAGCAGCATTAAATATGCTCAGCAGCAGTAACTTCCTCTAGCAGCATTAACTACTAAGCAGTACTAACTACTAGCAGTACTAACTAGCTAAGCAGTACTAACTTTGACTAGCAGTAGTAATTCTACTAGCAGTAGTAATACTCAGCAGTATTATCCTTCAAATCTTCTAGCAGTAGTAACTCTGAACCAGCAGTAGTAATCATCATTTGTACTAGCAGTAGTAACCACACTTGTTAGAATCTTTAGTTCCCAACAATCTCCCCCTAACTTGACTTTTAGGACAAGAAGTCAAGTTCTTCATATTTGATCTTCAAGATGCTTTCAACACTTAAGTTTACACCCCTAGATTAGGATCCAAACCCAAGCTTTGATTTATAATCCTGCTAACTACAACCTTTGCCATTTCTGAATCTTTTGAACAAATAAGCTTGGCATTCAACATTGCTTG
This sequence comes from Arctium lappa, assembly GCA_023525745.1. Taxonomy (NCBI): domain Eukaryota; kingdom Viridiplantae; phylum Streptophyta; class Magnoliopsida; order Asterales; family Asteraceae; genus Arctium; species Arctium lappa. Next base: position 19,347,663 of record CM042051.1, on the reverse strand, counting down.
TAGTTTACCCTTGCTGTGCTCATATGTCTTGTCCACCAAGTAGTACTCATGATATGCTCCATTCACAGTGATGACATAGACCCCACATCTTTCAAATATCTTCCAGTTTTCTATCCTTAGGAATTTATTCTCCAGATGTAAATCCCTGATCACATGTTGAACTTTACTAGGCTCAAACATCATGCACAAGTACTCCATGGCTAATCTGGTTAAGTTTCTTTCTTCTCCTGTCAGCTCCTTTTCATACAATCTCATTCCAACTTTGAACATCTCTTCTAGATCTGATCTTGTACACCTTCTGATGAAACTTCCCCAAGTAGGATACACCTCATATATGTCCCCTAGCCTCTTAATCCTAAAGAATTTCTTTCTTTGATCTTCCAGGATATCCCAAAAGATTATTTCAGGAGCTTGAATAGAGATGGGATCTACTTGTATTGGATCATCATTTGTTAATGTCATGAACAATTCAACCTGCTTATTAGATTGCTTGTTTGAAGATTCTGAATTCTGATTTGGTTTTGCTGAAAGTGTAACAGGAGTTTCTGCTTCAGATTCTGTTCTTTCTTCAACTCTTTGTCTTTTGGACTGCATCTTGGAGGCTATGGACTTTACTCTTTTTGAAGACTTTGCTTTCACCTCAACATTCTCTTGCTCTTCTATCTTTTCTTCAGCTTTATCCTTTGAAGGTGTGGTCTCCTCAGGGAATGGTTGTTGGATGTTGAGATCATGTCTCTCTTTCATCCTTCTTTCTGCTTCTTCCCTTTGAGAGGAATCCCCTTGGAGCTTTGTCATTTCCTTCCTGTATAGCTCTTCAACCTGAGAGTATGCCATATGAGTAAACATCTCCCCCTTAACACCAATTGCACCTTTCAGGAAGTTTATCATCTTTCTTCTTTCCTGATTGGCCAAAAAGGTCTTGGAGGATTGTCTTTTCTGCTTTTTGAATGGCATCCTTTTTACTTGTACTTGCTTGGCCTGAGCTGCTGTTTTCATGCTCTTCTGATACTCTTCATTTAGTTTTCTGGCCATATTCAGTGCAAGCTCTCTATCCTTCTCAGATTGAAGTTGTTCCTCCCTTTCCATTTCTGCCTGAAGCTGCTTTGCCACTTCTTCATCCAGTTCTATCTGATTTTTCTTCTTTGCAGGTTGTTCAGGTTCAATCATCTTAGCTTTACCCTTTGTATCCTTCAACCCTGCTTCACTTCTTTCTTGTGTCTTCTTTTCAAGGCCTCCTTCATTGATGACCACTCCCTTAGCCTTTTGAGTAGCCTTAGGAGTGTCATTCTTTGCTTTTACTAAGGTTTCATTGATGACCACTCCCTTAGCCTTTTGAGTAGCCTTAGGAGTGTCATTCTTTGCTTTTACTAAGGTTTCAGCTATTTCCAATTCTTCAACAGATAGCCCTGTTGCTGCTTGAACATTATCTGTTTCTACTTCTTGTGCTTCTGTTTCTGCAGCTTTCTCCCCCTTACCATCCAATCCCATCTCAGAAATACTTTCTTTTTCTGCTTCAGCCTCTGAATTCTCCCCCTTGTTGAAATCATCTTGAACACTTGTCCTTCTCTTTAACACAAACTGCTTCCTTCTCTTTTTCTGTAACAATCTTGTCACCATTTTCTTTAGTTTGGTGATCTGAACTTGTTGAGATAGGATAACCAGCTTCATCTCCTCTATTTCTTTTCCTTGCTTGATGACATCCTGGTTGATGTTTCCCATGGTCTCCATCAATTCATCATAGTTATATCTGTCCTCACTTTCTCCAGGAGTGTTACCCCCTATTGAAGGATCATTGGATCTTTTATTAGTAGATGTCTTCTGCCTAGCAGAAGCACTATCCACCCCCGTGGTTTCTTGGCACCAGGGACCTTCAAATGATTGCTCATTTAAAGTTGCCATGGGGGAGGTCTTATTGATGTTACCACTTTCCTCCTCTGTGCTAGCAGGAGTAGTGGCAGCCTCATCACCCATATGCTCTTCCTCCTCCTCAGAGAGCACCTCCTTGGGGCTGGGAGACACCCATGTGGTTTCCCTATGGATATTCTCTAAAGGAGAATTCTCCTTTAGAGGGCTTAAAGGCTTGGGGGGTGATGGTACAAGAAGGGAAGGAGCCTTCTTTACCTGTTTCCTCTTGTAAGTTTGGGTAATAGGAGAGGTTGGTTTTGCAAGAAGGGACTGGGGAATTGTTTTTGAGTGGGAAGGTTGGGCTTGGCTAGCAGTGGGATGGTCTAATGAGGGCCTTGACCCTGCTGCCATACCTTCAGTGGTTTGGGACACCACCATCATTGTAGAGAACAATGGGGTGTCAACTCCTTCAGAGTCCCCAGCAGATCTTCTCATATTTGAGAAAACCTTGCCTTTGGGGGGTTTAGGTACATATACCCCAACAGGTTGAGGTATATTCGTCAATTCATTAGTAATAACTTCTTGGACAAACCTGGGATACATAAAGAAACTCTTTTTGTTTCCCATGTTTGATACAAGATCATTGAATATCATCTTTGAAAAATTGTACCTTCTGGCAGTAGCCAAACAGACCAAAGCATAAGCAATGGGACTGTTGAACTCACTCCATCCAGTAGTCTTTTTGGAAATGCAATGCATCAGGGTATGAACAAAAAACCTCCATTGGGGTGAAAACTTTGCTTTAGTGAATTTGAAAACACCCAATGGGCCTCCATACCCCATTCTTGTAAGGGAAGAGAACAGTTCATCATTTGGGATAGAAGTTATACCAGAGGCATCGTCTAGACGTAGACTGATGCGAATAACTTCTTCAGTAACGGTTAGGGGTTGGTCACACACCCTTGTCTTGATCATCTGCACACCATTCTCAGCAACAATGGTGGCATTTGCCCAGAACTGCCTCTGATGCTCGATATAGATGGTAGGAGCAACAATGAGAGCATGAGCAATGTGGCTTGACTTGAGGAAATCCACAATCTGGTGGAACCCTTCGGCTTGTTTGGGCTTCAGTAGCATCGCGATTTCATTGTGTTCATCTATGAAAGCCATTGATGCCATTGACCCTTGCAAAAAGCTTGCCTGAAAACTTTGAACTTGAGAGAGAAAGGGTTTAGAGCGCAAGTGAATAGTAAGCAAAGAGTCGTTATGAACGTTTAGGCGGGCAAAGGGTATTTATAGTATTCGGATTATAAGCAGTATTAACCTAGAGCAGTATTAACTGAAAGCAGTATTAACCACTGGCAGTATTAACTGAGAGCAGTATTAACTACTAGCAGTATTAACTGAGAGCAGTATTAACTACTAGCAGTATTAATTGAGAGAAGTATTAACTAACTAGCAGTATTAACTGAAAGCAGTATTAACTACTAGCAGTATTAACTGAGAGCAGTATTAACTACTAGCAGTATTAACTGAGAGCAGTATTAACTAACTAGCAGTATTAACTGCGAGCAGTATTAACTAACTAGCAGTATTAACTTACTAGCAGTATTAACCGTACTTACTCTTTGAAGCTTAGGCTGAATTGAGTACTGCTATGTGTGCCCTGTAAATGAGGATTAGTAACACCAAGAAACTATAATATACAGATATTTAACCACTTTTTGAGAGAATGCTTATTCAGAGTTGATCATTCCCACACTTGTTACCAAGAAAGTGAATCTACCCACATCAAAAGCTTTGGTGAATAGGTCAGCAAACTGGTTGTCAGTATGAACTTTCATAACTTGAACAAGTTTCTTTTCATTACAGTCTCTTATGAAGTGATACCTGATCTCAATGTGCTTTGTCTTAGAGTGCTTGACAGGATTATTTACAATGCTGATAGCACTTCTATTATCAATAAAGATGGGAGTGTGTAGAAAGGTTACCCCATAGTCCAACATTTGATTCTGAATCCATAGGACCTGAGCACAGCAACTTGCAGCTGCTATGTACTCTACTTCAGTTGTAGATGTGGACACTGTGGTTTGTTTCTTGCACTGCCATGAAACTAGTCTAGCACCCAAAAACTGACATCCTCCAGAAGTAGATTTTCTGTCCAAGTTTGCCCCACCTAGATCACTGTCTGAGTATGCTATTAGGTCAAAGGGTGAGTCATGAGGATACCAAAGTCCCAATCTGGGTTGCCCTTTGAGATATCTGAATATCCTCTTGACAGCTTGAAAGTGAGATTGCTTTGGCCTAACTTGGAATCTTGCACATACACAGACTGGAAACATTATATCTGGCCTAGATGCTGTGAGATGCATGAGAGAGCCAATCATGGATCTATAATGATGCACATCCATATCCTCCCCCTCAAGATCTGCTGTTATCTGCTTGTGTGTCTCCATAGGTGTGCTGACAGGTTTTGAATCTGAGAAACCAAACTTGGTTAAAATGTCCTGCACATACTTGGATTGACAGATGAAGATGCCATCTGACTTCTGTTGAACTTGGAGTCCAAGAAAGAAAGTAAGTTCCCCCATAGAACTCATTTTGAACCTTTGATGCATTAGATCCTCAAACTCCTTGCACATGTTGTCTCTTGTAGATCCAAAGATAATGTCATCAACATAGATTTGGACCAGCAAGATATCCTTCTTCTTTCTCTTGATAAATAGAGTCTTATCAATGACTCCTCTTTCAAAGCCATTTTCCAAGAGATAGGATGACAAAGTGTCATACCATGCTCTTGGAGCTTGATGCAGTCCATAAAGAGCTTTCTTCAGTTTGTATACCCTGTCTGGATAGTTTGGGTTTTCAAACCCTGGTGGTTGACAGACATATACCTCTTCTTCAATTGAGCCATAGAGAAAAGCACTCTTTACATCCATTTGGTAGACTTTGAAGTTCATGTAAGAAGCATAGGCTAGGAATAATCTGATTGCTTCTATCCTAGCCACAGGTGCAAAAACCTCTTCATAATCTATACCCTCTTCTTGAGTATACCCTTGAGCCACTAGCCTTGCCTTGTTCCTTATTACAATTCCTCTTTCATCTCTCTTGTTCCTGAAGATCCACTTTGTGCCAATTGCTCTGTGACCTTTAGGAAGGTCTACCAGATCCCATACATCTTGTAGTTTGAACTGCAACAATTCTTCTTGCATTGCTTCTATCCAGCTGGATTCTTTCATTGCATCATGTGCCTTTTTAGGTTCAAGCTGGGATAGAAAGCAAGAAAGCACTGTATGCTGTTGATCTTGCATTTCTTGAAGTCTGCTCTGATGTCTAGTCATCATAGGAGATGATATATCTCCTATTACCAGCTGTGGAGGATGATTCTTTTGAATTCTGGTGTTATGACTAGGTTCTTCATTAAGTTCAACCTCTAGATTAGAGTCATTCAACTCAACTGAGGTGTTTTCAGTAGCTACTTCTGATTCTTTATCTTCTTGTATCTCTTCATCTCTACTCTGACTTGGTCCAGTAGATAGTTCATTTTCACAGTCTTCAAAAGAATTCACTGTGGGTATGGGAAAGATCACTGATTTAGATATACTTTCTTGAACTTGTGTAGTCCCTGATCCTTCACCTCCTGAACCTGCATAATCATCACTACTAAAACCAAAGGAGTTAGTTAGTGAATCAATGTCAAATAGCCATTGAGGACCAGTTCCAATAGGATTTGGTGTGTTCTCATTGCATTTGACATTGTCACTCTCTTCAATTATTCTAGAAGATGAATTGAATACTCTGTAGGCCTTACTCTGAGATGAATAACCAACAAGAAATCCATCATCTGCTTTGCTATCAAACTTACCTAAGTGAGTTTTGGTATTGAGAAAGGTACAAGGACACCCAAAAGGTTTGAAAAATCCAATAAAGGGTTTTCTTTTATTTAAAAGTTCATAGGGAGTCTTGTTCTTTTGTTTGACCACTAGAACTCTGTTTTGGACATAACATGCAGTATTAACTGCTTCAGCCCAGAAGGTAATTGGCAGTTTTGAATCAGCCAACAGAGATCTAGCAGCCTCTATTAGTGTCCTATTTCTCCTTTCAGCAACACCATTCTGTTGAGGAGTCCTAGGAGCACTATATTGTCTCTCAATCCCTTTCTCTTCACAAAAGGTGTTTAGATCATGATTTTTGAATTCAGTCCCATTATCTGATCTAATGATTTTTACTTTTTGATTAGTTTGGTTTTCAATTCTTAGGATAAAGGATTTGATCAGTCCACTTGTCTCATCCTTATTCCTTAGAAAATATACCCAGGTGAATCTAGAGTAATCATCAACAATAACCAAGCAGTAAGATTTCTTGCCAATACTCATAACATTTGTAGGACCAAACAGATCCATATCCAATAACTGAAGACAAGAAGAAATAGAATTTATCTCTTTGGTCTTATGAGAAGTTTTATGTTGTTTGCCTTTGAGACAAGCAACACAATGATCATCACATGAAAAGACTTTAGAAGGTAAACCTCTTACAAGATTGTTTTTAACAAGTTTATTCATAGTCTTATAATTCATGTGACACATCCTTCTGTGCCATAGAGAGGATTCATCTACAGAGGCTTTTGAAACAAGACAATTTAGAGATGAATCACTTTCAACATTGTCCATATCTAGACAGTAAACATTTTCCTTTCTTGGAGTTCTAAGTAGTATCATGCTTTCATCAACTACCTTGAACCCTGGAGCAAGGATCATACACTCAGTATTTGTAAATAATATACTATGTTGTTTGTCACAAACCTGTGATACACTTAACAGGTTGTACTTCAATTGATCAACATAGTAGACATCCTCAAATGTCATCTTACCTTTGGTGACATTACCTTTTCCACTTATCTTACCACCAGTAAGATTGTCTCCAAATGCAACATGTCCTCCATTTATATGCTTGAAATCCTGAAGGCATGACATGTTGCCTGTCATGTGCCTAGAGCAACCACTATCAACATGCCATATGCTCCTTCCTTTGAGCTGTTGGTTGCCCTGCACATAAGATAGATCAGTTAGTATGAAATAGGAACCCAAGCCAAAGTGGTCTTGGGTACCCCTTTCTCATCAAAATACTTGCATTCCTTCTTGATAAGATTTTGAATTTTAACTCCTCATACTTGGAGTACTTTGTCACAATAATAGGCTTGGAAACATGTGTGCTAGAAACAGTACTGGTTTTAGAGGTACTAATTGCCTTAGCAGCACTTGCATGCTCAGCAGTATTAACCTTGTTAGCAGTAGTAACTGTGTAAGCAGCAGAAACTGTGTTGGCAGTGTTAACCTTTGAAGAGGTACTAACTGTATTAGCAGCATTAATATTTTTAGCAGTACTAACACAGGTAGCAGCAGTAATACTTCCAGCAGCACTAACCCTGTCAGCAGCACTAACAGTTTTAGTGCTTTTGGGCACCCACATTTTAATGCTTTCTTTTAAAATCCTTTTCTTCATGGGGCCTTTCTTTTCACCATGTTTCTTTCCATCCTTCCTATAATTAACAGATTTTTGCTTATATCTTTGAAAGGTCATCTGTTGATTAATAGGATTGAAGAAGCAGTATTTAGCCAGATGATTTAACTTGCCACATATGAAGCAAGGTTTTGGTCTATTGATTTTACTCAGATCAACTCCTTGCTTCTGAGCCCATTGATTATTCCAGTTTCTTTGATTTCCTCTTTTTAAACCAGAATTTAGGCTCTTGGCTTTACTGCAATCACACTGCTTACAAGATCCAGGATTCACAACTGTGGTTTGTTTGTAATGAATCTTGTTATCTTTTCCTTTGGTCTTCTCTATTTCCTTGGATTTGACCCAGATTTTCCCACATCCCTCATTGGTGATTATATTGTTTTCTACTGGGATCTCTTTACTTATATCATTATCTCTCTTCTTACTGGCTTCTTTCTCAGTTAAATCTTTAATTACTACTTCATCCAAAGGGTCTATCTTAAAGGCTTTTTCAGATAAGTCCTTTTTCTCCTTGATTTCCAACAAGTCTGAAGTAGGAGAGATATAATTGTTGTTATAAGAAGGAGGTGTACTGTTGTATCCAATGCCAGGCTTCATCTTATCATGAATCTGAGCCTTTAGAAGAGAATCCATTGCTTTTGAAGCATATGAAAACTTCTCTATGTCAAGTTTAACTTTAGACAGTTCCTCCTTTAGCTTATCACTCTCTTCTAAGGATTTAGACAGTTTAGTCTCTAACTCATTCTTTTCCCACTTCCAATAGTTAATGTCATAAGAGTGTTGAAGTTCATTAGCTTGAAAGCCTTTGATTTGTTCTTCAAATCTCTCAACTATTAGCACATAATCTCTTCTATCCTTTTCTAACCTTTTGAGATCATCACACATACTTTGATTGTGATCCCTGTATCTTTTGACAGTGTCTATGCAGGTTTTAGTGCAAAGGTTAGAAATTACCTCAGAGGGAAGATCAGACACTTCTGCCATAAGAGCTTGATTCTGAATGGCTTCCTCAGCTTGATCACTCCAGTCAAAACCCATTCCTTGTTGAGAAACAAGTGCTTGAGCAGGATTCTTATTCTGAGTGTAGCCTCCATTCTGAGCTTGTTGGTGGTTGTTGCTAGGAACAGCACTCCTGCATTCTCTAGCAAAGTGTCCTTTCATGTGACACTTATAACATTCCACCTTAGTCTTGTCAAAGCCAGCTCCATCTTCTCTTCTTTGAGAGAAGTTATTCCTTCCTGTTCTTTTAATGAACTTCTTCACCCTCATGGATAGCATGGCCATCTGCCATTTGATATCCATCTCCTCCAGATCATCAGGGTGAAGTTGATCCAGATCATCATTGATTAATGAATTGCTACTATGACTGGACAAGAAGGCTTCAAAGATTGTTTCAGATCCTTTTTCTGAACTTGCTCCACCAGCAGTACTAACTGCTTCAGGGATGGCAGTAGTATCAGTGGCTGCTGAAAGAAGTGCAGAATTGTGGACATAACCAGTAGGCTTCTTCTTGATCTCTACCTCAGTTTCAAAAACTCTTAGATCATTGTATAGATCATCAAGTTCTTTCTCTTCCAGATTGTCACTCTGCCTATAAGAGACAGTGTACATAGTCCATTCATCCCCAAGAGATCTGAGGAACTTCCTGTTGATGTCATCTTGATCCATCTTCACTCCAACAGTAGCCAGTTCACCAATGAGCTTGTTGAACCTGTCAAAAGTTTGAGTCATAGACTCATTCTTTGAGGAAGTAAAGTTCTCATATTGCTGCTTTAGAACATCTCTTTGATTTCTTTTGATGCTCTTAGTTCCAGCAAATCTTTTCTCTAGAGCATTCCAGAGAATTTGGGCATCAGTGCAGTTGCAGAATTGATGCTGATATTCATTGGGGATTGCCAGGAGCAGAGTGCTCAAGGCCTTCATCTCTGTCTGTCTGATCTTTCTTTCACCATCTGTCTTTGGTAGAGGTCTTTTCCCATCTGGTCCTATTCTTCCAGCTTCAGAAGGACCATTCTCAATGATATCCCACATTGAGTAGTCAGTGAGAAGAATATATTGTCTGATTCTAATCTTCCACATGTCAAACTCACTGGGTTTGAGCATTGGAACCTTGGAGACCAGAGTACTGCTTGATTCTGTAAGATTTTCCATGATAGATAGATGTTTCTGAGAGAGTTTTGCTCTGATACCACTTGTCAGGATCGAATTCTCAACAAGAATTTATTCTCAGAAACAATATCAAAGAAGTTTGCGGAATAACACTTTGATATTTAATGAAACAGAAAATTAACACAGAAAATATGAAGAATAAACTGTAAACTTGTATTGAATGCTTGAAGCTACAAGATTACACACTCAACCTTAATATTGATGAACAGGCTCACCAATACGAATTCTACTTCTCTAGAATTAGGATCTATGCCTTGAGGTTGATTTCTCTCTAGAATTATTATTAAAAGTTATTCTATCTATTCTATACATTCTATACATATACTGATCAAAAGATAATTACAAATAATAAACAAATCTTCAGTATATCTTCCATGTATATCTTCAGTATATCCAGCTGTCATACTTTCCATCCGGATCACTTAAGCAGCATTAAATATGCTCAGCAGCAGTAACTTCCTCTAGCAGCATTAACTACTAAGCAGTACTAACTACTAGCAGTACTAACTACTAGCAGTACTAACTAGCTAAGCAGTACTAACTTTGTTCAAGCAGTACTAACTTTGACTAGCAGTAGTAATTCTACTAGCAGTAGTAATACTCAGCAGTATTATCCTTCAAATCTTCTAGCAGTAGTAACTCTGAACCAGCAGTAGTAATCAGCATTTGTACTAGCAGTAGTAACCAAACTTGTTAGAATCTTCAGTTCCCAACAAGTACAATCAGCAGTAATCATAATCAACCAACAATAAGAATCAATCACAACTGCTAGTCATATGATTAGATTTAACAGTAAAGGGTTTAGGTTTACAGAGAGAATTTCTAATAAGCTAATGTAAACCTTAATGAGTAACACTTCCTCTCCTATCCACCCTAAACTCACCTAAACAAACCATTAAATACTAGGGATAAAACCCTAAAGGGCCCAAGGCCCATTACAACCAAACTTAAGCCCAATAACAATTAAAGGCTTTTTACAACGTTTTAGAATAGAACAATTAAACTCTATAAATGCGTTATACAACTTTCAACGCACTAGGACTTTCAATCCTAACAGATAAACGTTAAACTCTCTTAATTATCTCCAAATACACCTTTTATAAACCTTAAACCAATATCTAAAATATAGCTTAAATCCTACATTGAAACGAGAAACATAATAAACAAGATAACACCCAAACAGTCCGTTTGCGCAGTTTCTTCCCCAAAACTTATCGGTTCCAATTTTTAACCCAATATCCCAATTCAACCATGAATTTTCAAAAATATAACGTTCAATACTAAAAATCTCAAATATAACATCTAAATCCATTTTATCCATATCAATAAAAACTTATCATCAAATCTCACAAATCGAAGGACAAAGGATTACCAACAATAAAATCTAATGAATACACCTAATTAGACGTAAAAATCCTTCCAATACTCTAATACCAATTATAAACAAACATTAGATTAAAGAAATAGGAAATACATACCATGAGAGGTTCCAATCTATACTTCTTTAAATTCTCTCCCATTTATTTCATCACCAACAATCCTCTCAAAGTACTATCCATTTACACACACATAAATGTTTAAATGGGGGAAATTGACCGAAATGGGCCAAACTCGGGGTGGGATTGAGCTCCTAGCCATCCCTCTCCCCGGTTTACCCAAATGTCCCAAACGACGCAAATGGCGCCCAGGGGCGCAAATGGAGACCAGGGCGCAAATGGAGACCTAGGGCGCAAATTGCGCCCTAGGTCTCCATTTGCGCCCCTGGACACGTGTCAAGCTGATGTTTACCCTAATTAGGGTTTCTCCTTATATTTTGGATGGATTGTTATTTTTTAACGTTTTTAAGCTGATTTTTCAAGTTGATATGTACTGTATTTTTCAAAAAGTTGTGATATCAAATCAACTTTAGCAGATGAATTATTTCTCTGTGGTCGTACAAATTTGATTCCCTAAATTATTGCTATAAATCCAACAACCATTGAAGATGTAAATCAGACTTTTCATCCACAATTTCATACAATTGTTTCCTTGTGTTTCTTCCTTTTCTGTGTGTATTTTTTAAAAATATGATTTCTGGAGAGGATAAAGTGAAGCTACATCTTTTAAGCGGTGGTTCATGGCAACAGACGGATAACGGGTGGGAGTATGTTACTGATCAACCGATAACCCGTGTGAAGGTGGCTTCAAACATTACGCGTCGGAGGTTGGTTAGTTGTATTCACAGAAAATTTCTTATCGATCCTGCTCTTGGTAGGATTAGAATATCATATAAATATGATGGTGCCCTTTATGAGTTATGCAACTCTGACGATGTTTCGTCTTTCATTCAATTTATTGACGGTGAAAATAATCCGCCAACACTCTGTGTGTTTGTCGATTCATCGATGTCCGGTGGAAGCGATCTCGGTGGTACTTCGAACACCGGAGGCGGTGTTGATGAATTTGATGATACCCCAGATGTTGTTCCTGAAACACAACAAGAAGAAAGAGAAGAAGAAGAACAGGAAGAAGATGACGACGACGAAGTTTATAGACATGATGAGGAGTCTCATGTTTTCCACTTGGATTTATCTGATGTTGATACCGATGAAGACGACGATGAACCAGAAAGTAGTCCTATCAAATCATACGGTGGTATAGATGATTTCTTTGATATGCCCCCTCCACTTCCATCAGCGGCCCCAGTCATCACACCCAACCAACCCCCACGTTATCACCGTAGTGGAAGAGTAAGTTTGGGTCAAGTATTCTCGGCCAAAGACGATCTTACACTCGCACTCGGTTTGAAATTTCTTGAAGAAGGTTTTGAGTTTGGAGTTCACCGTTCAAATAAAACGAGATACGATGCAAGATGTAGGCAAGCCGGATGTTCTTGGCGTATCTATGCGACCTCTGTCGAAAATACCAATATGTTTCATGTTCGTATATTGGATGACGTACACACTTGCTCGAGGACGCAGCTGCATCCCAACCACCATCAAGCAAATAGTAGAATATTGGGTAATTTTATTTACCCTAAAGTGAAGGATACCAGCAGGACATACCGTGGATCCGACATTGTCAACGACGTAAGATCGGATTTGAAAATAGATATTTCTTACTGGCAAGCCTGGCGCGCAAAAGCTTATGCACTGACGATGGTGCGTGGTACCCCTGAAGAATCGTTTACCCGACTCCCCTGCTTTCTCTATAACCTGGAGCTCCGTAATCCTGGTACCGTTACCTCAATAAGGACAGACGCTCGAGGACATTTTGAGATGTGTTTCGCTGCCCTCGGTTGTGCGGTACGTTGTGTTTGGGTAACTTTCGCGTCACTATATGGTTTATTTAACTTGTAAATTGAATAATGTCATAATATAAAAATTCCTTAAATATCCAGATTCGGTCGTTTACCACACACCTTCGTCCGGTCATTATCATCGATGCTGCTCATTTGAAGGGTACTTACTTAGGCACAATGTTCTTAGCCGTTGCTATGGACGCAAATAACCAGATTGTGCCTATCGGTTTCGGAGTTGGTAGGTCTGAAAGTGGGAATGTGTGGACTTGGTTCTTAACCATGCTGAAGCGTTGTATCGGGGAACCCGAGGGGTTGTTTTTTGTATCCGACAGGGCTGCTTCAATTCACCAAGCAATTAATACAGTGTACCCGGGTGCCCATCATGCACTTTGTTGTCGCCATCTAATGATGAACGTAAAAACCAGGGACAGCAGGGTCAGATACAGGAAGAAGTTATTTTGGAGGACGTGTAAAGCATATACGGTGGAGGAGTTTGAACTGAACATGACGGGTCTACGAGTTGCATTACCTCTTGGAGCTCCGCTTATGGACCAGGTTGGACCGGAGAAATGGTCAAGGGCCCATTTCCCAGGAATGCGTTACAACATAATGACATCGAACAGTGCCGAGTCGGTGAATGCATTGTCTCGTTTTGCACGGAGCCTGCCTATTGTGGCCCTTATGGATTATTTCCGATGTTTTCAACAAGAATGGTATTTGATTCGTCGAAGAAATGGAGGTTATCATCCTTGGATTTATGACTGTTTGAATTTTATGTTTTTATCTTTGCAATACTAACGTAACAAATATGTGTTATCGCAGAGGAAATGGCGAATCGTCTCACGCCTTGGGCGGAGGCCAAAATTGAGAAGAGAATTCACAAGTCTGCAACGTGGACTGTACATGAGATTGGCCAAGGTTACTGGGAAGTCTGTGATGGGTTTAGGGATGCAGAAGTTGACTTCAATAATCGACTTTGCTCGTGTAGGAAATGGCAGCTCTCAGGAATACCATGCGGCCATGCAATCGCCGTCGCAAGAAATCAACGGTGTACAGATGTCTCCTATCTAGCGACTGGCTACTACGCGTCAGATAATTTCAGACAAACTTACGCAGAGCTCATACATCCAGTCGGTCCAGGGGAAACATGGGTAGTTCCAGACCACCCGCTTATGACCGTTAGACCACCGGTCGTAATAAAACGGGCTGGTCGACCGAGTAACCATGACCGTATCCCATCTCAGGGTGAGGATCCCATCCAGAGGAGATGTTCTCGGTGTGGACAACCAGGACACACTCGAGCAAACTGTCCATCTCCTGCACCGGTAAATGTCAGTCGTCAAAGAGCATCCGGTAGTCGACAAACTCAAAGGGCATCTGGAAGTCGACAAACTCAACCAGTAACAACCGAAGAGAATTATGAAAGTTTGAGACATGGTACTTTTGATTTAAACGTCGATCTAAACGAGTAAACCATGTAACGACTACCGCTTGTATTCTAAGTGATATTATGTTTATGTTTAGTGTTGATTTTATTTACCTTAGTGTGGTTGTTAAGTTGTATTGTGTTATTTACTAAACTAAAGTACCCATTAAAACATTAAACCAATATTTTATTGAAACCAAATAAAATAGATGAATTGCATCCATACAACAACCACCGTTTGAGAAACCTACTACGGGTAGATGTCTCGGATCCTCCTGTTCCAGCTAGCCTTTGCCTTCATCTGATCCTCCATGCCGGTGTATTTTTCTTTGATGTCTACCAGTTCATCTTCTAACTTTCTAATCTCCTTTTGCTTCTCCCTAACATCGCGCTTCATCATCTCTAGGAACTCCTTCTGCTCTACAATAATTGTCTTTTTCTCCTTCTGAAGTTCCATGTTTTGTAGCCACGTCCTGCCTAGACTTCGTATCTCCGCATCGGCCTTATCACATGACTTTTTCAACCTGTCAGGCAGTACCTGAGACATTGGTAGGCCAGGCCCCTGGTTAGGTTGATACGTAGGTGGGGTTTTTCCCCCATGAGCAGTGTAGTATGCTTCTCGTGCATTATTAAACTGCTCCCATTCCTGAGGCGTGATCGGTTCATCGTAAGCAGATATACCATACTGCGCCCACTCTTCTGTTGTCTCTGGTGGATTCTAGTCAATCCTTGAAGCTCTATCATTTAATTGTTCGATGTCGACGGAGCGTGACGTGCCAGCCCCATTTGCTGACCTTTTTCCCCTACCGCGTGAACCTCCAGCCATTAACTTATGAAAACGTAGAGAATGGTTGTAATCGGTGTGGAGGGCAGAGATGATAGATAGCAAGTTGTGAATTACTACTTCACCATAGAATCTATTTATATTCGAAGCGTGTGGGCGCAAATTGCGCCCTAGGGCGCAAATTGCGCACCACTACTCATCTGCAAAGCCTGCCAGGATTCCCCTGCACAGCCAGACAGGATTCCCCTGCAAGAGCCCTCCAGGATTCCCCTGCAAAGCGTTCCATTTGACCCTACATAGCCTGAAACGATTCCCCTACAAGATTCTCCAGAAAAGCCTATGTGCGCAAATTGCGTCCCTTTTGCACGTGGCAAGCCCCGATTAACCCTATCTAGGGTTTGTACTTAGAATTTGGCTATAAATACTTGGTTTATACCAACGTTATAGTTCACACCATACATACACCATTCATAGCGTACTAGTCTTCTACTTGACCAAACACATGGCTGGAAATGCATCATCCTCAAACCCACCTTCTTCACAAATAATGCCCTCCCGACTAAAAAAGGCGATAGAGAAAAGTGAAGCGGAGATCGAACAACTAACCGATGAGTGGAAGGAAATGATGGACAAGAAAGATGGCCACTTGAGAAGGATCGACGCTGACAAGGAGGAGATAAAAAGGTTGAAGCGAGAGATAAAAGACAAAGAAGACCGTATTCGCCACGACAACGGTCAAGTAAGCAAGATTATGCAAGATTTTGCAGTACTGCAAGAGCAGGTTGCCCATAAACAAAATTGGATTGATCAATGTAAAGCACTTTATCCTTAGATGTTGTTTGCGTATTTGGATTTTCCGTACTTTCTATCACTTTGTTTAATTTAATGCTTGTGTTGTTGGGTTTGTAATTTGGTTATTTCTTCGTTGCTAGTTGATAGATGTACTTTATATGGTTTGACGCATTTATATGTTTAAACTACTTCGAAACAAGTGTCTGTGAATATTATGATACCAAACAAAATAGGTACGCCTGTGAAACTTTTCAGGCTAATCTTCAATCTTTTCAGACGAATCTTGAAGCTTTTTACAGGTACGCAATTGTGCCTTCTGTAATTTGGCTATAAATAGAGAATGATGGGGAGTCCTAACCGAAACAAAACAAAGTTACATGGCATCCCCAAATCTTCATGTATGGAATTTCAGATGTTTATCTCAATCGCTTCCAGCCGGTACCACCGAGTTATACGGTTAGCGTTTATGTTTATTTAGTTTTTTCTTGCGTTGAATATTGTTCCATGCTAACCTCCTTAACCCCTATATTGAACAGCTGAGTATCCACAAATGTTCAGCATGAAACTCTACCATCAAGGGTACTTCACGAATCCACCTAGAAGGCAGTACTTTCGTGGTCTAGAAGTCTATGTTGACATGTTAGATGTCGACGATCTTTCAATGCGACTGCTTCACCAGATCATAAAAGAGCTAGGTTACGATGAAACGAAATATTATAAGTTGTATTTTAAACGTCCGAATTCAGACCTATTGACTGGACTAAAACCGATGGATACCGATGAAGATGTAGCCCTTATACGTCAGTATGTTGACGGCCATACCGTCATTGAAGTGTACAGCGAGAAAGTGGAGGTGGTCACCACCAAAATCGTATCACCAGAGCACATAAGATGTCGGGAGGGATTTCAGAAAACCAAAGCGTCGTGTAGCCGTACTTTGATGTTTAAATGACCATATGGTTGGTTGTTTAGGTCATATTACATGTATCCGTTCTATGTTATTAAATACGTGCATTGTAATGAAATGATCTTTTAATTAAACTGAACGACTAAATTTTTAATAAATAAATTTATCATAAAACTATATACACGCTAAATATACACGCTACTAAAATGAATCATACAAGTCGATCTGTCTGTATCATGGACCAAAAGACATCAGCCATCCGAACCCTCCAGGTTAGCGCTCGTAACGCCTCATCCTCCATTGGTGTTGGGACCTCGTTGTTCGCCAAACATGTCAGAAACATACATGCCAAAGGACCATAATCGCCCAATGAACCCTGCTGCTGCGGTACATCATCTGTGTATACCCAAGTGAACTCCTGGCTATGCTCTGCAAGTGCTGTGCACTTAGCAAGGGTAAAAAGTTGATGTAGACTGTTGGCGAACGTGGCCATCAATTTTCTGAAGTTGTCCTTATATGAATCACTCCTATAGCTATCATATACGGTCATCTCCATGAGCGCTAGGTTGAAGTCGCCAACCACCCAATGCTTCAGGTCGATGAAAATCGGAATGAACACCTGAAATATTTGTTAAAAAAAACCAACAGTAAATAACATTAAACTATACGTAGTTAGAAATAACAAGTATATTTAAAGTGAAATTCATACATGCCGAACAGACCACCATGGTACATAGTCTGGAGCCTTCAGCGTTTTGTAGACGGAAGTCGGACCACCACCAGCGACCAGGTAATGCATGAACTCGGACGTCATCACCGTCCACCTTGCATTGGTCGGACGACTCTCACGGATGAACCTAACCCATCCGTCGATGTGCTATTTAAAGAAAAAGATGTTAGATATATAAATAGAAATTATGATATAGAAACTAAAAAGACGTGTTATACTACATCAGCTTCGAGCCACCCTGAGCCCTTCAACCCGAGTAACAAGCCCCACCAGTCCCTATCCACAGGATGGGTGGGTATGCACCTAAGATAATACTCCGGAAATTCATGCCTATACTCGTATCAGAACTGGTGGTGGCAGCGACAGTAGCAGCGGTAGCAGTAGCAGCAGTAGCAGCAGCAGCGGTCTTACGACCAACATGCATATTTGATACGCGGCGCTGGACAGGTGGATCTGTAGTAGGAGGCAAACCGGTGTAAGGAGGAAGCAATTGTTTCCCAGGAATCTTCTGCCGCATCGGCCTTTGGTGTACATCCTCCGGTGGTGCAACCTGAATGTCCTGGGACACCTGAGGCCGAACGTGCGTCGAGGTCGAGAGGCCGACGGATGTACTGGCCTGTGGCGTATCCTGGAACAACGCCCCAACAAACCCCGTCATACCTGAACCCACCGTAGTCGGTCCGGTCTCATGGAGCAACGACCCAAATGTGCCCTGAAAAATAAGTTGGGTCCTCACAAGTTTCCTATAACAAATAAATATCAAATGTAACAAACGAATCTCCGAACTTACAGGCTGCATATACTGGCCCTGTGTATACTGGCCAGTGGACTGACCGCTAAACTCCTGGAATGATGCCCCTGTGCCCTGTAATATAAGTTTGAGGTTATTCAGTTTATATTTTGAATGTAAAAATCAAAGTACCCACCATATTAAATAACTTACATGTGCCATGTGGTGGGTCGGTGTAACGAACGACGAAGGTCCGAATATTTCATCAAGGAAGGATGATGAACTCTGCATTGTTTTTATGTCTTATTGAAAACAAATAATGATACAACATAAAGATTGAAGTGACTAACATTATCTGTGTACTGGGACGGGCCTCCGAAGATCGAAGATCCAAACCCGTGCTGCGTGTTGGCGGGCTGGGAGGGCTGTCCACCCTGCTGCTGGCCTGGAATCTGTCATCAAGCATAACAAATCACATAAAGTTCCAAAAGATAAAAATTAAAACCATAACCATGTCCAATAAATTAAGTTAAAAACTTACCTGGAAAGAGCTAAACTGGCTAGTAAGCCTCTCCAGCTCAGCAAGGCGTCTCTCAGTAGCTTCACGCTCTGAGCGTTCAGTTGCCCGTTTCTCGGCAAGGCGTCTCTCAAGATCATCATGCTCTGTGCGATGAGAAGTCCGATAGTCATAGAAATCATCCTTCCACCTCGTAAACTCAGCCCACCGGTCAGCATTGGGGTCAACATGTGGACTATGCTGATAGTGGCCTGCTGGACTATGCTCACGGTGAAAGGATGGACTATGCCCAGCATGAAATGGTGGCTCCTCGACCGAGGTGGCCTCGTGTGCCCTGCTGATGCCTGCATGGGACGGGGGCCCGTGTCATGATCAGGTTGGTCGTCTCCCTCTGACTCGGATCCTCCGTCTATACAAAAAATTAACAACATTATTATAAATATCATAAACACTAGAACGACTTCTCGTTATAAAAAATTATAAATATCGGATAACTTAGAATGACTTCTCACCCGCGTCAACAGCCTGCATAACTCTCGACCTCTTCGACGGTCGACGCCCCTCCAAACTACTAAACCAACGATCGCTCAGGATATACCATTCCTGGATCTCCTCCCACGGTGTAGGCTCAAGCCGTTCACGTGGGAAACGCTCGGGCTAATATATTGAAAAATAATCATGTTAGAAATCCACACGAGGGCCTCATGTAATACAATTTTTTTCCGTTGTAGTCAATGTGACTTACCGTCAATACATCTAGGAGAGCAAAGGCAAAATTGCTAACAATACCGATCGAAGACCTATCCCAACGAACAGCACGTGGCATCCTGGTGGTCAAAATATAAAACGTGCTGGCCATGGGAAAGGTCTCTAAGATCCATATCTGTGAATTAGAATACCAAGATAGTAGTAAATATTTTGTAGAAATAGGGAATTCATGTAGATTGTAAAAGTATTAATTTGATATCAACTTACTAACCTTGAATGCATATAAAAAACCAGATAACGACATCCTATATCCATGCTCCGGTCGTTTCCGGATCGCTGCATTCATCTGCTTGTAGGTGTGGGCCCAAATATGGGATCCCCAGGGAAACCGATTGAAGACGCTCAAATCATCAATGGCCCGAAGTAGATGACCGGGAAGCTGCTTGGTCAACTGATGACCGTGAAAGAACAGCTCAACAATCATCATGAGACAAATACGGACGGCAGAATCGTCATCGATATGCGCCCGCCCCTCGTCATCAGTGCCGATCAGATTGAATAAATCTTGGATGTTCCGCACCGTCAGCGTGCCTCGTGGGAACACCCGTCTAACAAAACCAGTGGACCTATTCTTAGGCATCTTCAGGTCTGGTCCGAAACGAAGTGCTGTGATGAGACAGAACTCCTCACGGCCGAAACGAAGACGGTGGCCACCAACCTCGAATAACATCTCATCATCCCGTAGGTTTGGCGGGAATACCTGGGTCTGTAAAAATATGTGCACCAAGATAGGGTCGGCAGTTGTATCGGTCAGATACAACCAATGACCGAAACATGTCTCTCTGAATAGTGCTAATCGTGTGGGGTTCAATTTTTGGCGAATCAAATCCACCACCCCTATCTTACTCTTCAGGTTCAACTTTGCATTGTAGAAATTTGTTCCCTGCATAATAATGATATAATACTTATCTTTAGCGACATAAAGTGTCAGATTCTAAAGTAGAGGGACCTGAAGTGTCAAATTCTAAAGTTAAGGGACATAAAGTGTCAGATTCTAAAGTTATAATACCTAAAGTGTCAAATTCTAAAGTTATAATACCTAAAGTGTCAGATTCTAAAGTAAAGGGACCTAAAGTGTCAGATTCTAAAGTTAAGGGACCTAAAGTGTCAGATTCTAAAGTTAAGGGACCTAAAGTGTCAGATTCTAAAGTTAAGGGACCTAAAGTGTCAGATTCTAAAGTTAAGGGACCTAAAGTGTCAGATTCTAAAGTTAAGGGACATAAAGTGTCAGATTATAAAGTTAAGGGACCTAAAGTGTCAGATTCTAAAGTAGAGGGACCTAAAGTGTCAGATTCTAAAGTTAAGGGACCTAAAGTGTCAGATTCTAAAGTAGAGGGACCTAAAGTGTCAAATTCTAAAGTTTAAGGACATAAAGTGTCAGATTCTAAAGTTAAGGGACATAAAGTGTCAGATTCTAAAGTTAAGGAACCTAAAGTGTCAGATTCTAAAGTTATAATACCTAAAGTGTCAGTTTCTAAAGTAAAGGGACCTAAAGTGTCAGTTTCTATTGTAAAATATTCTATAATTTGTGTAAACTATATTAATAACTACATTAAATTTAGAATTATGACACAAAAATTATAACCCTAAATATAAAATGATAATATACGAAAAAAAAATTATCATCCACTCCAAAAATGATAACTACAACCATTTAAAACCATACAAATACATAACAACAAAATCGATCAACACAAAAAAAATACAAAAAATTGTCATCCAAAATATACAACAACTTATCAACAAAAATAACAACAATAAATTATCATCCAAAAATATACAACAAATTATCAAGAAAAATATACAATTTATCAAAATTTGGCAACACATAACTTTTTTGGATGACAATTTTTTGTACTATAATTAATATTTTCAGTTAACAACTTTTTAATATTAACTTTCTTTTTTTCTCTACATATTTTATGTTTTGAAATCCTGGATAATAAAATATACAACAACAATGATATACCAATTTTATATTTTCAAAACAGAAAATTGTTATATTATTCCTAGAAAATATATAACAAAATATCAATAAAAATATACAACAAACAATTATCATTCAACCAATATGCAAAAATTATCAACAAAAATATACAACAAAAAATATACAAAAAATCAGTTAAAAATAGGTAGAAAAGTTAGAAGAGAAGTCACTAACCTCCATTTGTGGTCCCAAATAGAATAAAAAATGGCAAAAATCGTCGGTGTGGGGCTGGAAAACGACAACTCTCCGGCGTTCTTTGGAATGGATCGATGAATTAAAAATGGTGGGTGGGGTTTCGTATGTCGGCCGATTCACAGTATAAAAGAAGACCCAGGGGCGCAAATGGAGACCTAGGGCGCAATTTGCGCCCTAGGTCTCCATTTGCGCCCTGGTCTCCATTTGCGCCCTTGGGCGCCATTTGCGTCGTTTGGGACATTGGGGTAAACCGGGGAGAGGGATGGCTAGGAGCCCAATCCCACCCCGAGGTTGGCCCATTTCGGTCAATTTCCCTAAATGGGGAATGAAGTCGGCAGAAATGAGAATAAGAAGAATGAGCTGTCAAACACCTTTGTGATACCTAACTTACCACTTTGGTCCTCTAAAAAATGTCAAATATACCAAATTCACCCTTGAATTTCATTTATGTCAAAACTAGATTATTACACTATTTAAAATCATCATTTAACATTAATATTTTCTAGAAAAATTGTATTTGGTGATACAAATCCAAAATTTATAACATTATATATATAGGGGTAGGTTCAAACGAGATGGTAGTCAATTTACGAGAAGGAATAAGAGCCACATAATTTATTAATTAAAAAATAGCATAAATTAATTAATTTTTTAAAAATTAGGATAATTACAATTTGAATTGGATAAATCATTAAAAATCTCATAATATCTTTTAAATTTATTTATTTTTTAATTTTAATAAATTCATAAAAAAAAATTATCAAATTTATATTATTATTTTCTAGATAAAATCATAATTTTCATCAAATATCACATGTGATATCCATAACTAATTCATTATTTATTTCATCATTTTTTCTCTATTTTTTAGATTTACGTTTTGAATCACATGTGATTAACTTCGTTTAACATGTGATATATTATTATGTATCACATATGATCCCACTAGGTGAATTTTTGTAAATATCACATATGATAATATATGTCTGAATATAAATGACGCATAATCACATGTGATAATATTTACATCACAAAAAGATCTATAAATATAAATATACATAATCACATATGATTAACTAAAATATATACAATTATCACATGTGATAATATTTACATCACAAAAAGATCTATAAATAGAAGTATACATAATCGCATATGATTAACTAAAATATATACAATTATCACATGTAATAATATGATATGTGATATGCATAAATATTCATATAATGATATCGCGTGTGATATTTGGTTAAAATTGTGAATTTTTTTTATTAAAAGTATATTTAGAAAAAAAATTAATAAATAATTGATAAATAATTGAAATTACAAAATAAATAAATCTAAAAGATATAATGAGAATTTTAAGGATTTATCCAATTTAAAATGATAATTATCCTAATTTCTAAAACTATTTTTTATTTATGGTTTATTTAATTAATAAATTATGTGGCTCACATTCCTTCTCGTCTTCTTGCAAATTAGTTTGCTTCTCGCATGATCCTCCCTCTCTATATATATATGTATATATATATAATAATAATAATAATAATAATAATAAGTTAAATTAAAATTCTATTAGTTAACATATTTTATTATTTAATTTTATGTATCATCTGGTTTGTATTGAATGACATATATATTATTAGTGATTTGTTTTAAATATATTAAGAAATATTAAATATTTACTAATTTTTTAACATGTTATTTTTGGTTAATTTTCATTTTTCAACTAGCTTATCAGCTAATTTTTTTTATCAAAACGTAATTAGTTAATCAGCTAGATTATCTCATCCGTCAACTAATTTATCGGCTAGTTTGTCACGTAGCCTTATCAATGCTGTTTTACTTGCCTAAAAATCAATGCAAAGATTATAATTACTCTTTCGATAACGAAAAAGTCAAAATTTTAAAATGACATAAAGTTACAAACAAAATATGAATTATGAAATTTACGTTTCATTGGTTTTGAAACTTCAATTTTATTCTACTAGGGATATTTCTTGTTGTTCTTCAGATCCCCTGAAATTAGTTGAGGTATACACAAACTGACCCAGACACCCATGTATGATTAAAAAAAAAAGAACTTCAATTTTTTTAAAACTAAAATAGTAAAAGTGCACGTTTGCAAAGTATTCGAATAGAAACATAATATTGCAATGTATTTTGGACTGATTATTGATTGAAGGGCATTATCAATGCCTAATCCATTTTACCGAACAATAACAATCATAGAAATGCATAAGAAAACGTGCAAATTACAAATGCCTGTAATTGAAATAGGAACAATACATGCCCACAACCGGCCCCTTGATGTCAAACCTCAATTCTATATGTTGGGTTCTTTGATTTCAACTTTTCCACCAATTCTAGAAATTGTTGCAATTTTCTTTTATAGCTTTTAATGTGAATCGTGTGAAATCGAAAAGCTTCTTCAATCATGGATTATCCTAGGAAGAAATTTTCAATAATTTAGACATAATCTTGATTTTGAATATTTGTTAGAAACTATGAAACATAAATATCCTATATAAAAAACTCATTCCACCATTGCAGGTCTAAAAACATATTAATTTTAACATGTTTACCGATGAACTAGTTTGCACTGAACAACATATACCAACAAAGAAAGTTGTTGATTATACAAAAAAAAGTAGTGTAAGAACTAATCTCGGGTTAGTCTCGTTGCTAATTCCATTTAAAAGGGACATAACGAACAAGTTTAAGTCATATAAATATGTTTAGATAGATATTAAGGTGGTGTTTTTTTTAAGATGTGCTAAAATGTCTTGTTTAACTATTTGAACAAGAGGTGATGTTGAAGTTTGAAAGCAGAATCAGTAACTCTATTTTTTTTGAAGTAAAAGGAGGATAAATTAATGGTCTACTAAGGAGCAATCGTTGTTCATACAATGCGAATAAAAAGGAGGCAGCTCAAAATACGTAACAAGACAAGGGGAAACATGGGAGTGTTGTGCAAGAGCATGAGCCATCCCATTTGCTTGTCTCCTAACCGACTTAACAAAGAAAAAGTCATGGTGATGTAAAAGAGTACGACAACGAGTGATAACATTCCCAAACTCCGAATGATCATCATCCGTGGAATTGAGCACATCCACCACAAGCTTGGCATCGATCTCGAAAATCACTCGTTGTAAACCCAATTCAATAGCCTAGTATATAGCATCATGAAGGGACAACGCCTCACATTCACAGACAGATGGAAGTCTATACACAAGCATTGATCATGCTGCAAAGAAGGAGCCTCGATCATCAAGTATAACATTCGCACAGCTTGCATGTGTGATCACTTTGAAAGAGGGCAGCGTTCGTATTGCACTAGAAAAAACCAACTGGGGGATTATGCCATCGATACCAACAATCACGAGGAGTCGTCTGATCCCTCAATGTTAACGCCTTAAGCCAGTCTGAATGCATTCCCACATGCCCTTCTGATCACCAAAATTACATCTCGAGGGCCATTAGACCACAAAATGTCATTGCAACGAAACCAAATACTCCAAAAAGGATCATGAGAAATTTTGTAACACCCCGAATTTCGAAAAGCATCATTTCAAGTTAATACAGAAATCCGTAGTTTTAAAGGGAAAAATAAGATATATGATTTTTGACTTGAATCCTATATTTTATAGTCTTGATGGATAAAGGATTCAATTACGAGTCCAACGGTTCTTTCCGGAGCAAAAACGGAGTTATAACGAAGAAGTTACGGTCAAAACAGTGAACGAGAAGAAAACCGGGCGAACAGTGCACTACGCGACTTATGCCGCAACTTAGGGAAGCGGGCGACTTATTCCACGACTTATGGTCGCGTCATAACACGCGAAATCCCCTGGTCGAGCATAAAACCCGATTTTCAGCCCTAGAACTTCATTTCCTCATAACTTTTGCCTCACAACTCCGATTTTGATGATTCAAGTTGTCATGGTTTCGTTTTTGAGAGATCTTCAAGGATATAGAAATATATTTGAAGTATATTGGAAGATCCAAGGGTATTTTATGGTGGTAAGTTCCTCATCTCTCTCAATGTTAAGCGTGGGTTTGAAGGTTTCATCTTTTTCCCTTTCATCATTCATCTTGGGTTTGATTTTGATGACTTGTGTGGTGAAGGTGATCTTGTAGATATGTTGGATCTAAGATCTAAGGAGGTTTCTTGGTGGTTCAAGCCTTCATCAATGGTGATTCAAGTTTTGGGGGTAAAACCTAGATTTAGCCTAAATCTAGCAAGGTGAGTTCAAGTTGATTTGTGAAAACGTTGTACATGCCAAAATGTCTATTTTAAAGCATTTATGTGGTTTACATGAAATTATCAACTATCGGATTTTGGTAACTTTTGATTATTGAAATGTTTAGCTTATTAAACTTGTAAATCACCCATAGTTGGGATTTTTGGGCATTTCGATAAATGTGTCATAAATGAATGGGTTTTGATGATTTATTGCATAAATGGGTATTTGGTCGAAAATACACTTTTAAGTGTTTGTCGGATTTATGCATCATTCATGAAAGGGGATGTTTTATAAAGTATTACTTGCACATTTATGTGAGGTACACGAAAGAATGTATATAGTCTCATTTTATAGTTTTCATTCTTATCAGTAGTTAAACATGGAAATGCATATTTGAAAATAAAATGAGTCTGAGGACGTTTGTCCGGTTTACTAGCCCAGGGTGGAAGCTTTTTGTACAATTGACCGGTTGACTAGCCCGGGGTGGAAGCTTTTAGTACAATGGCATTTATTACGTGTCATTTGAGAGTTGCATGTTTTGAGTGTGTTGGTCATTCAATTGGGGTCATGTAATGTTTTAGACTGTAATGCAGTGGATCCATAGGCATATGAGTCGGTCTTTATTATGTAAAAATAAAATGGGCTATTATTTATATATTGGCCAGAATTAGTTTTGAGATCTTGAGGATAATACGGTGAGGGCTCGTGGAGTCCAATACCCGGACCTGCATCTGTGAGTTAATTTTTGTGCCTGTTTTTATGAGATAGTTATCTCCCATTTGTAGCTAGTCGAGACATTGGGTCCTCGAGGGCCTTTTGGTACGGTTATGTGGGACTGGTTACTAGCCATGGACCGTAAATGTAATCCTAGTGAATGAGCATGATTGGGAATCCTCGAGCCCCCCCCCCATCTTAGTACGAGTCGGCGAGCTCATGGCCATGGGATCCTAGTATGGCGAGCTCAATAACTTGGAATGTGGCCTACTCTGTGTTCCGCCACTAGCCATGGAATTCGGGTGTCCCCCGTCATTGAAGGGTGTTGTTTTGGGTATTTAACTTTATCCTTGTTTTCGGTGGCGCTTTGAGTTTGGGTCTTTCCCCATATGCTTTAATTTTTGTCTTTTGGTTTATAAAGTTTTATTCAAACATCATCAATAGAGCATTTACAACTATTCACGTTTTGAGTAAGTGTTGGATTGCATAACTTCATGAAATAATGTTTGATGTTGAGGCGTTCAGGCGTTCATTTATAAATTGCTTATTATTGGAAAACGAGTCGTTCTCATATTTAAAGTAATTCATTTTAAAGGATCATGATTTAAGTTGCATTATTTCCGTTTAATAGTTTTTATATTCTTGACGAAAACTCTTGAACTCACTGGGCATTAGTGTAACCATTTTTATTTGTTGGCATGTGCAACAGGTTCCGGTTGATAACAGTTCTAGTGAGACTGTGAAGAGATGAGTGCTAGTGGTGTGCTCGAAAAGGTGTTTAGCTTGTTGAAATCTTCCGCACTTATATTGGAGATAGCGATTGGTATTGGGTTATAGTAACACCCGACTTTAGTTAGTCTTTATGTAAGACTTTATTTATTCGTCGATGGTTCAATCTAGAAATGTATTTCATTTACGGATTTGTGGTAAGAGATTTTATCCCTCTTTGAAGTGTTATTGAAAGTTTTTAATTTAGTCGCTCTTTCCAATTTTGAGAGAGTTACAAATTTCGACTGTCGTGAAGCATACCAAAAAAACCCCGTAAAGCTATTAACACATCCGACTTGTCTGTCAATATCCTCCCACAAAACAGCTTCGATCCACACTTCTTTCGTATTCGGACAATGCACGAAGATGTTTTCGGGTTACGATCACAAAGGCCGCAGATGCAAGGGGTCCTGAGCCCCCGATTTGGAGGTTGACACGGGTGGGAAGAACATCCCTCACAACCTTCCAAGCAAAAGTATGTACCTTGTGTGGAATGTTAGCAGTCCAAACTTTAGTCCACTCACCATCCACAAAAAATGCGAGTTGGGATCAATCTTTTCGGCTAGCAAGCGGTTTCAGGTTTGACAGAATAAATCCCGTAGGGTCCAATGCCAAATTTATTTTTGTAAATTGATAATGTAAAAACGTAATCAAAGTTAACAATATTAAGAAATTAATACAAACAAATAAAAAACACAAATGTTAATTAAAACTTATCAAAAGCAATTTTTTATTTTTTTAAAAGTAAAAATAAAAAATGTTGATATTTTTAAAGAAGTTTTATACTAGTAAGACTTATACATGTTATATGTTTTCAAGTCTCAATTGTTTCATCGTCATGATATAAGCTGTAAATGTCGAGTTCACTATTAGTCGTGATAGTCTTTAGGAGCTTTTCTCTCCTCATTGTTGCCACTATGTTCACTGAATGCTTTCCATCACCACCGGCTTTTGGTTTCATTTCTTCTGTAACACCCATTTTTTTTCATAAGTGTTACTAAATCTAAAAAAATTCACCAAATTACTCCAAAATAACGGCTAAATTAAAACTGTTTACAGCGGAAGACTTTAAAATAATAAATATGTAACTTTTGCTAATCCGTCCCATACCGGATTAACTTACAAATTTATCTACCATAGATGCCGCAACATGAATATTGAACTTAAATAAGCTAGGCAAGTCTCTATGTGTGTAACACCCATAAATTCTTAAGGTAAGTATTTTGTCCCCCTTAATGCATTAATTGCGCTTATGTGAGAATATGTGTCCTTGTGTGCATTTTATGATCATTATTATGTTAAAATTCCATATATTTATTTACCATCTTTAATCGTACAAACCTTGTGCTCGTTATCGTTTTCGGTGGAGTTTTCGGGCTATTTTGGGGTTGGCGCGATTGTGCCTGGCGATTGTGCCATTGGCACTATCGCCGGAGGCACTATCGCCAAGGGTGTACTGTAAGCTGGGGGATGCCAGCGATTGTGCCCCGCAATTGTGCCTTGGCACTATCGCCGAAGGCACTATCGCCGAATTGGGACCGTGAGCGGGGAGGGCCTCGCGATAGTGCCCTTGGCACTATCGCCGGGAACTATCGCCCGCGTGGTTCAGTCTGTGGTTTTAAATGAAATTGAACACATCATTTCAAGCATTTTATCATCAAAAACGGGAAAGCATCCTCTTTGGGCGATTTTTAGGTCTTTGTTGCGACCTTTTGTAACACCCGCTATTTTGGGGTTGGGTGAAAAGTTGACTATTACCCAAAGTTCAAGGGGGTAAAATGTAACTTGGGTTATATAAATAGAAATCAGATTTTAGATATTTTAAAAATATCACAAATATCTGTTCTTGATAATCAGAGAGAGAGAGAAAAGAAGCAGTGAAGTGGTTCTTCGGGTTTTCTCCAAATCAAGGTACGAATCTAGCCTAATACTTTGATCTGAATGCTTTTAGCCGCATATAATCTTGTTGTGAAGGTTTTAAACCGTTCCATTGTGAGATCTGAGTATTTCTCATTTTGGATCTGGGTTCTGCATCGATCTGTTTATGGTGTTCTTGATGAAACAAGACGATGGTCATTTGACCGATGGTCCTTCGACCGGTTGGCCGTTCGACCGATTGGTCGTTCGACCGATGTGTCCTTTGACCGGACACATGTTCGACCGAAGGTCATGTTCGACCGAGGTCATGTTCGACCGAAGGTCATGTTCGACCGAAGGTCGGGTTCGACCGAGGTCAGGGTTTCGACCGGTGTGACCTTCGACCGGGGTTGGCTGTTCGACCGGTATGGGGTACTCGACCGGATCAGTGCTTTGGCAGTATGTTGTGTTCTAATTTCTGAGTCTTAAGTCATTAAGTTGTCTTTATTTTGGCTTACCGATTATCGGTGTTGTCATAGGTAGCAATCGTCTGAAGCAGGCTATAATCAGGAAGAAATCTGAGGTGAGTCCTTAAGCTAAATCGGTCTGTATTACGAATGCTATGTGATAAATGTATTATTTAAATGTGGAAAACCTGGTTTCAAAGTAACTGATTTTGTTGAGAAATGCCTTCTAAAGATCTCACATTTTCAAGAATCACAATTTATAAAATTGAACCATTGTTCATATGAATTGCCTGTATATCTGATTTAATATGAGTATGCTCTGAAATGGCATGCTTTGGCTTTGAGTCTTAGTGCAATGGATCCATAGGCACTGTGTTCCTATGTCCCCTGTTTTGGGCATTTGGTTCACGTTTTAGCACGGGATAGGCATCGGGTTGCCATGATAAGTAAGGTGTGGGCCTATATGGTCGGGCAGCGTCTCATGGTGCAGTAAGGTGAAATCCCATTATGTGCTTGAGTTCCCCCTGTTTTGGGAACTCTCAAGGATAGATCCAGAGGGGTTGACTTGAATGTTTTGAGCAACAGATCTAGAGGGGTTGAGCTCGTTATGTGATATGTGGGTATTACTTATACCATGTTTAATCACTAATGGTTTATTGGATTTCTTGACTTAGCTCATGGCTATACTACCGCGTGGCACCAATTGGGTTTAGTACTCTCTTTTATTTAGCTTGTTCTCACTAGGCGTTAGCCTAACGCTTGCTCTTGGTTGTCATGTTGGCAGGTTATCTTAGCAGTGGGGCTCGTCGGGACTGAGGGAGCGACCTTGGGGTCGTGAGAGATTCTTTTGAAGATTCATTTTGGAAGTATAGCGACACCCGTCCCTAATCTAGATATTTTATAGATTAATAGGATGTTGTTTTATACTTCAGTTATCTACCTCAATATTGGCTACTCGATACCCGTTGGGTTGATTGTGTAATGAAAATTGTCACACCTTATTCCGCAACTTAGTCTATTGCCGAATTGTTTCTTCAAAATTTTATTTCCGCAGTTTCTAGGGTGTTACAAGTTGGTATCAGAGCCTTGGTTTAAGTGAACTAGGTATGACTGTAAGATGCCTAGACTTAAGCTGAGACTATTAAGTTACGACTCGTGAGATGGGGTAGATCTTGTAAGATAGGATGGTCTTAGGGTCAACGGAAAATTGCACAAGTTGAAAGTTGTAACGATGGTAATAAGCACTCTTGCGTATTATACGTTCATAATTTCACTTAGCTAACGTTATTATGAAAATGTCTTACGTGAGCATACTTAAACTACTGTTGTTATAACGATTGATAAGTGTAGAAGTACGTTCTCTGTGTTTTCCGTAATCCTTGTTCCGTTCTTTTGCATGATTGCGTTCAGCAGAACCATGGTTAATACCAGGAGTCATCCGGAAGGCCAGGAGGCCGACATACCTACGGCCGACCATCCGCTGGCGACCGTAGTGGGGGAAACTGTACGTGTGAGTAATGTGCTGGGAGGAGGACCCGAGCATATTCCTCGACGAAATTTGGAGGCTAATGAGCCTATTATAGAAGAAGTGACGGCCGAATCGAGAATGATGGATCGTATGATGTTGGCCATGAATAGGGCCATGGCGCAACAACAGGAAGTGTTCTTGAAACTCCTCGAGGACCGAGACACTAACAACCGTAGGCCCGAAACGGTTGGCGAGAATGTGATTGTTGCTGGATCCGGGGGTACCGGACCCGTAATTTCCCCCGTGGTGACTGCAACCCTAGGCGTCAATCGAACGACACGGACTTGCACGTTTAAGGCTTTTCTGGGTTGCCGACCACCAGAATTTAAAGGCTCGGACAATCCCTTAGATTGTATGGCTTGGGTTCGAGAGATGGAGCAAGCTTTTCGCTCAAGCGAATGTGGGGAAGAACAGAGGGTGATATTTGGTTCCCGAATGCTGCGGGGAATAGCTCTTACCTGGTGGGATGTGTACTCTGCTTCTCTGGAGCCAGCTATTCTAGACCAATTGTCTTGGTCTACCTTCAAGGAGAAACTGCTAGAAGAGTACTGTAACGAGCGGTCGTTGGACCGAATCAAGGATGAATTCCAGAATTTGAAGAAGGGAGGTATGTCTGTGAGGGAATACAGCCGTCTCTTCATGGACAAGCTAGGCTTTGTGGGACATCTGGTCCCGACAGAGAAAGATAAAATCAAGGCTTACATCAAGGGTCTTCCATCGGACATGATGTCGATGGTTCGTGTGACAAAGACCTCCACCCTTCGGGAGGCAATGGAAGAAGCTCAACTCATGGAGGATGCTTACAGTCTCGGCAGGGATCAGAGTGGTCGCCAAGTCGAGAAGAGAAAGTGGGAGGGAAGTTCAATGCCCTCAAAGAAACCCTTTTATGCCAACAACAACACTCAGCGAGGAGCTGACCATAGACGCGATGCTAGGTGGTGTTCCAAGTGCCGAAGCAAGCATTTCGGTCCTTGCAACTTTGTTCCCGGGACGTGCTACAAATGTGGGAAGACAGGTCACACGTTCCGAGATTGCCCTCTCAAGGGACAGGTATGTTTTGAGTGTAGGGAACCGGGGCACGTAAGGTCGGAATGCCCGAAGCTGAAGACCGGAGGATCTGGCGGGAAGAAGTTGGAAACTCCGCGGTCGACTGGAAGGGCTTTCCAGATGTCGTCCGAGGAAGCGAAAGCATCGGCCGATGTGGTGTCGGGTACGTTCTCTCTAAATTCCGTACCTACACGTGTGTTATTTGATTCTGGTGCTAGCTACTCGTTCATATCCGAATTGTTCTGTCAAAGGCTTGCTATGTCTATGAGTATGTTAGAGAATGCGGTTGTGGTAGAAATAGCAAATGGAGGTCAGGTTCTAATTCGTAGTGTCCTTAAGGATTGCATCTTAGAGCTTAAGGGGAAGAAATTTCCCATTAACCTATTACCAATGCAAATTGGCGGATTCGACGTGGTGGTAGGTATGGACTGGTTATCTAAGAACCAGGCCGAAATTGTATGTTCCAAGAAAATGATCCGTTTACCTGTGGCAAACGGAGAAGCGACTATAATCTACGGCGAAGGAAGGAAAAGCGATGTGGCGATTATTTCAGTAATCAAAGCTAGGAAGTGTTTGGCGAAAGGATACGTATCTTTCTTAGCGTATGCCATCGATACCAAACTCGACCAACGGAAATTGGATGATGTTAGGGTGGTGCGCGAGTTTCCCGATGTGTTTCCGGAGGACTTGCCCGGGTTGCCGCCCGATCGTGTTGTGGACTTTCGTATTGACCTCATTCCTGGAGCGGCTCCGATTGCTCGAGCTCCTTATCGTTTGGCTCCTACCGAAATGCAAGAGATGGTGGTTCAACTTCGAGACCTTCTCGAGAAAGGTTTCATCAGACCGAGCTCGTCACCGTGGGGAGCTCCGGTTCTATTTGTCAAGAAAAAGGACGGTGCATTGAGAATGTGTATCGACTACAGGGAACTGAACAAAGTGACGGTGAAGAACAGGTATCCACTTCCAAGAATCGACGACCTGTTCGATCAGCTTCAAGGAGCGGGTTGCTTCTCAAAGATTGATCTTCGATCGGGGTATCACCAAGTGAAGGTAGAGAAGAGCGACATTCCGAAGACGGCATTTAGAACTCGCTATGGGCACTACGAGTTTCTGGTGATGCCATTCGGCTTAACCAACGCACCGGCGATATTTATGGACTTGATGAACCGAGTGTGTCGACCGTTCCTCGACAAGTCGATAATTGTATTCATCGACGACATCTTAGTTTACTCCAAGAATGAAGAAGAGCATGAGCAACATCTCTGTGAAGTGTTAGAGGTGTTAAGGCGAGAAAGACTCTACGCAAAGTTTTCAAAGTGCGACTTTTGGCTTCCAGAAGTTCAATTTTTGGGACATATAGTTTCAAAGGAAGGAGTCAAAGTGGATCCCGTAAAGATCGAGGCAATGACGAATTGGGAACCTCCCAATAATCCATCTGAAATCCGAAGCTTCCTAGGTTTGGCAGGATACTACCGGAGATTCATTCAAGATTTCTCGAAGATAGCCTCGTCGTTGACTATCTTGACCCGGAAGAACGTGAAATTTGTGTGGACCGAGAAGCAAGAAGAGGCGTTCCGCACCTTACAGAAGAAGCTTTGTGAAGCTCCTATCCTATCCTTACCAGACGGGACGGAAGATTTTGTGGTGTACAGCGATGCGTCAAAGATGGGTTTGGGTTGTGTCCTGATGCAAAGAGGGAAGGTGATCGCTTACGCATCAAGACAACTTAAAGTGCATGAAGTCAACTACCCTACTCATGACTTGGAATTGGCAGCTGTGGTATTTGCACTGAAGTTGTGGCGGCACTACCTTTACGGTACGAAGTGCACTCTTTATACGGATCACAAGAGTCTGAAGCATATCTTTAATCAGAAAGAGCTAAACATGAGGCAGCGAAGATGGTTGGAGTTGTTGAAGGATTATGACTGCGAGTTGCTCTACCATCCGGGTAAGGCAAACGTGGTTGCCGACGCCTTGAGTCGGAAAGTCTGCGGAGGAAATTCTCGTGCTACCTTTGCACGGATTGAAGTAACTTCAACGCTTATTGATAGAATCAAGGAATCGCAAGCCGAAGCCTTGCTAGAGGAAAACCTCAAAGGAGAAGTCATGGCGAAACAACATCTTCTGTTGACTGAAGATAGTCGAGGGGTGAAGCTTTTCAATGGGCGAGTCTGGGTGCCCAAGATTGGGGGTAATAGAGAACTTCTTCTCGAAGATGCCCACAAGTCAAAATACTCCATTCACCCGGGAAGCACGAAAATGTATAGAGATTTGAAATTGCTTTATTGGTGGCCAGTCATGAAGCTCGACGTGGCGCGCTATGTGGAACAGTGTGTGACTTGCTTGCAAGTGAAGGCTGAGCACCAAAAACCCTACGGCAGTTTGCAATCCTTGGAAATTCCGGAGTGGAAATGGGAACACATCACGATGGATTTCGTGACAAAGCTACCAAAGACCTTGAAAGGTCACGACGCCATCTGGGTTATAGTTGACCGCTTGACCAAAAGCGCTCACTTCTTGGCCATGCGGGAGACGTTACCAATGGATAAATTGGCGAAGTTGTACATCGATGAAGTAATATCCCGGCACGGCGTGCCGCTATCTATAGTCTCTGATCGGGATAGTCGGTTCACGTCGCATTTTTGGGATGGCTTACAAAAGGAATTAGGTACACGTGTGAAGTTGAGCACAGCCTATCATCCTCAAACCGACGGACAAAGCGAGAGGACAATCCAGACGCTAGAAGATATGTTAAGATCGTGTGTAATCGACTTTGGGTGTAGTTGGGATGCGCACCTGCCTTTGGTAGAGTTCGCATACAATAATAGCTACCACTCAAGTATAGGGATGGCACCGTTTGAAGCGTTATACGGTCGCAAGTGTCGAACTCCCGTATGTTGGCTCGAGGCGGGAGAAAAGCAGTTCGCCGGACCGGAAGTTGTACAAGAAACGGCGGACAAGGTCAAAGGCATCCGCGAACGTTTGAAGGCGGCCCAAGATCGACAGAAAAGCTACGCCGATAAGAAAAGACGGCCAATGGAATTCCAAGTGGGAGATCGAGTTATGTTAAAGGTGTCCCCTTGGAAGGGAATTATTAGATTTGGGAAGCGTGGGAAGTTGAGCCCCCGTTTCCTTGGACCGTTCACTGTGACTAAACAGGTAGGACTCCAAGCTTATCAGCTGGAACTTCCTCCAGAAATGAAGGGAATTCATAACACGTTTCACGTGTGCTATCTACGGAAGTGTCTAGCAAAGGAGGAGAGTGTCATTCCACTCTCCGAGATCAGAGTAGATGAAGGAAATCGTTGCGTTGAAGAACCTGAGGCGATTTTGGAAAGGAAGACGAAGAAGCTTCGTCACCGGGAAGTCACAATGATCAAGGTTCAGTGGAAGCACCATCGAGGTGCCAATGTGACTTGGGAAGCGGAAGAGGACTTGAGGCGGAGGTATCCTCACCTCTTCCCATAGCCGAGATTTCGAGGACGAAATCTTCTCCAAGTTGGGGAGGATTGTAACACCCGCTATTTTGGGGTTGGGTGAAAAGTTGACTATTACCCAAAGTTCAAGGGGGTAAAATGTAACTTGGGTTATATAAATAGAAATCAGATTTTAGATATTTTAAAAATATCACAAATATCTGTTCTTGATAATCAGAGAGAGAGAGAAAAGAAGCAGTGAAGTGGTTCTTCGGGTTTTCTCCAAATCAAGGTACGAATCTAGCCTAATACTTTGATCTGAATGCTTTTAGCCGCATATAATCTTGTTGTGAAGGTTTTAAACCGTTCCATTGTGAGATCTGAGTATTTCTCATTTTGGATCTGGGTTCTGCATCGATCTGTTTATGGTGTTCTTGATGAAACAAGACGATGGTCATTTGACCGATGGTCCTTCGACCGGTTGGCCGTTCGACCGATTGGTCGTTCGACCGATGTGTCCTTTGACCGGACACATGTTCGACCGAGGTCATGTTCGACCGAAGGTCATGTTCGACCGAAGGTCGGGTTCGACCGAGGTTAGGGTTTCGACCGGTGTGACCTTCGACCGGGGTTGGCTGTTCGACCGGTATGGGGTACTCGACCGGATCAGTGCTTTGGCAGTATGTTGTGTTCTAATTTCTGAGTCTTAAGTCATTAAGTTGTCTTTATTTTGGCTTACCGATTATCGGTGTTGTCATAGGTAGCAATCGTCTGAAGCAGGCTATAATCAGGAAGAAATCTGAGGTAAGTCCTTAAGCTAAATCGGTCTGTATTACGAATGCTATGTGATAAATGTATTATTTAAATGTGGAAAACCTGGTTTCAAAGTAACTGATTTTGTTGAGAAATGCCTTCTAAAGATCTCACATTTTCAAGAATCACAATTTATAAAATTGAACCATTGTTCATATGAATTGCCTGTATATCTGATTTAATATGAGTATGCTCTGAAATGGCATGCTTTGGCTTTGAGTCTTAGTGCAATGGATCCATAGGCACTGTGTTCCTATGTCCCCTGTTTTGGGCATTTGGTTCACGTTTTAGCACGGGATAGGCATCGGGTTGCCATGATAAGTAAGGTGTGGGCCTATATGGTCGGGCAGCGTCTCATGGTGCAGTAAGGTGAAATCCCATTATGTGCTTGAGTTCCCCCTGTTTTGGGAACTCTCAAGGATAGATCCAGAGGGGTTGACTTGAATGTTTTGAGCAACAGATCTAGAGGGGTTGAGCTCGTTATGTGATATGTGGGTATTACTTATACCATGTTTAATCACTAATGGTTTATTGGATTTCTTGACTTAGCTCATGGCTATACTACCGCGTGGCACCAATTGGGTTTAGTACTCTCTTTTATTTAGCTTGTTCTCACTAGGCGTTAGCCTAACGCTTGCTCTTGGTTGTCATGTTGGCAGGTTATCTTAGCAGTGGGGCTCGTCGGGACTGAGGGAGCGACCTTGGGGTCGTGAGAGATTCTTTTGAAGATTCATTTTGGAAGTATAGCGACACCCGTCCCTAATCTAGATATTTTATAGATTAATAGGATGTTGTTTTATACTTCAGTTATCTACCTCAATATTGGCTACTCGATACCCGTTGGGTTGATTGTGTAATGAAAATTGTCACACCTTATTCCGCAACTTAGTCTATTGCCGAATTGTTTCTTCAAAATTTTATTTCCGCAGTTTCTAGGGTGTTACAAGTTGGTATCAGAGCCTTGGTTTAAGTGAACTAGGTATGACTGTAAGATGCCTAGACTTAAGCTGAGACTATTAAGTTACGACTCGTGAGATGGGGTAGATCTTGTAAGATAGGATGGTCTTAGGGTCAACGGAAAATTGCACAAGTTGAAAGTTGTAACGATGGTAATAAGCACTCTTGCGTATTATACGTTCATAATTTCACTTAGCTAACGTTATTATGAAAATGTCTTACGTGAGCATACTTAAACTACTGTTGTTATAACGATTGATAAGTGTAGAAGTACGTTCTCTGTGTTTTCCGTAATCCTTGTTCCGTTCTTTTGCATGATTGCGTTCAGCAGAACCATGGTTAATACCAGGAGTCATCCGGAAGGCCAGGAGGCCGACATACCTACGGCCGACCATCCGCTGGCGACCGTAGTGGGGGAAACTGTACGTGTGAGTAATGTGCTGGGAGGAGGACCCGAGCATATTCCTCGACGAAATTTGGAGGCTAATGAGCCTATTATAGAAGAAGTGACGGCCGAATCGAGAATGATGGATCGTATGATGTTGGCCATGAATAGGGCCATGGCGCAACAACAGGAAGTGTTCTTGAAACTCCTCGAGGACCGAGACACTAACAACCGTAGGCCCAAGGTAGTCATAACAAAAGCCCGGTCCGCAATCTTCAATGAAAATCGAGTCCGATCAAAAACCGTAGAGTTAGCCCAAAAAGGAGAAGTCCGTTTTCGTTTGCGCGTTACCTCGTGAAGTTGACTTCTCACGGCCTTTGCTTCAATCCTAAAATGACGATACATAAAAACATGAGATTTATGCAATGCTTATTTAAAATAAACCACTAAAAACGATCAACTACACTAAATATTTATTTTAGACAATAAACACTAATACTAAACAAAAGGACTCAATGGGGGAATAAAAATTTGCTCAAGATTATAAAAACGAGTTAAAAATAGGGTAAATAAAATTACCCTATCACAACCCCAAACTTGAACTGTTGTTCGTCCCGAACAACTTTATTTGAAAGAAAATTTAATTTTGAGCAAAGATTTATAAAAAAAAAACTTACTTCCCTACAAATCATCATTAGCACAATCACGGTTCATCTCAATCAGTTCAACCCGAATGATAGCCTTTCATAACTTGTTTCTCTCAACATGATCAAAAATCTCAACCACAAGATAGGCAAACAATGAATTGGGATCATAGTGCAACAAAAGGCTTGTGTATTTGGCTTCTTTTTTTTGTATGGTACAATTTTACTACCATATTATTATTATTTTTTTTTCTTTTGGGGAACAGATTTGAGCACACAAGTGCTTTGGTGTCTATGACACTTCTTTGGTATGCCTATGAGAGCACATTTTTGAAGCCTTGCTTCTTTTTTTTTTCTTTTGTGTGCATATTTCTCATGAGTGCATTTATTTTGGGTTTATTGACGCGTGCCTTTTTGGTGGTGTTTTGTGATAAACAAAAGACATGGTTAAAAATGAAATTGGTTGACCATGTCTTCCCCTCCCCAAAACTTAGAAGGGTTCGGTGTCCTCATCGAACGAGAACTTTCCAAATGCCCAAGAGAAATAATGAATGAGGAAAGAGGTGCACGAATCCCAACAAAAATGGTGAATCCAAAATTGCAAGCCCAAATGTGAGTTGATATTCAAAAAATCATGAGTGAAAATCCAGATTATTTAGGCTATTACTAAAGTGAACCAATTTTAACAAACTCAACAACCATGTAAATGACATTTGTAAGAAAGAAAACTCTTTTTTTTTTTTAAATTCAAAAATCCCAGACTCAAACCAGACTAAAACTAGACAATAGGTAAAGAGGGTTGGAAAATACGGAACCTGCCCTACTCGTGACGAGTAGGAGAAGATGTACGCGTTCTCCAGAGGACATCTAGTGGGAAAGGTGCCCATACATCTGAGACATCCGAATGATGTCTTACCCACCAAGCTCTCAGGATGTCATCACGCGACTTCTCGAATGCGAGAAACTTCATTAGCTTGTCCGTGAGCTCTTCCTCTATTTTCTCACTTCGTGCCGATCTCCGCAACAACACTTCTAGCTTCTCGTCCATGCTCATAGCTCGCTCCGAAACCTGTTTGAATATTAGCTTTCTTTGCTCCTTCATAATTGTTTTTACTTCTCCCATAAAAGACCGAAAGCTTGCCTCCAAGGAGGCAATGCGTTCTTTTTCCGGTCCTTGAGTTTTCGGGGTGCATGTGCGTAACAACCGTACCACATTCGCATTGTCGAGGACAACGTTTTCCAATGATAAACGATCCGTAGGTAGTGAGGGCACACCTGCTTGCTTTAGCAAGGAATCAATGACCGATGGAAAAATGAGACGGGCCTTGGAGCGTTCTACCCCTCTACGAATGAGCGTAGATATAACCCGTCCCACGTCGAAGTGCTTACCGGCCACAACACAATATAGCAAAAATATGCGTTCCATACACAGGTTGGAATCATGAGTGGAGGGATGCAGACTATGTCGTATAAAGGAAAGCCATACGTTCGCGATAGGGTTTAAAGTTGAAGATTTTAAAACACGCGAACGTCCCGTAAAGGACCATGTAGCACCTTTTCGAGCAATCGTTTCTAAAATTGTTTGTAAATCAACATCCGAAGCCTCATCCATTAGTCTATGGAATTCCGATTGAGTGGGTGGGGAGAGACCTAAAACAACATTAATGTGCGTAGGTGAAAAACTGACTGGGGTCTCTCGCACCATCAAATTTAACCCACTGGTGCATGATAATTCCGTGTAAAAATCAGTGATCCAGTCAATGTTATATTG
The DNA here is from genome assembly GCA_023525745.1 of Arctium lappa. Taxonomy (NCBI): domain Eukaryota; kingdom Viridiplantae; phylum Streptophyta; class Magnoliopsida; order Asterales; family Asteraceae; genus Arctium; species Arctium lappa. The sequence goes on along the minus strand of CM042051.1, from coordinate 19,307,399 downwards.
TGCTGGAGGTGCACAAAACAAATCCCAACCCAAGGAGTGTATAGTGACGTGCAATTGCGGGTGTGCGTGTAGAGTTTCCATTGGGAAACCTCGCGGAGGTTGGCAAACCTTCCGTCGAAAGAACGGATATTTACGCAACGCCTCCGGACAGCTGAATAACGATAAATGTAACTCAGTAGGAGGGTGGGTTGTACCGACTTTTGCTTTTCCCTTGTTGTCGATTTGGGTGACATTGATCAGTTGGCTTGATTTCTGTCTGTATTTCGTTTCAGCGTCGCTTCCTGTGGACTGCTCCATTGTATGTTTAAGAATTGCCCCAAGATTTATTCGTTTTGGTGGTGGTGTGTCCCTCATTATCACTGATGTGTACCTACGGGGTTGTTTGTTCCTCGAACGGTTTGGTTTAGTCGGTGGTGAGGTCACAGTTTTAGGTGGGGTTGGTTGAACTGTAGGTGCAGCAGTGGCACCAGCAAGGTTTAGGGATAAATTCGGGAGGGGCAGTGGTGGTACCGAGGTAATGGGACGCCCTTGATACGGGTGAAAAGCCGAGGGGGGTGGGTTGACGATCGAGTGGTCGAAGGTGTTTCGGACCGAGGCAGGGGGGTCGTCACGTATGTAGGGAAAAGGGAAGATTCTGTTCGGGTGTCGTTGGTGGGGTAAAGGATCGACGCCAGGGGGTGGGGAGGGGTTACGAAAGAGCGGGGAGGGTGGGGAATCGTACCCCGGGAAAAAATTGTGTGTCGTGTTTACTGATGGTAGTGTGGCTGGCATTGGTTGGGGGCGATGAGGAAAAGACGATCGATCGCTGTGCTCCATTGCTGTGGAATCGAGTGAGGGGGAGTGTTCGGTTGTTCCTACGGCGCACGGTTGTGGTGCGAAATTAGAGAACACAGATAGTGGCTGGTGGTTACGATCGAGGGTTTCAGTGGTGGGTTGAGGCAGAAATGAAGCTAGGGCTTCGGTTTGGGTATGGTGGCGGGGCGACGATGGTGGCAGTGATGAAGGGAAGAGGTGAGGCGGGGTTAGGGTTTCGAAAGGTTGAGGAGAAAGGGGTTGGGAGGATGGGTGATGGTGGCGGTGATTTGGGTTTCTCAAGGGTGTAGCGGCGGTGGTGTTGGGGTCGATTGGGTTAGGCAGGGTAGTCGTCGCTGGATTGTTCGGTGGTCGCGATGTAGACGAGAGACAGGGATTAGGCGGAGTTAAGGTGGTGGTAGTTGTGGTCGCCGCAGGGAGTGGGGTTTCACGAAGGTTGGTCGCCGGTGGTCGAGTGGTGCGATTATCAGCGATAAACAGTGGTGAAGCTAGGGTTTCGAAGGTTTTGCTACGGGGGGGTGATTTGGGGGTTTCAACAGGTGTAGCGGTGGCCGTGTAACGGTGGTCTATGTAATCGGCGGCGTGAGCGAGAGTAAGGAGAGAGGTGGCAGTCGTTTGATTTGCGGTGGGTGGGGATGATGCTCCAGTGATTTGGTCGTCGGTGGTGGATTTTGCGATTGATGATGATGATGCTGTGTATGTATTTGGGGTATTGGATGAAGAGGTGGTAAGGTTAACAAGGAGATGAGGTTGACTTTTGGATGAAGAAATAGAAATCGAAGGGTTTGGTTCATCCATTGGGTGAAGTTCTTAGATAAATTCAAACTGTAGGATGGTTGAGCCATGGTGAATTTCAAAAAAAATTTATAACAGAAAATTGAGATGATGGATGAAAGATTGGTTGATGGCTGTCAGTACTAGAATTGTACTGTTGCCGGCGGTGAGAAGAAGAAGAAGAAAAGAGAGGAAGAAGAAAAGGGGTGAATGAGAGGAGAATAGGGATAAGGGTTTGTTAGAGGAATGAAGTCAAATCTTCTGATTGTTAGTACCAGATTAAATCATTCTTGGAACCACAATCAAATCTAAATCAGATTTTTGGTGTACTTAATTTAGATCTAATATGATTTTTTTTTTTTGAAGAGATATTTGATAATAATAAAAAACTCATATATAAATATATATATATATATATATACACAAGTGAATATAATATATATATATATATATATATATATATATATATATATTTAAAACTAAAGGTTATCTTTATTTATATATATATATATATATATATATATATATATATATAGATTTCTTGTGTTATCTTTAAACACAAGAATACACCACGTCGTTTCTATTCCTGAAAATGGACAACCTCCACAGGTTGTCGTGTTATTGCTGAAGGTTCGAGAAAAGGTTTTACCCTCTGTCCGTTGACCTTAAATGTGGTACCTCTTTCTTGATCAATTAACTCGACTACTCCGTAGGGGTACACTTTAGCAATCTGAAACAGACCTGTCCATCTAGAGCTTAATTTCCCTGGAAATAATCTGAGTCTAGAATTGAACAGTAGGACCTGTTGTCCCTCACTGAGCTCTTTTGGAATGATTTTCCTGTCATGCCATCTTTTGGTATTTTCCTTATAAAGCTTCGCATTTTCATAAGAAAAATTCCTATGCTCCTCTAGTTCACACAATTGTAAAGCTCGTTTGTTTCCAGCTGTATCTAAACTCATGTTAAGCTCCTTGATCGCCCAATAGGCATTGTGCTCTAACTCAACAGGCAGGTGACAGGCTTTTCCAAAAACTAATTTATAGGGAGACATACCAATGGGAGTTTTGTATGCGGTCCGGTAGGCCCACAAGGCATCATCCAATTTGGCGGCCCAGTCTTTTCTGTGTGGCTTGACTACCTTAGTTAAGATTCCTTTAATCTCCCTATTAGATAGTTCAGCTAATCCATTAGTCTGAGGGTGATAAGCAGTGGCCACCCTATGCTGTATGTTGTACTTTTCTAGGACTTCTTCTAGAACATTGTTTATGAAGTGAGTGCCTTCATCACTGATTAGGGCACGTGGTGTACCAAATCTAGTGAAAATTTGCTTTTGCAAAAATTTGACTACTGTTTTAGCATCGTTAGAATGGCAAGCCATAGCTTCCACCCATTTAGACACATAGTCCACAGCTACCAGAATGTATGCACAATTGTTAGAGAGTGGAAATGGTCCCATAAAGTCAATGCCCCAAACATCAAATAATTCTACTTCTAGAATTCCATTTAGGGGCATTTCATTCCTTTGAGAGATATTTCCACTCCTCTGACATTCATTGCAGCTTTTTGCAAAATTGTGGGCATCATTGTTCAGAGTAGGCCAGTACAGTCCTGATTGTAAAATTTTGGCGGCTGTCCTATCTCCTCCAAAATGCCCACCACATGGTCCTGTGTGGCAATGATGTAAAACAGAAGCAACTTCTTCTTTTGGAATACACCTCCTTATAACTTGGTCTGCACATATTTTAAAAAGAAAGGGATCATCCCACAAAAACTTTTTGGAATCAAAAATGAGTTTCTTTCTTTGATGTTTATTGAATTCCTTGGGAATGATCTCACAAGCCAGATAATTCACAATATCTGCAAACCAAGGTGTTGCAGTATGTGGTATGGCTAAAATCTTTTCATCAGGAAAGGACTCACAAATATCACCACTGGGTTTATCCTGCTCCTGTTTTTCCAATCTTGACAAATGGTCAGCCACTTGATTATTTACACCCTTTCTGTCAATGATTTCCAAATCAAATTCTTGTAACAACAAGACCCACCTTATTAGCCTAGGTTTTGCATCTTTTTTAGAAATGAGATACTTGATGGCAGCATGATCAGTATGCACAATCACTTTGGCCCCCATCAAGTATGATCTGAATTTTTCAAAAGCAAATACCACAGCTAATAGTTCTTTTTCAGTGGTGGTGTAATTGATTTGGGCTTCATTGAGAGTTTTACTAGCATAGTAAATAGAGTGAAATATTTTATTCTTTCTTTGACCTAGAACTGCTCCCACTGCCCAATCACTTGCATCAGTCATTAATTCAAAAGGTAAGGACCAATCAGGTGTCACTATTACAGGTGCCGTAACCAATGCATCTTTCAAAATTTTAAAAGCCTTTTTGCAATCTTCATCAAAATTAAAGGCATGGTCATGCTGTAACAGTGAACACAGAGGTTTGGATATTTTGGAAAAATCTTTTATGAACCTCCGATAGAATCCTACATATCCGAGAAAACTTCTAATACCTTTTACAGTAGTTGGTTCAGGCAACTTTGCAATTACTTCCAACTTTGCCTTATCAACCTCAATACCTCTATTGGAAATGAGATGCCCTAACACAATGCCTTCTTTAACCATAAAGTGACATTTTTCCCAGTTTAAAACCAAATCTGTTTCTTCACATCTTTTAAGACTTTTTTCAAGGTTTTGTAAACACAGGTCGTATGATGTCCCATAAACAGAAAAATCATCCATGAAAATTTCCATGGATTGTTCAAGCATGTCAGAAAAAATGGACATCATACATCTTTGGAAAGTGGCAGGGGCATTACAAAGTCCAAAAGGCATTCTTCTAAACGCAAAGGTCCCATAAGGACAGGTAAAAGTTGTTTTCTCCTGATCCTCTGGTGCAATGGCAATTTGATTGTAACCAGAATAACCGTCTAAGAAACAATAAAATTCTTTCCCCGCTAGTCTGTCCAACATTTGGTCAATGAAGGGTAATGGAAAATGGTCTCTTTGGGTGGCTTGGTTAAGCTTCCGGTAGTCCATACATATCCTCCAACCTGATACAATCCTAGTGGGTATTAATTCATTTTTCTCATTTGTTATCACAGTAACTCCTCCCTTCTTGGGTACACATTGCACTGGACTGACACATGTACTACTAGCAATAGGATAGATTATGCCAGCATCAAGCCATTTCAAGATTTCCTTTTTCACAACTTCTTTCATCATAGGATTGAGTCTTCTTTGAGGCTCAACTGAGGTGAAATCTCTGTTTTCTAAAATTAGCTTATGCTGACAAATGGTAGGGCTTATGCCCTTCAAATCTGCAATGGTCCATCCTATGGCCTTGGTGTGTAGTTTCAACATGGCAATCAACTGTTCCTCTTGATCAGATTCTAAAGATGCTGAAATAATGACTGGCAACTTCCCTGGATCTCCTAAAAAGGCATATTTCAAATGTGAGGGAAGTTGTTTCAGTTCCAAGTATGGAGCACATTCTATGGAAGGAACAAGCGGTTTCCTATCCTCACTATGTAAAATTTCAACAGCAGAGGTAATCTGGATGTCTTCTAATTCCTCAAACTCTGCTATATATTCCTCACTATCAGACTCATCAATTCCCAAGACCTCCCCAAAACTTTGGTCTTGACACCAAGATTCAATCAAACTTAATGTAGAACATTCTTCTTTCTCTTCAGGATATCTAAGGGAATCCAACACATTGAAAGTCACTTGTTGGTCTTGAACTCTCATGGTGAGTTCACCCTTTTGAACATCTATTAAAGTTCTTCCTGTTGCAAGGAATGGTCTCCCTAAGATAATAGGGATGTCTTTGTCAGCTTCAAAATCCAAAATGATAAAGTCTGCAGGGAAAATAAACTTATCAACTTGGACAAGGACATCCTCAATCTTTCCCTTTGGCCAAGCTATGGACTTGTCTGCTAACAAAAGTGAAACAGTAGTAGGTCTAGCCTCACCTATACCTAAAGTGTTGAAAACAGATAAAGGCATAAGGTTTATGCTGGCACCTAAGTCACATAGGGCTTTTCCTACTTCTTTTCCTCCTATGGAACAAGGGATTGTGAAAGTCCCAGGATCTTTCAGCTTCGGAGGGATTTTGCTAGACAACATAGCACTGCACTCCTCAGTCAGAGCTACAGTCCCATACTCATTCAACTTTTTCTTTTTGCTTAAAATGTCTTTTAAAAACTTTGCATAGTTTGGCATTTGTTCAATGGCTTCCACCAAAGGTATGTTAATATGCAACTGTTTGAAAACATCTAAAAACTTTTTGAATTGCAATTCATCTCTTTGATTCCTTAATCTCTGGGGATAAGGAATATAGAGAGGAACCGGAGTAGGAGATGTAGTCTTTTGAGGAGTAGGTGTTGGAACAGTCGGTGAGATTTTGTCTACCTTAGTGGATGGTGTAACTTTAACTTGTTCTACAGGTCTGTTTTCACAAGGAATTTTGGGACTGTCACCAGATTGTGACACATCCAAAACAATCTGCTCATCTACTTTTTGATCTTCCTTGGGTTCATTTGGGAACAATGTTGGATAGTCTGATCTCTTTGGAATGGGTGCAGCAGTAATGGGCCCAACAGTGTCTTCAGGCCCAATGCTTACACCGACTTGAGCAGAATCTGAACTGTGTTTTTCTTTTCAGGCTCTTCTTTGTCTGTCTTCAGTTCTTTTTGATTATTTTCTGGTAAGTCCTGTCTACTTCTTAATGTCACTGCTTTCACATGTTCTTTTCCAATTCTCTGAGGTGTTTCTGTATCACTAGGGAGAGAACCTGAAGGACGTTTCCTAATTTCCAAAGCCATTTGACCCACCTGGGTCTCCAGATTTTTAATTGATGCCTGTGTTTGGGTCATGAATGCTTTCATCATTGCTTCCAAGGAAGTAGATGATTCGGCATGCTGGTTTGACTTTTGTTGATAACCAGGTTGATTATTCTGAAAATTCCCCTGTTGGTTATTTTGAGGTCTGTGATAAGACTGTTGGTGAAAATTTTGTTGTCCTTGCAACTTTGGTGGTGGTGGATTTTGGGCAGGACTGTGCCAAGAAAAGTTCGGATGGTTTCTCCACTCAGGATTGTAAGTTTGAGAAAAAGGTCCACCCTTGTTGTTACTACTGACATAGTTTACTCTCTCGGGATTTCCAGGACAATGTTCAAAATGATGACCCTCTCCACAGTAGGTACACTGTATAGATTGCACAGTAGGGGTAGGTGCTACAGTATTAACTTGCACAGCGTTAAGATTTTTGATTAAATGTGAAGATAATAATGTTGTGAAGATAATAATGCATAAGCATTTGTGTCTTGTACCCCTGCTGCCTTTCTAGGTAAAGCACGTGGATCAGCCCATTTACCATTGTTGTTTGAAATTCTTTCAAGAATTTCATATCCTTCATTGTAGGTACAAGCTGTGAAAGCTCCGTGTGCAGTAGCATCGAGCATTTGTTTAGCAGTAGTATTTAAACCACTGTAAAATGTCTCTAGCTGAATGCAGTACGGAATGCCATGATGAGGGCATTTTCTCAACTGCTCTTTATACCTATCCCATGCATCAGGAACTGCTTCATCGTCCATTTGTCTAAAGGTACATATTTCATTTCTGGACTTAGCATTCCTCGTGGGTGGAAAATATTTTTTCAAAAACTTTTCTGCCATTTGGGTCCATGTAATTATAGAATCTGGTTTCAACGAGTTGTACCAAGATCTTGCTCTATCTCTTAAAGAATATGGAAAAAGTTTTAATTTTAGAGCATCGTCTTGTACACCAGGCAGTTTAAAAGAATCTGTAATTTCCATGAAAGATCGAAGATGAGAATGAGGATCTTCAGCTGGCAAACCAGCGTACTGGCCGTTAGTTTGCAACATCTGAAACATTATCGGTTTTAATTCAAAATGGTGGGTTTGCAAAGTTGGTTTAAGAATTCCTGGATGTAACTGGGTTAAAACCGGAACAGCATAAGACATAATACCACCATCTTTGGAATTTGCTAACCGAAAAATGTTTTGTTCCTCATCATCAGTATTTATTGGCGGTTCATTCGGATCATCACGATTGTTCAAATTTTTGCGATTATTTAAATCTTCGCGATCATTCAAATTCTCGCGATCATTTAAATTCTCGCGATCGTTGGGAATGTCTCTATCTTGATTTCTTCGATTATTAAAATTTTCTCGATTATTTTGACGCCCATTTTGATTTACCTCGGGTATTAATTCCTCATCCGTCATATATTCATGTTCAGACATTTCGGAAGAATTTAAAACTAAATTAGCTCGTTGGATTCTTCTTCGTTGTCTAAATGTTCGTTCAATATCGGGATCAAATTGGAAAAAATCACCGTGTGACAATCTTGGCATGCACTTTTTCGAAATTTTAATTTTTTTTTTTTCGAAAAATAAATTTTTTTTCAAAATAGATGGTAGAAAAACTTGCTTTTATAAACCTTACTTAAAAAGAAAAACTTCTAGCGTGCTTCCCCGGCAACGGCGCCAAAAACTTGTTGCGACCTTTCGTGTTTACACCTTTTTTTTAAAATGCAAGAAAATAGATCTCGACGCAAGTATACATCTTAATCTACTGCCGTCTGTTAACAAGTAATAATGGTACAAAGTACCGAATATCGATCCCACGGGGAAGCGTGGAAAAGTTCTCCTCAAAAGTCGGGTCTGTAAAAGCGAGTTTCAGATGGCGAATTCGAAAACAATATTTTTGATTGGGGGTTTTGATTAACTCTAATTGAACAATTAATTAAAAAGAAGTACACGGTACAATGCTCTGTTGGGATAAGATGAATAATTGGTTAAAATGATGAGACCGCATTCCTTCGTTATCTTAAAGTTGATATTTTATGTAACTTAAAATAAGTCGGCATACAATAAACCAGTTGTCAATTGATTAATTGCAGTCCACCATAAAATATAACTTTAATTTAAATAACGTCGGGCAATCATGCGACACGATACACCATTTTAACTTTTATCAGTCTCGGTCCCAGCTTAACTTTATACTGATTCTAAATATAACAGAAACGGAAATGTAAATTTTAACTAAGGTTGGAGACGGTTGGTATTTTCAAACACTCAACGATAGAAACCGTAGGAGTATTGTGCCAACAACGCGTCCTTGAACAGTTAACTAAAGGAGACGGGTGGCGTTTTCAAACATTTAACGATAGAAATCGTAGGAATGTTGTGCCAACAACGTGTCCTTAGACAGGATATGTAATTATGTAAAATATAAAACTGAAAAGAAATGACGTAAATTAAATTGCAGAATTAAATGAACAGAAAATAATAGACTGAAATGGAAATGCAGAAAATAAAATTGCGTAAACTAACTTGCGAGAATTAAAGCGCGTAAATAAAAAAATTGCGAATTATAAAATTAAGACATGTTTGGAATTGGTGAAGGAAAGTCTTGTTTCAAATGTGAGATTTGAACTTTAAGGTTTCATGACGTTTTAACGAGAGCATGACGTAAAGGGAGACTAACCAACGTACAATTGATTATAAAATTGGAAACATAGGACGGATTTAATAAGCTACAACAAATCGTGAACCAACAACAGTTGGGAATCCGAAATTATTTTCCGGACTTTCGATTTGTAATAGAATTAAAGCCGAAATGAAACCAAAATAAAAACCGGATCGTATCGAATCCAATGAAACTATCGACTTGTCACGAGAATACCTTAGTTAACACAAACTGATCACAAGGTATCGTAACTTGAAACGAAGAACACCATATGTTATATAATTAGAACCCAAATTGAATCTTGAGCCAATGCTTACAACTAACAACAAAAGGCTCAAGTCTTCAATTTTTTTAGTACAAAAGATGATGAGAGAAGTCTTAGAAATGACTAGGTTCAATGAACCTAGATGTATTCCTAGCTAATAAGAGACTTACGCATGGAAGGAGAATGGGAGAAACAAGTATTAGGTGATGGGTGCTTTTTTTTTTGTTCTCCTCTTCCTTCTATACTAACTTGGCATACATATATATAGCAAATCTAAACCTTGGGGCCCAAGTTTGCAAATGGGGGCCCAAGGTAGTCATAACAAAAGCCCGGTCCGCAATCTTCAATGAAAATCGAGTCCGATCAAAAACCGTAGAGTTAGCCCAAAAAGGAGAAGTCCGTTTTCGTTTGCGCGTTACCTCGTGAAGTTGACTTCTCACGGCCTTTGCTTCAATCCTAAAATGACGATACATAAAAACATGAGATTTATGCAATGCTTATTTAAAATAAACCACTAAAAACGATCAACTACACTAAATATTTATTTTAGACAATAAGCACTAATACTAAACAAAAGGACTCAATGGGGGAATAAAAATTTGCTCAAGATTATAAAAACGAGTTAAAAATAGGGTAAATAAAATTACCCTATCAGTCTTCATCACCTACCTCCATAAATTTCCTGGGTTTGGGTTGGTGAGAGTATTAAGTTGTCATCAAAGCTCCATTCAAGTGTTCTCATTGAAGTGTTCTTCGATATTCTCATCTCTCATCTCCAAGTCTCATCTTCAACTTCTAGAGTTTCCATATTTTCTAGGTTTTGGGTTCAAAACCTAGATTGTGAGTTTTCTAAACCTTTGTTAAAACTAGATACACATCATAATCTCCTATTTGTTACTTTATCTCTATATGTCCAAATGTTTGGGGATTTCTTCATGAAAATAGTTGGAAGATATATATATGGGTGTTTTGTCATGATTATTATTATGTGTATCATTACTTGGGATTTGTCTCTTAGATATATAATGTGGGTACCTTGATATGTTAAATGTGTGCATATATGGGTGTTATGATGATTCTAGTTGGAATACCATTTTGGTGACATGGTTATATGCATGAGGAATATAAATGTCATTTGAGACTTTTGTTGGACTTTATGAGGATAAGATGGTAACATTGTACCCGTAATCGGTATGGTATTATGTTGGGTTGAAATATACCTAAGGACCTCCTATATGCATTATGTTGGATGAATCAAGGCAAGTTCACTAGGAGGATGTAGTCTTGGGGCACCACCGGAATGGTATGTGCCTAGACCCCCGCCACTCGGAAAGTTTCCTTTACGGTCTGATCTCCGGGTGTGTCGGGCCTTTGGGGTGTTCCTTGTTAAGGGCATCAAGGTGCATTGACTCTTTGAAGTGGGATTGATTGGTGCTTTGGGTCTCCCCTAATGACTCCACATATATTCGGACACTAGTTAACTGTTGATAAGAAATTGTGACTGTTCATGCATGCTTCTTATTGTCCAACTCACTAGGCTTTTTGGCCTAACACTTGTTTGGTGTCGATGTGTATCTCAGGTTCCAGTGGTGGCGGTCCTAAGCAGGTTTAGTTGCTTTAGGGTGAGAGCTTGGGGAATTGCACATGGACGCATTATACTTTTGGATATAAAATGTTTTGGGTTTATAGACAACAACCCTTTTTGTAATCTCTTTTCTAGATGTAGAAATTAGATTAGTTGGTTGTTGTTTATTGTCCGTTAAATTACAATTGTGATTAAACAGGTTATTCATATTTATATATTCCCCATTTTTGGGAGGCTCTTGCTATGGCAATTTCAGTATACCTCATGTCCTTTTTCCGGATTTTTTTATCCCCATTTTTAGGGTGTTACAATGTGTGCCCTTTTCCCTCGTCCAATCTGAAACCTTCAATCCCCGAGATGCATACTATAGTCAGCTTATAAAGCTCAGTGAGTTCATGGTTTGCGTGAGTGAAAGCATATCTTGCAACACATATCAAACATGCAAACTTCGTTCATTTTTTGAAACATGCAACACCAAAATAAACGAGACCTCATAACCGTCTCCTCGAGTAAGAACTAATAAGTTGCAAGCATTCCCTGGGTGTGTACGGCTCACCTATAGCCAATAACCCATTACGGGGTCATGCTTCTATGTCACAGGCATTCCCTGGTGTGTACCGCTCACACAGAGTCAGTCACCAATTTCGGGGTCGTGCCTCCCCTTAAGTGTGACAAACCAAACCAACATCTCATATTCCAAACCATGCACCATTTGTACCATATAAACCAACTAAAAATCCAATCATGCTAAATACGTTTAAAAACCGGAAAACAATTAGCATGCGTGCTCCACAAAACTCCACATACATGTAAACATATACCGATGACATGTATTTAAATCATTATCATGCATAATATTCACCACCACAAAATAATATAATGCTCGAAAATAAATTTGTACATAGGTATGCATCCCAGTGTAAGTCTCATGAAGACTCACCTGATCGCGTGTAAATCGGTTACTGATAGCTCTCATTTGAAAACCTACACATTTCATGCCGTCAACTTCAATTAATGACTTAATTCTCCAAATGTCAAATATGGTCAACCCGACCCGACCTAAAGTCAAACTCCATATCTAAGTATCCTAATATGCCTCAAATAACTAAATTTGACCCCATCATTAAAATCCATGTGGGTCAAACTAGTCAAAAGCCAACCCTTGGTCCATTTGGTCAACCCCGACCAACTTAATCAAACTTCCAAAAACTCTATGACATCCCAAAACGTGAACTTAATCCTTTTATAATTATAAATCTGTCTCTTTAAATTAAAGTGTCACAATAAATAGTTGACTCAATTTACGATGCTTTAATCATATTATTAACTCATCAAAAACAATTTAACAAACCTTCAAGTTTTACGCTTGAAAACGACTCTTAACGTCGATTTATCCTTATAAAAACTATAGGAGTCATTTCCTCCACATTAAAACGTCTCGATAATATTTAACTAAAAACGACGCTTCAAATCCGTCATTTAACTTAAATAAATTATCTCATAAACACCTCCTTAGGAATTAATTAATTAATTAATTAATATTCTAAAATAAATTAATATATTAATCATATAACATATCAATTAATTATAAACTAAATTAGTTAATTAACATAGCTCAAATTATCTAAATCAACTTAAACCCAAAATAGATTAAATACCAAATATAGATACTTAATCTAAAAAAAGAAACTCTTTAATTTCTTTAAAACTAATAACTTGGGAAATTTTCAAAACAAATGGAAAGTGATGGACTGATTTGTAATAACTTTTGGCCTAACACATAAGACTTAAAAGTAAAGGGGTTGAATCTGTCAAAACTACAAACTTATAAACAACCACCCACGTAACAGAAGCATACTCGCCGGAAAACTCATATTTTGACGAAAAGTTGCCGGAAACTCGCAAACGGCCGTTTGGTCTCATTTTCTAACCGTTTTCATTAATTCTTTTTGCAAAACTCTAGAAAACATTTTCCTCAACTATATGAACAAGAATCAACGAAAATCATCAAGTGTTGAGTCCCATTTTCTCATTTAAACATCCGATTTTAAAACCACTCGAAAATCAGTTAAAAACTCAAAATCGGACCTTCAAAACTAAAATCTGAGACATAAGGCTACTAAGGTTCGATAAAGAACTTAAAAACGAAACTAACCATATAAAAAACTCAAAATTTGGTTGGTTATTTTACCTCCAATCGCCAATAAACCGAAATTTCAGGTAGCAACTTTGAGCTCCGATTTCTCTCTCGTTTCTACGCGAAATCCCGACACTAGTACAAAAATGACTTTTTGTGACAGTTTTGAAAAATAGGTTTGTAACGGTTTGATAAAAAACCGTTACAAAAAGTCACATAAAAAGTTAGAGAATTGTTTTAGTAACAGTTTTTATAAAGAAACGTTACTATTACAAAAAAAGTAGAAACATAAAGCAACGTTTTAGATAGAAACGTCAATAAAAGGTTCCCTAAGGTAACGGTGTAAGGTGGTTTTGAAAAACCGTTGCTTTATCTTGTGACGGTTTTTAAAAACAATTGCCATATAAGACCTTTTAGTAACAGTTTTTGTCTAAATCATTGCTTTATGTCGTAACGTTTTTAAAAAAACGTTATTGAAAACTAATATATGTATAGCAACGCTTATTTGAAAACTGTTTCCAAAAGTCACCAAGTTTTATGGCAACGGTTTTGCAAAATTTGGATAACCAAAAGTTAGTGTATGGCAATGGTTTTTGAAAAAATTACGTCACTATATGTCATGCTTTGGTAACGGTAATAAAACATTTACATCACAATATCTCAAGCTATATTGACGGTTTCTAATAATTATGTCACCATATGTTATTTTATGGTGACGTTTTTGAGTACGTAACGATATGTCATTCTACGTTAACGATTTTGAAAAATAAATGTCACCGTATGTTATGTTATGATGACGGTTTTAAAAAACTATATGTCACAATGGTGAAGGTTTTGTATAATAAATGTCATTATATATCATGCTATGGTGACGGTTAGAATAATAAACGTCCACTTAAGTCATGCTACGATGACGATTTTGTATAATAAACGTGACCATATGTAATGTTATGGTGATAGTTTTAAATAATAAACATCAGTGTACGTCATCATACAGTGACGGTTTTGAACAATAAATGTCATCGTACGTCATGTTACAATGACAGTTATAAAAGATAAACGTCAAGGTACCTCATGCTATGGTGACGGTTTTGAAAAATAAGCGTCACCGCATGTGATGTTAAAATGATGGTTTTGAAAATTTTACGTCACCGAATGTCATGATACTGTGGCGGTTTAGAAAAACAAATGTCCCCATACGTCATGCTATGTGACGGTTTTGAAACATAAACGTAATCGTACGTTAAGCAAGCGTGACGATTTTGACAAAAAACGAGTCACCCTGTTTCATAGTATTGTGATGTTTTCAAATAATAAACATCGATGTATGTCATGTTAAAATGATGTTTTTAAATAATGAACGACGTCTTATGTTATCCAATGGTGATGGTTTTGAATAATAAACGTCAACCTATGTCATTTTACAGTGATGGTTTTGACATCTAAATTTGTATGTCATGTACGGTAATGGTGTTGAATGGAAAACATCACAGTGTGTAATGTTACGATGACAATTTTGAATGATGAACTTCACCATATGTCATTTTATAGTGACAATTTTGATAAAGTTATGTCACCGTACATAATAATGTACATGTCGTGATGGTTTTGATAAATTTATGTCACCATATGTTAGGTTACAATGATGCTTCTGAATAATAAACACCACTATATGTTATGCTCAAGTGACAATTTTGAATAATAAACATTACTATATATCACTGTGAAGGTTTTGAAAATAAACTTCGCCATTTGTCATACTAGGGTGACAGTGTGGAAAGATACAGTGACGGTTTTGATTGATAAACGTCAATGTATGTCATGTTATGGTGACGATTTTGATATATTTACGTCGTCGTATGTCATGTAGTGATGAATTTGAGAAATTTACCCACGGTATGTAATGTTACGGTGACGGTTTTGAATGATAAATGTCACCGTATGTCATTTTATAGTGACAATTTTGATAAAGTTACGTCACTGAATGTCATGATTTTGTGACGGTTTTGAGACATTTACCTTATCGGTCATCATGATACAATGACAGTTGAGGATTTATGTCGGTTTATGTCATGACACAGTAACCGTTTTCATATGTAGTAATGGTGCGCACAAACAAGTCCAAAAAACCCATTCGGTCCAGGCCTCGGCTTGAGATGTCATTTTGGATACATTTTTCTTGTTAGGAAACCAATACCTTAATTTTCTATTTTTGGCACATAATTGTAATGTATAACATATTTTTGGTCGACAAAATAATCAAAAGAAAAAGAACTCAAACTAGACTTGGAAAAATGGTTTTAATATTTCTTGAATTCAATGGTTTTAGTATTTCTTGAATTCAATGTTATTTCTTATGATACAATTGATATATTAAAGAATTTTTTTCGTACTTATGGAGGGCTCTGTTTTACATCTCGTCCAGGGATATAAAATGTCAGGAACGAACCTGGATACTCCTTAAAACAAATTATGAATTTCCCTCCAATAACTGCCAAAACAATTACCCAATTGGTATTCGCTAATTGTGAATAGTGTTACTAATTTTTAAGAATGTTATTTAAGGTCCTCTATCTTATTTATTGCTTTAGTAATATTTTACACCTTATAATTAATATTGTTTCATTACAATTTTAAATTAGTTTAGGTTATGTTTTTTTTTATTGTAATAACATATAATTAATTTTCTTTTTTATAAAACTTAAAATATCAAAATTATATATGTATATAATTGTGGACAATGTTTGTGACAAAATGAAAAATAAAATAAAACCATAAGGGTTGTGGTGTACTGGTTAAGACCCTGGAAGATGTGGTTGAATATCTCATCTGCCTAGGGTTCGAATCCAGGCGTACACAACAATTGTGCCCACTGAGGTTTAATTAGGGATGATGTCTTACAATCAAAATTTGTCAATATATTAGTCTAGGCATAACCTAGGACACCCTTCCCAAAAAAAAGTAAAATAATAAATTTTTTTAATTTAATAATTTACATTTACAATTATCCCATGTATCAATCGTAGTAAATACTTATGCTTTATAGAATAGGCACTACAAGAAAAACGTTAGTTAGTGACCAAAATTTTAGTGACGACATATTTTCTGGTCACTATTTTCAATGTTAGTGACAATAGAAAAGGTTGTCACTAGAATTTGGTCACTAATATGAATATAGTGACAAAAACTAAAATTTGGTGAATAAAGTGGTCACTAAGGTGCCGTTTGTTTTTCAAGTGGTCTAAAATCTTAAGGCTTATTTTAGTAATGATTAATAAGAGGTGATGTGTAAAAAGGTCTGAACGATTCAGACTTAAGAGCAATTAAGAGGTTTTTAAAACAAAACAAACGGCCCTTAACTCTCATCGCTAAAATAAGATTATTCATGTCTATCTAATTTAATGACTAAATTTGTGACAATTATGTTTTTAGTCACTAATATTATAAATCGACGTGTTTTGTGACCTAAATAATGGTCACTGAGTTGAAAGAGTTAGTGACCAGAAAATAGTGGTCACTAATTTGAACTAGTTTGTAACAAAAAATAATTGTCATTAAAAGAAAGTGGTAGTGACAAAAAATAGTGGTCACTAATTTCAAAAACTTAATGACTAAAAATAGTTGTCACTAAATAATATTTAGTAGTTCATGTTAATTGAATAGATTAGTGACAAAAAAAAATAGTGGTCGTTAAAATAAAAATGTTAGTAACAAAAAATAGTTGTCACTAAAATTAAAGTGGTAGTGACCAAAAATAGTGGTCACTAATTTCAAAGAGTTAATGACAAAAGAGTTAATGGATCCACTTGGGCTTTAATGGACCCATTTGAGCTTAAATGGATCCAGTTGGGCTTTAATGGATCTACTTGTGCTGTAATAGATCGATTAGGTTTAAGGAACCCATTTGGCCTTTAAGGAACCCATTTGGCCTTTAAGGGATCTATTTGGCCTTTAATGGATCGTTTAAGCTTTAATTGATCCACTTGGCTTTAATGGATCCACTTGGGCTTTAATAGACCCACATGTGCTTTAATGGTTCATGTTGGGCATTAATGAATCGACTTAGGCTCCACTTGTGCTATAATTGATTCGGTTGGGCTTTAATGGGCCCATTTAGGCTTTAATGGATCCATTTGGGCTTTAATTGATCCACTTGGGCTTTGATGGATCCACATGGGTGTTTATGGATCAGTTGGACTTTAATGGATCCACTTGTGCTTTAATGGTTCATGTTTGGCTTTAATGTTCCTGTTGGGCTTTTATGGATCAATTTGGGCTTTTATGGTTCCACTAGCGCTGTTATGGATCCATTTGCATTGTAATGGCCCCATTTGCATTGTAATGGACCAATTTGGGCTTTAATGGATCTATTTGGGTTTAAAGGGATCTATTTGGGCTTTCATGGATCCATTTGAGCTTTTAAGGGATCCATTTAGGTTTTAATGGATCATTTGGGCTTTAATTGTTCCACTTGGGTTTGATGGATCCGTCGGTAATACTGACCGTCGGTAATCCGTTGCTAAATACCGTCGGTAATCCGTCGATAAATTAAGTTCCTACGAGATAATTTCCGACGCCGATTACCGACGGATTACCAATGGATTTTAGCCTTTACTGACAGATTACCGACGGATCAGGCCGTCGAAAATTTCTGTTTTTTTTGTAGTGACAGTGACAGTTTTAAAAAATAAACGTCATTGTGTGACATGCTATCTTGACGATTTTGAAAAACAAACATCATCATATGTCGTCATATGATGACGATTTTGAAAAATAAACGTCACCATATGTCATTCTACGGTGACAATTTTGAATAATTAACGTTCTTGTATTCATACTATAAAGATGGTTTTGAAAATTAAACGTCGCCGTATGTAATGTTATAGTGACGATTCTAAAAAATAAACGTCTCCATATGTTATGCTACAGTAATGGTTTTAACAAATAAACAAGTCTACGATGATGATTTTGAAAAATAAATGTCACCGTATGTCTTGATACAGTGATGGTTTTAACAAATAAACATCACCATATGAACTTCTACAGTGACGGTTTTGGAAAATAAACGTCATCGTATGATATTCAACAATGACGGTTTTTAAAAAATTAACGTCACCATGTCATGAAAAGTTGACGGTTTTAAAAAAAAATGTCACTATATGTCATGCTACAGTGACATTTTTGTTAAATAAACATAACCGTATGTCATGGTACAATGACAGTTTTGATAAATAAATGTCACTGTATATCATGCTTAAATGATAGGTTTAACTAATAAACGTCACTGTATATCATTATACGGTGACGATTTTGAAAAATAAACGTCTCCGTATGTCATGTTACAATGATGGTTTTGAATAATAAACGTCAACGTATGTCATATTATAGTGACAATTTTGAATGATAAATGTCACCATATATCATGCTATGGTGACAATTATAAAAATTAAACGTCACTGTTTTTGTCATGCTACCGTGACAATTTTAACAAATAAAGGTCACTGTATGTCATACTACAGTGACGATTTTGACTTATAAATGTTACTCTATGTCATGCTATGGTGACGGTTTTGACAAATAAATGTCACTATATATCATGTTATTATGACGGTTTTGAAAATATAACGTCACTATATGGCATGCTACGGTGACGGTTTAAGGAAAAACATTAATTTTTTTATAGACCTAAAGTGACGGTTTTTAAGTTATTGTAACGTTTTTTATGTGATTTCGTAACGTTTTTTAAACGTAACCAAAAGTGTATCAAAAGTGACGGCAAGTAAGGTGACGATTTTTATGTCCATAAAAACCGTTACCGTATACCTATGGTGACGGTTTTTAACCATCACTAAAGACCTTTTTTGTACTAGTGTGATCTTTTTAAGATAAAATTTTGCTAAAAATGGCCTCTGCATTTTATCTTTAGCAACCTTGGCTTATTAGTTGACTTAACTGTAACACCCTCAATTCTGGAAATAGCAACGAATTTAAAATTTTCTAAATACAACAATAAAAATTCATACACAATTACAATTCTAAGGTTTAACCTCAACACACACAATTTATTCCCTACATTCAATCTATAACAAGGACAGGTGCTACTAAAACCCAATAATAGTCACTATCTCCAAGCTGCGGAAGACTTCACCAAATACTTACACTTGTGAAAAACTAAAGCACATCACTTCATGGTACTGCTAGAACCAAACCCCCCAGCTGAAACCTGATGCACATGCCGACAAATAAAAATGTTAGGCTTAACGTCTAATGAGATCAAGAGTTATCAACATATATAAATTAGTCGTTTAAAAAGAAAGAATACAATCAAAATCATTATCTTTCGAAAAGATATACTTCACTTATGAAAATAACTCGTTTACCAATAATCATGAATTTTAATGAAAGAGACACCGAGTTACTCGTTAACCAAACCAAACTGTATAAACCATATATGAAAATCTATATAACGAAATATCGCCGTGACACGGACATTAGACCCAAAACTCACCCGACCAAAAATGAACGAAACCAAATACCGAAACGTGGGAGTGACGTATTCCATTCAGACCTTAATATACGTGGGAAAGACCCAATATTAAGGCCATCATTTATCGTCGACCACACTAACCAAAGTTGGTAAAATACGACATTAACATTTAAAATACTACGGATCCACAGCGAAAAGACCCGTATATATTGAGAATAGAGAAACACGCAAATAGGCTGCCCATACAACTTCCTCGCGTGTCATCTAAACGTTTCCATCTTGGGTGGCGAGAACACGTGAATGGGGCCACCCTTGTTGTTATTGGATTTCACCACGTATCCTGGACTTACTTCCCATGTCATACCAGACATCACAAACTCAATCCGTTTACTGCCTCTAGCCATACCCCGTCGAGTTCTACCCCAAGGACTTATGGACACGGGTGCCTATCCAATCTAGACGAGTTTCAACTCGGAGGCTCGTGCCACCTATTGCCTACTCGCTAGTGAACCCAAGCGGTCAACGGTCACAACCAACCTTGCCCGCTTTCCCAAAACAGACAGACTTACGTGCCTATGGATCCATTACAACACTGTCTAACGTTACATGACTCTAAATGAAAGACCAAAGCTCCCAAAACATGTAACTCTCAAATGCCACGAAAATGCGCCATCATACTCAAAACCCCACAACGGTTATTAATTCGGACAAATGTCCTCAAGACTCAATTTAGTCAAACCCGAGCCAAAGGCCCAACAATTTACGTAAATCTCCAACGAAAGCATTTGTAAACATTAAAACACGTTTAACCGACGGTGATGTAGATACCACAACCAAAAGTATAATTAACCCAAAACTTTTCATTGGTTGAAACAAAACGTTCTCCAAATGAACCCATGCCCTTATATTTTCAAAATGCCTCATAATACAATAATATGCATTTTCCAGAAAGGCTTATAAGACCCAAATACACCAAATAATACTTACATCAAATGGACCCCAAATATATATGTAAAATCATCAATGAAACCTTTCAACATGATTTAGTTATCAAAATTCCCAAAAATCCCAAAATGGGTGTTTCACCATGTGTATAAAACTAAATGTTTCAAAATAACCAAAACTTATCAGGTGATCAGCAGTTAACAATTCCATGTAAAACACAAAACACTTTAAAATAACATTTTGGCATGTACACCATTTTCACAAATTAACTTGAACTCACCTTGCTTAGATTTAGGCTAAATCTAGATTTTACCCAACTTTGAGCTTCCTTGACGAAACTTGAATCCTCCAAGCCAAAACCTCAAAAACCTAGATCCAAACATTTTCAACCGTAAACTTAGATATTCAACCGAATAGAATCGTTCCCCAACACTTTACATGAAGATCTCATCTATACCCAAAACCCTAATTTTCAAAGATGAAGAATTAGAAGTTTACCTTAAACAATAGCTTGAATCCTCCACCAACACACTTCTAGTTTACCTAAAATACACCACAAACTCTAAATCTACAAAAGGGAGAACAAGGGTGGATGAAACCCTAGGTATCTTGATGAAGAAGATGAAGATGAGAGATTATGGTTCTAACCTCCAAGTTTGCTAGATGAAGAAGGATCATTTGGTTTTAGGAGAAGGACACCCAAAAATGAGTTAGGGTTTGATTTTAGGGTTTGGGGCTCGGTTTGGGAGAGAAATGGGGGAAGGATTTGAGGTTAGGGTGAAAAATGGGGTTTGGGGCCGAATTTTCTCGTTTTTGTGGACACACCGTCTCCGCGCGGGTGGCCGCGCCCCTCTAGCCGCGCAGAGAGCCGCACGAAGCACTGTCGCCTGAAATTCTCGCCCGAGCACCGTTTTGGTCATAACTTCTTCGTTTTAGCTCCGATTTTGTTCCGGAAAGAACTGTTGGACTCGTAATTGAATCCTTCATCTATTTAGACTATAAAATCTAGGATTCAAGTCCAAAATCCTTTATTTTATTTTTCCTAATATATCGGTTTCGGTGTTAACTTGAAATGACACCTTTCGAAAATCGGGGTGTTACAATCCTCCCAACCTTGAAAGAGATTTCGTCCTCGAAATCTGGCATCGATCAAACACCCAACGTTGCCCTTAGCGAGGTCAATCGGTTCTCTACCCAAAAAGGAATTCCTCCACGATACCTTGCCCCATGTACGAAACCGATCACATCCCATTTAAGGTTGTCACTATATTTCTCATAACAAACCGTCACAACTCAATTCTAAGGTTCGATGTGTCTTAGCACTGACTGAATGAACATCGAGTCCTTATCATCCACTTTCCTATCCTTAAAATCTCGATGGTCTCCCAACCTTAGGTTGCACATATCACCTCAAGAATACTCCAAAGCGAACTTATCCCTTAGATACTTCTAATTCCAACACATCAAGCTCTCCTCAATAATCAATTTATACTTAAGGTTTACCTCGACATTCGGACCCAATCCCTCAATAATCTATACTATAAAAGATTCATCGTCCTTTCCCTGACGACATTTCCTAACACCAATTAGATTCGATCCAATCACAACATTCAGTCCGTTCCTCAATTGGCACGACACAACATTGGTAGAAAATGGATTACCCCGTCTCCACGGTTACTCAAATCCCAGGGTGTAGTCAAGCATCGGTTGACGAATCAGTGAAACCTTGTTGATTACAAAATTACCAATGATCGATTCCTAATTTCCGTCATCTAATCTTCTTAAGGTTACCACTTAAATTGCTAACGCACCGGTTTCATCGGAAGTACGATGAAGCATCCCAACGGTTATTATCCTCAAATCGAATGTCGACACCTATGTTCAAAACTTTTACACCTCAACCGTGGATATACCACCATAAATTTTCTTCCATATTTTACACTGATGATTCAAAGTTGACACTTATCATGTCACTAAATTCGAATCTTATATTTCTAACAACAAATCACAATATCTTCTTTATTTCTAAAGATTTTCCAAGAAGACACACCACCGACACATACTTGATGTTAACCCGTGGCCCATCAATTCAATCTAACCATATGCAAGCAACCACCCAGAGTTTTATACCGAGGATTTACCGAAACAGAAGGATCACATCTTACTTAACTGGGAGAAAGCATAAATCTAATACCTCAATTATTCATGCATGACCCGATTCAAAATCTGAAACCCAAATTCAAGGTTGACCACAAGTCGGATCATCTGACGCTTCAGATCCCAAGGACTCCTTTGTTCCTTAATTGCAACTCCTCTCACGATATAGGGGTTTTAAATCTACAACCTTAATGAGTTCAAAGTTTTCAACCAGTATGCCAATTTGAAATTTATAAAAATCTCAAATACATAAGTTTTATAACAATTAAAGATGCGGTAAAAATACACTACCGTGCATTCGATAGGTTTTAAAATTGGTCACCGATACTACGCATATAAAATCATTTCCAAAACTCATTTGATCAGTAATTACGTTACTAAAAACGGTAACAAAAGATGCACAACAAAATTTTCAAGCGGACTACCATGGTCCTAGTATGCATCAATTTATACTATGCATATGAAAAATAACTTTCCGCACTATAACATGTGCAATAAAAGTTTGTACAATTCCCAAAAGAGGATTTCACAACTTCAACTTTAAAATCTTTTACTTTAAAACACAAAACTTTGGAAGATAAAATTCCCAACAAGGCCCATATACGTCCGTTTATTTCCCCAAATTTAGCAACACAATAGGAACGTAAATAAATTTTTATTCGAGTTCAAATTTTGGGCCGCACAGATAAAACGTACTTACCCAAAGCGGTAACTACAACGACATGCAAACCATAAATTCATTTCATGCATTGCGGAAAACTCCTAACAATAAAATCAATAACTGAAATATGTTCTGGGCAAAAGTTCTATCTGAAACAACATAAATCTTTTATACGATTACTCATGCCAACAGTATAGTTTAAACCAAATATGAAAAGTATACAACGATTAACACTTGTATAAGACCCAACGATAAATCTCATGACATTGAAATTTCCCCAAAATAACATATGGGATGACACCTAATAACAACACCCAAAAATTAACGCACACGGTAATGCATGTACACACGCTCTAGAATTTATCTACGCGACGCAAAAAGTCGTACTGTAAGACACCATAAAACCCAACCGAATTTTCATAAAACCCATTAACGCTAAAATCAAGCGGTGTCAAAATTTTCATTTCCCAATATAAAAAGCATAAAACGACAATAAGTCTAAAAATGCTAAAATTCTAAAACCACGATGTATGATAAAGTGACCCTTTTCAACAACACTAACATGAGGCACAACGCCCAAATGCTCGTAAATTTACACGCAAAAATTAAAACCCATGCATATCTAAGTACACTCACGCCCCCAAAACGTCGTAAAACAATATTCCATAAAATTCAACATGACTCGTACAGACTAAAATTCCCAAAAAATTTCAACTTAAAAACGTGGGAACAACTCTTCCTTTAAAACCTTAACATACGTAGAGGAGATCCAAGGTCAAGGTCAAGGTCAAGGTCAAAAATTCCACAGTTACTTGCCCAATACTCCAAATAATATTAAAACACGAATATTACAAGATCCGTAAATAGTATTAGACACGAAACGGGGATAAAGAGATTTTCAATAAAATATTTGCAACCACGTGCTACAATCATGCATGTTTAACCTCACGGTTTAAAATTTGATGAGCACTAAATGCTTTATCGAGACTTTATAATACAACTCATGTTATGTTTTGAGAACATGAGAAACAATTTATGCAAACTTATTTTTAGAAATAAATTTAGTGCATGAATTGGTCGGCACTCAACATCTTAGGACTACACTCCTCCATTTTCCCGACACACAATTGTCATCCGGATGCATCAAACATCTTAGAGCAACAATCCCACTAATTTGGTCAACTTACGATTTCTCCTCGAAATAGAATCGGTCTAACAACCTTATAGTTCTAATCCAACCAATAATTATGACTCAAGATGATCAACTTAATGCATTCATTGCATTTAACTATCACTCCAAAGTGACATTGCTATAAACATCAACCCTTCCTTAGATCACTCGCTTAGAAACTTTCTCACTACCCCAACGGTCATCATACCAAGGTAGTTCAAGTATACACATGTAGCATGTAGGTTCACCATAACACTGGCAATGTGCCATTATGAACGTACCGTACATGATCATCCTTGCAACCCTCCACAAGTTTCCCGTTTCTAGCGACTCGATCAACCCCAAAATATCTTATCTCAATGTACCTAACGTGCAACTTCACTTATAATCACTTTATAAGAACGCTAGTTTGAGTCTAGGCATCCAAAAATCAATACATAATTCTCTCAAACTTAAGCTCTGATACCAACTTGTAACACCCTCAATTCTGGAAATAGAAACTAATTTAAAGTTTTCTAAATACAACAATAAAAGTTTCATACACAATTACAATTCTAAGGTTTAACCTCAACACACACAATTTATTCCCTACATTCAATCTATAACAAGGACGGGTGTTACTAAAACCCAATAATAGTCACTATCTCCAAGCTGCGGAAGACTTCACCAAATACTTACACCTGTGAAAAACTAAAGCACATCACTTCATGGTACTGCTAGAACCAAACCCCCAGCTGAAACCTGATGCACATGCCGACAAATAAAAAGGTTAGGCTTAACGCCTAGTGAGCTCAAGAGTTTTCAACATATATAAATTCGTCGTTTAAAAAGAAAGAATGCAATCAAAATCATTATCTTTCGAAAAGATATACTTCACTTATGAAAATGACTCGTTTACCAATAATCATGCATTTTAACGAAAAAGACACCAAGTTACTCGTTAACCAAACCAAACTGTATAAACCATATATGAAAATCTATATAACGAAATATCGTCGTGACACAGACATTAGACCCAAAACTCACCCGACCAAAAATGGACGAAACCAAATACCGAAACGTGGGAGTGGCGTATTCCATTCAGACCTTAATATACGTGGGAAAGACCCAATATTAAGGTCATCATTTATCGTCGACCACACTAACCAAAGTTGGTAAAATACGACATTAACATTTAAAATACCATGGATCCACGACGGAAAAACCCGTATACATTGATAATAGAGCAACACGCAAGTAGGTCGCCCATACAACTTCCTCGCGTGTCATCTAAACGTTTCCATCTTGGGTGGCGAGAACACGTGAATGGGGCCACCCTTGATGTTATTGGATTTCACCACGTATCCCAGACTTAGTTCCCATGTTATACCAGACATCACAAACTCAATCCGTTTACTGCCTCTAGCCATACCCCGTCGAGTTCCACCCCAAGGACTTATGGACACGGGTGCCTATCCAATCTAGACGAGTTTCAACTCGGAGGCTCGTGCCACCTATTGCCTACTCGCTAGTGAACCCAAGCGGTCAACGGTCACAACCAACCTTACCCGCTTTCCCAAAACAGACAGACTTATGTGCCTATGGATCCATTACAACACTGTCTAATGTTACATGACTCTAAATGAAAGACCAAAGCTCCCAAAACATGTAAATCTCAAATGCCACGAAAATGCGCCATCATACTCAAAACCCTACAACGGTTATTAATCCGGACAAATGTCCTCAAGACTCAATTTAGTCAAACCCGAGCCAAAGGCCCAACAATTTACGTAAATCTCCAACGAATGCATTTGTAAACATTAAAACACGTTTAACCGACGGTGATGTAGATACCACAACCAAAAGTATAATTAACCCAAAACTTTTCATTGGTTGAAACAAAACGTTCTCCAAATGAACCCATGCCTTTATATTTTCAAAATGCCTCATAATACAATAATATGCATTTTCCGGAAAGGCTTATAAGACCAAAATACACCAAATGACACTTACATCAAATGGACCCTAAATATATATATGTAAAATCATCAATGAAACCTTTCAACATGATTTAGTTATCAAAATTCACAAAAATCCCAAAATGGGTGTTTCACCATGTATATAAAACTAAATGTTTAAAAATAACCAAAACTTATCAGGTGATCAACAGTTAACAATTCCATGTAAAACACAAAACACTTTAAAATAACATTTTGGCATGTACACCATTTTCACAAATCAACTTGAACTCACCTTGCTAGATTTAGGCTAAATCTAGATTTTACCCAACTTTGAGCTTCCTTGACGAAACTTGAATCCTCCAAGCCAAAACCTGAAAAACCTAGATCTAAACATTTTCAACCGTAAACATAGATATTCAACTGAATAGAATCGTTCCCCAACACTTTACATGAAGATCTCATCTATACCCAAAACCCTAATTTCCAAAGATAAAGAATTAGAAGTTTACCTTAAACAATAGATTGAATCCTCCACCAACACACTTCTAGGTTACCCAAAATACACCACAAACTCCAAATCTACAAAAGGGAGAACAAGGGTGGATGAAACCCTAGGTATCTTGATGAAGAAGATGAAGATGAGAGATTATGGTTCTAACTTCCAAGCTTGCTAGATGAAGAAGGATCACTTGATTTTAGGAGAAGGACACCCAAAAATGAGTTAGGGTTTGGGGGTCGGTTTGGGAGAGAAATGGGGGAATGATTTGAGATTAGGGTGAAAATGGGGTTTGGGGCCGAATTTTCTCGTTTTTGTGCACATAGCGGTTTCGCGCCCCTCCAGCAGCGCGAAGCGCCGCGCGGAGCACTGCCGCCCGAAATTCTCGCCCGAGCACCGTTTTGGTCATAACTTCTTCGTTTTAGCTCCGATTTTGTTCCGGAAAGAACCGTTGGACTCGTAATTGAATCCTTCATCTATCTAGACTATAAAATCTAGGATTCAAGTCGAAAATTCTTTATCTTATTTTTCCCTAATATATCGGTTTCGGTATTAACTTGAAATGACACATTTCGAAAATCGGGGTGTTACATTAACAAGCCAATAACAAGCCTCAAAGTACTCCCGTCGTTTTCAAATCTGAAAATTTTCAGACCAGCTATATTTACATAACAGGTCCCTCTGGTTTGGACCAGTTAACAACTGACACTACCCCTGAACTTTTAGAAATTACATTCGGCCCCTTGACTTCAACATTTTTTACAAATTCACACTTTTCACCCCCAATCTGACTTTATATTTTATTTTTAGTCTGATTGCATAATAACTCATTTCTCACTTTCATTAAATAGCATAATTGGACCATTTTCACATTTTTCTTCGTATTTTTGGTCCAATAAAATAAAAGGTATTTTATTTTATTTTTCTTTTTGCTTTCTTTTCATATTTATTTATTTGGCCCATTTTGGGGTGTCACATCTTCACAACACAAATTTATTTATTATTTAAATAATATGTAAAAAGGAAACAAACCGTCTTTGAATTGATTTGCCCCTTAAAATTAAGAGCTCTATTTCTGACTTGTTTGTCAGTGGTTCATCAATCGAATTATTGGCGGCAAAGGCCAATATCGGGGTCTTTTGAACTATTGTTGTTGATGGTGAGAAGAGAAGAAAGCAGAGTTTACCTCTTGTTATTTAGCGTTCTATTTTTTATATTTTTGTTTTAGAGAAGCAACTAGACAATAAGAAACTAATAAGACATAAGATACGTTTGTCCAACAAACAAGACAAAAAGAATTTCTAAGCTTTTATCATAATAAAACCAACAAACAGTCTTATAAGTCTATAATTCTTATCCATAATATTTAAGTACGTCTATAATAAGAATTTAAAATAAACAAACATCACCTAATTATTACAATTGAAAGAGATACATACACTATTCAAATAAATAAGAAAAAAAACCCAAATAAAACCATGAAGTAGAGATTAAGATTTGAATCGACTCTGAACCCGATACCTGATAATAACATCTAACAATGGTTTATCTATCCTTTTTAAGTAATTGCATGTCCTCCGACTGATACCTATTGAAGATAAGACGGTGAAGTTCTGGGAACAACGATTTGATGAAGAAGAGAGACTTAATGAACCTTGGTTCGGTAATGGAGGTTGCTCCTTTGCATACTCCATCGACGATGGCTTTGGCGCATGGCTCCGCCCCCATTGAAGGATATATATCTCCGAAATTCTTCCCAAAGTACATAATTCTATCGTTACGTTTAACTTAATTAATAAGCTTTTGGTTACTAGGGTTGATTGATCGATATGTATATATATATGTATAAAATTAAATGGAAATCGTTTCTTACTTCTCTTAGATGAACACCAAACCCGTTGGTTGAATATTTGGCTGTTATGAGGTTTGTTTGTACGAACCCAAGTGTCAAGATTGTTATGGATATCGTCGGAGAGACTTCGAATCTAAGGGACTCATAGAAGCTGATCAATGCAGCTTTACTTGCCTGAAAGAAATTAATGAATCCACAAGATCGATAGATGCGGTGGAATTATCATAAAGTGTACATACACACACACACACATACACACACACACACACACATATATATATATATATAGGGTCAGGTTCTAGGGAAAATCGTAAAAAATTGAAAATTTGAGGAACATATCAATCCTAATTGTTATGACGGTATGCATATGTGCATACAATTAATTCGTCCCTATGGTTTGTTGTTTTTTGCACATTTTGTCCCTACAAAATTTTTATTGCAAGAAAACGGTCGTGGTATACAAAAGTGTTTGGCTTGGATCCCCTGACTAACTCCATCAGATTTCCATCCGTTAAAACCAAATGAGGGCATATTGGTCCTTTTACAAACAACAAACCACAAGGACTAAAATTGCAATTTACTCTTTTATTATTATACCATTTTTTGAAGACATAATAACTATATTATAAAATTTAATAAATAATTATCACTTGATTTAAAAATAACTTTTTAATGAAATATTATTAAAATTAAAATGACAAAATTTTAATTAATTAATAATTTGTGTTTAACTTTTATCGACCAAAATTATAATAAAATAATTTATATTTTTTGTTTTTACTAAATTTCATTTTTAATAAAAATAAATAAATTATCCAATAAAAATAAAGTGAAGACATGAAGTTTTTGATTTTATATAAAATATAATTTATATATAAATAAAACACACAAAAATTCTAATGCATATTAAAATGATATATGAACTAACCTTTAAAAAAGTAATTATAACTAAATCTACAACTTACTGAACTTGAGTTTCTAATTGGTTTTCTAAATAAATTACCCTACAATTATTAAAATGATGTTAACATACAAAAAGATTAAAGCATACGGATTTTGTTAATAATATTTGAGAATGAATCGACTAACAAAACAGAAAAGGGGTTGGAGATACCCTTATAGATATATAATATTTTATTATATAATTAATGTTGTAATCTCAAAAATAGAAAATATGTTGAAATTGTAAGTGATTCTTTTTTAAAGATTTTGATTTTTGATTTTTTTTAATTTAAAGAAATTTTGAACAATCTATTGGAATTGCTTCAAAGGTTTTTTTGGCCGCTCCTACTCTCTCATACATCACTAACAAAATTCATATGCATTACTTTTTTTGCATGTTACATCATTTTAATAATTGTAAGGTAATTTATCTAAAAAATCTAAAATAAAGTCGAGTTCAGTAAAATATAAATTTAGTTAAAATTAATTTTTTAAAAATTATTTCATATGTCGTTTTAACGCTACAAAACAAATGACTTTCACCGACGAAAAAATACGTCGGTGAACTTCGGATTCGTCGGTAACCTCGGTCGGATTAACCATCATCGGCGATGGTAATATCCGGATCCGTCGGTAACCCGTCGGTAATTACCGACAGATTTCGACCGTCGGTAATATTTCGTGGGATTTGCTCATTTTTCTAGTAGTGTAATATGCGCTAGGTTTTTTATATTATAGTTTATATTAATAATTAAAAACCGCATGTTTTTAATTTATTTTTATTTAATAATTTATTTTTATTTAAAAAAGAAATTTAGTAAAAAAGAAAATATAAATTATTTTATTATAATTTTGGTCGACGAAACATAAAAATAAATTATTAATTAATTAAAATTTTGATGTTTCATTAAATAAGTAATTTTTAAATCAAGTGATAATTAATTATTAATTATATAATCTAAGTATTATATTTTAAAAAAACCGTATAATTATAAAAGAGTAAATTTGCATTTTTTGTCATAATGATTTGTTGTTTATAAAAGGACCAATATGCCCTCATTTACAAGTCACGTGATGGGTTTTAACAGATAAATCTGACGGAGTTAGTCAAAGGGACCAAAACTTAGCACTTTTGTATATATACCATGAAGGTTTTTTCTTGCAATAAAAATTTTATAGGGACCAAAAGTGCGAAAAACAACAAACCATAGGGACCAAATTTGCAATCTACTCTAATTGGTAAGTAATATTTCGGATATACACATGTGCATAACATGCACAATTTCATAGAAATCAGAAAATATTTTCAATTACTTGTATTTACATGTGCATATTATACATATAACAGTTATTAAGGCGTCCCTTAGTTTTTTTTTTGGTTTCCTTTGAACCTCATTGTATGTGTGTTTGTGTGTATATATAGAGAGATGTAGGTTATTATGCAACCTCTCTAACCATCACTTATTTTATTTTCAGTTTTTTTCTTTTTTCTTAATTAGTCGGTGCGCGTAAGCTGACCCGGAAACCTACGGTTACAAAAAATAAAAGTAAAAATAAAATGAGTGATGGATAGAGGGGTTGCATGGGTTGCATTATGTAAGTGAAAATCCATATGTTCAAATGAGAAGTGTTAAATATATGAGAATTAGATAAGTAATCCTAACCCTATCGGATTTGAATGGTCAAAAATTTGCGGTTATGCCAAAAATAGATGAGTAGTTTCGTAACTTTTACAAGTAGGCCGCAAACGGGTTCATGTGTGAACCCGAGTGATTCACATATGAACTATTTTAACTGATTCACATATGAGCACTTATTATTCACATATGATCTAATTAATTGATTTATATATGAATTAATTAACCGATTCACACTTGAACTCGTAGTTCATATGTGAATCATATGAACTAATTAACAGATTCACTTATAAACCTTTGTGATTCACATGTGAACTAATCAAGGGGTTAACATATGAACATATAGTTCATATGTTAATCACATGAGTTCACATTTGAACTTGTTTGCCGTCTATTTATAAAAGTTACAAAACTACCCCTTCATCTTCTGCAGACCATGCAGAGAATTATCGGTGCTTCACAGTCAAAGCAACAAATGTTGATCAGATGAAGGGCTAGGATCACTTTTATACTTCTCATACATTTAACACTTCTAATTTGAATCATTCTATATATATAATGCCATAGGTTCAACTGAGAAATTCTAATGTGTTATAAATAAAGAAGTAATCTTAGTCATTCATATGGTCAAGATTGGTCAAGAATTGCGGCTTTGACCGGCCAAAAATTGCGGCTATTTCAAAAATAGAAGAACAATTTCGTAACTTTTACAAATACGTGGGCGAGTACATATGTGAACCTGTGTGATTCACATATGAATATATGTGAACTCGTGTAATTCACCTATGAACTATTTTTTAGCTGATTCACATATGAATTAATTAACTGTAGGTTCATATGTGAATCATTTGAACTAATTAACAGATTCGCATATGAACTAATTAAATGATTCTCATATAAACTAATTAACTGGTTCACATATGAACGTATAGTTCATATATGAATCACAATGGTTCATATGTGAACTTGTTTATCGTCAATTTGTAAAAGTTACGAACATACCCCTCTATTTTCTGTAGAAAAAATTATTCGGTGCTTCACAGTTAAAGCCGCAAATGTTCACCAGGTGAAAGACTAAGATCATTTCTCATTTGAAGCTCTCCCTATATATAATTATGATTAAATAAGAAAGAAAAATGAAACAAGAGGTTTGGATCGGGTTTGTTACAGCGTAGAAGCCGCCTTGCGGTATATGCAACACTCCGGACGAGGAGGCATTGACGATGATCTTCCCTTGGGTTTTCTGGAGGTGTGGGATCGCAAAATGAGTTGGATAAATCGATCCCCAAAAGTTTACGTCCTGCAAATATTCGTACCTACATAAATATTCCATTCAAGTTATATATATATTTCACTACTGTTTAATTTTCAGGATCATATATACCATCACAGGTGCGAATTTGGTGACATCAATGTTTACTGAATAAATGGGTGCGATTCCTGCATTCGTTACCAGATGATCCACTGCGAATAGATATATAGAGATTAGAGTAGCATGTTGATTCGTGAAATTAGTGTGGGCGAAAAACTTAGTTAATTAATTTGGAGATTAATTATTGGGTTACCCACAACGACCAAAATGTCGAATGGTGTCATCCACAAACATCCTACACTCTTCGACCTTTGACACATCCGCAAACACGACAAGAACGTCAGGAGAGCCGAGCTCACGAGCTCTATCTGCCACTTGCTCGAGTCGACTCTCTGGTTTTTTTGTGGCTATAATCGCTAGGCATGCACCCCTTTTCGCGTATTCATATGCCATGAGCTGCGATTTTTATTAAAGAAAGAAAAGATACATGAGTTTAGGATTTAGAGTTTAGGATTTAATTACTAGTACGAACCTCTCCAAGTCCAGATGAAGCACCGGTGATCAAAACAACCTTTTGGGACATGTTCTCGGTACATCGAAAAGATGATCGGAGGGTGTTGATGAGTTCCCAAATGAAAAGACATGGTGATAAGAGGAACAAAAGTAAGATGCAAAGGTAGAAGACAAGTGCATCTGTGAAGTTGTTATTGAAGCAGGCTTCATACATGGCAGCACACAAGATGGAAGTGTTGGATTTATTTCGTATTGTAGTAGATAACGGGATGATATACTGAATTTTATTGGGAAAAAAGTGGTCCTCCGTTTTTTTTTCGTGTAGATGATACTATGAGCAAAAATAGATATAATTTAAAGAGTAAAGTACAAACTTTTTGGTTTATTGGATATAACACTTTTGATCCTTATAGTTTAGAAATATAAAACGGCCATCATGGTTTCAAAAGCGTCTAGATTTGGTCCCTCCCTTTAAACTTATTAAAAACCCAGGCCATTTTGGACCTTTTACGCTAGTTTGACCATCGCCCCCCCCCCCCCGGCTGAGCAAACCGTCCCTTTGCCGCTGATGAACACCGGTTTATCCCTCCCCTCCCCCTATGTCACCCACCACCAACCATAGGGATGAACAAAGGGGGACACAATGTCCTGGATACGATAGCATGGACCACCGCTTCGTTCCTCCGTCATACTATAAAAATTCATAGGATCGTGAAAAGTGTCACCATATTAATTTTGTTGTATGCTACTGTATATATTTTGAAGCTACAGTGAGGACACAAGTTTCCCTTGGTAGAGTTGGTTTGCAAAGTTTTTTTTCCATCCCAAACCTGAGTTCGAATCTCGTTAATGTCGTTTTCTTAGTTTTTACCTTTTAATTTCAGATTTATTATGTTTCTAGAAGAAAATTGCAATAAAAGACATGAACAACAAGACCTCACATATGAAAAGTGATGAACTAACCAACATATCAACGATGATTTTGTGAAAAATATCTCTATGTTTGTTTCTTATAGTTGAAAAAAATTATAGGTCCGTCTCTGGGATGAACACCCGTCAACGATCTTCTCGGTCTTCACCTTCGTCGTCGGTATGAACACCTTCAACCACAACCACACATATGAACACATTCTCGATCTCCATTTATGGCTCTCCTACTTCATCCACTTTTCCTTCCGAAAAACCTACAACATCGCCATAAGTAGTCTATCTACACCACCCTCTTCAACAACCGAGCATTATCCATGTAGATCGGGGAATAATGTGAACATATTTAGAAGGTTCATAGAAGTAGATGATAAACCCTAGCTAAATGTTGATTATGGGTTATTGATGTGATGTGATCTGAAATTGGGATTGGACTGTAGCGATGGAGGGGAGGGACGATTTGCAGTACGTTCGTGATGAAGAAAAACATGCGTTGTAGACCCCTATTGACCTAAAATCAATTAATAGGTTTCGGCAACTGTCTTCTCCGATTGTGACATATGGTTGTACGGTGGTGAAGGGGAAGGACAAAGATGGGGATGGGGACGAGAACATAAGATCTAGTTTGTATACTTACAAATATAAGGTTTGCAGATGAAAGTGTACTCTGAAAAATCAGTTCTTTTTCACTCGTAATTTAAAGCGAGATTTTTTAAGTTGCTTACTTATCTAAGATATAAGTAATGTAAAAAATTTGGATAGCAAGATGAACAAAAAAAAAATGTTGAATGACATTATTTTGTCTCAGATCAAGTCTTCAAAAATATTTGATGTACACTTTCCAAAGTAATCTTCCAGATAATTCTTTTACGACATACAAATCATGTCTAGCTCAGTTGGTTTCTCCAAGGGCGGTAACATCCTGGGGGGATTGTGGATGGTATCCCAATCTACCCGAGTTCGAATCCAAGGGGAGTCAATTTGAGGCCATGAGGATACCCAGTCCTTGGGCCAGTCCAGTCGTTGACTGGGCTGCCCCCCAGCCCAGTCTTTGACTGTGGTTGGGCTCTAGGTTCAGCGTAAGCTGGGTCGGGACAGCGGCGGATTAGTGGGCTGCCCGTGGATGCCCGATACCGCCGGAGAGGTGTGTGTGCATGTATGCGTGGTAGTCGTTCGTTGGTTCGATGCCGCTATGCCTTCCAAAAAAAATTCTTTTACGACATGTATCATGAGACACTTTTTGATTTTTCCACCAATTGGGTTTTTTGACACGTGAATATTTTCTTTTGCACATAATTGAAAATATTGGTCCACAATAATATGTTAGGTTCCAGTTTTGTTTTTTGAAAAAAAAAAAGAGTAAACTACTATTTTCGTCCATGTGGTTTGTTGTTTATAGTTATTTTCGTCCCTGATCTTTAAAAATTACTTTTTTAGTCATTGTGCTTTGCAACTCCTTTTGATTTTATTCTCTGATAATATTAGTTTTAAGGATAAAAATGGTTATAAACAATAAACCACAAGGACAAAAATCGTAGTTTACTCAAAAAAATATTAGGTTCCATTTATTACAATAAAAACTTAACGAGATTATCAAATATATAATTAAGAATATTATAAAGCACGGATAAAAAACTCTTAAATACAAATTATTAGGTACAAGGTACCATCATTTTATGCAAGATTTTAAAAATCTCTTAATTTACAAATATCAAAGCACAAGATACATATTACTACTGCAGACTTCTAACATCCACCAATTTGGTATGTGCAGGACCTTCCTTTTATGCAGATCTATCCATTTATCACTATTAATTGAAATATTATATTACTATAATTTTTTTAATTATATTATTAAATATGTAATTGGTTATTTTTTTTCTAGATGTCATTAAAATATATAAGATAATCATTGAATTATAACAAAATACTTAATTTTTTTATATAAAAAATATTATATTATTAAGCCTAAGTTAAACAAATTTATAAGAAAAACATTATCACTTTCTCAAAACCATCCAAAATCATACCGTAAATCGACAAAAAAATAAAATAAAACATTAAAATCGTGATGTCATTAAAATATTACTATTAATTAATATATTATATTATTATAATTTTTTTAATTATATTATTAAATATGTAATTGATAATTTTTTCTAAATGTCATTAAAATATATAAGATAATTATTGAATTCTAACAAAATACTTAATTTTTTTTATATAAAAATATTATATTATTAAGCCTAAGTTAAAAAATTTATAAGAAAAACATTATCACTTTCTCAAAACCATCCAAAATCGTACCGTAAATCGACAAAAAAATAAAATGAAACATTAAAATCGTGATGTATCTCGCTGCATTGTGCAAGTACGCTTCTAGTATAAACTAATTATTGAATATCTTTATGGGTTTAGTATTTCATAAGTTGTGATTCTTAGGTCATAGTTGATTGTTGATGACATGTCTATAAGGAAGTAACATTAATTATTCGTTATTTAATTACTTATATTCTTCTGCATCATGCGAGTATATGCATATATATATATATATATATATATATATATATAGAGAGAGAGAGAGAGAGAGAGAGAGAGAGAGAGGTTCAAAGGAAAACCTCAAATAAATGAAAAACTAAAAAACACTTTATTAACCGTTAGATTAGATGATCTGATGAATGTGATTAAATGGGCGGTTACAACAATATTTTTTGAATTAAAAAACTCTAGCCCCCTATTTTTTATTCGAAAAAAGAGAAAAAATAAACAAAATTCGAACGAAATAAATTACACCAAAAAAACTATCATATTTTTCTCGTTAATTTGACATCCATATTGATATACCTTTTCATTCATTTTTTCGTGGTTTTCGGTTTTCTATTTATTTAGGGTTTTCCCCCCTATATATAAAATTAAGAAAATTAAAAGGGAAATTCTAACCCTATCCCCCTGCAAAATTTAAAAAAAACCACACCCCCCTTTCCCCTCACAACCGTACTTTTACCTTTTTTTTAATTTATAATTACAGTTTTGGTCCCTAAACTTATTTGATTGATTTACTTTATACCTTTTGTTTTTATATTTTACATTTTACATTTTTATTACATTAACACGTATAAACGTATATTAACTAAAATACGTTAAAAAAGTAATTTTTGATTTTAACAAGTTACACCATTATAATCGTCTCGTCAATACCTTCGAAATGAGCTCAATATTGAATATTTTTTGATTTAATTATATTATTATATGTCATATATTGTACATTGGTTAATCGATTTTTTTATTATTTATTTAAATCAACATAGTCACGAGTATTTTTTTAAACGTATTTTAGTTAATATACGATGAATATGGTTAAACGTATTTTACTAATAACAATATTTTTCATTTGCCACTTTTGAAACGTATGAATATGTTTGTTCGTTTTTTTATACCTAAATTGCTACAACAATTGTTCCTCAATCTAATTTGTCACTTTCTGATTATTATATCTGGTTTAGTTTTAATATCATTATTATTCTAAAAACTTTTAGATATGGCTTAAAATCCACAATTTCCATCGCCCATAGAGAGAGAGAGAGAGGGAGAGAGTTTGAAATGAAATCCCGAAATGAATCGTTCGTTTTGAAATGAAATGAATCGTTCGTTCGATATATATATCTCGAATTGTTTTACTTTATTTCAAATCAATAACTTTTATTTCAAGGGGTAGGTTGAACCCATGGACGGATCTCAAGGGGTGCCCACGATGGCACGTGCCACTGTAATTGTTTCTCCCTCGCAAGGTAAAAAAGTTAAGGTTTTTGGTTATCGGATTTTTCGGTTTCAGATTAAACAGTTCGGCTCGTTTTCTTGGTTTTCCCGTTTTTTTGAACACCCCTAACAAACACATGTTTTGCAAACTACTTAATTTTTTTTATATAAAAAACATTATATTATTAAGCCTAAATTAAACAAATTTATATAAAAAAAACCATTATCACTCTCTAAAAACCATCCAATACTATATTATAAAAGAGACATAAAAAAACTCTTAAAAACAACCCATTAAGTATTATGTACTATTATTTAATGTTAATCTACTTAAAATCTCTTAAAAAACAACTAATGAAACAATATGTACTACTTTTAAATGCTTTTAATCCTAATTAATAAATTCAATCCTTATACCCCAAAATCCTTATCTCTAATCCCCAAACCCTAAAATTATGAAATTTGAATTCGAATAAACATAATCAAAACAGGATAAACATCTCAATTTAAATATAATAAATTTAAAATATATAAGATAATTAATAAGTTTTAATAAACTACTTAATTTTTTTATATAAAAAACATTATATTATTAAGCCTAAATTAAACAAATTTATTGAAAAAACATTATCACTCTCTAAAAACTATCCAAAATCGTACTGTAAATCGATAAAAAACAAAAAATAAAAAAAAACATTAAAATCGTGATGTATCTCGCTGCATTGCCCGAGTACGTTTCTAGTATATATATATATATATATATATATATATATATATATATATATATATATATATCGATTTCTTTAACGTATTTTTTAACATATAATAAAATAATTAAATTCAAAAATATTCAATATTGGGCTCATTTCGAAGGTATCGAAGAGACGATTGTAATGGTGTAACTTGTTAAAATTAAAACGTATTTTTTAACGTATTTTAGTTAATATACGATTATATGTATTAATATGGTGATGGTGTAAAATGAAAATTAGAAAAGTAAAAGATATAAAGTAAATTAATTAAATAATTATAAGGGTGTAAACTGTAAATATAGAATTGAAAAAGTGTTTTTGTGGATTTGTTGTCTTGGGTGTGAGGGGGAGTAGGTTATAGGAGGGGGTATTTGATTTATAGGGGTAGGCTTAGCAACACCCAATTAAAAAGTGTTTCGTACAATTGTACCAACACGCCATTTCTCCATTAATTCGCATTTATGGTCATGTACTTGCATTAATCATTATGTTCTAATCTTAATATTGCACGTTGGACACAAGGTAACGTGCTATTCCATTTTAGAAATGACATGATAAATAACAGATCGGATGAAAAAAATATTAGAGTAAACTACGATTTTCGTCCCTGTGGTTTAATGTTTATAACGGTTTTAGTCCCTAGTCTTTTAAAATTGCTTTTTTCGTCCCTATGGTTTCTCTTTTGCTTCCATTATAGTCCCTCCATCCAACTTTGTTAAAATTAGGGTTAAATCTTCCAAAAAGGTAATTGATAAAATTACATATTTGGTCCTTGTGGTAAATCAATTTTTACATTTTTAATTTTAAATTACATAGTTTACAGTTTTAATTTTTTACTTTTTCTTTATTTATTGTATTTCATCAAAACATTCAATTTTCTATTAATTATATTATATATTTTCAAAATTATTATAACTTTAATTATAAAAATAATCAAATAACATCATTAAAAATATTGATAAATACATGATATCTTTGTTTTCAAGACTTTAGGTTTAAATCTCTAAAATTAATATTTTTTTTATCTAATAATTATTAAAGTTTTTTATTTATTTTAAATTACAACTGGAAAAAGTTTTATAAAGTTAGATAAAAAATTGTCTTATTTTATAACAATTGGTTGTGTTTTTGTTAAATGCATTTTACTCTCATTATTCCATATTTTTATTTAATTTGTTTAATATTTAGCATTGTTTTAAATAACTCGTTATGGCCTCGTTATGACGTGTTATGGCGGAAAGGCTTGGGTTCGCCGCCACGTTAACCCCTATGACTCCACTCTAAAGGCTTGACTTGCATTGTAATGCGTTATAGCACGTTACAACGCGTTACTTTTAATATATATTTTGAGGGATAAATGATAATTATGTATGAGACTTAAATCTTAATTAGATAAAAAAAATGACACTTAAAAGACTAAAACCTTTGATAGGTAAATACTTACTTCCATTCTCGTACACGAAGAGTCGAACACAAATTCTTTTGAATGCAGTGAATAGAGATTCGAGAGATTTAATCCTGATTTTGTACTCTTGATATCATTTTTCATAAGCTCAATATATTTGGTATCAATGGTTATTTAATTTTTAGTTTTATTACTTTATATGAATTTAATTTGTTTTATGGTATTATTAAAAAACACTAACATACACAAGTCTGAGAGTGTGCGTGTATGTGTGTATGTATATATATGTCGCCTTAAGCCATGCTTTGAAAAACGCGGTGGCCTTGCCGTAAGGCTTGAGGCTTGACTTCGTCGCCACATCACACCTCACATCATTTAGAACCTTGATATTTAAATTCAACATACACACAAACACACACATATATATAAACTTTTGTTTTCTAGAAAAATAGTCTTATTATATAAACAAAGGTTTATATATATATATATATACATATATATATATATGTATGTTTAATTTAAATATTAAATAAATTTGATTAATTAATAAAAATAAAGTTAAAATAAAAATATGAAATAGTGGGAGTAAAATGAATTTAACAAAAACA
This sequence comes from Arctium lappa, assembly GCA_023525745.1. Taxonomy (NCBI): domain Eukaryota; kingdom Viridiplantae; phylum Streptophyta; class Magnoliopsida; order Asterales; family Asteraceae; genus Arctium; species Arctium lappa. The sequence goes on along the minus strand of CM042051.1, from coordinate 19,266,764 downwards.
ACAACTGGTTGTTGAAAAATAAACTATTTTTTTCGAAATTTATTAGAATTTTTTCAATGCTAATTTAAAATAAATAAAAAGTTTTTATAAATCCATAGTAAAAATATTAATTTTAGAAGATTTAAACATAATGTTTTGAAAAAAATATCATGTATTTATCAATATTTTTAATGAAGTTATTTAATTATTTTTATAATTAAAGTTATAATAATATTGAAAATATACAATATAATTAATAGAAAAATAAATGTTTTGATGAAATATAATAAATAAATAAATAGTAAAAAATAAAAAATGTAAACTATAAAATTTAAGGATAAAAATGTAAAAATTGTTATACCACAAGAACAAAATATGTAATTTTCTCAATCACTTTTTGGAAGATTTAACCTTAGTTTTAACAAAGTTGGATGGAGGGACTATAATGTAAGCAAAATAGAAACCATAGGGATGAAAAAAGCAGTTTTAAAAGACCAGAGACTAAAACCGTTATAAACATCAAACCACAGGGACGAAAATCGTAGTTTGCTCAAAATATTATAAATTTTGTATTTTAAACTATTTATCAATATATACATGTAGTATAAAAGTTTTAATTTATTTACTGTCAATCACAATTTGTTAATTATTAATGATTTGTTTTGTATTTTGTTTGCTAGGTTTTACCATGTTTTTTTAAAGGAAGGGTGTCTTAGATTATGTTTAATCATTTGATAATTTATGACTGTAAGACATCAACTCTGATTAACTATTCATTTGTTTTGTATGACCGTGTGTTATGCATAAGGTTTCTTCCATCGATTGGACCCATTCTTTTTGCAACTATTCATTTGATCTCGGTACACAAACACCACTTCTCCATTCAATCTCATTTATAGTTATGTTCTCCCGATTTAATATTGCACACCAAACACGAGGTAACGTCTTTTTCCATTTTAGACCTAACTTAATGGATCGTAGAGGAAGTACAAGTTTTGTCTATATGTAAGTTTCAATTCAGTCAAAATCAGTCCCAAATGATCACTTTATAAGAGCTTCTCCAATGCAAGCTTTATTCAATAAATTTTTATTATTTGAAAAACCCTTTTAAATGAGTTGGTTGTATTGGAGACGATGACTAATTAAAAAAAGACTTGATCTCCAATAACGACTTGATCTTTATGCTTCTGACATCATTGATTTTTTTTCCTATCAAGTCTCATCATATGCTATAGATGTAGAATAATTATTAAGGCTGAGAATAGGTAGAAGTAACCCGTTACCGGTTATCAACACGTTGGATAAGAAATAAGGATATATAATTTTTATCCATCAAATATATAAACACACACATAATTTTCGTTTCATATGGTCAAGGGTAAGAGTGTGATGATTAAATGAAAAACAAAACGGGAATAAATACAATAAAAATAAATTTATTAAATTCTCATATTGTTGGTGGTTTAAAAATACATTATAATTACATTTAGATTAACATTACAATGTTTATTGGAAAAAATCATATGTAAAATAACTATTATGTTTGTAAATTTATATTTTATTATGTTTGCTGTTTAACAATATTATTAGTCTTTCAAAGTGATTTTTACTATTTTACACACTATTATGATAAATAGGTATACATAAGAGTTTTATAATATGAATAATTATTCATTTCATTATTCATTATTTTAAATGAATAAAGTGACGGAATAACATTTAATTTATTCCAACCAGGGGTGGAGCCAGGATTGAGTTTGAGGAGGAGCATCAATACGACACATATGACAAATCTCTGTTATTTTCTTTGTTGAATCCTTATCCATGAATGTATTCAACAACATTGTCTTAAATAATGAAACCAAAATTAACATTATTTTAAATTATAAAAACAAAATCAAACAATTAACAATCTAGTTCAAAGTAAAAAGTCCCTCCAACTCAATCAATATCAACAACATGTCGTGACCGGTTGGCATGCATGTTCCGACATCCATCGTCTATAGTGCTTTTTCTGATCATTCAATATCGCAACCTCTGAGAAGGATCCGTCTTTTATTTATTACCTCTACGTGTAACTAAATCCACACTTTTTAAGACCAGGAGACTCATACTAGATCTTTGCTTTTGTTCTGCTTTATTCAATTAATTAGATAACTCAAAAAGAAGTTGGCTTGCTTGAGTTCAATTCAACACAGAAGAGTAATAAATGCCATATGTAAGTGGCGTTTGTTTTTTAAGAGGTGTTGAAGTCTGATTTCACTTCTGATTTTTAAGAGGTGGTGCTGAAATATGAAATCTGAATCAACAAGACTGTTTGTTTTTGTAAACTATCAAACGTCTGAATATATATATAATTATCTATTTTATCTCTCAAATATTCAACTTAAATACGTCAATTGAAGTGAGCATCGATGATCGAAGGACGGAACGGAAAAAAAAAAGAAACAAAAGAAGGATGCTAACAGATTTGCGAGGTCGTGGAGTTTTAAACTTTTAATCATATCTCAAACACCGAAGCGCCGATTTAATCGATTCAAGATGTTTTAGAAAGCTAATACACAAATTTACAATATTCATGTTTTGCGTTTTTGCAAATTCGGGGTGCATTTAGGCTAAAACCGATGTTGAAATCAAAAGAATAATGTTGGACGGAAATAAGAGGTAATTAAGTGGTTGGGTTATCACTTAATTATTCAGAGGACATTAAGGGTTAAGAGGCTCTGAAAAGAAAGAAAAAACAAACGGTTTGAATTATCTTATGTCTGACCGAATTAGACATAAGTGACAATTAAGAGCTTATTTCGAAAAAACAAACACCACCGTAGTCTTCAAAGAGCGTATGAATGTAAATTGGAATACAATCAATAAAAGCAACTTGTCAATTAAAATCAACAAAATCAACCTGTCAAAAGCTAACTTTCACAACAATAAAATTGAGTATATGACGCCACTAAGTTCTAAATGTGTTAATAAACTATTTTATAAGACTTAATTTATAGTACTAAATAATAAAACGGCCCATCTAGAAGGTTTATAATGAGTTTATGAGACGTTTTTGGAAGTCTTAACTCCTAACAAGTTTTTAGAACACTTTTAATACAAAGCGTCGCATTAGCTATTTTATAGAACACTTTTGAGAAGTATCTTATAAATACATATTTTTTAAGACACTTGTTTTATAAGACGCTTTTGTTTTGTTATATAAAATAGACTAGTGTTGGGCCCGTGCATTGCACGGTAGGATAAATTTTTTGTTGGAATATTGAACCGAGTTAAAATTAAACGTAATTTCTCTGTTAATCATTAATATAGATATAAATATAAAATCTACATTTAAAATAGATTAATATAAAATCTATTTTATAAAATCCTCTAGCAAAAAAACAAATAGTTATATTAATAAATGAGTATCCATTCCACAAATAGATACATTTAAAATAGATTATGCTAATATAAAATCTATTTTATAAAATCCTCCACCAAAAAAACAAATAGTTATATTAATAAATGAGTATCTATTCCATAAATAGATGATTATGTGAGATACTGTGTTTGGAAAAGTTGTACCAAAGCATTAAGAAATTGTAAATTAAGTAATTGACTTTAATTAGTTGTAACTTGTGTTTAAAATGTTGTAATTAAGAGTTTTTTATACCGTTTCTATAATATAGTATAGATAATACGATGTTTTGTATTTAAAGTGTCCTAAATTACTTTTTACAACCCAAAAACTACCTATAAACTTATTACAACACTTTTAGCTATGACGTTTTATTTTTTAGTCTTATAAATTTAGTTCTATAAGGTGGTGGATTAGTACACTTAAATTTTGACAACCCACTACAAGAAATAAAACCTATAGCGACGACCTCAAAGTCGTTGCTATAGGTATGAAATTAGGATTTCCTATATACTGAAGAGTTAAAACTATTTTTAAAGAAAATAAAACCCTACAGAAACGACTTGTCGTCACAGTAGGTGTCGAAATATTTTTAAAAATCAAAATATCAATAGTATGAAAAAAAAATTAATTATTAACCTATAGAGACGACATGTCGTCGCAGTAGGTGTCAAAATATTTTTAAAAATAAAATATCAACGGTAAGAGTAAAAAAATTAATTATGTATCTATAGCAACGACATGTCGTCGCAAATTTTTTAAAAATATAATTTTAAAGGAAATAAAACCACCTACAACGACTTGTCGTCGCAGTAGGTGTCAAAATATTTTTAAAAATCAGAATATCAACAGTAAGAGAGACAAAGGCTACAGCAACGACTGTCGTCACAAAAGATCTTTAGCAACGAAATTTAAGCATTAGCGACGACTTATAGGGTCGAATTGTTGTAGTGTTTACCTATAAATACAATTTGTCATTTTGATATAAATAACCCTAATTGTACAAGTTGGTTGACGTACTTGACATATTTTATAATTTATGATTCACTTCCTTATATACAGTAACAATCATGCAAAAGGATTCAAACAATTTAAAATAAAAATATTTCATAAAGTTCATTATTCGCATTAATATCTCACAGAAAAATAAATAAAATTCAAAATATACACCATACAAACTCATGATCACCTCACTCATATCTAGCATGAGTAAAGTCTTGCATAGTCGACCGGAGCAAATATAATAAAGCAAATATATCAAACAAACTTAAAGATTTCAGGGGAGCAGATGCTCCGTCTCGTTAGAATGTGGCCTTACTTCTTTTTGAACACTATTATCTTCGTCTCTGATTTTTTTTTTTTTTAATAAAATACGAACAAAACATTTACAATTCAACTGAAAAAAGCAAAAAAATTGACCTAAATTTATAATACATACAAGGTATACTCATAAAGGGTTGGGTTAATCAGAAGTTGAATTAACGGTGAGAAGCGTGAGAAGTGGTTATCAACCGTTGGATGAGAAATGGACGCACATTAGAATGGATGCACCGAGATAAGATGCACCAAATCAATTTCATTCTAAGCCGCAATTAATGGGAGGACTTGAGATTAAAAGAGATCAACGGTTCAAATTCACTTCTCACGCTTCTTACCGTTAACTTCTCACACGATCCTTCGCCTACTCATAAATGTATTTTGACATGATAATTATTCGATGTTACGTATGTGGAGTATGATGATATGTTCTATATGCATGTTTATGAGTGTATGTTTACATGTATATATATTATGAGGAGTTGCATGTTAATTATTTATTGGTGTTTAAATAATTTAGCATGTTATGAAAAGGAGTATATGTAATGTGACAAAATATGGTGTCGATATTTGGGTATGAGGTCGGACTCGATATGTCACGCTTTGGAGTGGCACGACCCCGTAATGGGGTGTCGGGCGGGGGTGAGTCGTGTAACCCAGGGAATGCCAGCGACAGAGTGGACCTACCCGGAGAAGATTGGCACGATCCAGAAATAGGTGTTGGTCGGGTGTGAGCCATGCGACCCAGGGAATGCTAATGACAAAGTGGACCTATCTGGAGTGGAGTTCAGGAGCACTATTTTGTGTTTTATGTTCCAATAATATGCATACGGTATATGATGATATTTTGATGCATGAAAAAGAGAGTGCATTTATGTGCACGTAAACCATGAACTCATTTAGCTTTTAGCTAACTACTAGTATGCATCTCCGGAGCCTGAGGTTCAGGTTTAGACAAAGAAAAGAGCAAGGCTTAATTAGATCTCCTTATGTTATATCCCTTCTATGTGTTTGCTTGTTGACAAACTTATTACAGTTATGTATTTTAAAGTATATGTAACATAGTCTGGTATGGGACGGATTAATTTTGGAGGAGTGTAATGTTTAAGTTAAGACTTTCGCTGTAATTATGATTATGTTAGATCTTATTGTCATATTCGTCTACCTAAGGTCCTACTTGGGATGAATGATGTGACATTACCCAAGGGTGGATTTAAGGGTATTACATTTTGCTCCAATAGTAGTGCTAAATGGAATGTTAAAATAAATAGAGTAAATTACAAATTTGGTCCCTGTGGTTATATCAAAATTATGGATTACGTCCCCCCAAATGAAGTAATTATAGGCACAATCATTATGGTTTTACTTTTATTTTGGATTGAGTCCCTTACCTTAACTTTGTTAACCTAATCTCTGTTAAGTAAGGGGGTGTTTTGGTAATTCAACATTTTTTTCATTTACTATTAAAAACTTAAAATATTAATTATTATGTTATATATAATGTAACACCCTCAATCTGGAAATAACAACTTATTTAAAATTTTCTAAACATATCAATAACGATTCGTCTACAATCACAATTTAAGAATGAACCTCCATACAAATTCATATCCTATAACAGTCTATGATAAGGACGGGTGCTACTAAACCCAAAGTCAGCTACTATCTTCAATCTACAGAAGACCTCATCAACTACTTACTCTTGCACAAGGCTAAGGCTCGACTTCTCAAAGCACTGCTAGAACCGAACCCCCAACAGGAACCTGATGCACATGCCGACAAATAAAAAGGGTTAGGCTTAACGCCTACTGAGCTCAAGAGTTTTAACATGAATGAATGCACAAGTAAAATCATGCTAGAAACAGTTACCGATCTTATCAGCAGTTAACCAATTAATCACGTAGATGCGGAGTCAACGGGAGCGACCCATATCTCCAATCCGGTTCACCCAAAGAGGCAATGCACCTTGAAGTCACTTTCACTGATAACCCAAAGGCCCGACACGCACCGGGGACTACCGCTTAGGAAATTCCCCGACGGCGAAGGTCTAGGTACATGGGAGACTATCGCCTTCGAAAATTCTCCAAATGTCACCCACCTACATTCTTATAGTGAATCATAGACTTGGTTCATCCACATAATGCATATAGGAGGTCTCAAAGATGTGTTTCAACCCGTTAGTCATTCGGGTATCAACCAAGAACACAATATTACCATCCTAAGCATGTAAAATCCATCATATGACATAATATCCATTCAAATACTTCGAGAGAATATAAGGTCGCCAAAAAGGCATTCCAAGGAGGAATCATTATAATACCAAGATATGCATAAATGACTCATGGTAAGTTAATCATATACAAATTTCCACATAAATCCCCAACACTTGTACATTAAATAAGAACACTTGAGAAATCACATCAATGACAACACTATAGATTCAACTTATTTCCGAATCGGTTTTATGAATGCAACTTACTCGGAATGCATAACCCCTGAACTTAGGTTTCAATTGTACAAAGTCATTAAGAATGCATAATGCCATGAAATGAACTCCATTTGTACAAAATTGCTAAGAACCCAAATATGAGCATTTTATATAATTTCACAACCCAAGTTTACCAAACATGAAACTTATTAAAATACCCACACTTTGACTAATATCAAGTAAAACACACTTTTACTTCAAAATACCCATTTTTGGCATGTACACCGTTTTAACAAATCAACTTGAACTCACCTTGCTAGATTTAGGCTAAATCTAGATCTTACCCCACTTTGAGCTCTTTTGAAGAAACTTGAATCTTCAAGCAAAACTTCCAAAAAAAACCTAGATCCATAAGTTTCCAACCATCAAAACATATAAACAATCACTTAGAATCATTCCCTAAACATAAATACCAAAATCCCCAAAAGAGATCAAAACCCTAATTTCTCCAAAACCAACAAATCCGAGATTTGAGAAGCCGAACACTAAGAAACCATCAACGGAGCATTTATAACTTATGTAAAGGTTTAGAAATGGAAGGGATACACTTACCACTTAGGTTTTGGTGAAAACCTAGAAAGTCCAAAAATGAAGCTTGAGGTTGAAGATGACAATGGTGAAGTGGTGAAGAAGATGAAGATGAAGATGGTGGAGAAGCTTTCAAACCGAACCCTTGGATGATGCTCTTACTCTAGCAACAAAATGGTGAAGAGAGGGTGGTTGGGGAACCCTAAATGAAGGAGATGAAGTGGGAGGGTTTTGGAGAGAAGACTTGGGAGAAGGAAATGAGAAATGAGAGGATTTTGGGGAAAAATTCATTTAACCCCGCTGCTCCCTCTGATGTAACGCACGGGTCGGGCGTTTTTGTGAAGGGAAAACGCACGGGTCGTGCTCCCTCAGCAGACCACCGAAAATAAGCCCGAACACTGTTTTGGTCATAACTTCTTCGTTATAGCTCCGTTTTCGCTCCGGAAAGAACCGTTGGACTCGTAATTGAATTCTTCATCCATTAAGACTACAAAATCTAGAATTCAAGTCCAATATCATCTATCTTATTTTTCCCTTAAAAATACTGATTTCTGCATTAGCTTGAATTGATACCTTTCGAAATTTGGGATGTTACATATAATATATATATACATACACACACTAGGGGTGAGCATCGGAAGCGGGTACCCACCTTTCAAACCAGAACCGCTTCGGAACTTCCGGTTCTGGAACCGAAACCGAAACCGATGTGATTGGTTCTGGTTCTGGTACCGGTTCCTAAAATATGGAACCGATCGGGACCGGTTCCAGTTCTCATTTTTTTTGGAACCGTTACCCGCCGGGACCGGTTCGGGTACCCGGTCCTGCTGGGTACCCAGAACCGGAGCCCACGGGTACCCGCTATTTTTTAATAAAATATATTTTATTTATTTATAACCACCTTTTAGTGAAGTATCGTTTGTAGTATTTATTAGCATCAACTAATTTTAATGACGTGAAGTGTTTTAGAAGCACTGTTTGTAGTGTTTATTTGTTTTGTAAGCATCACTTGTAATATTTATTTGTTTTGTAAGCATCGTTTGTAGTATTTATTAGTTTTTACGTTTGGATTTTGTAATATAATTAATATTTATCCTTTTATAATATAAATGATAAAAAAAAAATTAAAAATTAGATAGTGGGTACCCGGTTCTGGAACCGGTTCCGGTTCCAGTTCCGGGAATTTTAGACGGGTACCCGACTTTGCTCACCCCTAAATTACACACACATATACAGACAAATCATAGGCAACCTTGCCTCCTTCCCCAAGATTTTTCTCTTAGGGGGCGTTTGGTTCGTTTTAAGGAATGAAAATGGGATTTATAATGAAAATAGGGTTGAATGGGAATGATTATTTTTATTATATTCTATTATATTATGGTGTATTCCCTTGTATTCCAGGTTTTTAAAAAAATCCATTTTCATTTCATCTCCATCAGTCCATCACAGCACATGAAGCATCCTGCATCTCCAAGACACCATCTCCAAGACATCACCCAACCAAACACTCCTCCATCTTCCTAATAAAAAATGTTGGTGCTTTTTGAAACACTGTTTCTGATGATAAACTTCGTTCCAGTTTCAATTTTGTTATCTCAAAGACACGATCTTCGTTTTGACTATGAGTTGTTTAAACAAAATCAAAAAATACGAAATCCAATCATCTCTAGAGATAGAGGAAGAGGGAACTCAAATCTGTAGGAGAGGACACTCAAATCTTCGTTTTGATCTTTTTGATTTCATCTTCATCTTCTAGATTTCAATTGTATTTTGAGGTACTGTATTAGGGGTGGGGCTAGGGTTCCATGGAAACGAAGACTTTGAAGGAAATGTTTCTATTCCCCCCAAATTGGGGAGGAATGATTTTTAACAAAATCTATTATAATGATTGATTAATTCTCAGAAACCAAACTGATAGAATTATGATCTGCCCCCTCCAATAAGAGAGGAGACATCAATTTATATACAATAAACTTACATAATACACCTACATAAATACACCAGTATTAAAAGCTAAATTTATTGTCTAATATCCTCCCTCAAGCGAAACGGTGGCGGACCCAAACGTAGCATACTTCGAAATATTTCAAATTGTTGGCGCGGTAAGCTTTTCGTAAAAATGTCCGCTACTTGAAGCTTGGTTGGTACGAACATGGTATGGAGTTTGCCGCTTGACACAAGTTCACGAATGAAGTGGTAATCGAGTTCAATGTGTTTACCACGCTTGTGTGAAACCGGATTTTGTGTGAGAAACAGCGCACTTTGATTGTCACATAAGAGAGTCGGTCGACCATGTGGCAAAGCATGAAGTTCCCGAAGAAGATGAGTAAGCCAAATGATCTCTGCGGCCGTATTTGCCATGGCTCGATATTCGGACTCACAACTCGAGCGAGCGACCGTAGGTTGTTTCTTTGCGCTCCATGACACTAAGTTACCCCCCATGAATATCGAGTATCCAAACGTGGAACGACGCGTATCAAGACAACGAGCCCAATCAGCATCCGAATAACCCACAAGATGGGTGGTTGTGGGCCTCGAGAACGTAAGCCCAAAGGAGAGAGTACCCTTAACATACCGTAAAAGCCGCTTTACAGCCTGATAATGGTCAACCGTAGGGGAGTGAAGGAATTGACTCACCTGGTTGACCGCATACGCAATGTCAGGGCGTGTGATAGTTAAGTATTGAAGGGCGACGATGGAACGATACTGTGTAGGATCGTCAAATGGGACACCATTGCGAACGAGGGAGATCGAAGGTGATAACGGTGTGGCAACTGATTTCGAGTCGGACAAGCCGGCCCGATGGATGATCTCGTTGGCATACTTGACTTGACTCAAGAAAATTCCCGAATCTGTATAAGATGCCTCCAAGCCAAGAAAATAGTTTAACCGGCCAAGATCTTTGATGCGGAATTCGGTATGCAACCGTGTGATAAAAGATCGAATGGCATTGGAGTCATTGCCGGTGAGGAGTAAGTCATCCACATACACAAGTAAGTAGAGAAGGCACGTGTCTCGTTTAAAAACAAAGAGTGATGGATCAGCCCGACTGCAAGTAAACCCGTCCTGTATGAGAAAAGAATGCAAGCGATGAAACCAAGCACGAGGAGCTTGCTTGAGACCATAGATAGCTTTATTTAGGCGGCAAACATGATAGGGAAAATTCGGATCAACGAACCCTGGTGGTTGTTGCATGAATACAGTGTCAGTGAGCTTGCCATGAAGAAATGCATTATTGACATCTAATTGATGTAGAACCCAGTTATTAACCACGGCTAGAGAGAGCACAACCCGAATGGTGGAGGCTTTAATAACCGGACTAAAAGTAGAAGAAAAATCAATGCCCGGAATTTGACTAAACCCTTGTGCCACAAGCCGAGCTTTGTGGCGTTCAATGGATCCATCTGCACGAAACTTGGTACGGAACAACCATTTGCTCCCAACAATGTTGGTATCCTTGGGTCGCGGGACCAAGGTCCATGTGTTATTAAGAGATAAAGCATCCATTTCTAATTGCATGGCATTGAGCCATTTGGTGTCACACATAGCCTCGGAAGGATGAGTCGGATCACGGGAGGCTAGAAGTGCGGAGCAGAGACCATAACTACGCACATGAGAGAGATCCGCACGATGTTTTGGTTTAAAAATGCCGGCCTTGGCACGAGTAGTCATTGGGTGGCCGATTGTGGGCGGTTGGGGTGGGGTGGGTAGAACGGATGGGCTAGAAGGTGGTGTCGTGATGGTCGGGCTAGTGGGTGGCGTCGAAGAGTTCAAGCTAGGGGTTGGCGTCGTGGAGGTCGAACTAGTTGGTGGCGTCGTGATGGGTGAGGAGTGCACGGAAGAACCGGGCGGGTCACCGATTGTCGGGGCATGAGAGTGGTCGTCACAAAGGCCACAAGGATTAAGTGAGGGTGAGGTAGTTGAGGACGGAGGTGAGAGAGTTGGAGGGGTAGGAGGTGTGGGTGGTGTGTGTAATGCGGATGGAGGAACATCATCTAAAAAGGTGTGTAGTTGTATGTCAGAGAGCGAAGTTGCATTTGGCATATTGGTAAAAGGGAAGTATGTCTCGTCAAAACGAGCATGTGGTGTAACGTAAGTGCGAGAGGAATCTGGGTCAAAGCACTGATAGCCTTTGTACTGCGGGTTGTAACCGACAAAGATGCACGGAATGCTCCGTGGAGCAAGTTTGTTAGAAGCATAGTCCCGTAAGAACGGATATACACGACAAACAAAAGGTTTAAAATTGGCATATTGCGGGATTCGTCCAAACAACACCTCAAATGGGGACTTGGAGGAGAGAACTTTGGTGGGTAACCGATTGATGATATAAACTGCCGAGCTGAACGCATGAACCCAAAAAGTGACAGGAACACGAGCATGAAACAACATGGCAAGCCCGGTTTCGACAATATGGCGATGTTTCCTTTCCACCCGACCATTTTGTTGCGGGGTGTAGGGACAGGAAATTTGATGAAATGTGCCATTGTCATTAAATAAAGATTTCACCTTATGATTCAAGAATTCGGTACCGCCATCACTTTGAAAAATTTTAATTTTGGTGGAAAACTGTGTTTGAGCGAATCGTATAAATTTCTCAAGAACGCCAGAGAAATCCGCTTTAGTTTTAAGAGGGTACAACCACGTGAACCGAGAGTGGTCGTCAACAAAAACCACATAATATCGATAAGCATCAACCGAGACTACAGGTGATGGGCCCCATAAATCGCAATGAACAATATCTAACACATGTGATGCACGTTTAAAATTGCGCGCAAATGGTAATCTAGATGATTTCGCAAGTTGGCATGGTGAGCAGATAACCGGTTTCGGTAAAAGAGATGAAATTACTAAATGTCCCAAAGTTTGTAACAAAGAGATAGTATCAAAAGATACGTGACCCAAGCGCATATGCCACAGTTCATAAGATGTCGTACACTTATTTTTTGCAAAAAAAGCTTGAACTTGCGGTGGGTTATGGAGCACATAGAGGCCTTGATTACACGTTCCTTGAGCTAGAGCTTCCTTCGTGAGACGATCCTGAATAATAAAGGAGTTTTCGGAAAAATGAACATCCACAGCATTGTCACACGTTAGTTTACTGATAGATAAAAGATTTTTTGTGAGATTGGGGACAACCAAAACGTCACGTAAACGGAGTTTATTCGCGAGGATGGTAGTCCCAACACTAGAAATAGGTAAAGTTAAGCCATTACCGAATTCCACAGACGCACCACCAACAGAAGGTTCAGTATGAGCAACCGAAGCAGGAGAGGAGACCATATGATCCGTGGCCCCAGAGTCCACAAACCATTCCGGCATGGAAGTGTTCACATGGCATTGTGCATGAAATGCACGAGCAAGATCGGGCTCACTGGGTCGCGGGTTTCGAGCAAATGACATAAGTTGCGGACATGTATTGGCGTAATGACCATCGGTTCGACACAACTGACAGTGAGGGGGTCTACGACCACGACCCCGTCCTCCTCTAAACCCACGTCCTCTACGACCACGGTAACCAGCGTTGAAACCACGCTGGGCCAAGGCCTGCTGCTGGACCGCAAGATGCGGCGGGTGTGCAAAAGACTTGTGCTGCTGAGCCGAGAAGGCAACAGCGGGTGTCGAACTCCCGTGAATAGCATGAAGGAACATTTCGTGACCCTCGGCTTGAGCAAGTAAATCACGGTACACTTGTGGCGTGCGAGAGGCACGAATCGCCGTTGAGAAAGTCTCAAAAGTGGGTCCAAGGCCACACAGAAACCAATGAGTTATATCCGTGTCGGCTACCGGGTGGCCAATGGCCGAGAGTTGGTCACAAATATTTTTAAACTTCCGACCAAAATTAGAGACGGTATCGTTACCTTTAGAGAGATGTCGTAGTCGATCACGAAGATTTTGGACCCGTTCCATAGAGGAGTTCCCATAGGCACTCTCTAGAGCAAGCCAAATAGCACAAGAAGAGGAGAGGCCAACGACTTCGGAGAAGGCTTCTTCGGTTAACGAAGCTTGTATAAGAATGATGGCACGTTGGTCTTTTTCGATCCAGACGGGAAGAGCCGGATTTGGAACGTTTTTCTGATCAACGATAATTTCGGTTGCTGGAATTGACGAGGAACCATCTATATGTCCGAACAAACCTTGGGACGAGAGGAGAGGGATCATTTGGTTCTTCCATAGAAGATAGTTTGAGGAAGATAACCGTATGGAGATTAGATGAAGAATGGTGTGCATAGATAGGTGATTATCATTAGAAGAAGAAGGAGAAGCCATGGATTCCAAAGAGGAAGGAAAACCGATGGGTGGGAAGAAGAAGAGGAGAGGGTTGGGAGGTTATGTGGCTCTTGATACCATGATAGAATTATGATCTGCCCCCTCCAATAAGAGAGGAGACATCAATTTATATACAATAAACTTACATAATACACCTACATAAATACACCAGTATTAAAAGCTAAATTTATTGTCTAATACAAACACTACTTTTCATTCCATTTTTATTCCTTGTTTGAACCAAACATTATCAATGATTGTCATTTCCATTCCTTACCTTCTAATACCCCCAACCAAACACCCCCTTAGTTGACCACCCCCACCACAATGGCATCCTCCATCTTCGGGCCTTAAACCAACCTCCATTTCCGACGAACTTTACCAGACCCATCAAACCCTCTATTTCTCCCACGTGCCCATCACACCCGTCAACCATCCTATCCAAACCCAAATAGAAAATTCCTCCCAAATCTATGTTTCATGTGGTGAAGAAGCAAATTAAAGCAAGAGAACAAGTACCTAACCAAAAGAGTCCTCCAAGCTACGAGTGTAAACGAGTCGAGTCGAGTAGCATGTTATTCGAGCTTGGCTCGATAAAATAATACCAAGCCCGAGCTCGACTCGAGCTCGATTAAATTTTCAAAGTCCGGCTCGAGGTATTTTTTCAATCTTTGTGCTCGAGCTCGATGCTCGTTTATGAGATCAGATTCGTTTTTTTTTGCTCGAGTTTGATCAGCTCATTTAACAACTCGAGCTCGAAAATGTTTTTTCAAACATTTACACCTAAGTTAAGAAAATATGATGCATCCAGGTTCAAAAAGATTGGAAAATCAAAGGACAACACAAAAATAGATAACCATTGAGATCAAATGAAATACACTTTGGTTCAAAATGGGAGGAAAACAATCAGGTCTAACCATTCAAGATCATCAACAAGTTCTCGAAAAAAAACAAAATAATAGTCCAACCATTTAAGACCATCAAAAAAACCATCAAGCTCCATGAATTTCATTTCTTCCAGCTTCAAACAAAACCCAAGACAATATTGATGCTACATCCACAAGTCAAGTGCCAAGAACATCAACTATGCATATCTCATGCACTTGACTTTTAATTTGGAATCCAAATGAAATAAATTAATTCACTTATAATTTAAATAGTGGTAAAAAAATAAACATATTTAAATCATCATCTTGTTTTTATTTTAACACCATGAAGCTTACAAACCCAATCTCCTCCACAGATCAAAGCTTGTACCGTTTCTGGATTTAACGAGGCTTGATACGAATCAATCACTCGACCTCCGGCATTGGGGTTGTTTGTTGTTTTAAAAGTACCTCTTAATGGCTCTTAAGTCTGAATAGTTCATACCTTTTGACATTCAAACTGTTTGTTTTTTTCCAGTTTTCAGAATCTCTTAACTCTTAAATACACCTGAAATAAGAAAAGTGGTGACCTAACTTCTTAAAATCTCTTATCGCCGCCTCATTTCTTATGCTCTCCTTTCTCTCAAGACGCCTCCATACATTACAAAAAAAAACAGTCTTATTGATTCAAATTTCAGATTTCAACATCGCATCTTATTAATTAATCAGAAGTAAAATAAGACTTCAGACCTCTTAAAAAATAAACGCCACCTAAAAGTAGCTTCTGATGCCATTGTCGTGATAGGAATAGCTAAAACATTAGCTGCCATCTTTGACAAAACCCGAAATTTTGTCTCACGTGATTTCCACCAATCAAGAACATTACATGCAAACGGTGAATCATCATCACAAAGATAACATCCTTCTTCTAAGTATGCATCTAAATCAGATTTTCCCGAATCATAACTTTCAACTTGCTTCATACGAGAATAAAATGCTGAAAATCCTCGTTTTTGAGAATTACACTTATTTGCATCTTCTTGATTCGAAGGGCTTAAAGAATCCATGGATGAGGTTTCGTGCCTTGCACACAATGAAGAATCATACTCATTATGGATATCATATAACAGGTTTTTCACTTTCAACATATTCTCTTTCACATTCACCTCATCATAAATCTTCGGAAAGTAGTACTTCAACATTTCTAACTTGCAACGATGATCCAAAACGTTAGCAATACACATTAGCATGTTACAATCACCCTAATATTTATCAAACTTCAACTTCATACTTCCTACCATTTGTCTAACAAAATCACGGGGATCTTCTGATCGCTTATCCAAAATATGTTTAATATAATAAACCTCCCCAAAAAATAAATTGGAAGTTGGATAGTCATTTCCGGAAATTATATTGGTACACGAATCAAAAGCTTCTAAAATCTCACATATGTATTTAACTTTTTCCGAATCATCACTAGTAGGACAAGAGGTATATGACGGATCCCTCACTTCATACATTAAAAATACATCTTTAAATACGATTGCAGTAGATAACATTTTAAATGTATAATTCCATCTAGTCTTGCAATCTAAAAGGAGCTTCCTATCACACAAATGAAGTTGTTTTGCAACTTGAGAAAATGTCGTTAATCTCAAGTCACTTACTTTTACAAAATTCACACTACTACGAATCTTATCCACTATATCCTTGATTTAAGGCATCCCATCTTGCACCATAAGATTTAGTATATGTGCACAACACCTTACATGAAAAGACTTGCCTCCACAATGTAACTTTACAAGCCTTGAAAAATGTTCTCATAGACATTTTATGGCAGAATCATTTGCCGAAGCATTATCCACAGAGATAGTCATAATTTTGTCCTCTATTTTCCCTTCCCTTAGACATTTCAATAAACAAGTGATTTCTATACCACACCTAGGAGGGGGAATTTGAACAAAACTTAAAACTCTTTTTTGTAACTTCCAATCATAATTGACAAAATGACCCGTAATAACCATATACTCGATATATTGGCTCTTAGATTTCCATTAATCTGTGGTCAAACTAACTTTGTCAACCCCTTCTAACAAATTCTTTAACCTTTTCTTCTCAATCTCATAAACGGTCAAACAGTCATTTTTCACAGTATTCCTACCAATTTTTTCAAACTTGGGTGCCAAACTTTTAAAAATCAAATTTAAACCTTGTTCTTCAACAATGGTAAAAGGATGTTCATGCATAAGAACCCAATGAAAAATTAAATCTCTAGTAATAGCTGGATCATATCTACCCTTACTAAGCATAGGAAGAAACGTTTCTTGCTCAACTTTATCAGAGACGGGCTGGAAATTAAGCAACCGCTGGTTATTCATTGCAACTTTCTTTGCTTTGCAAGTTTGTAAGTGTCTCTTGAGCGTTGTTGTAGTCGCCGTAAAACTGATTGAAAAATTCTCCTTACAATGTATGCATTGTCTTTTTCTTCGTTTGTCTGTCTCCACCTCAGTCATATCTTTCCAAATTATAGATTTTTTTAGTTCTTTTTCTTTTAGTAAAATGATTTTCCTCTTCCACATGTTGGTTTGGATGCTCCCCTTCCATCTGTAAATTTAGTTTTGTTAGAAATCTGTTGAATAATCTGTTGGTTTGGATGCTCCTCTTCCACATGTTGATTAATTTTTTTACTAATTTTTTAGTAAATTTAGCATCCAAGCATGAGAACCATTTGACTTACAGGAATGGAGAATAATAAGGAGGAAATGTACCAATTTAGCATGAGAACCAACATAGTTATGGAAGATAAGACCACATACCTTAATAAAAAAAATACAAGTTTTCTGAAGGACAAAAAGCTTCAAATACAACTTTTCTAAAGAAAAAAAAAGCTTCAAATACAACTATTCTAAAGGAAAAAAATCTTCGAATATCAACAAAATCAACAAAATGTAGTATTTGTGTGAATACGGATCAACTAATTTCAAACAGACATAATATCAAACAATTGGCGTGCTTGTTTCTGATTTCAAACATATACACTGATTATCCAAACTTATAATTTTCTATAACAAAAAAGAAGAATGGAATAAGAGGCATAAACAATTATCTTACCAAGATAACTCGACGACAAAATCTAAACCGGTAACAGTAGGAGATGGAGGATGGCGAAATTCGTCGAATGAACTTATCTGAGTTGAGAGGTGTAGGCTGGAGTCATGGTCATCGTACGTGAAATGAGAGGTGGAGGACACGAGGAGAAACATTTTATTTGAGTCACATATTACTATTCCCATCGTCTTGAAGAACGTATGAATGCTTAGAGAAAATCAATGATCACCTACTCACTTGATTCTTTTTAATGTTTAACTAGTGTGGGAACCGTGTATTGCACGGTAGCTTGAACAATTTGGATAGTAATTTGTACATTGTCTATATAAATAAATGTTAAAAAATATTTTGTTAATTAACAACTAATTAAATGTAGCATAAATAAATAAATGGAAAAGATTACTGACATTGAAAAAATAATATATTATAACCAAATGTTGTTTATAAATTATGAGTCATATTGTCACGATAATGATGAGAAATGTAGTTAAATAGTAAAAGTCGTACTATAATTAAACAACATGAAATGAAATAAGAGTATATTATTAATTGTTTTAACATAATGTATTATTCATTAAATATGAAGAAATATGATGCAACTATAAGCAATAACGTGTAATATATCAGGAGAAGAAGTATGGTTAAGCTTGCTTAGTAAACAATAACAAAAAATAATTACGCAACTAATTGTTATAAGCATAGACCACTAAATATTAAAGGAATAACCAATGAAATTTGATGTGACATCATGAGATTTGAATATTTTCAAATCTTTCATTGTAGTTAGTTATTTTTTAGGATGTCACATCATTACTCGTGAATCTTACTTAAAGATATATAGATGTGGGGTAATCAAGATTTCATCATAGTTTATCATTTGACAAATACTCCATTCTTCATTGTACCGGACTACCGGTGTCATCAACCTTGATTTCTCCTTTAATATATATGTAGATTTTGATTATCTAAAAATTAAAGAAAAACATATGTTAAAATAATAAAATAGAAGTAATAGAGACAAATCGAGATTAAATTATATAAATTTAGTTCATATAAAATGAAAATGAAAATTTTAACTATTACATGAAATGTTTTGTCATGTAAATTAAATAATTATTTAACCTAAAATTGGATAAACATTATATGTTGCTATCTACTCCTTTATATAATCATTTTATCTTCTAAACTTTCCACCTTTTCACCAATGTGGGACAATCAAGAATTCACCACAATTCACCATTTGACAAATATTTCATCCTCATTGTGTCATCTCATCAACCATGGGTTTTCCTTTAATATATATATATATATATATATATATATATATATATATATATATATATATATATATATAGATAGATAGATAGTTAATAGCTTATTTTATATGTTATAATTTTTACAAGTCAAATGGTAAACAAAAGATAGCTTGGAGTCTTACCATGCCTTGATGCTTAAGGTCATGAGTTCAAATCTTCCAAACAGTAAGTATATTTTTGTATTAAATGATTTATAAACATGTACAACTCGTATACTCGTGTAGGGCTCGACTCGAAAAATTTAATCGAGTTCTCAAACGTGCCTAGTCGAGCATCGAAATTACGAGGCTCGACTCGTTTAACTAAACGTTCATTATTTTGCATTCGATATCGACTCGAGCTCTAGTAGCTCATTATAAAAGCTCGATTCGCTTATACCCCTACTCCAAGCACTCCTCAGGTGCAGCAACAACAACAAAAACGAAAAAAAAAAAACAAGAGACTGAAAATTATATTTTTTACAAACTTCAGTGACCAAATTCTGCACATCAAATTTGGTCCAAAAAGCAAATGCATTTCCAGCATAAACGAATATTATATATATTAAATTAATTAAAGTAAATTAGATCGTTGGTCCTGTGGTTAGCTTAGAATCTGAATATGGTCCCCATTTTGAAATAATTACACCAGGGATCCCTGTGGTTTACATTTCGTTTCACCCCGAGTCCCTACCACTAACGCAGTTAAATGCAGTCCGTTAAATCAAGGGTAAAGTGGTCATTTAACCTTTTTATGTATTTTTTATCAAAAGTAAAAAGATTATATATATATATATATATATATATATATATATATATATACATAAACACTGTTTCTTCCCCAAACCCACCGAGCTCGTCTTCTCCGTTCACCATTTCACCGGTCATCGGCGGCCTTATTCAGTCCGTTCCACCACCACCCACCTTCTTCAGCCCATTTGACCACCATCGATCTTCTCATTTTCCTTTTTCTTTTCTTTCGATTTCTTTCGCCCCTTAATCAACAGCGTAGCCTCCGCAGTTCACGGAACAACATAACGCTGTAACCACCAGGGGCGGAGCAGCCCAGGCCCAGGAATGGCACTGGCCCACCCTGAAGTTTGAAATAAAAAAAAAATAGCCCAAATTTCAGACCAATTTCTTTAACATCATCTCCAGCCCAAATTTCAGACCAGTTGCGATTACGACTTCTCACTTCTCGAACAACGCTGGGTACGACACATCACACATCTCTCGATTTCTGCAGCGACAAGCCGACAACAAACTCCATCGAGTCGACAACCTGCTCGGCTGGAACGAGAGCATCGGCTGCTCGGCTGGAACGAGAGCATCGGCTGCTCGGTTAGAACGAGTCACGAGAGCATCGGCTGCTCGGCTGGAACGAGAGCATCAGGCAGAGCCGCAGAGGCTGGTTGCCTGGTTTCTGATTAGTCTACACTCGACAACCTGCTCGGCTGCTCCTGTGACAAGTCGACAGACGACATCGACGACAACCTGCTCCTGCTTCTTCTCGATTTCTCCCTTCTTTTGTTCACAGACTTGTGAGTTTCTGATTTCTAGGTTTCAATGTTTTGTTATTTGATTGAGATTTGAGAATTGAGATTTGAGAATTATAGATTATGTTTTGCATTGATTTGTTAATGTTTATTTCATTATTCATTTGTAGGTTTGATTTCTAGGTTTGATTTCTACTTTCTAGGTTTGATGTGTTAATGTTTATTTCATTATTCATTTGTAACCTCTACGTTTGATTTGTTAATGTTTATTTCATTATTCATTTGCATTGATTTGAGAATTATACATGTTCTGATTTCTAGGTTTGATTTCTAGGTTTCCACAGTGGACTTTCACAGTTTGTTTAATTGTTTATGTTGTAATTTTTGTATTTGTTTAAGGTTTATGAGAAATATGAAATTGATATTTGATTATTGTTTATTGAGGCATTGAGTATTTGAATTTGATTGTTGACTATTTGTCTATTTGATGAATTGATTATTGAGTATTTGACATAAAACAGTGACACAAATTGGCAATATTGATCATTCTATTGATACTTGACTGTATTTGTAAATTATTTAGGATATTTGATTACTATGGACAAGTTTTTAACCGGTTGCAACTGCAACAGTTGAGAGGGCATTTTCTGGTATGCATATTGTAAAAAACAGGTTGCGCAATAGAATGGGAGATCAATGGATGAACGATAACTTGGTAGCGTATATTGAAAAAGATGTGTTTGCGGACGTTCAGAATGAAGATATCATCGATATGTTTCAGAAAATGAAAACCCGTCGGGGTCATTGTTGAATCGGTAAGATTAGTGCAACACTTTTGTAATATATACATTTGTTTTTGACTGAACGTTGTTATCAATATAATATTATTTTATATGTATTTTTATGTTTTAATAATGAGGGCCACCCTTAAAAATAGCTCCACCCCTGGTAACCACCATCCTCTCTTCCCTTTTTTTAACTCGGTTGAAAAACGTTACCTTTCACTCTATGGCGCTGCCGTCGTAAGCACTCCACAACTCTCTACATGCATATATATATATATATATATATATATATATATATATATACACACACTTGAATTTCATTATATATATACACACACAATAGACTCTGTTTTCTGATCAGTTTCGCAGCATCGATCAACACCAAATCCCTCGTTTTGTTTGTTCTGTAACCCATTGCTTCAGCCTACCAGTTGTTTCCTTATCTTCTTCCTCTCATCACCGCTGCAAACCACCATTGATGCCTACTGGTCATACATATATATACACACCACACACACATAAATCAACTGGGTTTATATATATTACTAACGTCTAACTGTTGACACACACTGTTATATATATATATATATATATATATATATATTTATATGTATATATATACACACACCACACACTTACATAAGTCAACTGGGTTGACATACACACATATACATATATACATTGGTCATATATATACACACCACACATCCACATAAGTCAACTGGGTTTATATATATTACCAACTGTTGACACACACTGTTATATATATATATATAGGGTCAGGTTCACGTGAGACCAAGCTGTTTCCGTGAGACCGCGTGAGACCAAGCCTTAAAACATGAAACTTCACACCGAAACACTGTGAAGGTAAAAAACATTCGAACCTTCATAATGTAATCACACTATGAAGGTAAAAAAACCTAAACCAAGTTAAAAAAAATTAAACCTTCACAGATAAAAGACTGTGAAGGTATATCCGAACCTTCACAGTGAAGACGCTGTGAAGGTAAAAAAAAACGAACATTCACAGCGAAAAACACCGTGAACGTAACATTTACGGTGTTTTCCCTATGAAAAATTCGATTTTTTTTACATTCACAGTTTTTTGTTGTGAAGTTTCATAGTTTAAAGCTTGGTCTCACCGGTCTCACGGAAACTGTTTGGTCTCACGCGAACTTAAGTCTATATATATATATATATATATATATATATATATATATATATATATATATATATATATATATTCTAGTTATACATATGCACACACACAACACATACATTGTTATATATACACAAGCAAGCTATCGAATTATCAAAGTGAAACGGGTGTCCAAATTAGTTATAAAAAAAAGAATGGAGGAGGGTGGTTTCAGTAGTGCATCTAGTGAATGTCGAAGATCAAGTGGTGGCTATGAAAGAAAAATGAAGGGAAAGAAGAGGGGATGGGGGAAGGAGAAGAGAACATGCTTATTGGGTGTTTGCTCAGCAGAAGTGCGACGGTTTGGGTCATCGACGGTGGGTCATCGGCGGCGATTGTGAGGAGAAGAAACAAGGAGGCTTAAATGAGTTTGGGAAGATTAATTGAAGAAGGAAGACATATGTCACACTATAAGTGGTATCGTTTTATTTTCTTTTTAAAAATAATTAACAAATATGCAAATTGAATAAATTATCCTTTGAGTTAACTGGGTTAATGGAATATTTTAAATTCCTATAGTGCAAAGGACCCGGTGTGCAACAAAATGTAAACCACAGAGATCCTTGGTGTAATTATTTCAAAATAGGGACTATATCCAAATTTTAAGCTAACCACAGGACCCAAAATGTAATTTACTCAATTAATTAATTAATCAAACACACATAGATGAAACAAGTTAATAACCATACTAACTTTCTCGATCCATTTTTAGGTCTATCGCCATCATTATAAACACAACCCTTTTGTAGCTTCATGTAAGCATTTTGTAACAACCGAAACTTCTAATCAATAAAGCATAAACAATGCAACAAAATTCATGACAAAATGGCCTTAGGTAACAATAAAATCTTAAGGTTTGTGAAGAGCAACCTATTACACAACTAAGATAGTAAAGAAGATGAACTAAAGTGACGGTCTTCTATCCACTTCCGCTACGCCTTCGCTATACCTTTACCGGTCCCTCCTAGCTCACGCCTGCCTGAAAAGGTTTTTAAAATTTGAAAGAGCGAGGGTTAGACCAACGGTCTAGTGAGTCCCCTCTTACAACAGTTTTTATCTCAACAAACATTCAAGGATTTATCATAAAATAAACCATTTTCAGCTTTAAGGAAAACCTTTAACTTTCAGCAAACTTCTCAGCTCACACTACCGCCACCCTAAGGTGATAGCGTGTCTGTGACTCACACTGCCTTTGTTGAGACACACCCCCAACGGCAATAAACGGAACACACCCCCTGGTATGAGCACAGGCGGGCCACACCCCCGACTTTGAGCCTACACACTTAGAACCATGTATGCATACATTTCCACTTTGACAACAATAATAAAAACATATTTAGCATTTAAATAAAGCTCGCAAGTAAATATTAAAGCAATATCATTTCAAAGCTTGCATATAAATTCATACATAAGACATAACTTAATCGTCATAAGAGACTTTAGTTTAGAATAACTCACCTGATGTCCTTGCTTAAGTCTTTGCGCCTACTTGAAACGAAACCTATAAGAAAAGACATTGACCGGTAAACCTCCGAAACTTTCTAACTCGCAACGATAACCGACTCTTAATACACTATAAACTTAAACGGGTAACCCAGTGGAGATCGCTAGACTAGGCTAAAAGAGTAAATAAGGCCGAGCTTCTCCATAAGTCATCTATTCTCTAAAGGAAATCCGGCCCTCTAAAACGTCAACTCAAGACAAAATACGAGTCATAGAATTGAAATGTAAACTAGCCGGTCACTAACATTCAAAAACCAGCTACAATTAAGCCAAAAACAAAACATGGGCTACGACCCACATCACAATAGCCCGGGGACCGGGGTCAAGGGGGTCGCCCGGATGAGACTCACGGACCGGGGCCTCGCCGCCCCCCCCCCCCCCGGTATTGACCGGGGTCTCTACCCTCCTCGGTATCGACCGGGGTCTCTACCCCCGGTGTCGACCGAAACACACAGTTCCCCGGGGTCTCCCGGTACTCATCTTCTTCGAACTAAATCCGCCGAAGACCAACGACACAGATACTACAGATTCCCGATTCTCCCAGAAATTGATAAACGACTCAACCAAATACTCCTTTACAATCGCAGAACTCACACAAACCACACCACCTATTAATCGATTAGGTAAAACTACATCAAACTTCCAAAACCCAAAACCCAGAGAACGAACGATGACAAAAAGCCAACTAAAAGGTTTTGTGAAATAAAATGCTAAACTCTTACTTAACAATAAAGAGAACAGGATTAGGACTAACCTTGGAAATCGACGAACACAACAACTCAGCTCCTTTGCTCTCCTTCGTTCCTATCTTCCTCGAGCTCTCTCTCCCTTCCCAAAAGTTATCAGCCACCAAAGAAAATGCTAGGTCCTAAGGTTACTCCCTTCTAAATCCCCATTTTTCACTCTAGACTCCTTTTTTATGGGCCTTTAGCAGAGACTTCCCCAAAGCCCAACTTAATCTACTTCGGTGCGGTTATTACACATTTACTTCACGAAAGTGAGGAGAGCAAATTGTGTCTTTGTTGTTTTTTCCTGAAATAGTCATTTTGCAAGTTCTTAAGTTGTTATGTTCGCTAAAGCTTAAGTTCAAACGTTACATTTCATCATTATAGTCAAATAACAAAACTTGAGCATATAAAAGGCATACACAGAAAAGTAAAACATACATTTTCTTGTGTAATCATCCTTCTAAGCTCCTCGTCCAATTGATATCAAGGTAAATATCATAGTGGTTGAAGATGGAGGAGAAGTTGAGACCTACGACGACGTAAGTGGTCGGAGATATGGGAGGAGGGAGGTTATTTGCCAAAAAAACGGGGGAGAAAGGGAGGTTACTTGTAGGAAGAACGGGGGAGGGAAGGGGTCACCAGAGAAGGGGTTGCAGACGAGGGAGAGGGGGAAGCCAACGATGGCATATGTTGCCGGAATAGTAGAGGCTTTGGGGGAAGGGTAACTGACGCCAAGGTGGGGGAGAGCGTCTGTCTAATGTTAGGGATGATGAAAATGTAATTTATATAATATTATATATTCTTAATATTAAATATAATAAGTGCAATTTTAAAAAAAAAAAAAAATCGTAAAAAGACAATATTACCCCTGACTTAACGGAACATTAGTTAGTAGAGTTAGGACAAGGGACCCAATATTAAACAAAAGTAAAACCACGAAGACCATGACTGTAATTAATTCGTTTGGGGGACCCAATCCAAAATTTTCGTTAACCACATGGACGAAATTTATAATTTACTCAAATAAATAAAAGAAGAGATGGTTTTCTAAAATTCAAATTAATTAAATTTTAATACAATTTGAAGAATTTTAATATAATTCTAAGAATTTTAATATAATTTTGAATTTTAAATTAATTTAATTTTGGATTTTAATATAATTAATTTTCTATGGATTTTCGATAAAAATTAATTTTCCTTGATAATCCGCTAGAAAATAATTTGGAATTTAATTAAATTTTAAATTTTAATATAATTTTAAATTTTAATGTAATTCTAAAAAATATTTTAAAAAAAATTCTAATTAATTTATGACGGAGTTTAATTTTCTTTTAAATTAAATTATTTTCTGTCGAAAATTTGTCGAAAATCCGTCAGAAATTAATTTGAATTTTATATTTTTTTTGTTTACTAATTACTTTAATTAATTGATGTAACTAATTTCTAATTTGATTACTTAGTTATTAATACCTTTAATTAAGTAATTTAATTTTAATTTAACAAATATTTGTGACGGATAAAAATTCCGTCACATGTTAAAGAGAAGACACACACACATATATATTTTAAAATTTTAGTGACGGATTTCCGATGGATTTACGGTGATATCGACTTTTGTTGACTTTTGTGGATTCTGTCGGAAATCATCGGAAATCCGCTGGAAACGGCCGTCGGTAATAGTCCTTTGTTTAGTAGTGAATATCCAAATTTGGATATATTTTTAAAACTTAGATAGAAATAATATTTTAATTATTCTCACCAATAAGAGGTATTAAAATTACGGAATTTAATTGAAATACCCATTTTTCAAAAACCACTTACTTAAATACCCCAAATCTCTCATTTTTTTCCAAAATACCCAACAACCTCGTGATTTTGGGCCGGGATTTTAATTTTTCGCGGGGTTATCAATTGTCGTGGGTCAGGGCCGGGATAATTGATAATTTCGTGGGGTTAAGCCGGGATAACTGAGCAAACACGGGGTTGGGCCGCGAAATCTGATAAATCACGGGGTTAGGCCATGATTTAGGTTAATTTCGCGAGGTAGGTCTGCGAAAATGGTAGTGTTCACGAGGTTGGGCCGGGAAAATATTAGGGTTTCATGGTCTATTATTTCATGTGGTTTTAACTGTTTTTCACGTTTTTTTTGTATGATTTTACTGTTTTTTTTCCACACTTTCGTCTGATTGTCATACAATAATTGCACTATTGTCATTGAATTTGTGGTTCACCTTCATCTTCTCCATTCATTCTTATCTAGAAAGATCAGTAAGATATAAGTCAAATTCGTTCATCACACATAATCTATAAAATAAACACAATATTTTTGAATCAAACACATAGTCTAAAAAAACATACAACAACATAGTCTAAAATATAAAACTAAAACGGGTTAAGAGAAACTTTCCGTACTAAGTAAACGAAACATATCCGACTTCTAAAAACACTAACGAACCGAGTCGAGATCCGAGCGTGTGAAATACACGATATATTTCAGAGAGTGGGATATTTGAGAGAGTGAAAGGAGATAGTGGTGGGGTTTCAATTGGGGGGACCTCTAATTTATAAGGGGAGGGGAGTAGTTGGCCAATAAATTTGACCTAACAAATGCATGCATATCACCATTGATCAATCAATCGTGGGGTTAACATGTTTATCCATGACCCTAACCCCGCAAAAAATCCTTAAATCGCAGGGTAACCCCGCAAAAATAACCTAATCCCGGCCTCCTTTGTCAACCCTGTGATTTTTCAATTATCCCAGCCCCTAACCCTGTGTTTTTTACAGTTTTTGCGGGCCAACCCCGTGATTTCTTAATTATCCTGGCCCAATCCCACGACAATTGATAACCCCACGAAAAACTATTATCCCGGCCCTAAATCACGGGGTTGTTGGGTATTTTGGAAAAAATTGGAAGATTTGGGGTATTTAGGTAACTGGTTTTTGAAAAATGAGTATTTTAATTAAATTCTCTTAAAACTAAATTTATTGAAAAGATAAATAATATTTTATTAAATGTATTAATCATTATATATATATATATATATATATATATATATATATATATATATTTGTTAGAATTGTTAAAATAGAATACTTTTAAAGAGTTTAATTTCTTATATTATATTATTAAAAAACTATAACATAAGTTTTTGGAGATGATCTCGTATTCTTTGTTTGGAGGAAGTGGGGAAGAGAAATAAAATAAACAACAATTAAATAAATACGAGAAAGAAAGCAGAGTTGGATTGTTTTTTTTTTTAATTTTTCTTATAATATAACAAATTTGAGTTTGTATGATACTAAGGGGGTTGTTTTTTTTTTTTTTAAACTTCTTAATGGCTCTTAAGTCTGAATCGTTCAGACCTTTTTACAAACTATCTCTTATTAATCATAACTAAAATAAGATTTCAGACTTTAGACCTCTTAAAAAACAAACGACGCCTAAAAATGTCTAAATATTTTAATATATTATTTTATAGTACTTAAATTTATAGAAACAAATAATAAAGGGTAATATCTAAAAGTTTTACAATAATTTTACAGAACCATTTTAGATACCTTAACAAGTTTTTAAAATATTTTTATTTTTAAAATAAAGTGTTGTATTAACTATTTTAAAACAATTTTGATAAATGTCATACAAACAAATCTTTTTATAGTACACTTGTTTTTGTAAGACATTTTTTCAAATAATGGCATGTAAAAAATTAATATGATGTTTTATTTCAAGAGTATACTAAAAGTTTGTTATACCAAAAGATATTATATAAACTTATTGTAATACTTTTAAATATTATGTTTTGTTATTTGTTCTTATTAACCTAAGTTCTATAATGTAGTTTATTAAGACACTAAAAAGGTCCGTTTGTTTTGTAGGAATTAAATGGAATGGATTGCATTTCATATAGGGATTTAGATTTGGATTTGAGAGGATTTGGAATCCTTTTATGTGTTTGGTTTGTAGGATTGAATGGATTTGAATTTCATTATTTATAAAAAAGTCATTAAAAATATAAAAATAATTAAATTACCTTTTATTTAACTGATTATTAGAAACAAGTGTTTTTAACATATTTTTAAACATTATTATATAAATCATACGAAATCCCTTGAAATCCTAGCCATCCTATTGGGATTTTAAAATCCCATGTTAGAGCATCTCCAATGGAGGTTCTTATAAGAACATCTTTTTTGTACTTTTTGGTACCACATCATTTCCACCTCATCAAATTAAAAATTCACAAAAAAACCCACAGTGGTAGTTCTTATAAGAACCTCTTTTTGTGGGTTCCATACATTTTTTTCAACTTCAATAATAATTATTATTTATAAATGAATATTTGATTTCAATAAATTTTTTGATATTTTATCATAATTTACATAATAATTTATTAAATGTTAAATTATAATATCAAAATAATTATATAATAATTTATTAAATATCAACGTTGATATTATAAAATGATTATATATATATATATATATTAATATTATACACACATATACGATTATATATATATATATATATATATATATATTAAAATTAACTAAAACATAAACATAAATTTTTATTACGATCATAAAAGTGCAATATAACAAACATATTAATCTTAATAAGTAAATAGATCACTCGTAATCACGATTGAGCCAAATATGTTCAACCAAGTCAGCACGAAGTTGATGATGCATTTCATTTGATCACATCTCAGAATTTCGTTGAAGATATTCTTGGAATTCGTGGGTGGAGCCTTGAAATACTTGTGTAGAGTTATTTGTTTCATCGTCGACCCAATTAATCAACACGTCACCCTCGTCCTCGACAATCATATTATACAAAATTATGTATGTATGCATGATGTTCCTTAACTGTTCTTTATACCACATTCGTGACGGTCCTTTGATAATAGACCAACGAGATTGAAGCACTCCAAATGCACGCTCAACATCTTTTCTTGCACTCTCTTGTCGTTGCTTAAACAATTTTCTTTTTGCATCTTGTGGGCAAGGAAAACTCTTCACAAACGTCGCCCATTCTGGATATATACCATCAGTAAGATAATATCCCTTCATATAGTGCGTACCGTTTATATTGAAATCAACTGGTGGTGCCTCCCCTCGTAAGACATTATTAAATAAATTTGGTTCGTTGAGTACGTTGATATCATTACATGATCCTGCGATCCCAAAGAATGCATGTCATATCCACAAGTCTACAGATGCAACTGCTTCAAGTATAATTGTTGGGGACCCATGATCACCGCGAGTGAACTGACCTTTCCAAGCAACAGGACAATTTTTTCATTCCCAGTGCATAAAATCAAGACTACCCAACATACCTGGAAATCCATGTCTTTGTTCATGCATTTGAAGCAATCGTTGGATGTCGGTAGTATTTGGTTTTCTCATGTACTGTTTACCAAATATTTGTATCATGCCTTATATCATTTATATATATATATATAGAGGAAAGTTCAAATGAAAACTCATTTTTCATTGTACACGTGAGGACAAATCTCAGTCACTCGATCTCTTTTGATCCAACAACTCATATTAAATAGAGTTTTTTAATTATAAAATGTTTAGAGGACAAATCTCAGTCACTCGATCTTCTTTTGACCCCTCTCCCCTCAATCACTCAGGGAATACTTCTTGGGTAGGAAACACTGGTTATTGCGAATCCATGGAAGTTCTGTTAAGCTCACACTAAATCCCATGTATTTTCCTAAAAGAACATATTGTTCAACAGCCTTTTGTTACTTGTAAGCACAAAGGAATAAACATGAAGAATAAAATTTTGGAGAAGTCAAAACATAAGATGTTTGACAATGCAATTCTCCCCCTCAAACTAAAAGAGGTTGGTATTTAAGCTCAAAAATCATTTAAAATCACACTTCACAATTCATGAAAATCTTTGAAGAATATGAAGTGGTTTGAACATTTAAGAAACCATTTTTCACAAGTGAAAGTTGTTCATCTTTCAACAAGTGATAGAGTGTAAGGATTAGAAAGATATACCTGTAAATCAGAATCCTTAACTCCCCCTGAAATGAATATTTTCAATGAAGTATCCTTGACAAAACTCAGATATCCTCCCCCTTGATACCTGTAAAAAGTCAATTAAATCAGAAAAGTATATCAGTAGAAATATTAATCATATAAGCTCCCCCTTAATATGTGCATAATCCTTAATCATGAAACAGAGTTCTGAATTACTAGGATTAAAGTAAATTCAGAAGTCAAACTCTTTGACATTGAAGTCTGAGTCCTAGACTGTATTGTCTAGAAGTCATGTTTTGACAATGAGGCAAGAGTCCTGATCTGTAGTAATCAGAAGTCATTGTTCTTTCTCCCCCTTAAACCTTGGGTGCCTGCAACACAAATTTAGCTTTTGGTACCCACTGGTATTTTGGTCCTAATGGGCTAGTTGCAATTCTAGTGGGAGATATGAAGTAAGAACCATACCAGTTATTTACATAGTATTTTCTTCTTAAAAAAAACATTTGAGCCACAGTAGGAACAACTAATTTTCTTTTGTGCTAATGATCAATTGATTGATTGTGTAAACCAGATCAGGTTTGCCAAAAGTTTTACCTTTTGAGGCATAGTTCCATTTTGCATTTGATGTATGCACAAATGATTCTTCTTTCTTCTTTTCCTCTGAAGATCCTTTAACTCTCCAGATCCAATTTTCTTTATCTCTCTCATCATCCCTTCTCCTGAAGCTTTTCTTTCGAGACTTGTTCTTCTTTAAGTTACCTGAACCATCAACATTTTTGTCATAGAAAAGGTTAGAAGAACGAATCTGATCAGTAGATTTAGAAGTAAGACTATCATCTGAATCACAGAAAGAATTATAGAAAACATTTGAAACATGTGAACTTGAAGCCCTTGTGAGTGATCAATCTGAATCAGTTTGATCATCTCTTGGTGATTGAGCTATTGACTCTGGCGTCTTGTGCTCAGTCAGCTTCACCTTGAATACGATCTCTTCAAGTTCCTTTATCTTTGAAGACAATGTGTTTCTTTCCTTTGTAATCAGATCAAACTTCTTATGCAACTCAGATTTTGCATTCTTCTCCTTCAAGATGTTTGTTGATAGCTCAGATAGCTTTCCTGTCAGCTTAGCTATCTCAGTCTCTAGATCTTTCTTTTCTTTAGAAAAGTCTTTATTTACATCCTTCAGCTCAACTGTCTTCTTCTCTTTCTCAACCTTTTCTCTTTCAATAATGATAACCTTCTCAAAGTCTGAAACTTGTTGAGAAAACTTAACACATCTAAGATCTAATGATTTCTTCTCTTCAAAGGCTTTTCTGGAGAAATCAGAGAATTTCTTAGCAAATTCTTTTCTTTCTTTCTCAATCTTCAACATTTCATCTTGAACTTTTGTATTGTCTTTGTCTTGGGTTGCCTTTTCTTTCAGCATATCAATCTCAACCTCAAGACTGAAGACTTTATCTTTCAGTTTATCTCTTTCCGCAAAGACTTGAGAATTTATCTTTCTCAGTCCATTACTAGTATCACTTGCAACACTTGCTCTCCTTCTAAGCTCCTCAAGCTCTCTTTGCATTGAATCCTTCTTTGACCATGTAGAGCTTGAGTTAAGACTTTTTACTTTAGCTTGAAGATTTGAGATTTCTTTCTCTTTAGACTCAATAATTCCTACAAAATTAATCTTTGAGTTAGAGATACATTCTGAGCAAACAAAGTCTTTCTTTAGGCATTTATCATCTTGCAACTTATTTATTTGATCAAGAAGAGATGAGTTCCGAATTTTCAGATCTTTATTTTCAGCTTCTAGAGCTGGAATCTCTGGCATATATGCTAAAGCACAATCTCTCTTGGTTAGCACTGTATTTCCCTTCTCGTCTATGTACGGCATGACGAAATCTGTACCACTTAAATCAACTAGATGAGATCGTTAGAATCAAGAGTAGGATAAAGACTACACTTAAAAATTTTCAGAAATTTTTTTCCCAAAAATAATTAAATGCAGTACTGCACAATATAATTTTCAGATAAATTAATCAAAGAATCTGGCGCAAAAATCGGATATATGCTAAGGACAGTGGTGTAAAAGGACAGTTCGCGCGAGATACAGTTCGCGCAAAGTGTGGTTTGTGCTAGCCGCGGGTGGCGCAAAACAGAGGTTCGCGTGAGATGTGGGTCGCGCAAAGTGAGGTTTGCGCGAGCCTCGGGTGGCGTAAAGTGTGGTTTCTCGCGAGTAGGCACTGGCGCAAAGTAGGGTGTGACCGGTAACTTTCTTCGACCGGGATGTTGTCCGACCGGTAACTTGCTCGACCGGACTATTGCATGACCGGGTGTCTTACAGGAGAGGTCGACCGGTAAGCTGTATGGAGCGGTACACGCGACAGGGACCGGAATCGGTATGGATCGACCGATAAAGTGATTTGACCGGTAAACTGTCGACCGGATAAGGTGTCGACCGATATGCTTCCTTCGACCGATATAGACTAAGGTAATTCAACCGGTAAGCGACTGAGACCGGAACCGATATGGACCGGTAGTGGGTATTCAACCGGGAATGAGTTTAGATCGGTATTCCTTGCGACCGTTATGGAATGTGTGTTAACCGGTCGACCGAACTATTGTAGTGACCGATATTAATATGGATCGATACGATGTAATGACCGGGAACCAGACTCGATGAATAACGACCGGTATGTTCTTGAAGGTCGACCCAGAACGATGAATGACAGTCCAAAAAACACACCAATTGCAGAAATTCAATATAAAAAACGAACTTTTATACCCACTAGCATGTATCGATCAATACTCGAATGAACTTAATGATCAAAATCAATTTTTAAGAAGTCAATTTGAAGAACA
The DNA here is from genome assembly GCA_023525745.1 of Arctium lappa. Taxonomy (NCBI): domain Eukaryota; kingdom Viridiplantae; phylum Streptophyta; class Magnoliopsida; order Asterales; family Asteraceae; genus Arctium; species Arctium lappa. The sequence continues at coordinate 19,232,954 of CM042051.1, read as the reverse complement.
CAATATCGATATTTATGCGAACCCAGATAACAGCCAAAATCAGAAAATCAATCAATTGATGATTTACAATGCAATTAATCAATCAGATGATATTCATTAGCATAAAAAACATCTAATATCAAACCAATCTTACGCATAAAAACTCATTAAATCAAGAAATTGATTTTCACTTGAAGAACCCAGATAAGTCGATGAACACAGAGTAAAATCGATGAACACAATTTATAATCCAATTAACTTGATTCTTTAGGCTCTGATACCACTTGTTAAACCCAGATACTCTAGTTTATAATTAACACAGAACATAATATAGATCAAGAGATATAAAGATTAGAATAACATACCAATCCCTTGAATATTCAATGAAAACCTTGTGTGTTCTTGATACCTTGAATGTAGAATTACAGAGAAAACGTACGGCTACTATTTAGAAAATTAGCAGAGGTAAAACCTAAAACTAATTAATCAAAACTATAAATACCTAGGCCATATGGGCTTTAAGGTTAATGCTTAATGGGCTTGAGATATGAGCCTCATTTACAACTTATTACAATTTAAACCCCAAACTTTAACTATCAAATAAATACAGTTTAGACCCTCTAATTTAACTTTAATCTTGAATACAATTATTTGATCCATCAGCCTCTTTTATATCAAGCGGCTCATCTTTCCCTACATGCAAAGCAAACTCCAGCTGATCTGTAAAACTCATGTTAGCAAAATCTCAATCTCCATACCTGTTAGGCGGACGAATAGTTCTTTGACTATGCCTGGTAGGCGCAATAACTGGGATTGTATCGCCATCTTCTCCACCATCATTCAGAATCTCTTCTTCAGAATCACTAGTAGAAGTCACTGGCGGAATGACTTCTTCAACATTATTGGGTGATTCTGAGCTAATATCAGGAGTGGATGAACTGGAAATATAAGGACTGTCTACTTTCTCCACATCATCGGCAGTAGGAGCAACAGTAGTAACGACTTCCGGATCTTGAGAGGACTGAGGATTCTGTGACTTCAACATGACTGATTCATTAAACGTGACATGTCGAGCATGAATCACTTTATGAGTCAAGGGGTTCCAGATTCGGTAAACCTTGATACCATCTGTATAGCCGAGCAAGAATCCTTTGGTGGCTTTAGGATTCAGCTTGCCCTGGCCTGAAACATGAAAATAAACAGGACAACCAAATACACGTATGTATTTCAGACAGATGTTTCTTTTACCTCTCCAAGCCTCTTCTGGAATCTTTCCCCCGATGGACGAACAAGGTAACCTATTAATAATGTGCACCGCGGTGTAAAGTGCTTCGGCCCAGAAAGATTTGGGGAAGCCCGATGTCGACAACATACATCGGACCTTCTCAAGCAAATTCCTATTCATCCGCTCTGCAACCCCATTAGATTGAGGGTCGCCTGGTGTGGTGTAGTGACGGTGGATGCCTTTACGCAAACAAAAGTCTTTGAAGTTACCATTAGTAAATTCTACACCGTTATCAGATCTCAGCACTTTCAACTTCTTGCCAGTCTCGACCTTTACTCGTGCCAACCAAGTCTTGAACGTATCAAAGACATCTGACTTTAACTTCAACACATACACCCAAAGCTTATGTGAGAAATCATCAATAAACGAAACAAAGTATTTACCTCCACTGAGGGATGGAGTACTGGATGGTCTCCAGACGTCTGTATGAACATAATCGAGGATTCCTTTAGTGTTGTGTTTTCCAACACCAAAAGAAACACGCGTCTGCTTTCCTTTGACACATCCTGAACAAAACTCTAGGCTGGAAGGTACAACTAGCGACCTTAATGAGTTTTCGCTTGCGCAAAATCTCCAAATTCTTCTCGGATGTGTGGCCCAAACGAAGATGCCATAAGCGAGCAACATCGAGATTATGAGAAATATCAGCCACACACGATTCAAAAGAAATAGTTTCGCCAATCAAATGGAAAAGATTATTTTCCGCCCGTTCGCCATTCACACAATGATACTCCCTCGGGAGATGCGCAAACTCCCGTCGTCAATCCGAATCTTGCAACCCAGTTTGGACAGTTGTCCAACAGAGATCAAGGAACGAGTCATGGATGGAACAAACTTGACATTATTCAATGTCCGAATACACCCATCGAACATCTTGATCTGCACAGTACCGATACCCTTAGTAACACACGAAGTACTGTTTCCCTTAAAAATACTGTTACCTTCAATTTTTTCAAAGGTAGAGAAACAGTCCCGGAATGGTGTCATATGGCAAGATGTCGTGGTATCTAACACCCATCGCTGTCACCTTGCGGTGGTGTAACTGTGGCAGAGAAGCCATTTTGCTCCTCTTCGGCTGCAACAGCTGATGATTCGGCGTTGTCTTTGTCTTTGTTTTTAAGACTCGGACAATCTTTCACCCAATGACCTGGCTTGTGGCAATAGTTACAGTTGCCACGTGTCTTTGATTTCCCACGAGAGCCAGGCCGATGGGACTGAGAGCGCCCACGATTTCTTCCTCTTGAAGACTGTTGATCATCTCGACCTCTGTCAGCAAATAGGCCTTGACTGCAATTGTTCTCCCTGGGATTGTTACCGATCCTCATTTGAATTATTTGATCTTCAGAAATCATTCTTGTTTTCACATCAAACAATGAAAGAGTTTCTCTTCCATATATAAAACTGTTAGTGAATTGGGAATATTTCTCGGGAAGTGAATACAATAGGATCATAGCAAGTGTTTCTTCATCTTTAGCAAGAAGCGCATCCGTTGCCTTCAACTTCATAATGATATCTTCAAATTCGGTCATGTGAGCTTTAATGGTTGTGCCTTCCTTCATTTTGAAGAAGAGACACGATCGCATCAGTAACAATCTGTTGGTCAAAGTTTTCTTGAGATATAAATTCTCAAGCATGCTCCAAATACCTGCAGCTGTCTTTTCAGACACAATCTCAGATATAACATTTTCTCCCATAGCCATCTGCAAAGTAGTAAATGCCCATGCTTCCATTTCTTTAGCCTTAAGGTCAAACATATTAGGGTCTAACTCGTCTTTAGCAAAAACTACGGGATGAACTCCATTTTTCCTAAGTGCAGCAGATGTTGTGAACTGCCATTTACCAAAGTCACCGTCCCCATTCCAAGTCTGTATACGAATCCCAGCCCCGGACAAATTAAATATACCTTCTTGGTACGGTTTTTGGGACTGGTTTGAGGAACCGACACCAAATGGATTTTCTACGTCAGCCATAGAGAAAAAAATGTGCAAACTGGTTTATGTATATTTTCTACAAAAAAACCCAAATCTAGATCCGAAGCTCTGATACCAATTGTTAGGTAAAAATGTGTCTCGCAAATGCAAAAACTACCGAATTGATTTCTAAGGTCCCAAACGAGTAGAAATTCAAGTGCACAATTAACCCAACAACAAATGCGGATAACAATAATCTAGATGTTCAACAATAATTCTCTAACGTAGAAAAATAAACCCACGAAATGTAGATAACAATAAATACGTTATTATCTATAATTATAGCAAGTTCGAAACAAATAACACCGTGATTTAACGTGGTTCCACTATCGGTTTTTGATAGTGTACATCCACCAAAGAGAGAGAGCAAACATATTATTATCAACCAAGGAGATTACAAAGTGCTTGTATAAGGATCTTGAGATCCACGATCACCTAACAAAATTTCACGAACACCACCGAATATTAAGAACACTCTCGACCTCACATAAACTAAATATATCGAAATGATATATTAGGGAGAATATTATAGTGTTAACTAGTGAAAGTTAAGAGAAAGGGGATAAAGAAAATGGTTGGAAAGGAGGGGGTATTTATAGGATGAAAGAGGAGTAGGGACCAAGTCTTATGAGTGGTGACCAAGTATGAAGTTGGCAAGCTTGGAGGCCAAGCTTGGCATTTCCATCACATGTGTATCATCTAAATATAATATAAAATAAATATTGTAACAATATATATATTGTATGGGTTGGATTTCAATTGATGTTAGTGTGAGAAGCGTGAGAAATGGTTATCAACCGTTGGATGAGAAATTGATGCACATTAGGATGAGATGGACCGTGATAAGATGCATCGAGCTGCACTGGATCAATTCTCTTCTAAGCCGTAATTAATGGGAGATCATTTGATTAAAACATAAAGTTATCAACGGTTCATATCAACTTCTCACGCTTCGCCTATATTGTAATAGTTTTAAATAATTAAGACACTGAAACATTTTTGATGTTCTATAAATCAATTTTATTGTGATGTTAATTAATCAAATAATCGACTAGTATAATACACTTTTGGTGCGTAGTTTAGTTGTCAAATGTGTGAGACGACTTTTTCCAAATACAAGACAGAGCATCGGAATGCAGGTACGATCTCCCTGAGATAAATCTATTACTCCCTCTCTTATTAGAGGTAAAATTGTCATTTCTAAAACTGTATAACCCTATCATGTTGTCATTCACAAAATAAACATACATTGTAATAAATCACAATATTTTTAGTTTTGTATAAAGTTTAAAATAAACCAAAATTCATGAACAAGGTAATATTGGAATCAGATTCCATATCCAATGGTAAGGGGCCGTTTGTTTTTTTTTAAAACCTTTTAGTGGCTCTTAAATCTGAAACGGTATTTAGACTTTTTTTTTTCCAGTTTTAAGAACCTCGTAACTCTTAAATACATCTGAAATAAGAAGTGGTGACCTAACTTCTTAAAATCTCTTATCGCCGCTTCAATTCATATGCTCTCCATTCTTTCAATATGCCTCCCAACGTTACAAAAACAAATAGTACTCTTATTGATTTAGATTTCGGACTTCATCACCACTGCTTATTAAAAAGGTGAAAGTGAAATAAGACTGAAGACTTGAGATCTCTTAAGATTATAAAAAAGAATTAATTAGTGGGAGAGTGTGAGGGAAGAGAAACATCGAAGATAATACGATGCAGTTGTGGGAACAAGAACTTGATGCAGATGAGAGCCTTTATGAACCTTGGTTCAGCAATGGAGGTTGCCCCCTTGCATACTCCATCCACAATGGCTCTCGCACATGGCTTCGCCCCCATTGAAGGATATACAGCTCCCATATCCTATAGTATAATTAATCCCTTTATTAATTAACAATGCCATTTTTTGTAAATATTTATGATAAATAATGTGAGACAATATCATGAATATTCATAAAATAGGTTTTTTTAGATAATTTGATGAAAGTTAAATAAATAAATAAATAAATTACTTACGTTTTTTAGACGAATACCAACACCGTTGGTTGAATACTTGGCCGTAATGAAGTCTGTTTGTATGAAGCCAAGTGTCAAGATTGTTATAGTGATAGTTGGAGACACTTCGAATCTGAGGGAATCGTAGAAGCTTATCAATGCTGCTTTACTTGCCTGAAAATCAATCAATCCACAACCTCATATTATATATACAGTTATATATGATTAAGCATTTGTATAATCATATATAATTTTGAAACTTCTGATCAACTTCTCGTTTAATAATCCATACATATATACACACACAAAAAATGAAACTCGTAGCAGTTTAATTTACATTGTAGAAGCCGCCTTTGGTAGGTTCAACAATCCGGCGGATGAGGCATTAACGATGATCTTGCCTTTGGTTTTCTTGAGGTGTGGGATCGCAAATTGAGTTGGATAAACCGATCCCCAGAAGTTTATATCCTGCATATTTATATATATAATCCTACATTAATCGATCCATTGAATCATGTTCACTACAAGAAACAGGAGTTATAGAGACGACTTTAATTTGTGTGTCTAGTAATTAAAGGATCGATCATATATACCATTACAGGTGCGAATTTGGTGACATCAATGTCTATCGAATAAAAGGGTCCGATTCCTGCATTCGCTACCAGATGATCCACTGCCAAAGGATCGTTCCATATAATTCATAAAAGTGTGGGTCAAAAAAATTAAAAACAAGTACTTGAATTTGTAGAGTATAGATATACACCGTTACTCACAACGACCAAAATGTGTAACGGTGTCATCCACGAACATCCTACACTCGTCGACCTTCGACACATCCGCAAACATAAAAAGAACACGAGCTCTTTCCGCCACTTCCTCGAGTCGAGAATGAGCTTCTTTTATCGCTATAATCGCTAGACAAGCACCTCTTTTCTCATATTCGTATGCCATCAGCTGCCATTTTGTAATAAATTAAACAAAGTTAATTAACCGTCTTTTCTTTACTAATTAATTATTTAATTAAAAGATATATGCATCATGAATTCACGATTTAAAGCTTACGAACCTCTCCAAGTCCGGATGAAGCACCGTGATCAAAACGACTTTTCCGGCCATGTTTTCGGTTGGCTGGAAACATGATCGGAGGGTGGTGATGAGCTCCCATGTGAAAAGCAACGGAGAAAAAACTAGCGAAAGTAGAATGGAAAAGTAGAAGAAAAGTTCATCTGTGTACTTGTTATTGAAGAGAAATTCATACATGGCGGCTACACACAAAGTATCAGAAGATTTTATGTTGTTTAATATTAATTACAACAAATAATTGGAAAGATTGCATTCATATAAATAGCCGTCCGTCCCTCTACGTTTATGTTGGGTCAATGTCTAGCCTTATAATGGTCAACAAAATGGTCATCGATAGACCGACAAAAACTGACACGACACGCTAATTCGACACGAACTAGATACGAAATAAATGGGTTTGGGTAATACATTTTAACACGTTTAAGTAAACGGGTTGACACGACAAAACACGAAAATTAAACGGGTAATGTCAGGGTCAAAAATTTCAACTCGAAAATGACCCAATGTTTTTTGTTCGTATTATTCTCGTTTTCTCACAATTTTTTATAGGTTGGTATGATTTAATTGCAAAACAGTTGCTACCATAAAATATGTTTATTAACAAGATAGCAAAAAAAATAATCGTAAAAGTGCCGAGTTTCCAAATCCATATATATACAGGGCAGGTTCACGGTAAAACCTCAAAAAACGGGAAAACTGAAGAACAACCTAGTAATCTTTTATCTGGACGGTATGCACTTGTGCGTACAAGTAATTTGTAACATGCACAAGTGTATAATGTACTTTTGCATAAGAAAACATAATTATTACCTGTATGCACATGTCGTCCAGATAAAATGCTACCAAAGTGTTCTTCAGTTTTCGTTTTTTTGAGGTTTTTCCTGAACCTCCGTCTATATATATATAGAGAGAGAGTTTTGTCTAGGTGTGTACGCGTGCGTTGCAGCGCGATACATTTCGACTATAAAACTGAGAACTCGATACATTTCCACTTAAACAATAAATCATCAACAAACCAGGTCTTTCTAAGACGATGTATCCATGAAAAAGTTACAAACCTTCATAGTGTTGGTCTTTTGGGTAACCCGTACTTCCAAGTAATTTTTTTTTCAAAATAACTAAAAATTACAAAATCTTTGTTGAATCATGCCATTCTGCATGAAAAAGGCCCTTTGATGTTTGTAAACACGTGAAGAAGACACAAAATCTAAATTTATCTGCATCGTAATACAAGAGAAAATAAAATAAAGGAACATATTAGTTACGAGTGTAGTCACTTGAGATAGGTATACCAATTGTAATGTATAGTAAGCTTTGTCTTATAAATGGGCATTGCCTACAACACATGAACTTATATATATCTTTGTTGATTTATGCTTGTGAATTCTTTGGCATTGCAGATGCAATTAAGTAGATAAGTAAAAAAAATGTCATAAAGAAATCTGGGTGTTGCTTTGCTATTTCTTATTAGCAGATAAAAAAATTAGCCTCCAAACTAAAATTGTAATAAAGAAATATGGTATTCTTGACAACCTCATTTCTGAGTAGTTGATAATTGTCTCATAGGGGTTATTACTTATTATGTAATTATAAGAAAAAAATGAAGATGTGTGAAGAGAGAGCATTTTACTATCATCTCCAAGCAATAACTTATTAAAGTTTTCCACCTCATTGGTACACACCTTTTCATTATCAACAGAGCCTCCATAAACTTGTAACCCTCACCAACTCTTTTTATGGTCTTGTTGCCACCAGCAAGATCCTTATCATCACAAGACTCAATATGTGAATCCCTTTATGAAAGCAAAAACCACAAGAGACAATGAAGCATAAAGAGCTTTGATAAAGCACATACCTTTCTATACAAGCATCACATGAGGTATAATGGAAGACCAAGAAAAGAATAACCGGTTCTTATGTCTCCTTTCATGATGCATATATCCGATCGAATGTTGCTTCTCTCACAACAAAATAGTTCCTGGAAATAGATACGAAGTAAATTTATCAAGAAAATTTGTCAAACAAAACAAACTCCCAAAAGATAAAATGAAAACATATATCAAATTCAAACCAACATACAAACATGAAACAACACCACAATCAGGAACCCAAAATCCCCATAAATTATAAATCAAATATGCTCCGTCTTTGTTTAGCTTGGAGACCAAAAAACAGTTATAGATGGAAGCCAAAGATGCCCTTTTGAGTATGTTATAAATGACCTTCAATCAAGTGAAAGAGTATAAACCTTCAAAATGAAACTCAAGAGAGATCCAATGAACAATAGAAACATGTCCAAACTCCAATTCGTTATCTATCACTCTAGGAGAGACAACAGCTGGATATTTATGTATCACTCATCAGTCCATTTGTGTGGAGCTGATGCGACTATTTTGCGTTGGGTGTCGGTGTTTTTTCGGGCTGTTTTTTCTTCCTTTTGATCCTCGTAAACGGTTTTATTTTTATGTTTTTATACATTGGGTATCGATTTCGTTCGGTGCCCTGTTTTGTTAAGCCTATGTACTGTTTATGGTTCGATTTCGTAATAAAATTGATCATGTGTTGCTGATTCAAAAAAAACTGGATATGTATGGTGGATTGATTTATCCCTTCTTAAAGATAAAAGCCAAGGTCGTAGTTCACATTGCTAGATTTGCCAATCGGATAGAATTCTTCTAAACCAACTGCAACAACCGATAAGTCAAGTAACCAAGCAGGGTATATGCCAAGGTAACCAAGAAGCATTTGCAAAGTGGTTCTAATTCATCACTATTTTAGCAGCCAAATGGTACATGTTGGGAAATTTGAGTTCAAAAGTGAAAATAAACATTTCCTATTTGAAAGTAAAAACAACTTACAAAAGTCTAACAATGGAAGAAAAACAACTTACAAAAGTCTATAACAATGCTAAAATCCATTCAGCATTTCAGTCACCAACTAACCATAACATACTTTCTCTATCAGTTCTTGACTCACGATAGCGCTTTCAGGTTGCAAGAACCATTCCATTCATATGATGCTGCTAACTGTTGGTTAATGCAAAAACAACATAAATTATCGATCAATGCAAGATAATAATAAAAACACCTATCAATATATGAAGTGGGTTTGCACAAAAGATTCAAGAACCAAGAATACGAACGTTTTTTTCGAGAGAGAAAAATATGTAAAACATTAGCTTTTTACCTTAATGTTATTGAGTTCTTCCCAAGTATTTTGTTTCGAGGAATCTTGAATCGAAATAAGATGTTGTCATGTTTGGAAGTTACTAAATGGAAAAAGAAAGTTGTAAAAAGGTTAGGGTTTTCGTACGCTACCTCATGGCTCAAGTCAGAACATGGAAACTGCAATGCAATGTTATGAAAAAGCTTGGATGCAATGTTTGAAGAAGCTTGCGATGCAATATGATAGAGAGAGAGGGGATGGATGCAAATGTAGAGACCTCTGCAAATGTTTTGCAACCTGAATAAGAAAAATAAAAGTTGGAAAGAATAAAGAGAGGCTTGAAGTTACTAAATGGGAAAAAGAAAGTTGTAAAAAGGGGAGGAAGAAAGCTTTAAAGAAGAAAGTGAACCTGAAAATTTCAATTTAGGTGGTGTAGTATTAAGAAGTTGTACACTATGCTTTGTTTGTTGTAATTCATAGTTTTTTGAATTTTATGCATAAAATGGTTGTACATTGTGCTTTATGACTTGTTTTTAAGAGTTTTGATGTATATGTATTATAAGGTAGTAATCTCTCTCTCTCTCTCTCTCTATATATATATATATATATTATAAGTTTTCTTTTTAATGTTTTAGATTTGGTTATAACTTATAAGTTTGAATTATTAAAAATTGGATTTCTAATGCTTTCATTTGAATTTTGGATTTGTACTTTTTTGTGAATTTTTGATTTTTAATTTTTAGTTTTAGAAATGTTAAACGGGTTAGGCAGGTCGTGTCGGGTTAGGGTTGGGATTTTCTGACCCGTTTATTAAACGGGTCGGGTTAAGGTTAGACGCTCTCAACCCGTTTAACTTTGAACCCGACACGACACGTTTGTCAGGTCTAGTCATCGACATATTTTTACAACAAATAGTAATAATCATATATAATATAAAAGAAGGGAAAATATTTAGAGAGATTCATCTCTACTATATTATTAAAATTCTAAAACAGTTGTACGGTCTTTGGAAAACCAATTTTTCCTCCCCCACGTTTCACTCCTATTAGGACTGAAAGTCATAGTACGTTGAAAGTTGTATAACGCATTTATAGAGTTTAATTGTTTTATTATTTAATGCGTTGTAAAAGCCTATATTGTTTATTAGGCTTGTTTGTTTGTTTTGGGCCTTGGGCCTTAGGGTTTAGGTTTGAGTATAAATAGATTGTTAAACCTAATTTAGGAGAACAAGAATTGGTCATTGTTAGGTTTACTAATCCTTATTGAAATTCTCTCTGTAAACCTTAAAACCTTTACTGATAAATCTAATCATATGATTAACAATTGTGATTGAATATCTATTGTTTATTGATTATTACTGTGATTGCACTGTTTCTGAGATCTACAACTCCCCTATTCAATTACATTAAAATTCAATGTTATATTTACCCTCTTTACAATTAGTTACTTAATTTACTTTATATCATTTGCTTTTTCATTTTTCATTTTACACCCTTCTTATGTTAACACAATAATCGTATATGAACAAAAATGCAATGAAAATATACGTTTCTTTTTTTTATAAATTATACTATTATAATTGTCTCGTCAATATCTTGAAAACGAGCCCAATATTGAATATTTTTTAATTTAACCATATTATAAAATATAATGAATATCTACGAATTAATTTTTTCTCTATCTATACGTTTTATTTTATTTTCACCGTTAACATATTAAAAATACATAATCGTAGATCAACTAAAATATATTAAAAATACGTTTCCTTCTTATTATTAATTATATTATTATAATTTTTTCATTAATAATTTTAATATAAACTAATTATTGAATATTTTTATGTGTAGCATAAATGTGTAGCATTATATATGTATATTATCTATATCTATATCTATCTATACTATAGAATAAAAATTCTATTTCAGTTTTTTTTCAAGAATACAACCCTTTAAGCAGAAAATTGAAACTTAATTTTCTTCTTCTTTTCCAAGTCTATATGACTTCTCTTTCCCCACGATCACCTGATTCTTCTCCTTCCCCACGATCCCAAATCAAACCCCATCAGGAACTGTAAGCGTCATGGCTCCGAAACTTTCTTTGCACAGGTTGAAGCGGCAATGACGGCTTTCTCAGGCCACCAGTCGGTTCTCCTTGTTCGGATTTGTCATCATCAGAAACGACCCAATCACCGACGTTATTTAAAGGAAGAGATGGTGAAGAAACATGATTCACATTCAACTGAGACAACAGCTCGTCCAGTCTCGGTATCTGATTCATATGATCCATTCCACCCTAACTTTGATGGGAGGAAAATTCGCCATTGAAGGAGACGAAGAGCTCGATCCATACGACGAAGTTGATTCCACCTTTGGAGAATCTGGCAAACCAGAATGCAATACATCATGCGCCAAACTCTTCACCATCTTCGATTTCGTGTAATTCTCTCTATGATCCTTTTGAATCTCCCCATATTTTGGTTCAAGTAGGTTATCAATAACGACGGAATCCGACAATCCTCTAGAGAGCAATCCGACACCGTTTAGTGCATCGACGAACCAGGTTTCCTATTTAGAATCATCGAGTAACCATCCCATTGAAGCAGTTGTTTCAGGTTTCAATAGAAAGAGGAACAAACACAATCACAATGGTTTTGACGATGGATTAGATGAATTCAATCGATTGTATTCGTCCACCATGTTATCAAGTAACGCCCCGAATTTTCGTTGTAATTTTTCCTATCGTTAGACTTCTAATCTTATTTATTGTTAAGTCTTAGTTTCTTTGCGTTTACCGTTAGTCGTTAGTACCGTGCTTTTGAACCAAGTTTGAATGCTTAAATTTGGGTTTTGGTTGTGTGGCAGAAGCTTGTGTGGGCTACGTCGCGGCTTGGAAGCTGCGACCAAAGTCGCGGGCGTGTCCTGATGGTTCTAAGTCAGATTTCTTTCCCTTTCTCCCCCTCCTTTCATTCATTACTTCAACCTACTCACTCCCAAAACACTCTCTACCTCCCTCTTCATTGAAGACCGATTCTAGGGTTTGTCTAAGGGGCATTTACTCTCATTTACTCCATTTTGGGTGCCATCAATCAAGTTTGGAAGCTAGGTTTTTGCATTGTCATCTCCATTGTCATCTTCTCCAAAGGAAAATCTAGGGTTTTGGGTTTTCTTAAAAAACCCACTTGGTGAGTTCATACTATCATTTTCTAAAACCTTATACATGTCAAAACTTATATTTTGAACTCCTATATATCTCCTTGTTTTGGATTTAAGTTTATTACATTTTTTACCTAACTTGAGTTTTGGGAGATTTTAGGGTTCCCAATCTTTTTCAACTAAACCAAAGGATTCCATCTTATATGAACTAAATGGAGTATTACTTGCATATTTATGTGAGTTACTCGAAGGAATGTATATAATCTCATTTTATGATTTTCATTCTTATCAGCAGTTAAACTTGGAAATGCATGTTGGAAATAAATGTTATTGGAATCTATATGTTTAGCTTTGGTTAGTCACAAATGAAATTGTGACAAGTCTAGACTACTACTAGTGGATACCTAGGTATTGAGTCGATTATATTTTGGGATGTTTTTCCCCTTTGTAGCTATGGATGCATTTGATCCTCGGAGGCCCTTTGGTACGGTTATGTGGGACCGGTTACTAGCCATGGATCATAATTTAGTTCTAGTGAACGAGTATGACTTGGTTTCCTCGGGTGCCCTCCCCCACATCTTAGTACGAACCGGCGTTGTTCGTGGTCATGGATTCCAAGTATTTAGCTCATAACTCGGATTGTGGCCTACTCTTTGTTCCGCTACAATCCTTGGTAAATCGGGTATCCCCTGTCATCGCAAGATGAGTTTTGAATCGAAAGGCCCTTATGTGGCAAATATTTCAATTGTAAAATAAATTTCTTTGAAAAGAATTCCTTTCGTTACAATTGTCAATATCTATTTATTTATATAGACCGTATGTTCTCACTAAGCTTTAAGCCTAAAACTTTTTCTCAAATGATATGTATAATATGTTCCTTTAGCGGTGGGTTGCCAAGGGCTTGAGTGACGAGCATGGTCTTGAGGCATTTTTGAGATGATTAGTACTGTATGTTGGGCATTGATTAAGTCCCTATATTTTGGTGATTATGGGTTGACAACCGATGTAATCTAGATAAAATATGTTTAGATTAGTTTGTTGTCGATTTATATATCCGTTCCCAGGTTTTTGTAAATGCCTATTACATTTGCCCTTCTTGGGTGGTTTATACCAAATACAAGCGTCATTTTGCCAAATTTTCGAATTTTATGTTACACTAATTTTTAGGGTGTTACAGTCTTCATCAGTGGTTACAAATACAAGAGAATCAAGGTCTTCACTTAGGAGTTGGTACTTGAGACTGAACTGGCGGCCATGGAGGAGACTACCGGAGAGTTGTGAACAGAGATATCGGCGAGAGATGTATGGCGATCAGTGACAACAATGCGGGTTTCACCTCCCATGTAGCAAAGGAATTTATTGTGAGCCCGCCATAGCTGCACATCATTTGTATTACTGTTAACCTATTGTTTTGCTTCGTTCCAATTTTAGTTTTTGTTTTCTGAAAATTTGGTTAATCATCACCATAATTTCTAAGACGACAGGGTTTTATATTATGGCTTCTTTTTGGTCATTTGCCAATACTATTAAAAGAGACCAACGTAAAATGGTTAGCATAGTCCGAGGGTGGTTCCTTGGAGAATATTGCGATATACAATTTATCATATTATGGAATAGAAATCTCCTCTCATCTGTTGACATTTGATGTAAATAATGTTCGCTATTGTGATCGAGACCATTGTTTCTCAAATTTATTTCCATGTTTCACAGTGTCATATGGTCAAATAATAGATGCATAACGAGGAGCTTCATTGTTTCGCCGTGCTTGCATAGAATGTCATGATGCAGGTGGAAACATAATACAACCAGTGAGTTTCTGCAAACAATACATCAAACATTATCTATCATCACTAAATTTAGTTTTGTTTTATATGAGAAAGTCCTAACAAGCTTATCACTTCTCATACCCTCATCTTTATATTATATTTCACGGTGCAAATCTCTTTCTAAAAGATCTGCAAAGGTAGCCAAAAGAGGATTACGATTTCCTTTTTCTATGACCTTTTTCGCCTATCTATTTAGCAATTGGATTATATATTCAATACTTTATTCATTGAATGATTTGTTGGCTTGCGTAAATGGTCTTGTACTTTTACGGAGATGGAATTGACACCAAAGAGGAAATATATCGCATAACATCTTATGGAAAGCGAAGAATACCGGTATGTTTCATCTTGAAAAGAAAGCACTGAAATAGAAGTTGACATTGGGGAACATACATTTTGCGGGTTATTTTGTTTCAATTTCATCATCCTTTTCTCTGGTCGATTTCATTTTTATGCTTCAATTTCATGTTTGTGAAAATTAAATTCTTCCTTTTTGATTATTTAAAGTATCTTGGAGCTTTTTGTCGGTCGATTTCATCTTTCTACTATTTCACGACAATCATGTAGTAGTTGTTACAATATTAGTTCTGAATTATTTTTGTCCATAAGATGTATCTGATTTGAAGATAGAGTTCAATGGAAGGGTTATTCAGAGGAAGTATATCTTGAATATTTTATTGTGGTGAATTAAATGGTCAACAAAACTTACAAAGATGTAGAATATAACAGTTATTGATTCATTAAAAGGAAAGTAACCAAATATTTATCTATGTTCTAGAAATTGGCAACGAGTCCCATCCATTTGGTCCACTGGTTTTCCATACACATGTGAGAAACATTTCTATGTAGCTATGGCTGCCATTTGGTCTAAGCATGTGTTAGTTTCAACTCGTCTAAAGTTACTAGCTGCTTGAACTTTAGATCATACAAGAAGATTGATGACCACTTATAACTTGATAATTATAAGCATTCTTACAACTCTATATATGCACGTGTATAAGAAATAAGTGTTTTTAGAAGATGGTAAGGATTGATTGATACAGAAAGGCAAAAGCCTTCGTGTTAAAATGGTTTTTAAAGAACAGAGTTTTGTACAGATAGGCAGAAAATTATTTGAGATTGTGATTCGATATCGAAAAATAGTAGGTTGGATTCATATTGCATTGATGCTTATTACTTAAAGTTTCAATTACCCGTACTCCCACCAATTGTAGAAACAAATATTTCAAATTAACAAAACCAATTTGGTGGATTATCGCACCTTCATGATCATTGTTGCATCAGGTCAAAAGAAGAGGACCAGATCAGATTTCTTAAGGCTTGATGTTTTGATGATTAGTGGTTTGATATAAAATTAACATTTTAGAGAAGTGAGTTCTATTTTGTCTGATATCATTTTGGTGAAGAAAATGTTTTGACGATTGGTCACATAGTAGAAACATTGTGTTTTAAAATTTGCACATTATGGTAATAAGTTGGTTTTATATGCCTGATGTTGTTTTGGTGAATATGATGTTTCGATGATCAGTGATTTGGTAGAAAATTAGCGTTTAGATTTGAACATTATAGTAGTAAGTTAATTCCATTTTGAGTGATAACATTTTGGTTATCAATGATTTAGTAGAAAAGCAGTGTTTTTAAATTTAAGCATTGTAGCAATATAAGTTAGTTTTGTTTTGATTAATATATTGTTCGTTAAGGTGTTCTGATGATCAGTGATTTTGTAGAACCGTAGAAATATAGAGTTCTTAAAGTTTTTTGCTTGTGGATTCATGGTGATCTTTGTTGAAATGGAAGTAATAACCTGGTCTAGACATTTGATTAGTGTGCTTGATAGATGGATGGATGAAGGGATGTTTGATATCCTAGATGTTAAGGGATATTGAAATTTGTTTATAACTCGAAGTATTTTCAATATTCAACGCATCATGCTTTTACATTTCAAATAATTGTTTGAAAAGTTTGATAATATAAAAATTTTGATGTTTATATACTATCGTTGATTTTTTATACGACATTTTATTATTTGTATTCAATTAATATGAAGTCAAAAACAAAGTCCTCAAATTATTTGAGATCTAATACACGGACTATTTCTTCAAATAAACTATACGCAATGATTGATTTTTATAAGCTTCAACCTTCGTATTTGTCATTTGGCTTTCATGATAATATTTACTTGCGAACAACCCATAATTTAAATGGTATAGAACATTCTACAAATAATCGTATTAATTTTTCAATCATAATTTACAAGAAAGTTTAACACTCGCGACGCATCGCGCACGGATACATGACTAGTTTAAAAAGAAAGAACTCAACTCATCTAAAATGTTGATTAAGATTATATAACCACCTTTTTAAACAACCACGTTTTTAAATCGAAAAACGGTAAAATATAATGAAATCAGAGCAAAATTAAGTACATAAAAAACGATCATTTTATTATCTTTAATTTGACATCCATTTTGTTATATATATTTTTTTTGTCCATCTTCCACGATTTTTTATTTAATGTTCTTCTTTAAGGGTGCGTTTGGTGCACTAGACATGACTAGAACATAACAAAACAAGGATCATTGTTCTACGTTTGTCAGAATTTTTATGTGGACCAGAGAGGAACAGAGTAGAACAAACTTATATTTTATTGGATATAATCTCAAAATAAAACATAACTTTCTTCTGAAAAATCAAATACGTCTCCTTTTTTTATGTTTTATTCATTATCTATATAAATTCTATTTATTGGATTTTATGTTATTTAAACTCACTTATATTGTTCTCAAAATATTATTTTTACATGGTTTCTATGTCTTGGTTAAGTTATGTAATTTACTAAATATTATTATAAAAAATATAAAAAAGGTATAAAAAATTGGAAACCGCATAGACTTTTATTTTAGTGACATTTTAATCTTCTGACGAAAACTTCGAATGACATATTTTGTTAGAAAAAAATATTTATTTCATTATAATTTAATAAATTACATAAATAAATCAAAATATAAGAAATATATAAACAACTCATTAGGGGTAAATTGGTTATTTTATCTATTCTGTTATGTGCAGTTCTGTCTTTCCAAATGCTGAACAATTGTTTTATCCTGTTCTATTTTATTCTATCATATTACGTCTGGATACCAAACGTACCCTTAATGTTACTTTTATAAAATAAATTTTAATTTAATACAAAACAGCGATATCAATGATAGACACCGGTGACCACTCATTAGTAAATTTGCTTGTGCCTTTAAAATAAAATCTTTCAATTCTTAATCTAGAAATCAACAAAAATATCTATTTTGGTTGATCAAATTTACCTCTTAGTCATTTATGTCCTATTTTTACTATTTTATCAATATCTTCATAAATATCCTCGTGCAACTTGCTAAGGGGCATTAATAAATTAAAAAAAAAATCATTTACGACAAGGCACTTCCACACATGAAAACCAAATAAAGAGGCTAGGAGATCAATCAATTTTCCGGTTGCCACAACGCATTTGCGGCCCTTGCATATCAACCCTAACTTGAACCACCAAATGCTCACTTCCCACCTCATACTTCTTTTTATTTATTTATTTTTTTTTTCTTTTTGGATGAAAGTGAAAGAAGAATATCTAAAAAGTAAATTTAGTCGGTCAAAATAACTATTTCTATTAATTTCCCTTATTAATCAACATTATTTACATCAAATATAACTTAAATTACATACAAAATCATTATATCACTTAATTTAACTCAAATGATAGTAGAAATAATCGGAAAGAATGCATTTATTTGGGTCAATAGTCAATACGGGATGTCATGAATTGGTCCACAAAATACTTCTCGTTGAAAAGGAATTTGATGTCACAATTTTTTATATTTAAGTTTGTATTTTATTTTATTTTGAAATTTACATGTGATTTTGTCGGGTTTTAGAACAATTAAATTATGGTAATTATATGCAGGGACGGAGCCAAAACTTTTTTCTAGGGGGTGCCTAAAAAAATGTAAGAAAATTCATGATGTCAAGGTTCTGAAACTTTTTTTTAGTATACTAGGCATATACCCGCGCGATGCAGCGGAATGTAAGTAAGAACGAACAATTAATGCTATTTTCTTATATACATTTCATCAATAATCAACCATGACCTAAAAATCACAACTTATGAAACCTAAAGTCATAAAGATATTCAATAATTAGTTTATATTACAATTATTGACGAAAAAAATTATAATGATATTATTTATAATAAGAATGAAACGTATTTTACGATTATGTATTTTTAACGTGCTAACGGTGGAAAAAAAATAAAACGTATGGACAGAAAAACAAATTATTTCGTAGATATTCATGATATTTAATAGTACGGTTAAATTAAAAAATATTCAATATTTGGCTCGTTTTGAAGATATTGAGGAGACGCTTATAATGATATAATTTGTAGAAAAATGAACGTATTTTTTCATTGCATTTTTGTTAATATATAATTATTTGTGTTAATATGTGTAAAATGAAAAAAATAAGGGATATAAAGTAAATTAAATAAGTAATTATAAGGGTGATAAATGTAACAATGTAAGGGTGGTAAATGTAATTGTACAAAAGTTTGTACAATAACCGTTTGTACAATAACCGTTTTAGTAGTATAGATAATTCGTATATATTCTGATATTTAATAGTATGGTTAAATTAAAAAATATTCAATATTGAGCTCGTTTTGAAGGTATTGACGAGACGATTATAATGGTATAATTTGTAAAAAAATGAACGTATTTTTTCATTGCATTTTTGTTCATATACGATTATTTATGTTAATATGATAACGGTGTAAAATGTAAAATGAAAAAGTAAGGGATACAAAATAAATTAAATAAGTAATTGTAAGGGTGATAAATGTAACATTATAAGGGTAGTAAATGTTATTGTATAAAAGATTAAGGGTGATAAATTTAATTGTACAATAGTTTGTACAATAACGGTATTAGACTTTTCATTATATAGTATAGATATGTTTTTAATAAATAGTTGTCCTAAATATAACTGTAAGAAATAATTGAAAAACATGAGTGGCCTAAACAACATAACTACATCTATATATATACAAACAAATAGAGCAAGCATTTGTTTGGTTTTGTTTTTGTGAAAGTGTCGATACTCGGAGAGGCAAAAAAAAGCATATTAAAAGGGTGAGGGGGTGCCCAGTTCGTTACATTTTAAGAATTGGACCTTAAAATTAATACACATAAAATAAAATTAAAATAATGAGGGGTGCCACTGCACCTTCTGGTGCTAAGGTGGCACCCATGATTATATGACGTTTATTTTTTTAATATATATTGATGTTTA
This sequence comes from Arctium lappa, assembly GCA_023525745.1. Taxonomy (NCBI): domain Eukaryota; kingdom Viridiplantae; phylum Streptophyta; class Magnoliopsida; order Asterales; family Asteraceae; genus Arctium; species Arctium lappa. Next base: position 19,213,165 of record CM042051.1, on the reverse strand, counting down.
CATAACTTGTATTTTTTTTCTTGTTAGCAAAATAAAATAAAAGAGAAGATGAATATTTTGGAACTTGGTTTATATGTGAGAAACATGTCCTACAAAGGAATTTCATGATAATTATACCTACTTCATAAAGATCAACCTTTTAGCATTAAGACTATATTTGACAAAGTAGTTGATAACTGATAAGTTAGTTTATAGCTGATAAGCTAGCTGATGCATACATCATGTTTAACAAAAACTAGCTGATAAGCTTATAAAATGACTAAAAATGATATCTTAAAAAAATAATCAATAACAATATTTTATAATATAATTAAAACAAATTTATAGTAATATAACATGTTAAATAATAGAAACAAGATAGTAAAGAAAAAATTAAAAAATATATATGTTAATTAAAAGAATTTAAAATTTCTTATTATATATATACTATCAATTTTGAATTTTTTAAAACTTGTTTTTATAAAAAAAATCTACGTTAACTTATCAATAAACTAGCTTATAAACTAAGGCGTCCTTTATAAAAAATAAGCTAGCTTATTAGTAAACTACTTGGAGTAGCAAATGAGAAGTTTTTTGTGACTTTTTTCAATTATACCCTTATTAATATTACTTATTATTTATTAATTGTTAATTATAAATAGCTTTTAATTATTAAAAATTAATAATTACTAATATTAATTAATATTAATAGAAAATTATTAATTAAAATTTAATATCATATTGATGTTAATTCTCAATTATTTAGAATTATAGTTAATCATATCAAAATTCTTTATATATCATTATTTTTTTAATATTAGTCAATATATTTCAGTTATTAATACTATTATTTTTTAATTATTATTCAATTATTTATTTCTATTCATATTATATTTAATGGTTTTTTAAATTCATAAATTAATGTGGATTTTTTCTAAAATTTGTTTAACATAATCAAAATTTATAGTATATATATAATAATAATTTTTAAATTCTTTTAATTAACATATTATATTTTTTTTACTATCTTGTTTGTATTAATTAACATATTATATTACCATAATTTGTTTTAACTGTATTATGAAAAATTATAATTGATGATTTTTTTCAAGATGTCCTTTTTGACAATTTTACATGCTTATCAGCTAGTTTTTACCAAACATGACTTATTCATCAACTAGCTTATCAAATAGTTTGCCAAATAACTTATAAGCTAGTTTATGTTCATTCAAACATGTACACAAAAAATAAACTCACTACAAGATTATTGTTTATTACCGACCAAGATTACCGAAAGATAATTACCGACGGATCACCGACGGAAATGTAAACTTTGCGACGGACACACTATCCGTCGGTAATCCGTCGGAAAATTTAATAATTTACCGACGGATTACCGACATATATTAATTAATTTTATTTTATTTTATTTTTATTTTTAAATCCGTCGGTAATCCGTCGGTAAATTTAATAATTTAATAAATATTTATTTTTTTCTGACGTCCATCGGTAATCCGTCGGTAAATTTAATAATTTAATAAATATTTATTTTTTCTTTGATCATGTATGTGTGTATATATATGTATATATGTATGTATGTACATGTACATATGTGTTCATGTATGTATATACACATTTACGTATGTGATCATGAATTAATATATATGTACACCATGTATAGTATGTATGTATCATGTACATGTGTAGTACGTGTATGTGATCATGTATGTATATACAAGTACGTATGTGATCATGTATAGTATGTATGTGATCATGTATGTGTGTGTGTATATATATATATATATATATGTATGTATGCATGTACATGTACATATGTGTTCATGTATCATGTATATACACATATACGTATGTGATCATGTATGTATATGTACACCATGTATAGTATGTATGTACATCATGTACATGTATAGTACGTGTATGTGATCATGTATGTATAATTGTATATACAAGTACGTATGTGATCATGTATGTATATACAAGTACGTATGTGATCATGTATAGTATGTATGTGATCATGAATGTATGTACATAAGTGTTCATGTATGTATATACAAATGTATGTATGTGATCATGAATGTATGTACAACATGTATAGTATGTATGTACATCATGTACATGTATAGTACATATGTGATCATGTATGTATGTACATGTGCATATGTGTTCATGTATGTATATACACATGTATGTATGTGATCATGTATGTAATATGTATGTGTGTACATATGTGATCATCCAGATTCGTTTAAAGCCCAACTAAATCCATTAAAGCCCAACCAGATTCGTTTAAAGGACAACTAGGTACGTTAAAGCCTAACTGGGTACGTTAAAGCCCAACTGGATTCATTAAAGCCCAACTGTGTACGTTGAAGCCCAATTGGATACGTTAAAGCCCAACTGGGAACGTTAAAGCCCCACTGAATCCATTAAAGCCCAACTGGTAACGTTAAAGCCCAACTAAATCCATTAAAGCCCAACCAGATCCATTAACGCCCAACCGGATTCGTTTAAAGGCCCAACCGGGTACGTTAAAACCTAACTGATCACATTTGGTCCCTGATCTAACCGGATTCGTTTAAAGCCCAGTTACTTCAGGGGTATTTTAGTCAATTTATATACAATTTGATAAATTCATTAATAATTTTAAATATAATTTGATAAACTAATTAATTAATAATTTATTTAATAATTATAGTTTTAAATATAATTTTAATTTAAAAACAATTTATTTAATAAAAAACAATTATCCGTCGGAAATCCGTCGGTAATCACCGACGAAAATTCCGTCGGAAAATCCGTCGGTGAATGTCCGAAAATTCTTAAAAAAAATAGCGGGTTGAAAGCCCTAATTTCATCATTTCGATCCCTCTCTCGTCTCTCACTCTGTCTCCCTCTCGTCTCCCTCTCACTCTCGATCATTCTCACTCTCACTCTCGTCTCCCTCTTAATCTCGATCCCACACCGGCGACCTCACCTCCACCGGCGACCTCCATCCCCTCCGGCGACGGCCATCCCCTCCAGCGACCTCCTGATTTGGGTATGAATCTGTGTGTGTATGTTTGTTTGTGTATGAATATATGTGTTTCAACAACTTATATATCAATTTCTATTTAAACCCATATATATCTTTATATCTTGATTTGTGTGTGTGTATGTATGAATCTGTGTGTGTGTGTGTGTGTGTGTGTTTGTTTGTTTGTGTATGAATATATGTGTTTCAACAACTTATATATCAATTTCTATTTAAACCCATATCTTTATATCTTTATTTATGTGTGTGTGTATGTATGAATCTGTGTGTGTGTGTATGTAATGAATATGTTGTGTTTTTTGTTAATGAATCTGTGTTTTTGTGTGTGTAGATTGAAATTGAGTGAAATTTGGTGCCGCTTCAGAGACATACACATACACACGATCTACTCCTGTCTTCTTGACGTGATTTAAGGTACGAAAATAATTTTAGACGTTATTCCTTAATTAATTTATGTTGTCATTTAATAGGAAAATTTGAGTATAGTAGTAATGGAATTATTTGATATTTGTTATGCTTGTAAACCCAAACCTTTTCGTTACGTTTGTTTCTCGTTATGTCTGTTTTTGGGATATATGACAACTATGGATAATTATAATTATGAGAGTTTATTGTAGATTGAAATTGATATGAGTATATTGTAGATTGAAATTGATATGGGTATATATTGTAGATTGAAATTGATATGAGTTTTTTTAGCTTATGAAAACCATTGTTATGAGCACGAATATATCAAATGTTTTGGTATGATTTGGTTTGATAAACTTGTGATATTAATTAGTTGGGTTGTCATTTATTGGACAAACATTAGGTTGATAAATGGAGACATTTGGTATGATTTAGGATTTGATTATACTTGATTTTATTTATTTATTTTAGTTGGGTTGCCAATTGTTGGGCAAACATTAGGTTGATATATGGAAATATTCATTTTATAGCCGTTGTGCTGCCAAAATTTTAAAAAACATATGTTTGACTTTCCAATAGTCAAACCATTACACTTAGAGTTTTAGAGTCATCCAAAACTCCTCTAAACCAATGGTTTGACTTTCAAGAAGGCAAACAATTATACATGTAGTGTTCAATAGACTTCTAACTTCATTGACACCTACGGTTTGACTTTTAAATAGTCAAACCATTACACGTAGGTTTTTTAAACTTTCCAAAACACCTTTCTTTGATTGTAACCTACGTTTTGACTTTCTAATAGTCAAACCATTACACTTAGAGTTTTAGAGTCATCCAAAACTCCTCTAAACCAATGGTTTGACTTTCAAGAAGGCAAACCATTATACATGTAGTGTTCAATAGACTTCTAACTTTATTGACACCTACGGTTTGACTTTTAATTAGTCAAACCATTACACATAGGGTTTTTAAACTTTCCAAAACACCTTTCTTTGATTGTAACCTACGTTTTGACTTTCCAATAGTCAAACCATTACACTTAGAGTTTTAGAGTCATCCAAAACTCCTCTAAACCAATGGTTTGACTTTCAAGAAGGCAAACCATTACATGTAGTGTTCAATAGACTTCCAACTTCATTGACACCTACGGTTTGACTTTTAAATAGTCAAACCATTACACGTAGGGTTTTTAAACTTTCCACAACACCTTTCTTTGATTGTAACCTACGTTTTGACTTTCCAATAGTCAAACCATTACACTTAGAGTTTTAGAGTCATCCAAAGCTCCTCTAAACCTACGGTGTGACTTTTCAATAGTCAAACCGTTACACCACCTCTATCTTGATTATGTCGATTAACTACTTCTTTCTTTGTTGTAGTGGTTGAATATGTCGACAGATAGAGGATGAATGTATAGAAAGAACGACAGTCGGGGGTTTCTTAGCGTCGACTATATTGTTGCAATGGACAGTTTTTTGGACTATGCATATGCCGATGAAAGGACTGTTGAAAGGAAACCTACACGTGATGGGATAGTCCTTCATATTAGATGCCCTTGTAAGAAGTGTCAAAACTTACACTATAAAGAAAGGACTGATGTGAGGCTGCATTTGATGAAACACGGTTTCATGCATGATTATACCACATGGTGGGCACATGGTGAAACTTATTACCATAATGAAGGGCATCAAGACGTGGGTCAATCTTCTACTCCGGTAGTAGATCATAATGAAGGTTATGTTGAAATGGTGAACGATCACATTTTACATGATGGCATGACATGGGAAGAAGAAACCCCTAATCCTTCTGCCCAAGGATTTTATGACATGTTACAAGCTGCTGACGAGCCACTATGGGACGTGTGTCCAAATTACTCGAAATTAGGAGCTGCAACGAGATTGTTGAATTGGAAGGCAGAATGTAATGTACCCGAGACGACTTATAACCGCAATGTTGCTATAATTAAAGAGATGTTACCCGAGGGTGATAAACTACCCGGCAACTTCTATGAGACGAAAAAGAGTTTGAAAAGGCTTGCTCTGCCAAAACAAAAGATCGACGCTTGCAAAAACCATTGCATGTTATTTTATAAGGATGATTCTGAGTTGACCCACTGCCGAGTGTGCAATGAATATCGTTTCAAGACAAGTGGTCGAAGCAAGGTCCCTAACTTAGTGATGACATACTTGCCGATTGTTCCTAGACTTCAAAGATTGTATATGTCAAAGAAGACGTCTAAAGAGATGACTTGGCACAAGGATCATCAGACAGAACCGGGTGTGATGGTACATCCAAGTGATGGTGCGGCTTGGAAGCATTTCGACATAGTACATCCTGACTTCGCTTCTGAGGTCCGGAATATGCGTCTTGGCTTATGCACCGACGGTTTCAACCCGAATAATTCAAATTTGAATCCGTATTCACTTTGGCCAGTGTTTCTTACCATCTACAATTTACCTCCTTGGTTGAGTTTGAAATATTCATACGTGAAACTTGCATTGGTCATTCCAGGTAGAAAGAGCCCCGGTCAAAGTTTGGATGTCTTTCTTAGGCCGCTAATAGATGATCTCAAGATGTTGTATACAGTGGGCGCTCTTACGTATGATGCTTATCGTAAAAATAATTTTGAGATGAGGGCTATACTTCTATGGACCGTCAGCGACTTCCCTGCCTATGCAATGTTGTCGGGTTGGAGCACGCACGACAAGCTAGCCTGCCCGTACTGCATGGGTACAGTCGATTCGTTTCAGTTAAGAAATGGAGGTAAATCTTATTGGTTTGACTGTCATCGGAGATGGTAACCTAGTGCACACCCCTTCCGACGTGATCGAACAGGGTTTCTGGATGGATTTAGAGTGTTATCCGGTCCACCACCCGAGTTAACCGGCGAAGAAATATGGGAACAGGTCTGTCATCTTCCAACTGTTTACGATGGGTCCCCGTTTCGATGGACCAATAGTAAAATTACCGGTTTCGGAATCACTCATAATTGGGTGAAGAGAAGCATCTTTTGGGAGCTGCCATATTGGAAGATGGGTAACTCATCATACAAGCAACTGGGTAAATGAGGACCTCGATCCCGTCCCTCTTGTCACTGGGGAGCTCAACTTAGTCGCCACAAATGACGAAGCTAGCGAGGAAGATGCATCAGATCACGAAGCTAGCGACGAGGAAGAATAATTTGAAGATATGGATGATGATGAAGATAACGAAGACGAACTTATGTTATCTGATCACTCGTCTGATAACTAGTGTGTCTTTCATATGTAGATATTTTCGTGTTAAACATTCTATATTTTCGTGTTAAACATTCTCTATTTTTGGGTCTTATGATTTATGTACACTTATATCATTTTGTGTTAACCATTCTCTATTTTTAGATGTCTGGACACCCTTTTAGGGGTAGTAGGGGTAGTAAGAGTGGTAGGGGTAGGGGCAGTAGCAGCTCCGCTGGGTGTGGTGATCCCCAGGCCGATGAGTTCACCGGCGACGGCCTAGATCAGATCCAGTCTGATGACAGAGCAGCGGGCTCGAGGGTTAGAGGCCCGAATGTGGCATCACAAACGCCCCAGCCTATTCAGCGACCGCCACTTTTGTTGTCTGATGCGGGCAGGTAAGTAGATGTGATCTATTATTTATTCTAGTACATAATAAACCGATCCTAATGTTTTTTATGTTGTATATTTTACAATTGTGAAGGTTTAAGGACAAGTCGGCAGTCCGGAGGGCCATTGCCGTCTTTAAGTCCATGTTTGATGGTCCTTGGGCTCATTTTAAGGATGTCCCTAATGAGCACTATCCACAGTTGCTGGATCGATTTCGGGTAGGTATTTTACTCTATTTAACTTATTGAGTGGATTTATGTTTACTTAATCCAAACAATGTGTTTGCAGTTGTATTATAGTTGGCCTCCTGAGATGGACGCCGATGTATTAGCTGCATATCGGTGTCACCTACATAATAGGTACTCCAACATGATGAGAGATGCACGTGTCTTCGCCGAGGAAAGGTCTTTAGCCATTGATGGTGTCCAGTTCGACGGACAAGACTACATGATTCTTGCGCCACACCCTCCAGAGTGAGTTTTGGGTCCAGATGATTGAGCAGGTTTGTTTTGTTTTGAATACTTATATCTGGTTGTACTAGGATTTATATTGATTTATGTCTTCTTTTTAACAGGTATGGAACACCGACGCGTTCCAGCGTGTAGTTTCGGCCAATACACCCAATTGGGCCACCGAGTATGAGGGGATGACATCCAGACACTGTACTGGATCTATTAGTATCCCTATGCATCAGGACCGCTTGGTAATTTATCATACACTAGACTAAATGTATATAATTGATGAATATATGTACTATATACATGATTTTATTACCTACTAACAATTTAAGTTGTGTATTGTAGAGAGATGCATGGGGCCGTGAGCCTACCAGCGACGAGGTTTGGGAGGCTACACACTACACCAACAGGAAGCTTGTTCCGGGTGAGACTGGTCCGAGCACGGATCCTACGATCTACGTTTATCCAAAGGCGGCTCATATGATGGTAAGTTCAATTATGCATGACTAGATATTTGTTTGTTTTATAAGATAGATAGAAATTATAGCAAACTTAGTTTGGGCTGCCAATTGTTGGGCAGACGATAGGATTGTTTTGATAAAAGAGGTCATGGATATATGTTCAAATCACAGTTGAAATGTTTCCGAATTTTCTATAGGTTAGTTGACTTGACAATGTCTAATTTGGTAAACTGTTAGATGCCTACCATCAGAATAGGGTAGAGGAGTACCCGGACTTACCTCCCGGCACTGTACCTCCCAATGACGTCGAGTTGTGGGAGCGTAGTGTCGGAGGACGGCGTAAGGGCCGTCTTTTTGGATGGGGACCAGTCAGGATCCCTATTATGCTATGACCGGTGATTCAGGTGCCAGTTCGAGCAGGAGTACGCGCGGCCGTCGCGATGAGGAGGTATGCTTGTCAAATGCTGTTTAACATTGTTAATCATATGTTTGTTAAATGTTGTCTGACATTGTTCTATATATGTTTGTCAAATGTTGAATTTCAGTTGGAGGAGCTGAGGCAGAGGTTAGAGAGAGAGGAAACAGAGAGGATCCAGTTGCAGGAGCGACTACAGAGAGAAGAAGCAGAGAGGATCGGGATTCAGGAGCGAATGGATAGAGATGAAGTAGAGAAGAGACAGATACGGGAACGAATGGCTCAGTTTGACGCGTTCATGATCAAATTTAACAGTCAACACCCCTTTCCCCCTCCGTAGGATTATGTTTATGTATTTATAGATATTTTGTACACTTTAAGAATTAGTAATATTTAAAAATTGGCAGGTTTTGTATGGGATAAAAAACTGGAAAATTTTAATTTTTAATTATTTTTAAAAAAAGTTAAATTACCGACGGATTATCCGTCGGTAATCCGTCGAAAAATATTTTTTAATTTAATTTTTATTTAATAAATATCCGTCAGAAATCCGTCGCTAAATTCGTCGGAAAGAATCCGTCGGAAATAATCCGTCGGTAATCCGTCGCTAAAGGAAGACCGTCGGTGATCCGTCGGAAATAACCTCGCCGTCGGTAACCGTCGGAGATCCGTCGGAAAACATAACCGTCGGTAATTTGAACGCCGACCACCTCTTTACCGACGGCTATGTACCGACGGATCACTGACGGATTCATCTGTCGGTGATAAGCCTCTGTTTTGTAGTGACTAGCTTATTTTTGTCAAAATATGCGAAAATGAATCTTTTAAAAGCTTAGATCTTGGTATGTGGATTTTCATGATGAAATATATATATGGTCGGATTTATTTGTTAACCCGATTTTTTGTACTAACTTTGTGAACCGAATCTTAATCATGGATATTAACATGAAGGGCTGAGATTAAAACCAATCTATATTAACTCTTATTTGTTAGCCTTGTAATAATTAATTATATTAATTATTACAAGGCTAATAAATAAGAGTTAATGTAGATTGGTTTTAATCTCAGCCCTTCATGTTAATATTAATGGTTAAGATTCGATTCACAAAGTTAGTACAAAAAATCGGGTTAACAAATGAAACCGACCATATATATATATATATATATATATATAGGGAGGGATCAATTGGAAACCAATATTACATTGGAAACTTTGGAAACTGAAATTAAACATGAAGCATTTAATTTAGGTGATTGATTCATCCAATGAGTGAAACATTTAATTTAGGTAAACACAAATTGATTCAATCGTAAGCTACAAATCAATTTTTTTTTATTCTTATGAATCAGTGATTGATTCATCCAATGAGTGAAAGCCGATATTCATATGAAATCTTCAAAATTACCTCCAAGCACAAAATATTAATATAGTGAAACATAATTGATTTGATATAGTAAAACAACATATATATTAATATAGTGAAACTTGATGAAACAAAAAATTGTTAATATAGTGAAACCTGATAAAACATATTTGATATAGTGAACCATAATCAAAAGGTAATGAAACAAAATATTGATATAGTGAAACCTGATATAGTGAAACAAAATATTAATATAGTGAAACCTGATGAAACATATTTGATATAGTGAAACATAATGGAAAGATAATGAAACAATAATGGTAATGAAACTTAATGAAACTTATTTGGGTTTTAGATATACTGCATATTGATGAACATGTAATAAAAAGGTAGTCTTGATATGCTCTTTTTTTTTTTTTTAAGAAATATATGATTTTCTATATTTAAGCATATTTTATCTTTGTTGCTAAATTTGAAACACAAAAGAAAAAGACACATTTATCCTTTTGACATATTATTATTATCTTTTATTAATAAATTAATTAATTTATTACCATATATAATTCAAATGAATCTTGATCATTGATTAAAAAGATCAATGGTTGAAATTTGGTTTCCAAAGTTTCCAATGAAATTTGGTTTCCAATTGAAACCATCCCTATATATATATATATATATATATATATATATACATAGGGAAAGGTTCATTTGAGAAACACTAAATATATGAGAAATAAAGAAGTGATCATGGCCATTGGTTTAAATGATCAAGGGTCATTAATTGAGGGGTCAAATGTGTAACACGGGATAAATTCGGCCGCACAATAAAAAAATAGGACAACATATGGGCAATTTGGTAAAATGCACAACTAAATCAAAATAGTCGGCAACTTAATCATAACAGTACTATGCACGATTTTTTTCATCACAAACCATCGAGACTCTCCAGATTCTTCTCCAGAAACCCTGATTCATCAACAAAAAACATCAAAAAATTGATCGCTTATTCATTTTGAATCTGAAGTAATGGCAAAAGCAAGTAAGGATACTTCGAGAGAACGAAGAAAATCAGATGAGCGATAATGAACCATTGATAACTATAATTAGAGACAGTACTTATACATACTTTTTCTATAATGTTTGAATGATTATCATAAAGAATCATCATATACATTGATTATATGTTTAACGAGTTGACGAAATCATTTAGAAAATTTTAGGGTTTAATAATGTAGTTCTGTTTTTTGATTACAGCGAAAAATGCAGATGATTTACCAAAACTAAAAATATGAAGGAAGAAGAAAGGGCAAAATACTTAAGGTATATTCGTTCATAAATGAATGCGTTATTCTTGTTGAATACAGGGTTTTTAGATGGCAACATTCATATATGAATGTTGAATATTCGATGGTTCATATATGAATGTTTAATATTGTATAGTTCATATATGAATTTTTTGAAATTAGGGTTTTTAATTTTTGAATATAGAATAGTTCATATATGAATCTTTTGAATGTTTCTTCGATTATTTATTCATATATGAATGTTCATATATGAATGTTCATATATGAATCTGTTGAATATTGTATACAATATTCAACATATTCATATATGAATCTGTTGAACATTCAACATATTCATATATAAATCTGTTAAATATATTCAACATATTCATATATGAATCTGTTGAAAATTGAACATATTCGTATATGAATCTGTTGAATATTGTATAGTTCATATATAAATCTTTTAAATGTATATGAAGGTTCATATATGAATCTGTTGAATGTATATGAATGTTCATATATGAATATGTTGAATATTGTATAATTCATATATGAATGTGTTGAATGTTTGTTCATAATGTATTGTTCATATATGAATCTGTTGAATGTATATGAATGTTCTTATATGAATCTGTTGAATTTAGTATTGTTCATAAATGAATTTGTTGAATAATGTATTGTTCATATATGAATCTGTCGAATTTTAATATCAAAGATCAAACTCATTTTTTCATATATGAACTATACAATATTTAACATATATGAATCTGTTAAATATATTCAACATATTCATATATGAATCTGTTGAACATTGAACATATTCATATATGAATCTGTTGAATATTGTATAATTCATATATGAATCTTTTAAATGTATATGAAGGTTCATATATGAATCTGTTGAATGTATATGAATGTTCATATATGAATCTGTTGAATTTAGTATTGTTCATAAATGAATCTGTTGAATATTGTATAATTCATATATGAATGTGTTGAATGTTTGTTTATTCATTTTTTTACTTAAATCAATATCTTACATATTAACAGGTGATGTAGAACCTTCAACAATAGAAGAACAACATGCTTCTGTTGAAAGAAACAATACTGAAAAAGCAAAACAAATAGTTTTATGTAAGTAAACCATAATACACAATGATAACATTTTAAATTAAAATGTTGTTTCATTAACTATATTAACCAATGTCTATAAACAGATAAACAGAAAAAGCCCAGAACAAAAAGAGAGAAAGTTATAACAGTTGTTGAAGAAGATGATGATTTATATGTCCAAAAGAGCAAAAGGTTGAAGAAACAGGGAAAAAAAGAGCAAGAAAAAATAAACTACCCAGTGATAAAGGTTAGGACTTCTCCAAAACCTCTATTTGAAGCCATTCAAGCTTTGAGTAAAGAGCAGAAACAGTGTGTAAAAGACATGAGTTTTGAACAATTACTAGAGATGAAGATGGATGGAATTCCATCTAAGCTTGGTTTCTATGTTGTTGATAACTTCAATGATGAAAACATGGAGATGAAAGTGGGACAAAACTCAATCATATTAACTCAAGAATCAATTCATGATATTCTTGGAGTTCCAAATGAAGGAGAGGAAATATTCAATGGCAAGTATTTGAGTGATGACAACGATATCATTGTTAATTGGAGATCACAGTTTAACAAAGCAAACATACGACCAACTGACATCAAACAGAAGATCATTGACAGTAATGAAGCTGACTTCAATTTCAAATTGAACTTCATTACACTCTTCTGCAACACGATGGCAGAAGGCAACAAAAGTGGTACCTGCAATATGGCTGTGGTAAACTACATCAATCCAAAAACAGAGATTGCAAAGATAAACTGGTGTTCTTACATTTATGGTTGTTTAATGAGAAGCAAGAAAGGTTGGGTTAGAGACTCTGGCATGAGTTTCTATGTTGGATGCATCACATACTTGATTGTAAGTATACTATAATATTTTTGAATTAAAAATATATATTACATTAATGTATTAACTGTTTTAAATGATTCTTATATGCAGCTCATGTATATTGATAATATTGAATGTGAAGCTGTCAGTGTAAAAAGACAAAGACCATTGATTATGATGTGGACAGCTGAGAGACTAAGAAGAAGAGAAGGTTATGGAGATAGAAAACGGTGGATTTGGTAGGGGGAAGCTTCTTGAAGAGTTTGTAACAAGTGCTGAAAAAGAAGAAGTAAGTATAGTATAAACATTTATGAATTCATATATGAATACTTCATATATATCAATTCTCATATTCTCATATGAATTCATATGTGAGTCATATATACTTAATGAATTCTCATATATGAATCCTTCAAACTTATTGAATTCATGTATGAATCTTATATATGAATCTAATTTTAATTCATATATGACTTATCATATGAATTCATATATGAATTGACATATAAGTTCATATGAATTCATATATTAATACTTAATATATATCATTTCTCATATGAATTCATATTTGAATCATATATAGTTAATGAATTCATATACGAATCTTTCAAACTTATTGAATTATTATTTGAAGTTTTATTTTAATTAATATATGAATTCATAAATGAACTGTATATAGTTGTGAATTCAATTTCATATTAACACATAAATTCATATATGAATCTTTTAATAATTCATCATAATTTTTATGCACAATGTAGGTTCTAGAGCTTATGATAAAGGAAAAACTGGATGAGATAAAGTATGATAAAATGATTGTAGAAGGAGGACTAAAACAAGCTTTGGAAACATTTCCAAATAATGAGGTTTTCAAGAAATACAACTTAGAATTCGAAAGGTTGTTCAAAAACAAAGATGAGATGACAGATGAACTTATGGTTGTGGCTGAAGAAGAAGAGTTTTTGTTATCAGAAAATCAAAAGTTGGAGAGAAATGATGATGAAGGATTGGAAATGACAACTGTTACAACTATGATGGATGTAGACTTCTCACAAAACCCAAAAACTTGTGGGAAAGATGAATTGATAATGAAAGTATATGATCCAAATGAACAAGAAATAGAGGTCATGAAAGAGGCACACGAGTTGGGAGAAGAGGAGAAAGACAAAGAAGAAACAATTGAAAAAGACGATGCAGAGGTAGGAGAGACGGTAGAACAAGAGAAGGTAGAAGAAGTAGAGAAGAGTGTTGAACAAGAAGTGGAAACAGAACAGTCGCCAGATGTTGTAAAAATTGCATCTTCATATTTGAACCAAACAAGTTTCGGATTATCAGAAGATGAGGATGCAAACAATGAAGATAAAAATGAAAAGAAAGAAGAGGACAAAGAATGGTGGTAAGTTGATATTATAATTTTAAATATCTTACTTTAAAAATTTAAGATCTGCATATATGATGAACTTAATTTGATTTTATTGCCTTATAGTGATATGATCTATGAAAAAAATGATGGAGCATCAATGATTAAGGTGGCAGCTGAAAGTTTAATGCCAAATACGTATGTAGTGGAAAATGTGATTGATAGTTGGGTTGCATTACTGAACTCAGAGGAGCCATTAAGAAGCAGAGAATCACCACACCGCTTTTTTCTAAACACGGTAGTTATGGTATGACTTGATTCATATATACATTTTATGTTCTTTCTCAAACATAAATACAAAGATTCATTTATGAATGTTAAGGTTCATATATGAATGTAAACTTTGGTGTTCATATATGAACCCTAATTTTCATATATGAACATTTGGGTTCATATATGAACCTTTGGATTTATATATTCTCTCAAACATAAATAGAAAGATTCATATATGAATGTTAAGGTTCATATATGAATGTAAACTTTGTTGTTCATATATGAACCCAAAGGTTCATATATGAACCTTAATTTTCATATATGAACATTTGGGTTCATATATTCTTTCTCAAACACAAATACAAAGATTCATATATGAACCCTAATTTTCATATATGAACATTTGTTAAGGTTCATATATAAATGTAAACTTTGGTGTTCATATATGAACCTTTGGGTTCATATATGAATTTCAACTTTTGTCTTCACATTTAAATTTTTTGTGAAAATAAAAATTCAAATGTAATTACTTTGTTTACTTAGCCGGATGGAGTTGTGAAGAAAGTTTTAAGATTTTCAGCTCAAACATCAAGGATATGTTAAAGAACGATGAAAATCTGGCAAACTTGAGGGAGTATGATCTGGTATGTATAAAAATTATATACAAATTATATACACAACATACACAGTTAGATGAAATCTAATTGATTTTTCAATTTTATAATGAAAACAGGTATTCTTTCCAATCATACAATCAAGCCACTTCTACTTGTTTGTTTACAACTTGAAGAAACCACAATTTTTTTGTTATAGACAACATGTCTATAGATGTCTCCATACAAAACAAATATGGACATGTACCAGTAATACTGGTAAACATAGTACTTTTTAAAATTTCATAAACTTCATAACTGAATATATTATGAATTTTACTGATATGAATAATAATATTATGCAGCATGAATTGTTTATCAAGTATTTGAGAACAGTTGAACATCCAAAAGTTGAAGAGATGGCACCACTACAACCACTAAGGCATATAATGAAGTGGTGTTCAGAAAAAAAAAACACAATTGATTGCGGGATCTTCACCATGCGGCATATGGAGCACTATGTAGGATAAGATATCATGAAGTGGGATTGTGGTTTTTATACAAATGTAAAGCCTCAAAAACAACAAATCTTTCGGTTGAGATACAAATATGCAACAAAGTTGTTGCTTTCTGAGAAGAATTTGCATAGGCAGAAAGTTATCGATGAAGCAAACACGTTTGACTCATTCGATGAAACAAAGAAGAAACATATTGAATCTCTTGCAAAGACAAAAAAGAATGAAAGACAAGAGATGTTATAGGTAATGATGGGTTTGTTGAACAATGTTTGTTTGTTGGTATGGGTGTTTGTTTTTTGAATGATGGGGGATTGGTAAAAACAATGTTTTCTGCTACATTTAGGGTTGGTGATGGTGAACATACATTTTGTATAGTCATAGTGGGTTGTACATTTGGTATATTTGATGGTATATTTGATATGCTTTAGTATATTTAATCTGTTTTGGTATATTTGATAGTATTTTTCATATGTTTTGGCATATATTTTTTCTTTATACTTCATATATGAATCTTTGATTATACTTTTTCATATATGAACATAAATCTTCATATATGAAGCTTTGCATTCATATATAAATAACATTTATATATGAATAAGCTTCATATATATATAAATAACATTTATATATGAATAAGCTTCATATATGAGTCCATTATTTATAATTTTTCATATATGAAGATAAAGCTTCATATATGAACCATAATATTAATATATGAAACTTGAGTTAATATTCATATATGAATTGAATCATTATATGAATTCTTTATAATTCATATATGAACCTTACTATTAATATATGAAAATTGAGTTCATATATGAATATCAATTGAATATATGAATTCAATAAGTACAATGGATTCATATATGAATTAATTTACACTGATACACGATTTTAGTGTTTTTTTTTTGTTGATTTACAATAAGATTTTGGATGATTTTTAGAAGGTAATATTGTTATTTTTATAAATTTGTTTAATTTAGACTTAATAAAAAAATGTTTTTTATAAAAAAATTAACTATTTTGTCATGTAGTGATTGGGAAAAATCGTACCATGGGATAATTGCACACACACTAAAAGTAACATGGTACGGTTGAGGGGTAGTTTTGTAATTTCTTCACCTACATTAATAGGCGGCAAAAAGAATGATTAAACTCTAAAACACTCATTACACTAAATCATCAAAAATCGTCGATGATTTATTGATTCTCTCTTCAAAAATCACTCAAAATACACATATTCATATCACAAGTCTTCGCAAGTCGATCGAAATAACTTACGAACATCAGCAAATGACAAAAACACGAAAAGATTCAAAGCATTCTAAAAATTCAGAAAAAAAAATCCAAAACAAAGAAGATAAAACGTTGAATACGTTGAAGAAGGAAGGTAATGTACAAATTATATGTATTTTTCTGTAAATCATTGAATAATCAACATAAAACACTATTATATTGAATGAATCTGTATGTAACAACATTTAACACTGTTATATTTCTCTTCATTTTTTATTACAGTAAAGAGCTCGAATGTTCAAAAGCAAAAATTAAAGAGAAAGGCAACAACACAAAAAAGAAAAGGTATATTCGTTAATATCTGAAATTGTGATATAGATTCGTTGTTCAGTTATGAATGTTGAAGATATAGCACTTCATAAATGAATATATGTACTATTTTACTGTTCACTTATGTTTTATGAAATATTAGGGTTTATTAACCCTAATATTTATGTTGAATATCTTATAGTTCATATATGAATGTTAAATAATGCAAAAGTTCATTATAAATCTGTTGAATATCTTATAGTTCATTTATGAATGTTAAATAATATGTTCAATATATGAACATTTGTTAAGGTTCATATATGAACATTTGTTACTATATGAATATATTGAATATTGTATAGTTCATATATGAATCTGTTGAATATATATTAATATATGAACACAAAGGTTCATATATGAATCTTTGTATTTATGTTTGAGAAAGATTATATGAACCCAAAGGTTCATATATGAATCTTTGTATTTATGTTTGAGAAAGATTATATGAACCCAAAGGTTCATATATGAACCTTTGGGTTCATATACGAACACCAACGTTTACATTCATATATGAACCTTAACGTTCATATATGAATCTTTGTATTTATGTTTGAGAAAGAACATAAAATGTATACATTCAACATATTCATATATGAATCTGTTGAATATTGTATAGTTCATATATGAATGTTCAATAAATCGAAGTTCATATATATGAATCTGTTGAATATCGTATAGTTCATATATGAATGTGTTTATCTCAAAACCATATTTTGAAAAGATAATAGAAGAACCATTCAAAACAAATTGATTTGTGTATGTAAACAATAAAAATTAATATCAATTTCAAAATTATGTTGAATTTTTGTTTCATTAATTATATTAACAATTGTATATGAACAGTTAACGAAGCGAATACAAAGAAAAGAAAAAAAGATAGTGATGGATTGAAAGGAAAGAAACTGTCAAAGACAAAAACTTCAAAAGTCATTGTTGAAGATGATGATTTTGAGACTCATGTTCATAAAATAAAAAGATCAAAGAAAGAAGAAAAGAAGTCAAAGCAACAACATAAGTTTCCATCCATCAAAGTTCGAACTTCACCAAAACCACTCTATGAAGCAATTAAAGGTTTAAGTGAAGACCAGAAAAAATGTATCACAAGCATGGGTTTTGAAGATCTTCTAGAAATGAAGGTAGATGGAATACCTTCCAAGTTGGGATTTTATGTCGTAGACAGTTTCAATACTGAAACAATGGAAATTCATGTTGGGAATGAAAGCTTGAAGGTTACAGAAAAATCAATTCAAGATATGCTTGGGGTCCCTGTGGGAGAAAAAAGCATATTCGATTGTAAGTACTTGAATAATGACAGTCAGTTGTTAGTTAATTGGAGATCCCAATTTTCTAAAGAAATCATTCGTCTAACAGACATCAAACAAATAATCATTGACAATGATGAAGCTGACTTCAATTTCAAGTTAAACTTCATTACCCTTTCTGCAACACTATGGGAGAGGGTAACAAAAGTGGAACTTGCAATCTTTCAGTCACAAATTTTATCCAACCAGACACAGATGTATCAAGGATTAATTGGTGTGAATACATATATGATTGTTTGAGAAGGAGTAAGACTGGATGGATACGAGACTCAGAGATGAGCTTTTATGTTGGATCGGTTACATATTTGATTGTAAGTTTACTATAACATTTATTAATTAAATACATCATGATTTTAATATAGTATAGACATTTTACAATAATGTAATGGTTATTTTAATTGATTCTTATTTGCAGCTGATGTATGTCGACAACTTTGCTTGTGAAGTTGTGAATGTTTGAAGAGAGAGACCGGTTATAAAAAGATGGAATATAGAAAGATTAAGAAGAAGAGAAGCATATGAAGTTGATAAAGGTGAATTTGGATTGGGAAGACTACTTGCACCAATGGACAATATGAGACTTTCTGATAAAGAAATGAAAGAGACAGAGGAGAATGATGATAAAAAAGAGATAGAAGAAGATGAAACAAAAGAGAGAAAGAGAATGAAGAACAAGTATGAATATTAAAAACTCATATATGAATTCAAATGTATGAGTTCATATATGAATTCATATAAAATATTTAATATAAGAATATATAAATTCATATATGAATTCTTATTTAAATGACATATGAATTCATATATGAATCATTTTCATAAAATAATCTATAGCTTACATATGAAATATTATATATGAGTTCATATATGAATACTTCAAATAAATGAATACTTATATAAATTCATATGTGAATATATAAACTCATATACAAATGCTCATATGTGATCCCAAATGAATTCATATGTGAATGCTAATAAGAATTTATATATGAGTTCATATATGAATGTTTATATGAATTCATATATGAATCCTTATTTGTAACACCCCGGATTTCCGTTGTGTAATCTTGTTATTCTTGTGTTAAGCTGTTGTCGTTAGCTCCGTGTTTGGTTTGATGTTGTTTTGGAGTTTTTAGAATTTTGGGGGAGAAACAGTAAATTACGCGAGTTACACCGCGACTAGAGGTCGCGGCACAACCCGCGTAACCCTCTGTTGGATATGGGGTTTTGGAACTACGCGAGTTGCACCGCGACTAGAGGTCGCAGCACAACCCGCGAAACCCACTGGATGATTAGGGTTTTTGGGACACGGGCGAGTTATGCCGCGAGTTGAAGTCGCGGCATAACCCTCGTAGTTGCTTTGACCATCTTAAAGGGTTTAGTTTCCAAAGATCTCATAATCTAAAATCTAAAATATCTTTCTCTTTCTCTTTTCATCTTTCGATCTTCGAAGTCTCGTTTGGTTGCTAGTTTTCGGTGTTTCTAACAAGGGGTCGGTGTTTTAAGCTTCACCTCTTCGTCGTGATTGTTATCTGGTTTTCTAGGTTTTATTCCAAAAACCTATCGGTGAGTTCCTACTACCATTTTACAAACTTTATACATGTCAAAACTCTTATTTGCGAAATTTGAAGTATTTCTACGGTATGATTTTATGTTCTAAACATTTTGATATAAATGAAGTTTTTGGTGAATCTCGGGGTTCCCGGTCAGATTTGACCAAAATGACGGGTTCCGCCTTATTGAAGTAAAATGATGTTTTACTTGCACATTATGTGGTCGTTTGAAAAGGATGTTTATGAACTCATTTTAGATGATTTTCATTCTTACCAGAAGTTGAACTGGGAATAGCATTTTGTTTATAAAATGTACTTATACCATATATTTATTTATGGTCGGTCACATATGTTGTTGTGACGAGTCCTTACCATTACTAGTGGATCCCTAGGTTTTGGAGTAGACTGTGTTATTGGGAGGTAATATTCCCCATTTTGTAACTATGGATGCATATGTTCCTAGAGGGCAACTTGGTACGGTTATGTGTGGCCGGATACTAGCCATGGTTCATAGTGATCCTAGTGAAGGAGTATACATTGGTTTCCCTTGGGAGCGCGATCTCACCTCGTAGCACGGACTCTGGGTTCATTGCTGAGGACTCCAAGTGTTTAGCTCATAACTCGGATTTGTGGTCTACTTTGTGTTACACCACTATCCTTGGTAAAATGGTCCTTTTATCACCGTTTAAGAGTTTTGGACCGAAGAGGCCCGGTTGTGGCGAAATGTTATCTTTACGAACTAAACCTTTATGAAAATATTTCTTTATGATACTGATGTTTATATCTTTCGAGCTTTATAAACTGTATGTTCTCACCAGGCTTTAAAGTCTGACACTTTTTCTCAAATGATATGTATAACAGGTTTCCTTTAGCGGTGGGATGCATCGGGTTTTGAGAGACGAGTAGGGTCTCAGGGCTTTTTGAGAGGATTAAAGTATTGATAGTTAGGATTGTTAAGTCCCATTCTTTTGATGATTAATGGATGTCAACTGATGTAATCCAGATAGTTATGTTAGATTAGTCTGTTGGTGAATTCTAAATCCGTACAGGTTTTTGTAAAGTCTTAAGGACTGACACACCTTTTCGAGAGGTTTATATCAATGTAGTTGTCTTATTGCCTTATTTATGAAGTTTTAATTTACTCTGATTTTAGGGTGTTACAGGTTGGTATCAGAGCTCTAGTTTAAGCGAACTAGGCATGAATGTAAGATGTCTAGACTTAGACTGCGTATGCTAAGAATTGATATGCGAGATTGGGTAGAGCTTTTAAGATGTGATAGTCTTAGAGTCAACGGAAAGTACGTTTATCAGGCGTTGTAATAGTAGTGACAAGAACCATTATGTGTTATATGTTCATAATTTCACTTAGCTAATGTTATTATGAGGATATTGTACGTAAGAGTCCTTGATTTGCTGTTGATATGACAATTGGTAATGTGGTAGTACGTTTCCTTTCGTGTTTTTCCTATCTCTCTCTCTTATATCTTTCTTTGTTCTGTGAAGCTGTTCAGTATGGTGAATACGCGTGGTAGACGGCGTACTCGTGTTGATGGTCTAGAAGCGACAGCCTCCACCGCTGATCGGCCGGGACGAGTTGAGGTTGTCGTGTGTCCGCCAGTTCAGCAGGTACTAGGTGGGGGGCCAGAGGTCATTCCGCGAGTAGACCTGGCTTCGTCCCACCCAGTCATCGGAGATGCTAATCCCCAGTCCGAGTTGTTGGCCAGCGTAATGTTGGCAATGAGGGAAGAGATGGCAAAGCAGCAGAAGTTTCTGCTGAAAGCAATGGAGGACCGCGACGTAAACAATCGGAGAAGTGAGACGGTTGTGGAGAACGTCGTAGCAGGTTCTGGAGGCGATGGTATAAGGGTCACAGCGGTAGAGCGCGGAATTTCTGGTGCTCCGTGAAATAGGAAGAGTTGTTCCTATAAGTCCTTTCTGAGTTGCGGACCGCCAGAATACTTTGGTTCTGATGACCCGGTGGTGTGCGTAAAGTGGATCCGAGCGGTTGAGCAAGCTTTTGGCTCTTCCGAATGTGGTGATGATCAGAGGGTACGGTTCGGTACCCAACTGCTGAGGGACACTGCACTCATCTGGTGGAATATCATCCAATCCACTCTATCTCCTGAAGTGTTGGCTCAGTTGTCTTGGGCCGAGTTCAAGAAGAAGCTGCTAGAGGAATTCTGCAACGAGAGGACCATGGACCGAATTGAGAAAGAATTCCAGTCTTTGGTGAAGGGAAGCCTGACGGTGAGGGAGTACACCCGTCAGTTCATGGAGAATCTAGATCTGGTGGGGCATGCTTCCCCAACAGAAAAGGATAAGATGAAGGCCTATCTGAATGGCCTACCTGCGGACATGCAACCTATGGTCCGCAATTCTAAAGCTTCTAACCTCCGTGAGATGATTGAAGAAGCTCAGTACATGGAAGAGATGTTCGCGAAGAGCAAATTTGAGAAAGCAGTAGTGGTGCCTGATAAGAGAAAGTGGGAAGGCAGCTCAGTACCTCCCAAGCGGGCCCGACCTTTTGTCTGAAATTGCAACTTCAACAGTTATCAGGAAGCAAAGTGGTGCCCAAAGTGTAGAACCAAACATCACTGTAACTGTTACAACACCTCTCAAACTTGTTATAAGTGTGGGAAGCTTGGTCACACTTTCAGAGATTGCCCGGTCAGAGGACTCGTCTGTTATGAGTGCAAGGCACCGGGGCATGTGAGAAGAGATTGCCCGAAGCTTGTGTCGGGTAGCGCGCCAGCCAAGAAAGAGAACCCGCCGAAGGTTCCGGGTCGAGCATTTCAGATGACGGCCGAAGAGGCCAGAGCATCCACTGACGTGGTATCGGGTATTTTCCTTATAAACTCTGTACCTGCTCGTATTTTGTTCGATACGGGTGCTAGTTTCTCTTTCGTATCTGAATTCTTCCGTCAGAAAATTTCTATGCCCACTACTAGTCTTGAGGATGCATTAGTGGTAGAAATAGCCGATGGTAGTCAAGTTCTGATCCACGAGGTTCTGAAGCAGTGTACTCTCAGTATCGAAGGGAGAGAGTTCTCAATCGATCTATTGCCGATGTTGATCGGGGGTTTTGATGTTGTGGTCGGCATGGATTGGTTGTCGAACAATCATGCCGAGATCGTATGTTCCAAGAAATTGATTCGACTTCCCAACCCCTCTGGTGAAGTCGTTGTCATCTATGGTGAAAAGAGAAAGGGTGAAGTGGCAATAATCACAATGGCAAAGGCACGCAAGTGTCTAGTAAAAGGATGTTCGTCTTTCCTAGCCTATGTGATCGATGCCAAGCTAGAGAAGTCAAGGCTGGAAGATGTGAAGATCGTACGTGAGTTTATAGATATCTTTCCGGACGACTTGCCCGGGTTGCCGCCTGATCGTCAGGTAGAGTTTCGAATTGATCTTGTGCCTGGCGCTGCGCCGATCGCTAAAGCACCTTATCGTTTAGCGCCATCGGAGATGCAAGAGATGGTGGCACAACTCCAAGAGCTATTGGAGAAGGGATTTATAAGACCGAGTTCGTCACCTTGGGGAGCTCCGGTCTTATTTGTCAAGAAGAAGGATGGCACCATGAGAATGTGCATTGACTACCGTGAGTTGAACAAAACTACAGTGAAGAACAGGTATCCGCTTCCGAGAATAGACGACTTGTTCGATCAACTTCAAGGAGCGGGTTGTTTTTCCAAAATCGACTTACGTTCGGGTTATCATCAAGTGAAGGTAAGAGAAGATGATGTTCCGAAGACAGCTTTCAGAACGCGTTACGGCCATTACGAATTTCTTGTAATGCCTTTTGGTCTAACGAACGCACCAGCTGTGTTTATGGACTTAATGAATAGAGTGTGCCGACCATTCCTCGACAAGTCGGTCATTGTATTCATTGATGACATACTCGTGTACTCCAAGAGTGAGTCAGATCACGAGCAACATTTACGTGAAGTTCTGGAAGTTTTGAGAAAGGAAAGGTTGTACGCCAAGTTTTCCAAGTGCGACTTTTGGCTTAAAGAAGTACAGTTTCTGGGTCACGTAGTCACTCGGGTTGGAGTGAAGGTTGATCCCTCCAAGATTGAAGCTATGATGAATTGGGATCCTCCTAAGAGTCCATCCGAGATTCGAAGTTTCTTGGGTCTGGCGGGATACTACAGGAGATTTATCCAAGACTTTTCAAAGATTGCTTCTTCCTTGACAGTTCTGACTCGGAAGAACGTGAAGTTTGAATGGACCGAAACCCAAGAGAAGGCGTTCCGGATCCTTCAAAAGAAGTTGTGTGAAGCTCCGATCTTGACGTTACCTGAAGGGTCGGAAGATTTCGTGGTTTACAGCGACGCTTCAAAGATGGGATTGGGTTGTGTGTTGATGCAACGAGGCAAGGTAATCGCTTATGCCTCGAGGCAGCTCAAAATACACGAGTAGAATTATCCAACTCATGATTTGGAGTTAGCGGCAGTGGTGTTCGCTCTGAAGCTTTAGCGACACTACCTCTACGACACGACGTGTACTCTTTACACGGATCACAAGAGCCTGAAGTATGTCTTTGATCAGAAAGAGCTGAATATGAGGCAAAGGCGGTGGCTCAAGTTGCTGAAAGATTACGACTGTGAATTGCTTTACCATCCAGGTAAGGCGAACGTAGTGGCCGATGCGTTAAGTCGGAAGGCTATAGCGGGAGTATTCGGGCTACCCATTCAAGAATCGAACTTGTGTCTAGTCTTGTTGAGAAGATCAAGACATATCAGATGGAAGCATTGTTGGAAGGGAATCTAGAAGATGAAGTCATGACTAAGCAGCGTTTGCTCTTAACGGAAGATAGCCGTGGAGTGAAACTGTTCAGCGGTCGTGTGTGGGTGCCCAAGATTGGGGGTAACCGTGATCTGTTGTTAGAAGATGCACACAAGTCTAAGTATTCCATACATCCGGGAAGCATAAAGATGTACAGGGACTTGAAGCTGCACTATTGGTGGCTGGTAATGAAACTTGATGTAGCGCGTTACGTTGAGCGTTGTGTGACATGTTCGCAAGTTAAGGCCGAACATCAGAGACCATATGGGAGTCTTCAGTCTTTAGAGATTCCCGAGTGGAAGTGGGAGCATATCACCATGGACTTCGTGACAAAGCTACCTAAAACTCTTCGAGGTCACGATACCATTTGGGTGATAGTTGATAGATTAACAAAGAGCGCTCACTTCTTGGCCATGCGCGAGACATTACCAATGGACAAGCTAGCGAAACTGTACATTGATGAGGTAGTTTCGAGGCACGGCATACCATTGTCGATCGTGTCGGATCGTGACAGTCGGTTCACTTCGAACTTTTGGGATGGATTTCAGAAAGAGCTTGGTACTCGAGTGAAGTTGAGTACGGCTTACCACCCGCAAACCGACGGGCAGAGCGAGCGAACGATCCAAACCTTGGAAGACATGTTGAGGTCTTGTGTCATCGATTTCGGGGGTAGTTGGGACACTCACCTGCCTTTGGTGGAGTTTGCTTACAACAATAGCTACCACTCGAGTATCGGAATGGCACCCTTTGAGGCTTTGTATGGGCGAAAGTGTCGGACTCCCGTGTGCTGGCTCGAAGCGGGAGAAAAGCAGTTTGCCGGACCTGAAATCGTGCAAGAAACTGCCGATAAGGTCAAGTGCATTCGTGAAAAAATGAAAGCGGCTCAAGATCGTCAGAAGAGCTATGCCGATAAGAAGAGGCGACCGGTGGAATTCCAAGTAGGCGACCGCGTTATGCTTAAGGTGTCGCCGTGGAAAGGCATTATACGGTTCGGAAAACGTGGGAAGTTGAGTCCCCGTTTCCTCGGACCTTTCAAAGTGCTTAAACGGGTGGGTTTGCAAGCCTACCAGTTGGAACTGCCACCGGAGTTTAGTGGAATACACAACACGTTTCATGTTTGCTACCTCCGGAAGTGTTTGGCGGTGGAAGACAGCGTCATTCCCCTCTCAGAATTAAGAGTTGACGAAGGCAACCGTTGTGTGGAAGAACCCGACGCCATCTTAGAGAGAAAGTCTAAGAAGTTGCGTCATAAAGAAGTCACCTTGGTCAAGGTGCAGTGGAAGCATCATCGGGGAGCGAATGTGACGTGGGAAGCCGAGGAGGATATGAAGCGAAGATATCCTCATCTTTTCGAATACTTAGGATTTCAGGGACGAAAGCATTCCCATGTTGGGGAGGATTGTAACACCCCGGATTTCCGTTGTGTAATCTTGTTATTCTTGTGTTAAGATGTTGTCGTTAGCTCCGTGTTTGGTTTGATGTTGTTTTGGAGTTTTTAGAACTTTGGGGGAGAAACAGTGAATTACGCGAGTTACACCGCGACTAGAGGTCGCGGCACAACCCGCGTAACCCTCTGTTGGATATGGGGTTTTGGAACTACGCGAGTTGCACCGCGACTAGAGGTCGCGGCACAACCCGCGAAACCCACTGGATGATTAGGGTTTTTGGGACACGGGTGAGTTATGCCGCGAGTTGAAGTCGCGGCATAACCCGCGTAGTTGCTTTGACCGTCTTAAAGGGTTCAGTTTCCAAAGATCTCATAATCTAAAATCTAAAATATCTTTCTCTTTCTCTTTTCATCTTTCGATCTTCGAAGTCTCGTTTGGTTGCTAGTTTTCGGTGTTTCTAGCAAGGGGTCGGTGTTTTAAGCTTCACCTCTTCGTCGTGATCGTTATCTGGTTTTCTAGGTTTTATTCCAAAAACCTATCGGTGAGTTCCTACTACCATTTTACAAACTTTATACATGTCAAAACTCTTATTTGCGAAATTTGAAGTATTTCTACGGTATGATTTTATGTTCTAAACATTTTGATATAAATGAAGTTTTTGGTGAATCTCGGGGTTCCCGGTCAGATTTGACCAAAATGACGGGTTCCGTCTTATTGAAGTAAAATGATGTTTTACTTGCACATTATATGGTCGTTTGAAAAGGATGTTTATGAACTCATTTTAAATGATTTTCATTCTTACCAGAAGTTGAACTGGGAATAGCATTTTGTTTATAAAATGTACTTATACCATATATTTATTTATGGTCGGTCACATATGTTGTTGTGACGAGTCCTTACCATTACTAGTGGATCCCTAGGTTTTGGAGTAGACTGTGTTATTGGGAGGTAATATTCCCCATTTTGTAACTATGGATGCATATGTTCCAAGAGGGCAACTTGGTATGGTTATGTGAGGTCGGATATTAGCCATGGTTCATAGTGATCTTAGTGAAGGAGTATACATTGGTTTCCCTTGGGAGCGCGATCTCACCTCGTAGCACGGACTCTGGGTTCATTGCTGAGGACTCCAACTGTTTAGCTCATAACTCGGATTTGTGGTCTACTTTGTGTTACACCACTATCCTTGGTAAAATGGTCCTTTTATCACCGTTTAAGAGTTTTGGACCGAAGAGGCCCGGTTGTGGCGAAATGTTATCTTTACGAACTAAACCTTTATGAAAATATTTCTTTATGATACTGATGTTTATATCTTTCGAGCTTTATAAACTGTATGTTCTCACCAGGCTTTAAAGTCTGACACTTTTTCTCAAATGATATGTATAACAGGTTTCCTTTAGCGGTGGGATGCATCGGGTTTTGAGAGACGAGTAGGGTCTCGGGGCTTTTTGAGAGGATTAAAGTATTGATAGTTGGGCATTGTTAAGTCCCATTCTTTTGATGATTAATGGATGTCAACTGATGTAATCCAGATAGTTATGTTAGATTAGTCTGTTGGTGAATTCTAAATCCGTACAGGTTTTTGTAAAGTCTTAAGGACTGACACACCTTTTCGAGAGGTTTATATCAATGTAGTTGTCTTATTGCCTTATTTATGAAGTTTTAATTTACTCTGATTTTAGGGTGTTACATTATTATATATAACTTGATATATCAGTTCATATGTGAATATATGCATTCATATATGAATCCGTATATATCTAATATATAAATTCGTATATGAATGATTATATGAGTTCATATATGAATGCTTATATGAATTCATATCTGAATAACTATTATAAATTGATATATTCATAAATTTTTATAAATTTTAGGTTTATGAATCAATGATAAGAAGCAGAATGGACTGCTTAAAAGCTGACAGATTGAAGATAGAAGAAAGCTTGGATGAATCTTTAAAGAAATTTCCAAATAATATTGTATTCAATGAATACAAAAAAGAGTTTGAAAAGCTGTTTTTAAAGGAGACGGATGAAATTTCATCATGCATGAAGAAGCCCAAAATTACTACTGGAATTGAGATTGGGACTGAAGAAGAAGAATTTTTGTTGGCAGAGAATCTAGATTTGCAAAAAGATGTAGATGTAGACAAAGTTACTGAATCACAGTTTTGGGAGGACCCAAAAACATTTGTAGAAGTGGAATGCTTGATGAAAAATTTTGACAAAGGAGGGAATGAAATATTGTTGAGAGAGAGAGAAGTAACATATGACAAACTTAACAAAGAGGATAAGAAGAAGATAGATGAAAAAAAACCAGATGTGGCCAAAATTGCATCTTCATACTTACTTGATATACCAAGTTTCAGTTTAGGAATATCATCAGAGGAAGATGAATTACAGAAAAAAAAAAGAAGATGAAGAGATAGAAAATGAAAAGAAAATGAAGGAAAAGGAAGAGGATGAAAGAAGGATGAAGGAAAAGGAAGAAGATGAAAGAAGGATGAAGGAAAAGGAAGAAGATGAAAAAAAAGATGAAGGAAAGGGAAGAGAAGAAACATTTAGGGAAGAGAGAGGTGAAAATGACAGAGAACATAAAGTCACCATACATTGACAGACTTGTTCATATAACAAAATGTCTATCACAAACAGAAAACAAAATTGGAAGATGGTTATTTGCATTGACAGGAGAAACACAGTAAGTATAACCTTTACTATTTCACTTTTATGATATGCATATATATCAAATTGCTTGATCATTTAATCATGATTCTATTTGCTTTATAGTGATATCATTTATGCAACAAGCGATGATGTATACATGATACGGGTGGCAGCTGAGAGCCTAATGCCTAACACCTATGTTGTTGCAAATGTTATCGACGCTTGGGCAGCATTATTGAATAATGAAGAGGAATTGAGGAGCAGGGAATCCCCTCACCGTCTATTCCTTAACACTGGGGTATTGGTAAGATTATCAAACTACTTTAACTAAAAACTAGTTCATATTAACTTGAGTTTTATGTTCATATTTTCTAATTGTTTTGATTCATATATGAATGGTTTAACTTACCATATTCTAAATATTCATTTATCAATGTTTATATGAATTCATATGTGAATATATGAACACAAACGTTTATATATGAACCTTAATGTTCATATATGAATCTTTATATTTATATGAATTCATAATATATGATTTCATATACCAATTCATATGTGAATATATGAATTCATATATGAACCTTAATGATTTCATATACCAATTCATATGTGAATATATGAATTCATATATGAACCTTAATGAACCTTAATGTTCATATATGAACACAAACGTTTACATTCATATATGAACCTTAATGTTCATATATGAATCTTTATATTTATGTTTGAGAAACAACATAAAATGTATATATGAATCAAGTCATACAATAACTGCCATGTTCAAAAAAAGAAAAATGGTATACCTCACATATAAATTGTTATTAACAAATACATATATTTTTAAAATTGTTCATATTTTAGATGGCAACATTATATTAATATATGAATGTTGAATATTTAATGGTTCATATATGAATGTTTAATATTGTATAATTCATATATGAATGAATATATGAGTTAATATAATCATTATTTGGTGGTTCATATATGCATAAATTTTCAAGGTAACATCTCCTAGCAGGTTTGATTAAAATATGAACTAATATTTTAATTACTTTGTTTACTTAGCCGGATGGGATATTGGGTAACAACACTACTCATGATGAAAGATTTAGAATCTTCAAATCAAACATTACAGTTGCATTGAGGGAAAAAGCAGAATTGATTAATTTGAGAGATTACGATTTGGTATGTATCTAAAATATATAAATCTTCAAACAAAAATACTAATTAATTTTTTCAATTTTTAATCATTTTCTATTTATAAAATGAAACAGACATTCTTCCCAATTATCAAATCAGAACACTTTTTTCTGTTTGTATACAACTTGAAGAACCCACAAGTCCAGGTGATAGACAACATGTCTACAAATGTATCCATAGAAAGCAAATATGGAATTATACCACAAAGGCCGGTAAGGATACAACTGTTTACATTTTTAAAAATTTAATAAATGAACATATTATCAAAATTACTTATATGCCTTGAAATATTATGCAGCATGAGTTGTTTACAGCATACTTGAGGTCAGTTGAGCACCCAAAAGCAGAAGTAGTTGCCCCACTACATCCAAATAGACAGATTATGAAGTGGTGCTCAACTAAAAACAAAGTTGATTGTGGAATCTTTATCATGCGACACATGGAACACTACACAGGGCAGGACATACAGAAGTGGGATTGCGGATTTTTATCAAATAAGAAAGCACAGAAACAGATTTACCGACTGCGGTACAAATATGCCACCAAATTGTTGTTATCAGAAAGGAATTTGTACAAGAAAATGGTGATTGATCAAGCAATTGAGTTCGACTCCTTTGATGAAGAAAAGAAGAAGTACCTTGAATCAATTGCAAAATCAAATAAGAAAGACAGGCAGGATGCATTATAGACAATTCAAGTAATGGGTATCGGTGATATGTTTGGTTTATGAACAATATTGTATTCTTTTCATGTTTTGCTAATGAACAATATTTTGATACATCTTGGCACATTTTGTATGTTTTAGTATGATGATGTCTATAATATTACACTTTCTAAACGTTGTTGATATATTTTTGGTAGACTTTTAACATTATTATAAATTTGTTTTAATCATAAATGAATCTTTGAGTTCATATTTGAATTAATGCTATTCATATATGAAGTGCAAGAGTTATAAAATAATATGAATAAAAGCTTCATATATGAACTCAAAGATTCATATTTGAACAAGAATTGATTAACAACTGTGTTCATATATGAATATTTGAGTTCATATATGAATTAATGCTATTCATATATGAACTGAAGAGTTATAAAATATTCAAATAAAAATAAAAGCTTCATATATGAACCTTCAAATAAGGATAGTGAGTTATGTGGAATTTTTTGGGCTGATGAAATTGTTTGTCAACGATCAACTATATGAAGTGCAAGAGTTATAAAATATTCAAATATGAATAAAAGCTTCATATATGAACCTTCACATTCATATATGAACAAGAATTGAATAACAGTTGTGTTCATATAAGAATCTTTGAACATTAATACATAAACAACTATAAAAATAAATTCTAATGCTCATAATAAAAGAATTGTCATTTATTCATGAAATTATTGCAATTAACAATGATTATTGAATTAGAAAAATGACCTATAAAATGTATCTATCAACTAATCAACAATCTTCAATGGGCAATTACGAGAATCATGATAGTCAATCTTTTGACAGTTTCTACACAACCTCTTGGTCTTTTGATTCTGTTTTGCTGCTTTCTCACCTGCACCGATCAAACGTTTTCCGGTTCCACAACCTTTATTGCGGATACCAGATGGTGGATGAATATCAATTTTGTCCGGTGGATTCACACCAATAAAATTTCTTATAGTGTCATTCTTCTTCTGCAATCTGGTTTGGTAAGGAACATGAGCATCTACATCAATCTTCATACTGTGAATTTTCTCAACAACCTCTTTAAGCTTCTCTTTGTCATTTCTAAGACTCATCAAAATATAATCCAAAGTTGCTTGTGCATCATAGCTAATTCTTGCCAATTCACCATTTGGATCCCATTGCCTCCATGAAATGTGCCTAAGATTAAAATATATCAAGTCTCTTCTCCAACGACGACATATATACTTCTCGGGTATGGCATCAAAATTCTCATTCATAAGCACTTTGAAAACATGACGACATAGATATCCATGTTGAACAAAATGATTGCATTGACATTCAAATGTTGAATCCAATTGATTCCACACAACCTACAACAAAAATGAACAATAAAATGTAAGTTGTGTTAATAAATAATAATAAAAATGCATATATGAATAACTGTTCTTACCTTGAATTGCCTCTTTTTATTATCCTTATCATTTTTCTGAATTGTATAAACTTGGCATCCATCCTTTTCAACAACATTCTGCTGAACACACGACCATATTTATCTCTTTTTGAACTTCCAAAAATATACATCGTGTGTAAACTTCAAATGCATGTTTCTCAATAGCCTTTGGAGTGCACATATGAAGAATAGTTGTCTTTGTCACATGATCAAGCCTACGTTGAGAATTTCTTTGCTTACGCATTGCATTATCAAATCCAAGCATAAATGTCACAAAGTTGTTACCATGGTGAGCAAATTTGTTGAAAAAGGAATTTATGCTCTCCGACCTTGATGTAGTTTTCATCAATGAACAAAAAGGAATAGTCTTGAAATAAGCAGGAATCCATCGTTGACGAATACGAAACATGTATGAAAACCATTTGCTCTTCTGAAGTTTAAACTCACTAATCAAATCCAACCACATACTTTCAAACTCTTCAGGCTCTAATTGAACATTCCAAACAAGTTTATTAAAGCGTTTGTTAAAATTTGTCTCCCTGTGTATCGATGTGCTAACCTACAAAATTGGCATAAAGAAATAACGTTTTATAACTAAAACACAACTATATAATGGATGAATATATGATTGTTGATTAACAAACATAATACATGCATATATGAACTTTCATGATGAACTAACTAAACAATAATTCATATATGAACTATCATTAAATGAAAATAATTCATATATGAAAACAATATTAAGTAAACAATAATTCATATATGAATTTTCATTATATAAAAATAATTCATATATGAACAGATTTAATACTAACTATAAACACTAATTCATATATGAACTTAAATTATATATCAACAATTCATATATGAATAGAAACTAACCTTGTTTGGAACTTTGGTCATAATATGCCACATACATAATCTGTGACGTGATTGCGTAACAACCAATGGAATAGCTTGTTTCATTGCCAAACACTGATCTGTTAAAACCAAACTAGGTTGCTTCCCACAATGTGCTTTCAAAAACGCCTCAAGAAGCCACTTAAAATTATCAAGAGTTTCACCAGACAACAAAGCAGCACCAATCGTGACAGATTTTTTATGATTATCAATAGCAGTAAACGAAACAAACACCATTCTATACCTATAAAACAAAAGGTATAAAAAAACAAAAGGTATAAACATAAAAACCAACATATAAATAATCTAAAAAAATGAATTACAGTTGACAAACTTACTGGTTTGTGCGAAACGTAGCATCAAATGAAATAACATCTCCAAATTCCTGGTAATTCAGTTTAGCAATTTCATCAGCCCAAAAAATTCCACATAACTCACTATCCTGTCGATTGTATTCAAAAGAAAACTATGCATCATCATTTGATCTATCTTCCAACATACCAAGAACCATTTCACCATCACCAGCACCAACAAATGCATTCAAATCTCTCCTAAAGTTCTTATAATCATTAACAGTACAACCAGAAACATCAAAACCACCTTTCAAAGACATGTGCAATGTATGCGCTTTTGTTGCTCCAACATTACAACTTGCAACATTGTGAATAAAAACTTGATCGGTTAAAGACATCTGCCTTCGTTTTCGAGACATACTCATATCATTCTCATCAAGAAGCATATGATTATGTTTCTCCTCAAAGTGATAAACCTCATACAATGATTTTGAAGGTACAAAACGCACCCTAATGCATGCTTTACAACCTGTCCTCTTCGTAGTTGAATTACGATGACTTTTACCTTCAATACTATCATGAACAATATTAAAACTCTTTTTTGGTGGATCCCCTTCTTTACTGCAAACAACATACTTGATCTTCACAATACCATATTGACCATTAACAGTTGTTGAAAGTCTAACATCAAATCCACCTTTCTCAACATACTTTTCATACATTGAAATAGCTTGCTAATAAGACTGAAAAAAGGTACCAATTCTTGGCTTCAAATCCATATGCACATTTGGTACCCAATACTTTGAACCAGATGGTGAAAAACAGACATGATAAACAGCAGATGAAAATAAATGTTAACCTATTACATATACATATTGATATGTTAACACATAAATTTATTTCATTCTTTTAAATTAAAACACATTCATATAAACACATTCATATATGAATCTGTTGAATATTTTATAGTTCATATATGAATTTGAATCTGTTGAATGTATATGGATGTTCATATATGAATCTGTTTAATATTGCATAGTTCATATATAAATATGTTTAATATTGTATAATTTATATATGAATCTGTTGAATATCTTATAGTTCATATATGAATGTTAAATAATGCTAAAGTTCTTTATGAATCTGTTGAATATCGTATAGTTCATATATGAATCTGTTGAATGTATATTAATGTTCATATACATTCAACATATTCATATATGAATCAGTTGAATATTTAACATAATTCATATATGAACGTTTTATAATAATTAACATACTTCATATATGAACATAATAACAAATCATATACGAAAATTTCAAACCAATTAAAATTCATCAAACGTTCATATATGAACTTGAATTGCTTTAAAACAATAACTCACATTCATATATGAATCTACATTGTTTCTAACATACTAAACCACCAATTAATGTAAATTATCAAAAAAATAGTTGTAAACAACTGAAATTCTTCAAATTAATCGTGTTGAACAACAACAAAGAAACTAAAACACAAATGTCGTAAAAGAATTACTTCAATCTTCATCAATAATAAAATTAATAATAAAGTTAAAAACGATACCTTCATCTTCATCTTCATCTTCATCAATCATATCTTCGTCATTCGATAACTGACCGATTTCTTGATCGACTTCTTGATCAACAACAGTTTCTGGATTCGACATCTTATTAAGAAAAATATGAACTAAAAACCTAAATTTTTCGATAGAAGAAGAAAACGAAAATCATTAATCTGCAAACGATAACTGAATTGGAATCCTCTTAATAATACGATTGACGCTAATTTAGGAAAAGATACGTTTAATTTGATTTTGATTGTAATCGACATGATTGACCCTAATTACAATTTTACCCTTCCGCTAAAAAAATAAGATTACTTAATCCAAGGGCCCAAATCACTTCTCTATTTCTCATGGATTTGACATTTCTCAAATGAACCAAACACTATATATATATATATATATATATATATATATATATATATATATATATATATTGAGGGAGGTTCAGAGGAAAACCTTAAAAAAGCGGAAAGCTGAAAAACACTCTAGTAGCCCTTTATCTGTACGGTATGCACTTGTGCATACAGGTAAATTATGTTTTTTTTTTGTTTTTATCACGCGTGCATGTTACAAATTACTTGTATGCACAAATACATACCGGCTAGATGAATGACTACCAGAATATTCTTTAATTTTCCGTTTCTTTAATGTTTACCTCTGAACCTAACCTTATATATATTAAAGGTCAAGGGATGGATGTTAGACCATCCACATCCCTGCAATTCATTTACACTTTCAATTGTGTCACATCAACTTTTGCAATTATCCTTTACACACATGCAATCCACCTACACTTTCAAAAGTAATCCTCACTACAACAATTATTAATTATTTTATAAATTATTATATACATTTATATTTTTTTAGTTAATAATATGATATATATAATTATTTATTTTAATTTAAAAAATAACATATATATATATATAGATATATATAGATTTTTTTAAAACAAGAATGATTAATTTAATTAAAAAATATTTTATTAAAAAACAAACATATATTACATATATATATATATATAATATTTTTTAAAAAGGAATAAATTAATATTATTAATTTATAAATTTTATTGCTTTATATAAAAGTTAGTTTATTTAAATAATTTTAAAAAAAAAAAAGAAAGATAGGTTGTTAGTCACGTAGCTTGTAAAAGGAGTTGCAAATTTTACAATTGGTTTCTTATGTGGCATTTTATTTTCTGACAACACATGCCTTGCAATTGGAATAACAAGGCCTGTGGATGGTCTTAGAATCTCTTGATCTAACATTAAATTATGTGGCTTTAACATAAACTTGTGCGGGTAGTCTCATAATTGGAAATATCCTTTTTCTTAATTGTATATTAATATATATATATAGAGAGAGAGAGAGAGTAATATCATAAAAATAACAAGTAACGACACCATTTCTCTTCCCAACACACCACCTCCTCCCTCTTTTCCGATGAAACCCCATCTGCCACCACCTTGTCCTCTTTCTTTTGGCCACCATTTCATCATCAGGGTCGGACCCTATGGAGGTCCCAGTAATTAAGGCACGTTGATACTCCATTCAACCAATTTTCACAAGTGCAATACTTTTTGGAGGATTAAAGGTGTAGACACTAACCTTTAAGGGTTGTTTCGAAATATTAAAATAGAAGGGACATCAATCAAAAACCAAAAAAAATCTCTCGAACTCAATCAAAAAATGGAAAAGCCTTTCGAAATTAACCAAAGAGTGGAAAAAGCCTTATGAAATCAACCAAACAACATAAAAAATCTCGCGATATTAACAAAAAAAACTTTAAAAAATTCTTTCCAAACAATAGAATCAAAGAGCAATCTGAATGAAAAAACCAAAATGCGCCACGTTTGGCTAGACTTGACCAAAAAAAAGAAACTAACCACTACTAATAGAGAGGACAAAATCGAGCAATTTTGAAAAGGACAAATGTGAAATAAATACTCCATTTAAGGACAAATTTATTACAAATGATAAACTTCATGGACCAAACCGAAGTCTAACATCATAATTTATTTTATCGAGTAAGATTGTGGTACATCAAAATATATGGTATCGTATGCAACAATACACCCGACAAGCGCGCGAATACTCGGGTAAAAATCGTCACTCTTACTTACCGGATAAGATTCTTCATCCTTATCATTGCTCTTATCGGGTAAGATTATTGACCATTGCCATGTTCATCTGCTATTGCTTGTTAAACACTTACCGGGTAAGCGTTAAACGGCCCCTTAGTTGACCTTTTTTTAATTATCTTTTTTATTTTGTTTCTAATAGTTATTTGATCTCGACATCAATAATTTGTGTTTAATTAAACTGTTTTTACTGATTTTCAAATAAGAGACTCAAAAAT
This sequence comes from Arctium lappa, assembly GCA_023525745.1. NCBI lineage: Eukaryota > Viridiplantae > Streptophyta > Magnoliopsida > Asterales > Asteraceae > Arctium > Arctium lappa. The sequence goes on along the minus strand of CM042051.1, from coordinate 19,175,668 downwards.
CATATAAAGGATTCAAATGGTGTTCAAAATAAACTAAAATATGTCAAAATATAATTAAGTTAGTTCTTATTTAATGTAATAATAACTTTTTTCTTAATTAGTATAATAAATGTTTAAATTTTTATTTCATACTTCTTCCAACTAGTAACCGGTATATTTTATACACTACATAATATAGAAGTCAACTTATATTGTAATTCTTGATTACACGGAAAAAAATGTCGCATCAAAATCAATCGATAATACATAAGGTGAAAACTTGTTTATCAAGAAAAATGAATGTGATATAGAAAGAATTAACGTTTGTTAGAATAATTAAGGGAGTTTAATTATTATTACTCTAAATTGAAACTAGGACAAATTTCGTTACATTTTGATGTATTTTGTCGAACGAAAAAAAAAAGTTTATCAAGAAATAGCTTTTGCGTAACCATATATGTTAGAAATAGGGTTGTGGAGATGGTAATAGAATTGGATAATATTACAAGAATCGTGTATACAACACTTTTCAAACACAATTATTCGACCCTAACAACCTTGGGTTGACAAATACAGTATTGGGATAATTCTTGAGATATTATTTGATTCCAAAGGCTGTGAAATTGAGCTTCTTATACCCAGATTATCGTTTATATATATATATATATATATATATATGTGTGTGTGTGTGTGTGTGTGTGTGTGTGTGTGTGTGTGTGTGTGTGTGTGAGAGAGAGAGAGAGAGAGAGAGAGATCGACGGTTACAGACGGTTAAAGTGTAATAATTGTTAATGGATAAGCTTGAGGAGTAGTTACAACCAAATCAAAGTTCCATGTATGAAGTCTGAGTCCAAGTCTGAACTTTGACTCTAAGTCTGAAAAACCACAAGCCTAGACTTAAGGTCTAGATCTCTAACTCTTTAGAATCACAAGTCTGACTCTCAAGAATCACAAGTCTGGACTCAAGGTCTAGATCTTTGACCCTATGGTCCAGAGTTAATGGCTTAGTCATTTATAGAGAAACTTCAAAACTTTGATCAGAATGATATCTAAATATGCACCATCAGAATTATATTCAGTGAGATTTTCACTTAGTTCGACATTTCATAAATTAGAAAAACTGACAAGGGCTCTTCCCTTTGGAACCCTGCCAAGGGCGCTGCCCCTTCACTCCCATTTTATGGCGATCAAAGGTGATAGAGGGCAACATTTGTGAGTGTGCACTCTGCACCTCCTAACTCACGTATGTTTGCCTTGTCACTTTAATCGATCTAAATTAAGTCACAATTACACCAAGCCACCAACAATATACACTATTGGTTTTTAATTCAATAAGTGCAATTGTATGGCTCAGAACAAGCTGATGTAAACTTGATTTTAAGGACATGTTTGTTAGCAGTTTAATCAGCTTAATATGACTCACATCTTATTCGGTCAGCTAAACATGATTGTTTGGTAATGGTTTAAATGATATAAAAAGTGGTTTATTCAGTAAACTTATAAGAGTGAGTTTTATGTACAAATTCGAGTAAACACTCTTTTCTTACAAACTGTTTTCATTAAATCATGAAAATGAGGTTAAGTTTACTTATCCCACATTGGTGAGATAAAAGAACATTGAAAGTTGAAATTGTGTATATGAAAAGAGTAGTTATTCTTTTGTAGCAAATCATGTTGTTGACTCAAATGAGTCAACACTTTTTATGCAAAAAGTTCTCATTAAAAAATCTTGAAATCAATTAATCAATATATATATATATATATATATATATATATATAAGCAAAACTAGGATTTGCTTAGGTAGCACAATGAGAAACCACCATTCATCTTTTTCTATTTTCTCCTAATTTTGATTTTTTTAAATACAAAGTTATCATTAAATAAGTTTAACTTAAATTTAACTTTTCATTTTCTCTATCATTTTATATTATTTTTAATTACACAAGTATATCAAGAAATATAATTTAAATTTGCCTTACTTTTTATGGTCTTATTAAAAATTATTATTATTATTATTATTTAATCAAACTTTTTATTCAATAACCCAACATTTTTTAATTCAATTCATTGGTATTTATCTAATTTTCTAGAATTTTGATTTATTTTTAAATAATAGTCATATATTAAATTTCTATCATTAATTATTAAAACTTTTCATTTTTCATTTTAAGATTTATAAAAATCATTAAAAAAAACTTTATTTTTATTTAACTTTCACTTTTAACAAGTATATCAAGAAATATAATTTAAATTTGCCTTACTTTTTTTAGTCTTATTAAAAATTATTATTATTATTTAATCAAACTTTTTATTCAATAACCCAACATTTTTTAATTCAATTCCTTGGTATTTATCTAATTTTCTAGAATTTTGATTTATTTTTAAATAATAGTCATATATTAAATGTCTATCATTAATTACTAAAACTTTTCATTTTAAGATTTATAAAAATCATTAAAAGACTTTATTTTTATTTAACTTTCACTTTTAAATTTTAAAAGCCAGCTAACATATGTATTGAACTTTAAAACTTTTGTGAAAAATATAAAAAAAAATAATATTCTGTATATATTACATCAATATATATATATATATATATATATATTACAATAAGTAACTTTATAATGAATTTATTTATTTGTTTGTTTTATTTTTTTAGTTAAGCTAACAATGATAATAAATATTTTTTTTATTAAATGAGTCTATTTTTTTCTTACTAAGATAACATCAATCAATATATCTCTCTCTATATATATCTATATATATATAAAAGCAAAACCTACAAAGGATGATGTGGCACAATGTAAGAAGAGGATTTGTCTAAAGGAATTTTCTCATTATTTTGAATTTTTTTAATATCAAATAAGTTAAAGACTTCTTTACCCTTAAGTGAAAAATGTGTATTTCATTATAAGAAGGGTGCTTTGGTAATTTTACCACCTAATTAATTAATTTTAACCTACAAACTATCCAACTTCTTATAGGCATTTATTTTGCTCTATTCATCTCTCCATCTATTTTTCTCAAAAAGTAAGTAAGATAGCAATATGCATAAAAATTTTCTTTGACTCCAAAATGATAGCAAATTTTTCCATGTTGGATAATATGTCATAGGGTTTTTTATTTTACCCCATGAACAAAGTTTGATGTATTATCTTGCATAGTGATGACATTGTATAAAACTTCTATTTTTAGGTGCACATTTCATCACTTGGTAGACATGAATTTATAATAAGAAAAGATGTCTTACAATATATTTTTTGATGTACGGAATCACTTTTCCTCTTTAATTAAGTACATTTATATGTTTGTTAATTATTTTTATGTGCAACCTGTTTTAGAATGCGTTAATAATTAAGTTGTAAAGCATGCATTATAAGCTAAATTGGAAGACTAATTTTGTGTACACTCATCGTAATATTAATATTGCACATATGATTGCAACAAACCATTTTTATATAATTTTTAACTTTAATATCAAAACATTATTTTACAACAAAAATAAAATAAAAAAGTGTATGGCATTCTCTTTTCATCATCCAACTCAAGCAACGAAACATCATTCTATTGAAATTTGAAGGGTTAATCAATACGAAGTAATTGTATTTTACTACTGTGCTAAAATTATCAGTCGAACATGTTATTTATATAATGTCTCCAAGTGCATTAGAATCAAATCAAATTTGTAACCAGGTTGTCAACATTCTAGCTTTTTGTTAGTTTTTGTTATTATTTTGAGCAAACATATGTAAATAGTTAAATACATTTTTGAAGCAACATTAAAATATTTACCTTAGTTGAAATTCCTTTGCTGATATAATGAATATATAAAGGAAGGTTATGAGATATTAAAATGTCACAATGAGAATTTAACAATTTCAAATCATTCTCAAAGGGATCAAATGTGAGACACTTATTGTCATATGATAACATCTAGGTGTCCTTATTTGGGAGAGTTGTTTTATTTACCAGTACGACATATTTTGGATGTTTGAAGTCTCACTGACCTGAAGTCATTTAAAAATATTATTTCTTATTGATGGTGACCAATCTCTGATTTTCTAAATGCATGATACTTATAGTTATGAACTCTACTTCAATTGTGATTCAAGCAGCCATTTTCAACTTTGAGAATGCCAAATATTTAGTGAGTTTGATTGAGGAGCAATTACAACAAAGTTACTGGGTTTTTGAATATTATCACGATGATGCATGAAATTGGAAATCTTTGAATATTTTCTCATTTATTTCCAAATCCTTCCTGAAAGCAAATAAGAAACAAGTTGTTGGACTTAAATCACACGATCCCGATATTCTTTCATCTTTTTAAGCAATAGTAATGATGCATGAACGTGTAATCTTTATGACCGTTTTTGCATTTTTCATGGAAGTTTAAGATATTAAGACTGTTTTTGATTTCGAGGACAATGTCCGCATACTATCCCTTGCGGACATCAGTAGTCCCCTCCAAAATTTTATATAACTGTTTTTCTACACGAGCGACATGAAGTAACTTTTTACAATTATCCATATGGATAATTGTACACTTCTTATAATTGACCCAGAAAGACATGTCAACCTCTTTTTCCTAAAACAAGTACAATACTTACTTTTTTACTTCATTTATGTTATCTTACATTTAAAAAATATTTTAACTATATTATTCGTTCTATGTTCTAATAGGTTTCTACACATGGTCAACTACATGTTGCTATCTCTCGAATGACATCAAGTGAAGGTTTAACCATACTTAATACTGATGTGAGATCGAGGATCAAAACTTGGTTAAAAATATTGTGTACCATGAAATTTTTGTCAATATTGTTCCTTCGAACATTGAAATGGTAAACCTGATTACATTCATTTCATTATTGTATATATTATTATCGTTTATATTAAATATTCTCAATTATCGGTTAACCTCTCTTTACATATAACCACACTTATTATTTATTTAATAACTACCACTTTCCCTATGCAACTTCAATTACAATTAAAAGTGCAAAAACTATTTATTAAATTCTTAACACACTATTAGTTGTCAAATTATTTTTCAATTATTAAATTATCTTTGGTAAAATAACGCTTCTTACATATTACTTTTATATATGCAGAATAAAGTTGAAGAATTAATTACTATTAGGCACTTTGCTAATTTGGTTAGAGTTGCGGTGAGTAGACGCATCACTTACCATGTTGGACTATGTTTTACATATTGAGCTTTACCTTAAATACTCAATCCTAATATTTTTCACGTTTCTTGAAACGAATCATCATATTAATGCTACTATTTGTCATGTTCAACGTCCACATTATATTTCATACAATGCTTTATTGACTCAACGCCATTGACTCTAAAATCGGGTAAACCGTACAACTAAATGAATTATAATTTCACAACATATCCAACTTCACTATATAATTTTGATCATAAGATTTCGTCACCGCGCATAGCGCGGTGTCACACCTAGTATATATATTAAAGTAAAACTCACCAACAATGAGGTGACATCCTCTAAGCATCCAAATCCTATTTATCTTTTTTATCAATTTTTTAATTTTTTTATTGATGTAATTATTAGCACCATTTAATTAGTTAGACTTTACATATTCTTTGGTTACACATATTTGTTTCTTCTCCATATTACTCTAGATTTTAATTTACATAACAATTAGTGAAATATAATCAATATATTAAAAAAACTCATTATATAAATGAAATTACAATCAATATTTATATTTTTATTTATATGACACTTGAATGTAATATATGCATATTTTTAATAATAAATTGATTATAATGAATATAAATAAATAAAATGAGATGACGATGACGATGAATCACATCAATCTAATACATTTTAGTTTACATGTAAAAAACCTTATTGCAATCAATATATAAAATAACATATTTACTATAATCAATAAATATAATTAAAACTAGAACCAATATAAAATAAATTAACTAGAATAACCAATATATATATATATATATATATATATATATATATATATATATTATCTATGAATCATTATTTCATATATTTAAAGAATATTTGAAAGATATTAAGGTGACATCAGAAGAAATAAGTATTAAGGTATTGATGAATTGTAGTTGAGGTTTAGATATCCCATATTGGTTAGAGGTTGAAAGATTAGGGTATAGTGGTATGTATAAAAAAGAAGGATATTATGTCCTTTTGTCTACTTCTGGGTTTTGAGTCATAATGTTATCTTATTTGTTGGGCCTTATTTTTGTAAACAAATCTTATTATATAAAAAAATAAAAACAAAATTTGATTATGGTTGAAGATGTATGAATAAGAAAAAGGATAAGATGTTATTTGTCAACTCATTGGATTTGAGTAATAAGGTTATCTTATTTGTATGACCTTATTTTTGTAAAACAAATCTTATTATATAAAAAATAAAAACAAAATTGATTATGGTTGAAGAGGTATGAATAAGAAAAATGATAAGATGTTATTTGTCAACTCATTGGGTTTGAGTCATTAGGTTATTTTATTTGAATGACACTGCTTTTGCAAAACAAATCTTATCATATAAAAATAAATTAAAAGTTAATTATTTGGATGACCCTATTTTTATAAAACAAATCTTATTATATGAAAATAAAAATTAAATGAATTGTGGTTGAGTTTTAAATATCCCACATCGGTGAGAGTATCATGAGGTGGCATTACAAGATTTGAGAATGCTTAAATCTTGAAATGTGATGTGTTTGGTTACCCCATATTGATGAGAAGATGGTGGATGGGAAAAGAAATATGAATATATACACAGTTGAAAATTGTCTTTGAAATCATAACCATTAATGGAATCAAAACCAATTCCAGCTCAACAATAAAAAATATATTTATGAAAAAACACGGTTAAAATTAATTAAAACCAACCAAATGGTAATATTTGCTATATTTATTGTATATATATCATAGTAAAGCCTAGACAATGGTTCAATGGAAGTTTTCAGTCACATTTATATATTTTTTTTCTTATTTTGATTTATTTTTAAAATGCACACAATGATTACTAAACCTTTTATATTCTTGCATTTCCAATTTCATTTTAATTTCTTATAAATGGTTCAATGAGAACTTTTTAGTCACATTTATCTTTTTTATTCTTTTTTTTAATTATTTTTTTAAACCAACACAATAATTACTAAACCTTTACTTTTCTTACGTTTCCAATTTCATTTTAGTTTTCTTATAAATGAAATAGAATTCACAAATACACAAAATTATATATTATTATTTATTATGATAAAACACATTCTGAATTATTTTTGTCATTAACTGGAAACCTATCGTTTAATCTATAAAACATTAATTTTTTTATAAATATTTTCATTATTTGTAATGTTATAATAAATATAATTAAATCGGCAGATGACTGTCCTCTTTTAATTTTAAAAAAAACTTCATATAATGTTATCAATTATACAAACAATGCATAAATTAGGCAAACCATTCATCTTGAATCATTTCTACCATTAATTGGAAAAAAAAACCTATCATGTGTATATATATATATAATTTCTACAATTAAATTCTAATGTTTACATATAATTTATATACAGTTTGTTGATTATCATATTTAACAATTAACATGTATTATATATGGACAATCTACATATTACTATCAGAGTTATTAATGTTACCGCACAACACGTGGTTCCAACACTAGTATATATTAAAGGAAAACCCATGGTTGATGAGGTGGCACAATGAGGATGAAGTATTTTTTTCAAATGGTGAATTATGGTGAAATCTTGATTGTCCCACATTGGTGAGAAGGTGAAAAATTTAGAAGAGAAAATGATTATATAAAGGAGTAGATGACAACATAGAATGTTGATTTAATTTTGGGTTAAATAATTATTTAATTTACATGACAAAACATTTCATATAATAGTTAAAATTTTCATTTTCATTTTATATTAACTAAATTTATATAATTGAATCTCGATTTGTCTCTATTACTTCTATTTTATTATTTTAACATATGTTTTCCTTTAATTTTTACATAATCAAAATCTACATGTATATTAAAGGAGAAATCAAGGTTGATGACACCGGTAGTCCGGTACAATGAAGAATGAAGTATTTGTCAAATGATGAAGTATGATGAAATCTTGATTACCCCACATTTATATATCTTTAAGTAAGATCCACGAGTAATGATGTGACATCCTAAAAGTTGAGTATTCTATATTTCTTGAATGGAGGTTGAGGTTTGTCTATCTTACATTAATGGAATGGTAATTGATGGTAGGTATATAAAAGGAGGTTGAGATGTCTTTGTTTCAACTCATGGATTTGATCCTCTTAGTTACTCCTCTAAACTTCATCTCTTTCATAACCCACCAACTCCAACTGTCTGAATTAAAACGACCCATACTCCCGTTTATCATCGCGACCAACAATCTTCCCGAACGTAGAATCCAAGTTTCATTTGTTTAAATACGGATTGACTACTCTCACCTGACTTCCTCAAATAATCTCCACACTGGGCGACAGGTAATGTAACAACCAACATTTCCCTTTTCCTCTGCCTTAGACTTCCCAACCCCAAAATCCCAACACACAGTAAATCTCTTCCCCGCACCCTCACCAGAGTTCACGAACTTACCACGACAAGGCTGAAACATAAATCCACATTTCTGAATCTCTTGTCAAACTTCTTACCCTCAACTTAGCTACTTACTTGACGATCCCAAAAGTACTGATACACATTTCTCTTTTCATTACTATGCTTAGTCGAATGACTACCCACAATTCTCCTTCAAGTTCTTCAACCAAACCCTTCCAAAACAATCCCCAACGCTAGGCAGCGTCGCGCGTTTCTCACTCCCCAAACAGGAATGACCTATCCGCTAGAATTTCCTTCACACCCAAGGAATACTTCGACCACTCCACAGACCTTCTTACCAACTATAAAACCTTCTGGACTAATCCATGCAACATTTCCTTCAATATTTTAACGGTAAAAGATAACCTATCTTTACTCGCCGCGAATCAGGGCACATAGTTCCTTCTCTTAGATAGTCACTCACAGTCGATCGATCATTAATATCAACTTAACACCACCACTATGCCAACTCTTCCCCCACACCTCTTAGCAACATACTTGCCACTTCTGAAAAACTCCTCAGGAATCTCCGAGCAAGATTCTCATTCACACTTTACTCATAACAACAACACCAATACCGTGATAAATCTCTAGAAACCCTTACCTCCAATGACATGTCCGAACACTACTCTTCCAAATAATCCTCACCCCTACCAGATACTAATCTCATTGCACTGAGCAAAACACTAATACCTGAGATAAAGTCATCTCGCGACTTTGTTCTCCCCAAATTTGAACAACCACAGAAACATGCTCAATAACACCCTGCACCAGGATTTCGCTCCTTGCCGGCTCATCGCGACCTACTGGAATAAAACTCCAGTAGTTTGAAAGATTAAGCGTACTACCTCGCATTCTTAAATACTCAAAGCGCACCCCCTTCCAATTGCGCTATATGTATAATTCACTCCCACGTAACCATCAAAACTTCGTAGATAAAGAACCATAGCGATCTTCTACCTTTGCAAGATTCACCCCAGTTGCCCAACATCACATTAGGTATCCACCTTTTCTGAATAATTCATCGCTTTCTCATGGAAACTCCTCAAAACTATCCATAGCTACTTCTTCATTTTCAGCGACCCATCATTCACCACAAACATGAATTCTGACTCCCACAGCAGCAGCCGACATTGAGATACTTCCACTAAACCTCCAACCAACAAGAATCCCCAAAGAACCTACCTCTTCCACTGCAGTAGCTAACTGCTAAAAATATCTTTACGACTTTAAATTCCTGGCAGACACAACCTTTTTGCCGCCAGTCACTTTTCAAATCACTGAGCAAGAGGTTAAGCCTTTATATTACAGCATTCTAAACATCAAAGATTCAAGGCCTACGATACCCACTCCTGCTATTTATCACATTTCCTTAACAGTTACACCAAAACCAATAATCGACCACTCTTTGAACGAGCGTTCAACTTTCACTCTCAAAACTTTCCTCATTCCTAAATGCAATCCCTTCCCCATGACCTAGAGAGTTCATAGCCTTCATGCATGACGACACAGTAAATTTATATTGTTGACTTTTGAAAATAATAAGATATTACGTTATGAAACGAGCCTGAGCATACACGATACCGCATCGACATAACGGATTAGCTGTACACAACTATCTCGAGGGTCGTTTCACCTCAGTCTCCATGATGAAATATGTCTCACCTAATCGAAAATCGATGTTGACGCTATTGAAAACACTTTCAATAAACCTTACCCATGTGTTTCATGAAATTTCACTTATGAATAAATAAAAAAATCAGGTACTTAGATGATATTACATTTCCACAAAATGTTGACTCATTTATAAAATAAGTGAAATGATTATTCATTCATCAAATTCAAGATTCAATGCATCACACATTAAACCAACTCTTTTCACTGGACACACTCTTACACACGTTATCTTGTTTTCAAAACGAATGCCTCACAAGGCACACTCTTACCTCACAAATATTACATGACGGACACCAACATTTTGTTCAAAATATAATGCATGAGACTCATTTCGCATTGAAGGCTATTCTCTCTAGTATGGTCACTGTTTGCACTCGCCACCATCTATTACAGCTCTCTTCTTCCGACCGACCAAGCAGGGCCCTCACATTTACCACAATCTCCATCACCCACACTTTCCCATCTCCTTGCATGATCCATTACCACTTACCACTGCGATCAAAGATTCGTAATTCATGCGTCCTCACAATGACCCAAATAAACTTACCATTACTAGCTCACTTCCATTCTGTCCTTACTTCATTTTATCAGTCAACACTGATATCGCCTTCAACCCTGCTTGCCACTCCTCAAATAATCATGGCTCCAAAAGCCTCATTTCTAACCTTCGATTCTTAGATTAACACTCTTCTGATTCCCACTAATCGACACAACCGTCTACCAAACCGAAGACTCCCTTGGAACGAGAAGCTCACCTCCAAGCATTATCCTCTTATGGACCCAAGAGGTCATTTCTCAACGAAATATCTACATCCCATCCGATATTAACCTTACAACCAAACAACGAACTCCCACCACACGCTAGACTAACACTATCAATCTATAGATAGAACTCTCTACCCTAAACCACACTCAACAATAGTAATCGAGTATGCCCATGCACCTGTAAATTCATAATGGCATTGGCCAAATGCAATTCTGAATTTACCTTACATGAGAGTACTCACTATTGTTATCACGCCTCACGATGATCAAGGTCTTCCTTAAAGGCTTCCTAAATCTCAGTTGTATCCCCGACTCCACGGTTTAAGTTTAGGCCCATCCGGTCACCTAAATCCCTTAAACTATGACTCTGATACCAACTATAACAACCCATTCAGCAACAACAAGATAACAATTAAATCTTAATAATAATTCATACCAAAGCGGCCCAAGCGCACAATAAAATTTCAAGGTTTGCAAAGGCAACCTATTCACAACTGAGATATTAATAAAAAGAAACTAAGATGACGGTCTTCTATCTACTCCTGATATATCTTCTATTTCCCTTTACCCGCTCTTCCCAAATCGCGCCTGCCTAAAAAGATTTTTAGTTTTGAAAGATCGAGGGTTAGACCGAAGGTCTACTGAGTCCCCTCTAACAGTTAAGCGACAAAATAACTTTCCAGAAAAATTTAAATCAACAGATTTATGAACATATAAGGATAAAACACGCTACTGACCACACTACCGTCAAAGACGGTGTGTCTAACTCGCACTGCCTTAGTTTTGGGACACACCCCCAATGGTATAAATGGGCCACACTCCCCGATACGAGTAGGCGGGCCACACTCCCCGACTTAGGTCACAATCTCCACATATAATGTATGCATACATTTAAACATCAACAACTTATAACACACTTAAATCATTTCATAATAAACATGCCATCGTAAATAAATCAAAGTTTAAAATTAAACTTTACATGCTTTCGTTAACAAAAAGGTTTAGTTCAGAAAAACTCACCTGATGTCCTTTGCTTTAAGCTTTACGTCTACTTTTATAATCTGAACCGAAACCTATAAAACAAGTCATCGCCCGATGAATTTTCGATACTTTCTATTTTAACAAAGTTTGACCTTAATACCATCATCCCAACGTCATCTATCCTCTATCCGAACTTAGCCCACCAAAGCTTACTTGAGATAAAGAATTGAGTCCTTAACATAACATACAAAATGGGCCACACTCCCCGATACGAGTAGGCGGGCCACACTCCCCGACTTAGGTCACAATCTCCACATATAATGTATGCATACATTTAAACATCAACAACTTATAACACACTTAAATCATTTCATAATAAACATGCCATCGTAAATAAATCAAAGTTTAAAATTAAACTTTACATGCTTTCGTTAACAAAAAGGTTTAGTTCAGAAAAACTCACCTGGTGTCCTTTGCTTTAAGCTTTACGTCTACTTTTATAATCTGAACCGAAACCTATAAAACAAGTCATCGCCCGATGAATTTTCGATACTTTCTATTTTAACAAAGTTTGACCTTAATACCATCATCCCAACGTCATCTATCCTCTATCCGAACTTAGCCCACCAAAGCTTACTTGAGATAAAGAATTGAGTCCTTAACATAACATACAAAATGGGTCGGTCTTTCGAAACTCAAGTGTAACACCCGGAAATTCTCAAAGTAAGTATTTATTTCCTTAAATATGTTAACTGTATTTATTTGAAAATACGAGACTTTATATACGCACGTGGTCATTGTTATTATGCTATGATGTTACTTGGTTAGTATTAAAGATGCTACTTGGTTAGTATTAAAGATGCATGTGTTTATACCTCGCACTCGTTCTCGAATTTGGTTAAAATTTCGGGCTGTTTTGGGGTTGGCGCGATTGTGCCTAGCGATTGTGCCATTGGCACTATCGCCGGAGGCACTATCGCCAGGGATGTACCGTAGGTTGGGGGAGGCCAACGATTGTGCCATGCGATTGTGCCTTGGCACTATCGCCGAAGGCACTATCGCCGAATTGGTACCGCGGATGCCTAGTTCCTCGTGATTGTGAGTCGCGATAGTGCCCTTGGCACTATCGCCGACAGGGGGATTCCATTTAAATGAGTTCCAGCCAATTTTAATTCATTTACAACACATTTCATTTCTCTCTTTGGCGATTTTGGCTCCAAGAAAACTGGTCCATCCCTTCCCAAACCCTAATCCACATTTATACCAAACCCTCTTGGTGGTTGGGGTCATTGATTACTTGCATTAAATCACCTCAAAGAAGATTTCTAGGGTTTCTTCAAGGCAACTCCTCATCTCCAAGTTCCTCCTCCAACTTCTAGGTTTTTCATCTTTTCTAGGTTTTGGTTGAAAACCTAGATTGTGAGTTTACTAACCCTTTTGTAAAAACTAGATACACATCATTTACTTTACTTGTTATCATTATTGTTATTACTCAAGTGTTCTTATTTAATGTACAAGTATTTGGGGATTTCTATGGAAATATGTATGTGAGTAACCTACTATGAGTCACTTATGCATATCTTGGTATTATGATGATTCCTACTTGGAATGCCTTTTGGCGACCGTATATTCTCACGAAATATTTGGATGATTACTATGTCATATGATGGATTTACATGTTTGGGATGGTAATGTTGTGTTCATGGTTGATATCTGAATATGTTGGGTTAAAACACATCTTGAGACCTCCTATTTACATAATGTGGACGAACCAAGTCAGTGATTCACTATAGGGATGTAGGTGGGTGACATTTGGGGAATTTCCTGAGTGGTAGTCCCCTATGCGCCTAGACCTCCGCCGTCGGGAAATTTCCTAAGCGGTAGTCCTCGATGCGTGTCGGGCCTTTGGGTTGCCTTTGTTATTTGGCTTCATGGTACATCACCTCTTTGGGTGAACCTGATTGGAGATATGGGTCGCTCCCGTTGACTCCACACCTACGTGATTAATTGGTTAACTGCTGATAAGAACTGTAACTGTTTCTGGCATGATTTTACTTGTTCAACTCACTAGGCTTTTTGGCCTAACACTTGTTTGGTGTCGATGTGTATCTCAGGTGTTAGCGGCGCTGCTCCTAGGCAAGTTTAGATGCTTTGGGCGAGAGCTTGGGGTTTTTGGGCACTGGAACTTTTGTTGGAAGGTTTGGGTTTATAGATGACACCCATTTTTGTAATCTCTTTTCTAGATGTAGAAATTAGATTAGTTGGGTGTTGTTTATCTATCCATTAAATTACATTTGTGATTAAACAGGCTTAATGTACTATTCCCCTTTTTGGGAGGCTCTTGTTATGGCAATTTATATACCACTTCTCCTCTTTTGGGAAGATTTTGTTATCCCTATTTTTAGGGTGTTACAAGTTGGTATCAGAGCTTTAGTTTAAGTGAACTAGGTATTGTTGTAGTATATCTAGACTTAAGCTTTAGACTTTATGACTTCACTGTCCATTTGGGGTAGAAATCCTAGGTGGGGAGAGCGTTAGGATTTACGGAATTACTGTAATTGAAAGTTGTGATGATGGTGACAAGAATTCTTGTGTATGGTTCGTTCATAATTTCACTTAGCTACTGCTATTATGAATGCATTGTTACGTGAGCATGCTTGGTTTACTATCATTATGATAATTGATGAAGGTAGTAGTACGTACAATGAGTTCAACTCGCTTAGTCTTCTTCTCAATCTATTTCTCGTACGTGCATGGCAGATTTAATGGTAAACACTCAAAGTAGGTTGACGGACATGCTAGAGGGTCAACCAGTGGTGGAATCTGCAGCTGTACGACCTCCTGTAGGCGTAACCACCGATGACATTCCTGTACCCAGAATCTTGGGAGGCGGACCTGAGCATATTCCGCGCCGGAACCTCAATACAGATAATGCCATCATGGAAGAAGTTACCATGGAGACCCGACTTCGGGATAACATGATGTTGGCCATGAATGCAGCCTTGGCTTAACAACAGTTGGCCATGACTTCGGCCATGACCCAACAACAAGAGTTTTTCATGAAACTCCTAGAAGATCGAGATGCTAGCCACCGAAAACCTGAGACGATGGCTGAAAACATTATTGTGGGGTCGGGTGGACCAAATGTGGTAACGGTTGAGGAACCATCCGCTGAAGGGATCCGGACAAAGACTAAGGGGTGCACTTACAAAGCGTTTATGGGGTGCCACCCTAAGGAGTTTGCGGGTTCAGATAACCCGGTTGCTTGCATGTACTGGCTCAAGGAGGTAGAGATGGCCTTTGAGTCAAGTGAGTGTAATCCCTCTCAACGGGTCAAGTTTGCTTCTTAACTACTTCGGGGAGAGGCTTTGATTTGGTGGAATATCACTCGATCAGTCCTCACTCCTAAAGTTCTGGCTAAGTTAACTTGGCCAGTGTTCAAGGAGAAGATTATAGACAAGTATTGTAGTGAGCGTTCGATGGACAAGTTGGAGCGGGAGTTCCGAGATCTGAAGAAAGGGAACCTGTCTGTGGTTGGATACTCCAAACTCTTTCTGGAGAAACTAAACTTGGTGGGACATCTAGTCCCCGATGAAAGGTCGAAGATTAAGGCATATCATCAAGGGTTACCGGCCGAGATGCGAACGGCGGTAAGGAATGCCAAGTGTTCGACTCTGCAAGAGGTTATCGAGGAGTCCTTACTCGTTGAAGACGACATCAATGTCGAAAGGGATGAGAAGAAGCATGTTGGTGAGAAACGGAAATGGGAAGGGCCATATGGGCCCGTTCGTCAGTCGAAGCCTTTTGTTAGTGGGAGAACTGGCGACTCTCGGAAAAGTGATCAGTGGTGCCCGAGATGCAAAACCAAGCATTCGGGAGCATGTGCTTCCAAAACCTATGCGGTTCCGGTGAGTTGTGCTAGGTGCGGCAAGAAGGGCCATGAGGCCCGGGACTGCACTGTTCGTCCGACGGTGTGTTATGAGTGTCAGGAACCGGGGCACATAAGGAGGAATTGTCCAAAGTTAGCGGGGAGCAATCAAGTCAGATCTGTTGGGTCGACGGCTAGGGTCGACCAATCGCCGAGGGTGCCGAGTCGAGCTTTCCGGATGACTACCGAGGAGGCGAAGGAGACCGCTGATGTTGTTTCGGGTACGTTCCTAGTAAACTCCTTGCCTGCTCGTGTATTGTTTGATTCAGGTGCTACGTGTTCTTTTGTTTAAGATGTTTTCTGTAAGCAATTCGTCACTACTATTAGTGTCCTTCCCGATGCACTAGTAGTAGAGGTAGACAACGGTGATAAAGTAATCATCCATGACCGTTTTTGTGATTGCACCTTAGAGATCGACGAGAATTCTTTTGGGGTAGATTTGCTACCTATGACCATAGGTGGATTCGACGTGGTCATAGGCATGGATTGGTTGTCAAGGCATAAGGTAAGTATTTATTTCCTTAAATATGTTAACTGTATTTATTTGAAAATACGAGACTTTATATACGCATGTGGTCATTGTTATTATGCTATGATGTTACTTGGTTAGTATTAAAGATGCATGTGTTTAGACCTCACACTCGTTCTCGAATTTGGTTAAATTTTCGGGCTGTTTTGGAGTTGGCGCGATTGTTCCTGGTGATTGTGCCATTGGCACTATCGCCAGGGATGTACCGTAGGTTGGGGGAGGCCAACGATTGTGCCACGCGATTGTGCCTTGGCACTATCGCCGAATTGGTACCGCGGGTGCCTAGTTCCTCGCGATTGTGCCCTTGGCACTATTGCCGACGGGGGGATTCCATTTAAATGAGTTCCAGCCGATTTTAATTCATTTACAACACATTTCATTTCTCTTTTTGGCGATTTTGGCTCTAAGAAAACTGGTACATCCCTTCCCAAACCCTAATCCACATTTATACCAAACCCTCTTGGTGGTTGGGGTCATTGATTACTTGCATTAAATCACCTCAAGGAAGATTTCTAGGGTTTCTTCAAGGCAACTCCTCATCTCCAAGTTCATCCTCCAACTTCTAGGGTTTTCATCTTTTCTAGGTTTTGGTTCAAAACCTAGATTGTGAGTTTACTAACCCTTTTGTAAAAACTAGATACACATCATTTACTTTACTTGTTATAATTATTGTTTTTACTCAAGTGTTCTTATTTAATGTACAAGTATTTGGGGATTTCTATGGAAATATGTATGTGAGTAACCTACTATGAGTCACTTATGCATATCTTGGTATTATGATGATTCCTACTTGGAATGCCTTTTGGCGACCTTATATTCTCATGAAATATTTGGATGATTACTATGTCATATGATGGATTTACATGCTTGGGATGGTAATGTTGTGTTCATGGTTGATATCCGAATATGTTGGGTTAAAATACATCTTGAGACCTCCTATTTGCATAATGTGGACGAACCAAGTCAGTGATTCACTATAGGGATGTAGGTGGGTGACATTTGGGGAATTTCCTGAGTGGTAGTCCCCTATGCGCCTAGACCTCTGCCGTCGGGGAATTTCCTAAGCGGTAGTCCTCGATGCGTGTCGGGCCTTTGGGTTGCCTTTGTTATTTGGCTTCAAGGTACATCGCCTCTTTGGGTGAACCTGATTGGAGATATGGGTCGCTCCCGTTGACTCCACACCTACGTGATTAATTGGTTAACTGCTGATAAGAACTGTAACTGTTTTTGGCATGCTTTTACTTGTTCAACTCATTAGGCTTTTTGGCCTAACACTTGTTTGGTGTCGATGTGTATCTCAGGTGTTAGCGGCGCTACTCCTAGGCAAGTTTAGATGCTTTGGGCGAGAGCTTGGGGTTTTTGGGCATTGGAACTTTTGTTGGAAGGTTTGGGTTTATATATGACACCCCTTTTTGTAATCTCTTTTCTCGATGTAGAAATTAGATTAGTTGGTTGTTGTTTATCTATCCGTTAAATTACATTTGTGATTAAACAGGCTTAATGTACTATTCCCCTTTTTGGGAGGCTCTTGCTATGGCAATTTATATACCACTTCTCCTCTTTTGGGAAGATTTTGTTATCCCTATTTTTAGGGCGTTACATCAAGCCCAACATAAAATAACATTCTTAAAGTGAAATGGGTTTCGGCCCACAACAAACTAACCCGGGGACCGGGGCCTGCAATGGCCGCCCGGTGTGCACAAGGACCGGGGCCTCCTCCCAAGCGCCGACCGGGGCCTCCCATTGCGCCGACTGGGGTCCCCCATGCGCTGACCGACTGGGGTCTCCCCCTTGGTCTCGACCGGTGCCTACAAGTCAACCGGTGTCTAAACACCGACCGGTGCCCTAACTGTTCGAACGAAAACCCCGAAGGTTGATGCACATATACCACAGAATCGATTTAATACCATAAATTAATAACAACTCAATCCCAACATCCATTTCCAATTGTAGAAATCGATCTAACAAGAGTCCGCTTAACCGAAGGATAGATTTACAGCCAAGGCCAGAACTAACCCCAAAATACTCAATCTCAGATTCAAGACACAACCCCGAAAACACAACTACTATGATTAAAGCATTTAGAAATAAAGGATTTAGGTTACAAGATGATTACCTCAAAGAGAACTCAAAGCCACACTTGAAATCCTTGAATAATCTTCTTTCCTTATCGATCTCTCCAAAATCGCCCAAGAATCCCCTTCTCAAAAATTTCAGCCGCCACACCTAACACCAATGTCTCTAGGGTTAAAATCCCTATTTCCCCACTTTTCACTTTAGACCCCTCTACTATGGACTTTCTACTCCCTTACTCAAACTATCAAATTCTTTGATTTTAAATCGATTGTTACAGAAACCAATATTACATTGGAAACTTTGGAAACTGAAATTAAACATGAAACATTTAATTTAGATGATTGATTCATCCAATGAGTGAAACATTTAATTAGATAAACACAAATTGATTCAATCGTAAGCTACAAATCAATTTTTTTTATTCTTATGAATCAGTGATTGATTCATCAAATGAGTGAATGTTGATATTCATATGAAATCTTCAATATTACCTCCAAGCACAAACTATTAATATAGTGAAACATAATGGATTTGATATAGTGAAACAACATATATATTAATATAGTGAAACCTGATGAAACAAAAAATTGTTAATATAGTGAAACCTGATAAAACAGATTTGATATAGTGAACCATAATCAAAAGGTAATGAAACAAAATATTAATATAGTGAAACATGATATAGTGAAACAAAATATTAATAGAGTGAAACCTGATGAAACAAATTTGATATAGTGAAACATAATGGAAAGGTAATGAAACAATAATGGTAATGAAACTTATTTGGGGTTTTACATACTGCATATTGACGAACATGTAATAAAAAGGAAGTCTTGATATGCTCTCTTTTTTTTTTAAGAAATATATGATTTTCTATATTTAAGCATATTTCATCTTTGTTGCCAAATTTGAAACACAAAAGAAAAAGACACATTTATCCTTTTGACATATTATTATTATTATTATTATTATTATTATTATTATTATTATCTTTTATTAATAAATTAATTAGTTTATTACCATATATAATTCAAATGAATCTTGATTATTGATTAAAAAGAACAATGGTTGAAATTTGGTTTCCAAAGTTTCCAATGAAATTTGGTTTCCAATTAAAACCACCCCTATATATATATATATATATATATATATATATATATATATATATAGGGCCTCTATATATAGGGAGAGGTTCATTTGAGAAATGATAAATATATGAGAAATAGAGAAGTAATCTTAGTCATTCATCTGGTCAACATTTGCGGCTTTGACCGCGAAGCACCGGATAATTCCTTGTGTGGTCTATAGAAGGTAGAGGGGTAATTTCGTAAAATACACGGGATGGGTTCATGAATCTGTATGAATCACAAAGATTCATCTGTATGAATCACAAAGATTCATATATGAATCTGTTAATTAGTTCAACAGATTCATATATGAATCTTTGTGATTCATACATATTCATATATGAATCTTTGTGATTCATACATATTCATATATGAATCTTTGTGATTCATACAGATTCATATATGAATCTGTTAGTTAGTTTAACTGATTCATATATGAATCAGTTAAAAAAGTTCAGTTGTGAATTGCACTGGTTCATATGTGAATTATACATGTTCATATATGAACACAACCCGTGTGTTTTGTAAAATTTACGAAATTGTCCTTCTATTTTTGGGATAGCTGCAACTTTTGACCAGTCAAAGCCGCAACTTTTGACCGGTCAAAGCCGCAATATTTTACTAGTCAAATCCGATCTTGACCATATGAATGGCTAGGATTATTTCTCTATTTCTCATATATTTAACATTTCTCAAATAAACCAAACACTATATATATATATATATATATATATATATATATATATATTTTGAGGAAGGTTCAGAGGAAAACCTTAAAAAACGGAAAGTTGAAGAACATGTTAGTAGCCCTTTATCTGTACGGTATGCACTTGTGTATACATGTAAATTATGTTTTTTTTTTCTTTTTTGGTTTTTATCACGTGTGCATTTTACAAATTACTTGTATGCACAAATACATACCACCCAGATGAATGACTACCAGAATGTTCTTTAATTTTCCGTTTATTTAATGCTTTCCTCTGAACCTAACCTTATCTATACTCCCTTATAAACCAAATTTCAATAAAGGCTTAATTACTACTTTCTATGCATAAGGTACAATGCTTTCAAGCACAAAGTCTTAAAATCTATACTCCCTTATAAACCAAATTTCAATAAAGTCTTAATTACTACTTTCTATGCATAAGGTACAATGCTTTCAAGCACAAAGTCTTAAAAACAAGATATAAAGCACAAGGTACAACTGTTTTATGCTATAAGTCTTAAAAGTCTTATAAAAGTAAAAAAACTATCTAAAACACAAAGCGGGATATCAAGATGAGTTTGAAATTTGAAACCTTTTTCTGAATTTACTCTCCCAATACACCGTTTCAGTTCTCCCCTGACAATGATCTCTCTGGAGCAGCTCTCCCCTTTCTTGAGGAGGCTTTCCATTTCCCAAAAGCTCATATCATTTTAATCTCCCGTGATATTCACCATCACCTCTGTTCGCTCTTCATCGCTCTCCTTCGCGCTCCAATAGTTCGGTTTGTTGATCGTTCTTGCTTAATTTCACTGGCGCACTCAGGTTGGATCCCCTTTTTTCTATCACCATTTTCCTCGGTTTCTTTTGATAATCGATTTCATGGTTTTTTCGTATTGATAATCGATTTCACTTTTTTCATCGGTTTCTTTTGATAATCGATTTCATGGTTTTTTCCTATTGATCATCAATTTCACCTTTTTCATCGATTTTTTTAATCGATTTCACTTTTTCTCTCGATTTCTTTTGTTACGTCTCACTTTTTTTCTCGATTTCACTTGTCTTCCAGAGTATTGGGCAACATTCACAACGCCATCTTCCGGTCCTTACTCCAACACCGGCTCTCGCTCTGGTTCTACTCTTCACTACCTCACTTTTCACCGGCTTGATGCATAAAATGTTTGGTCTTTCAATTGCTAATCTTGGATTTAGGGTTTTGTGTTCGATGGTTTTTTATATGATGAAAACCTATATGTGTGTATATGCGTTGTAAATGGGTCTGCATGTTGCCACCTGAAACAAATTTATGGAGGGAGGGATGCATATTGATGCAAAAAATCTGAATACACAATTAGAATATACAGATTTCAGGGAGAAGAGAGAATACTAAGGAGAAAGGGAGAAAGAGGAATCTCATTGTCATGCGATGTTTCTCAATGGATCTTCCTTATAACCACTTGCAATCACCTCTTACATTTACAGAGTTATCTTTCCTTACTCTCACCAAGGTATGCTATCATCAGTTTTCTTCTTCTTATTGTTATGTTTAATTTCATTTCTCCTAATTGGATTCCATGGCCTCAATTTAATTTTGTAACCTCAAATGGAATTTTGGATCAAGTTGTATGATTTCTGGCCATGTTTTTACCCATTTGCTGAAAATATTTTTTTATTCATTTTGCTGGCATTGTTGTGTTTTGTATATGTATGCACTCCCCATAATATTGACTGAACACGGTGGCTTAAAGGAAGCAAATATATGTATGGATTATCATATACATACACATGTGTGTGCATCTATATATAACATTATGAAGTATATTTTCAATTAATACCTCATATTTGCCTATTTTTCAAGGACGTGGAACGATATCCTTCATAGAGCATTTTTTTTCTTCAACAATGACCTTCATGGAAATCAGTTCAGCCATGAGCTTTGATGCAAGAGATTCAGATATCATACATCTATTTCTGTTAAAATGCAACAGTAGTCTCATAACACCCTTGAATGGAAATGCACACCGAGCTAAGAGGAGGCAGTGAACAACTTGTGTTTGGGGTGATGACATTTATCTTGGTGGCATGGTGAGATTTCACGTTTTTTTGTTCATATTTTCTTTTATTTATTTTTTAATTTACATTCATAATGAGGAACGTGTTAATTTAATTGTTTGTTTGTAATTTACCGGTAGAATTAAACACTATTATTTAGTTTTCGCGTAAGATTTTAGTCCACTAAAACGGTATCGTATGCAACAATTTACCCGATAACCGCTAACTCACTACAAAATTTTCGACCTTTTCCGACGGCCAAATCCGCCGGAAATCGGCGTTTTCGGCGGATTTGGTCGGCCGGAAACAGGGGCGCCGCAAATCATTTTTTTCGGCGGCATTTTCGGCGGATTGAGATTTTTGGCGGATTTTTCGGCGGATTTGGCCGTCGGAAACGGATCCGATTTTTTTTTAAATTTAAATGATTTGATTAATTAAGAAAATTAATTTTAACTATTTTCGGCGGATTTTCGGCGGAATATTCCGCCGAAAATAGTTATTTATTTATTTTTATTTGTACTTAATTTATTTATTTATTTTTATTTAAAAAAAACTTTTGGCGAAATATGTCGTCGAATTTTCGGCGGAATATTCCGCCGAAAATAGTTATTTATTTATTATTTTCAGCGGAATACCAACGATACGTTATTTATCGACGATCAGTATTACCGACGGATTTTAGCGACGGATTAACGACGACTACGTGACAGTGACGTTTATAGACGGATTACCGACGGAACGTTAAAAAAAATAATTAAAAATACAAAAATCTGTATAAAAACCTATTAAAAAACATTGATAATTCATATGCAAAAACCATTACAAAATACTGTTGTCTTTAATACAATATCATCTCAAATCTGTAAACTAAATTCAATGTAGTCTGTAAACTAAAACATTGGTAATGGTAAGTGGTGTTTCGGGTCTTCTCTTTCGTTATGAGCTCAATTCTTAGCTTTGCACGCCCAATCGATCTACAACCACAAAAATAGGATATATATATGTTAATCAAATAAGATTTTGAATTATTCCAATTAACAATCAATCATTAATTCGAGATTCTAGTACAACCGTACACAGTTAACGGTAATAATTCAAACATACCAATTTAGTATAACATCAAAATAATAACCATTCATCAATATATGCGTTTCAGTTCGAAAATGGTTAAAAAAAAACTCACCTCGATGACGACAAACGAGGAATTTAAACTTTAACCGAGACGACGATCGAAACCGAACACTTGCACAAACTTTGAAGTAAAATGTCAAGAAAGAGACGCTAAAATGAGCGATATCACCAACCAACCCACCTATATGCACAAGTGCATATAGCTATATGCACAAGTGCATATATCCTAGTTCAAATGGTAGCTCAATGTATTCATCAATATTTGCGTTTCAATTCGAAAATGGTTAAAAGAAAAACTCACCTCAATGACGAAAAACGAGGAATTTAAACTTTAACCGAGACGACGATCGAAACCAAACACTTGCACAAACTTTGAAGTAAAATGTCAAGAAAGAGACGCTAAAATGGGAGATATCACCAACCAACCCACCTATATGCACAAGTGCATATAGCCTATATGCACAAGTGCATATAGCCTATATGCACAAGTGCATATAGCCTATATGCACAAGTGCATATAGCCTAGTTCAAATGGTAGCTCAATGTATTCATCAATATATGCGTTTCAGTTCGAAAATGGTTAAAAGAAAAACTCACCTCGATGACAACAAACGAAGAATTTAAACTTTAACCGAGACGACAATCGAAACCGAACACTTGCACAAACTTTGAAGTAAAATGTCAAGAAAGAGACGCTAAAATGGGCGATATCACCAACCCACCTATATGCACAAGTGCATATAGCCTATATGCACAAGTACATATAGCCTAGTTCAAATGGTAGCTCAATGTATTCATCAATATATGCGTTTCAATATATACGTTTCAGTTCGAAAATGGTTAAAAGAAAAACTCACCTCGATGACGACAAACGAGGAATTTAAACTTTAACCGAGACGACGATCGAAACCGAACACTTGCACAAACTTTGAAGTAAAATGTCAAGAAAGAGACGCTAAAATGGGCGATATCACCAACCAACCAACCTATATATAGCCTAGTTCAAATGGTAGCTCAATGTATTCATCAATATATGTGTTTCAGTTCGAAAATGGTTAAAAGAAAAACTCACCTCGATGACGACAAACGAGGAATTTAAACTTTAACCGAGACGACGATCGAAACCTAACACTTGCACAAACTTTGAAGTAAAATGTCAAGAAAGAGACGCTAAAATGGGCGATATCACCAACCAACCCACCTATATGCACAAGTGCATATAGGTAAGAACACAGTAAATCACAGTAAATGGAGTTGTAAGAACATAGTAAATCAACAATTTCAACGAAATCTTTCAATTAGGAATGGCAACGGGGCGGGTTCGGGGCGGGTTTGCCGTCCCCCGTCCCCATCCCCGAAAGTGAAATCCATCCTCGTCCCCGCCCCGTTCCCCGTCGGGTTTTTATTCGGGGCGCCCCGTCGGGGATTTTTTTGCCCCGTCCCCGACCCAATGGGGAATCCCCGATACCCGAACCCGACCCGAACACAATCCAAAAAATACAAAGTAATTAACAAACAGCTCGAAATAAAACAAAGGATACTATACTATAATTCCTCTCCAAGATATCTGAGAAAAGATATCAGAATTCCAACAAATATTTCATCAAGTATAAACCCAAAAGCAAAGGATACAAGTAAAAAGATTTTCATACCAGTTTTGTATTTAGAGGCACTAGGTTTAACATTCAAAAGCCAAACAAATACTGATACATAATAAACAACAATGAAAAGTCCATATATTGAACTGCATTAAGATGTGTTGTGTTGGACCCTAGACAAATAAGCACATATAAAAATTTATCATCAACCAGTTAAGAACTGTGACTCTTATTCACATGTATCCTACAGATTTCTACATAACCACCACTTACGAGTGTATTGATATCAGACATAGCTCTACCACTACCTACCGTACTTTGAATCGTGTATCAGCTTTATCACAACCTCAGGTGAATCTGACCACATCTAACCTCGATCAGATATACCTGTTATGTCTCTGAACCAAGGCTCGTGATAAGTAATTGCCAGAACACAAAATTCGATAGTGGCATAATATGTAAGCTTCCACATGGATTCTGTGAATTTGGCAATCTTTGCTCTTGTAACTTTATTATTGATCTTCAATGGAGTGTCCCCCTTGCTCATCAACCAGATGGACAGTCTCTGAAAAAATGTCAAAAGTAACAAGTTAGATATCCTCTTCTCGTTTGGCGGAGATGTATATGTCAAGGGTACAACAGATTTGTGGAAGAAAATGCTTGCTTGGGATTTTTATGCATAAGAATGTTTATTGCAATGTCTAATATATTTTTATCTCTATAAAACCAATCAATATCTTTTTCAATCTTTTAGAGTTGGTCATAGAAAAATCCATATATTTTGCAATTGCTTAGAGTTGGTCATAGAACATCAATTTTGCCTCTCAGATATATATATATATATATATTAACAAATCCATTATTTATATAACATATTAAATGTACACAGCTTCATGATAATATGATTCTTGGCTTGCACTGCAGTCGTTTTGAGTTCTTTTTCTCCTCATTCAAACCCCATTTTCCATTAATTTAAAGAAGATAAATGGAAGATAAATGGTAGTAACAGATTACCTGGAACAAAAATGGAAGATAAACAGGGCTCAATGAAATTGTAATCGTGAAATGCAAGAAGAAGAAGAACAAACAGATTAGGTCACACGACGTCGTTGTGGATCAAGCTCGTAAGCTTTGGTTTCGAGTATACGTACCTACACAACACGTTGGTGAAATCTCCCGGTGGTCGTGTTCTTTCATGGAGGCGGATTCGTCTTCCTCTCCAACTGAAATCGATTGCAATCGACTAGGTCAATGAGATGGAGGGTTTTTGAGATGGGGGGAAATTTAGGGGGGGAAAGGGAAATTAGAAGCATTTAAGCGGGAAAGGGAAATTAGAGAGTTAGAGATTGGGGGAAATTTGGGAGGGAAAGGAAAATTAGAGAATGAGTATGTATATGTGTGTATTTATCTATATATATTAATACTTATACTATATTATAAAAGAGATATAAAAAACTCTTAAAAACAACCCATTAAACATTATGTACTATTGTTTAATGCTAATTTACTTAAAATCTTTTAAAAAACAACTAATGAAGCAATATGTATTACTTTTAAATGTTTTCAACCCTAATTAATAAATTTCATCCTTACCCCCAAAATCCTAATCTCTAATCCCCAAACTTTAAAATTATGAAATTTTAATTCTGATAAACATAATCAAAATAGGATAAACATCAATTTAAATATAAAAAATTTAAAATATATAAGATAATTAATGAATTTAGCAAAGTACTTAGTTTTTTTATATAAATCATATAATATTATTAAGCCTAAATTAAACAAAATTATAAAAAAAAATATATATTATCACTCTCTAAAAACCATCCAAAATCGTACTGTAAATCGATAAAAAACAAAAAATAAAAAGGAAATATTAAAATCGTGATGTATCTCGCTGCATTGCGCGAGTACGCTTCTAGTTATATTATAAAGTACGGATAAAAAACTCTTAAAAACAATTATTAAAGCATGATGTACTGCTATTTAATGATAATTACTTAAAATCTAAATAAAAAATAAAAACTTAAAATTTATTTATATTTAATCCTTATCTCTACCAAGTTTAACTTCCCTAAAATCACACCTCACTTCAACTACCCTAAAGTCCAACCGGATCCATTAAAGTCAAACTGGATCCATTGAAACCCAACTGGGAACGTTAAAGCCCAACCGGATCCATTATAGCCCAACGAGGTACTTTAAAGCCCAACTGTGTAGTTAAAGCCCAACTAAATCCCTTAGAGAACAACTGTATCCATTAAAGCCCAACCGGATCCATTAAAGCCAAACTAGGTACGTTAAAGCATAGTTGGATCCATTAAAACCCAACTGGATCCGTTAAAGCCCAACAATATCCATTAAAAGCCCAATCAGATCCATTAAAGCTTAACCGAATCCATTAAAGATCAATTGGATCGGTTAAAACCCAACTGGGTACGTTAAATCCCAACTTGATCCATTAAAGCCCAACAGTATCCATTAAAGCCATACTGGATCAGTTAAAGCCCAACTGTACCCATTAAAGCCAAACTGGATCCATTGAAGCCCAGCTGGGAACGTTAAAGCCCAACCAGATCCATTAAAGCCCAACTGGATTTATTAAAACCCAACTAGGTACGTTAAAGCCCAACATTATCCATTAAAGCCATATTGGATCAGTTAAAGGGTACATTAAAGCCCAACCGGATCCGTTAAAGCCAACTGGATACGTTAAAGCCAACTCGATCCATTAAAGCTCAACCTGATCCACTAAAGCCCAACTGTACCCATTAAAGCCCAACTGTACCCATTAAAGCCAAACTTGATCCGTTAAAGCCCAATTGGAAAACGTTAAAGCCCAACTGTATCCATTAAAGCTCAACTGGATCCTTTAAAGACTGATTAGATCTTTTAAAGACTAACTGGATTCTTTAAATACTAACTGACTGATTGGATCTTTTAAAGACGGATTGGATCTTTTAAAGACGTTTTAATCCCTTTGTACGTTAAAGCCCAATTGGATCTATTAAAGTCTAACTTGATCCGTTAATACCCACCTGGATACGTTAAAGCCCAACAATATCCATTAAAGCCATACTGGATCAATTAAAGCCCCACTTTACCCACTAAAGCCAAACTGGATCCATTAAAGCCAACTAGAAACGTTAAAGCCCAACCGGATCCGTTAAAGCCCAACCGGATCCATTAAAGCCCAATTGGATTCGTTAAAACCCAGCTGGATACGTTAAAGCCCAACTGTATCCATTAAAGCCATACTGGATCAATTAAAGCCCAATCGGGTACATTAAAGTCCAACTGGATCCGTTGAAGCCCAACTAGGAACGTTAAAGCCCAACTGAATATGTTAAAGCCAACTCGATCCATTAAAACTCAGTCGGATCCATTAATGCCCAACGAGGTACATTAAAGCCCAACTGTGTAGTTAAAGGCCAACTAAATCCCTTAATGATCAAATGTATCCATTAAAGTCAAACTGGGTATGTTAAAGCACAACTGGATCCATTAAAGCCCACCGAAAACAGTTAAAGCCCAACTGTACCAATTAAAGCCCACCTGGATACGTTAAAGCCCAATAGAATATCCGCCGAAAATGTTATAAATTTTATTTTTATTTTTTATTATTTTTAATTCATTTAAATATAATAATTAATTAAATATTTTCGGCGGATTTTCGTCGGATTTTATTTTTTTTTTAAAATATAGAATATCCGCCGAAAATGTTTTAAATTTTTCGGCGGATTTCCGACGGATTTTTATTTTTATTTTTTTATTATTTTTAATTCATTTAAATATAATAATTAATTAAATATTTTCGGCGGATTTTATTTTTTTATTTTTTTAAAAAAATATAGAATATCCGCCGAAAATGTTTTAAATTTTTCGGCGGATTTCCGACGGATTTTTATTTTTATTTTTTTATTATTTTTAATTCATTTAAATATAATAATTAATTAAATATTTTCGGCGGATTTTCGGCGGATTTTTTTTTTTAAAATATAGAATATCCGCCGAAAATGTTTTAAATTTTTCGGCGGATTTCCGACGGATTTCCGACGGATTTTTATTTTTTTTTATTTTTAATTCATTTAAATATAATAATTAATTAAATATTTTCGGCGGATTTTATTTTTTTATTTTTTTTAAAAAATATAGAATATCCGCCGAAAATATTTTAAACTTTTCGGCGGATTTCCGACTGATTTTTATTTTTATTTTTTATTTTTTTTAATTCATTTAAATAATAATTAAATTAATTAAATAATTAAAATCCGCCGAAAATCCGCCGAAAAAACTTAATTAATTATAATTAATAAGAAAAAAATTAAAAAAAATTATATTCCGTCGGAAATCCGCCGAAAATAATTGATTTTTTTAATAAAAAAAAAATTAAAAAAAAATCCGGCGGATTTCCGGCGAAAGTCAAAGTGGGTTGACCCATTTGACTTCCGTCGGAAATCCGCCGAAAATTTTCGGCGGAAAAATCCGTCGGAAAAATCCGGCGAAAATAGTCTTTTATTTAGTAGTGACTGTGGTAAGAGTCGTCTCTATCACTTATCCGCTAAGACTCTTGGTCATTGTCTCGCTCTTTCCGGGTAAGATTTTTGGTCCGTACTTTATTGATCCAGTAAGGTAGTGTGACTTGGTAATCGCTTGGTAAATGACCCTTAATGAACATTTTCCTTTTTGCAGGCAGGTTTTCTAACCCTCGGATGAAAGCCAAAGCATGTAGTTTCCCTCTTCCTTCTTCTCCAACACTTGATTTTGATTTCCTTTTGCAGGTAGTTTCCGTCTTCCTCAAAATTTCTCATCTCATAGATCTGTAAGTTTTTATTTTGTTTAAAATCATTTGTAGGTTATTCTGTAAGATTCTATTTCATTTCATGTTTCAACTTGTTTGTTTGTTATTATCTTCTTCATATTTACAATATTGCTTCTTTCATGATATCGGTTTCACAATTCTTTTTGGATTCTCCTCACTACATACTGTATGCGTCACGATTTCTTTTTTCCCCCCCTGCTTTTTTGTTACTTTTTAACAACCGATGATCTATTTCTTGGTGCTTCTTGAAGGATTTTTTGGTTATCATGTGAAATGAATTATTAGATGTTAAAAAGGAGTTGATATTACCAAGATAATCAACAGGGATTCTTTCGTTGCGGAATCGTCCGGTGGGTTGGTGTGTATCAAAATCACGTCCATAAGGAAGACAATCAGCATGTGCAGCCTTTGCCTTGTTTTTGGGTATCTTATATATCTCTCCACCGTAATCAAATCATATTTGAATTGAATTCTTATACTTTTTGTACCATTTAAAATACATAATGCTTCCCTATTGATTTACGAATTCAGATAGATGTTGTTGACCAATCTCTTTAGATTTCAAAACTTGCTAATAGAAGACATACGTGGATGCAATTCTATATCTATGCCTCATAGTCAATAATAACTTTAATCTTTGAAATGGGCTACTGCTTGGTTTTTTAGGTGCCGTTTGTTTTTTTAAGAGGTCTAAAGTCTGAAGTCTTATTTTAGTTATGATTAATAAGAGTTGGTTTGTAAAAAGGTCTGAATGATTCAGACTTAAAAGCCATTAAGAGGTTTTTAAAATAAAAAAAAACCCTTACTTTCTCTAATGGAAGGGGATGGAAAGCTACATACTTTATACATATCTCATGGTCTTGAATTCTCTTCTTGGATAACGTGCAAATCCTTCTCATTATTCCACATTTTTTCACTCATATTTATTCTTCAAATTTTGTTTGTTTTCTGGATTGAGAGCCATAGAAAGTGGAAAGAACAACTTCTTGGTTATGTTGATTTTTATTTGGAAAGAAGCAAATATTATTTGATTAAAAAAGATTAAAAAACTCGAGTTTTTTTTTGTAAATCTTCTTTTTCCATTCATAATTGTTTAGCATTTCTCTTGAATCGACGTCATAGTCTTGGGTCATGACCGTAAGTTTTTTCACTGTAGAATGGTAGATGGCCAAAGAAGAAGATGTTGCGATAAGTGAAATGAACTTTATTGTAATCTACCAAGACACCTTAAGGTCAGTGGATTATTTACCTTCTAACATCCTATTTTTAAATATGGTCATAATAATAAAAAAAATCTTTAGATTCAATAATCCCTAAATTCCAATTCAATATGGTGTAACAAGCTCTCTATGTTTTTGACAAGTTTTCAAATTGTTTTAATCCATAAAATTGTTATCCTAATAAAAAATTAATGTTTAGATTTTGTGCAACTCTGTAGGGCAGATCCTTTGTTAGACCATCAACATCGGGAGCATGGACGTAGTCAGAGTTTATGGCAACCACACAAGAAGCAACAAGTTAACATCAAGTTAGTAATGGTCAAACTTTGTGTAAGACCATGTTTTTCATGAAGAGGATTTATTATAGTTAAATTGTACTACATGTTATGTTAGCATCATTTAGTTATGGTCAATGAATACAAGACTTGTGGATGTTGTGAATCACTTTAGATAGGTACATAGGTATGCATCGTCTGTAATCTTGAACTTTTATATATTGGCTTTTCTTTTTCGTAATAGATATGATCTCTTGAAGACTTGAGCAATTGAGGACCATAATTTGTAGATGATTTTTATACTAGGAAACATAGGGACCGTTTACCAAACGCTTACCCGGATAAGTGCTTACCAATAAAATTTAGCACAATCACTTACTTAGCGGGTAAGGTTTTAGTCCACCAAAACGGTATCGTATTCAACAATTTTTCCGATAAGCACTTACGAGTAAAATTTAACACTATCACTTACTTACCGGGTAAGATTTTAGTCCACCAAAACGGTATTGTATGCAACAATTTTCCCGGTAAGCGCTAACTGTGGTAAACTTTTCGCTATCACTTACCAGGATAAGACTCTGGGTCCTTACCTTAGCTCTTACCGGGTAAGATTCTTGGACATTGTCATCTTCATCCATAACGTAAATGACTTTCTAAACGCTTACCCGGGTAAGCGTTTGGTAAACGGCCTCTTAGGTGCACAAAAATGTGTGTATATATATTTATATAAAGATTTCTTTGTTGGTGTTCTTCCCAAAGCATGTTTTTGAAAGATATATAGGTATTTGGTAGGGTATGTCCTTCCTCATTGTATTTTGTAATTAAAACTTCTGGGGTTGAATAAAATTGTCCTTTCTAATATGAATAGGATCTTCATAAAAACATGCTTACTTTTATAGTTTTTGCAAGATTGAAGGTACGATTTCTCAATTCTAAGGATATATATGCATTCTGCTTATACACAAATAGGTGATGGCACCATGGTGAGGTCAACGGAGCAAACAACTATACGTTATTCTCTCATATTAATTTGAGTCTTTTTTTTTCTGAATTGATTTATTGGTCCAATTTCAACCATCCACCCTATCCTCTTGATGGATGAAATTTTATTTGGAAATCACTTGGTACAATTCTCGATGGGATAATGCTTTGGGTTCGAAGAGTTGGGTTAATATTAGTTATTGTTGGAATTCTAGATATTATACGTGTTGCATCTGTATTTAGTGGTTCTGAATCAGAAATATGTTATAAATGTGTGAATTGGTTCGTGGCATGTGTTGTAAATCTTACGGATGGATATTTAAATTGAACATAGGTAGAGATGTAGGTATTAGGACATCTTGACAGAATTTGAGATTTCGAAATTGAATAAATCATGATGAAACTTTTACATCCCGCCACATTGTGTGGGTACACAACTAGTATATATTAAAGGTCAAAGGATGGATGTTAGAATCTCTTGATCTAACATTAAATTATGTGGCTTTAACATAAACTTGTGCGGGTAGTCTCATAATTGGAAATATCCTTTTTCTTAATTGTATATTAATATATATATAGAGAGAGAGAGAGTAATATCATAAAAATAACCAGTAACGCCACCATTTCTCTTCCCAACACACCACCTCCTCCCTCTTTTCCGATGAAACCCCATCTGCCACCACCTTGTCCTCTTTCTTTTGGCCACCATTTCATCATCAGGGTCGGACCCTATGGAGGTCCCAGTAATTAAGGCACGTTGATACTCCATTCAACCAATTTTCATAAGTACAATACTTTTTGGAGGATTAAAGGTGTAGAAACTAACCTTTAAGGGCTGTTTCGAAATATTAAAAAATAGAAGGGACATCAATCAAAAACCAAAAAAAATCTCTCGAACTCAATCAAAAAACGGAAAAGCCTTTCGAAATTAACCAAAGAGCGGAAAAAGCCTCTTAAAATCAACCAAACAACATAAAAAGTCTCTCAATATTAACCAAAAAACTTTAAAAAATTCTTTCCAAACAATAGAATCAAAGAGCAATCTGAATGAAAAAACCAAAATACGCCACGTTTGGCTAGACTTGACCAAAAAAAAAGAAACTAACCACTACTAATAGAGAGGACAAAATCCAGCAATTTTGAAAAGGACAAATGTGAAATAAATACTTCATGGACCAAACCGAAATCTACGCTAAGAAAATATCTCCTAGTCCCCTTCGAAAACCATTTTATTAACAACCACTTGTTAGTCAAGAGTTTCTATCAAGACCTTGACCAAATCGAAATAGATTAATTTCCTTCTTTTAAAATTCAATCATTCGTATAAACTTATAAACTAGTTTTTGTATGTGTTGTTTTATGTCTAAAATAGCATGTGGGACAATGCAGTGTTTATAGAGTGACGTTTCATATAAGTTTATACAATTTATCGGGTTTGTAAATGATTATGTGTTTAGGATGGTTACTACGAGAGAGATTCAAATAAGAAAATTAAATATCGTAAGAAAGTAAAAGAGAATGGTGAAGAAAGGTTCATATGTGTATCATTATACAAATCTAGAAAAAGTATATCTGAAAATGCATATGTGAATCGACGTACAAATTATTTCATATTGATTCACATATACATTTTCATAATGGACTTTTTCAATTATTCACATATGAAAATTTTATTCATACCTGCTCACGATATTTAATCTTGTTATTTGAACCAGCTCCTACCCTCGTGGTTAAAATTTACTATAACCAGACTTAATTAGAGTTTGTTTACCCAAATGTTTACCCGGTAAGCTTAAGCGCTTACAGTTAGAGTCAAGATCATAATTTATTTTATCGGGTAAGATTGTAATACATCAAAATGGTATCGTATGCAACAATACACCCGACAAGCGCGCAAATACTCGGGTAAAAATCGTCACTCTCACTTACCGGATAAGACTCTTCATCCTTATCATTGCTTTTATCGGGTAACATTATTGACCCTTGCCATGTTCATCCGCTATTGCTTGAAAAACACTTACCGGGTAAACGTTAAACGGCCCCTTAGTTGACCTTTTTTTTAATTATCTTTTTTATTTTGTTTCTAATAGTTATTTGATCTCGAAGATCAATAATTTGTGTTTAATTAAACTGTTTTTACTGATTTTCAAATAAGAGACTCAAAAATCATATAAAGGATTTCAAAGGGTGTTCAAAATAAACAAAAATATGTCAAAATATAATTAAGTTTGTTTTAGTTCTTATTTAATGTAATAATAACTTTTTTCTTAATTAGTATAATAAATGTTTAAATTTTTATTTCATACTTCTTCCAACTAGTAACCGGTATATTTTATACACTACATAATATAGAAGTCAAATTATATTGTAATTCTTGATTATACGGAAAAAAATGTCGCATCAAAATCAATCGATAATACATAAGGTGAAAACTTGTTTATCAAGAAAAAAGAATGTGATATAGAAAGAATTAACGTTCAGGGCCGGTCCTGAGGATTCCAGATGGCCATGTCGAAAGGCAAAAAAATTGTCCCTTTATTATGCGAACATTTTTTTTTGAAGGGGTTTGGAATCTAGTCAAGGTACCCACCCCGGATCTTCATTAAAC
The DNA here is from genome assembly GCA_023525745.1 of Arctium lappa. Classification (NCBI taxonomy): domain Eukaryota; kingdom Viridiplantae; phylum Streptophyta; class Magnoliopsida; order Asterales; family Asteraceae; genus Arctium; species Arctium lappa. Next base: position 19,140,563 of record CM042051.1, on the reverse strand, counting down.
AAAACAAAAACAATACAACGGGGGGGACATAAACCAAAACCCCGTAAAATAAAACTTAAAATACGTACATTACCTAAAACGATGCCATCGTGCATTTTTTGAAGCAAAAATGTCAATAACTTTATCATATTTAATATCGGCTAAAAACTTACTCTCAATACTCAAAGTTGCTAACCCGTTCAATCTTTCTTGGCTCATGGTAGACCGTAGATATGACTTCAACAACTTTAACTTTGAAAAGCTTCTTTCCGCGGATGCAACGGTGACCGGTACGGTCAGCAAAATCCCAACCAAGACATGTGGAAACATGTCCATCTCTTTTGCAAACTCCAAAATTTGTATGGATGTCCAAGGATTTCCCCTCTTGGATGCCTCTTCCGGTAACATTCCATGCAAAACATGTAACTTCATATACAAATATTCCCTATCGATATCAGAATCATCACCATTTGTTAAAGCAAGTTCAAGATTCATACAAGATTTTTTTAACTCGTCATCATGTAAGGTTAATAACTTTCGTCCGTCAAACAAGAAACCAAAAATAGATTCAAATTCTTGCATTTGTTCAAATCTAGCTCGTAACTGAGAAAGAGCCATATCAACTAAAACAAGAAAGTAATCAGTTCTAAAACACTCTTGAGTAGATTGTTGTTCTCTCTCGGTATTTGGAATTTCATCAAAATGTTTTTTCCGAGAGACAGAACGTTTTACAGTAAATTCAGGCTCAACTCCAATATTATTTGCAATTTCTTTAGCTTCACTAATAGCACATGCAAACCCATTTTCTCTATAACTTTCAAAATAGACAACTAATCCTTTAAGATTTTCAATGGCAACATCAAGAAGCATATCATTATACTGTAATTTCTTACTAACTAAATTAATTCTATACAAAACTTCATGCCAAATAACCAAACTTACAATAAAATCAAAACTTGAAAGCTCACCGTTAACCAAAGAATCGGCATCCCTACACACTTTTCCATCCTCACTTACCTGAGCCAATTGTATTAAAGCATCTTTGATTTCGCCAACTTGAGTTTTGATAGCTTTAACACTTTCAATATGGCTTTCCCACCGAGTAGTAGATAAGGATTTCAATGTCAAATCATCAATATGTTCTAATAACACAGTCCATCTTTTTGTTGAATTAGCAAACACATTGTATATCGTTTGGCAAGTACCAAAAAAAGTCTTAGCTTTGAAACAAGAACTTGCCATATCACATAAAACCAAATTAAGACTATGACAACCACATGGCATGTAAAAGTCTCTAGGATTTATATCAAGTAATCTTTTTTGCACGCCTTGATGTTTTCCTTTCATATTAGCCCCATTGTCAAACCCTTGACCCCGCACACAATTAATATCCAAATCAAGTGATTTCAGAACATCTTGTAATGCATTAAAAAGTCCTAAACCAGATGTATCTTCTACAACTAAAAACTCAAGAAAGAACTCTTCAACTTGAATAGGAGAACAAGACATATCAACACATCTAATAATCAAAGTCATTTGCTCTTTGTGGCTTGCATCCGGAGTACAATCAAGAATAACTGAAAAATATTTTGCCTCTTTGATCTTTCTAATAATTGCACTCTTTACATCGGATGCCAACATTTCAATCAATTCATTTTGAATTTTATGGCTAAGATAATGATAATGAGTTTTTTTGCCTTCAATAAGCCGAAAATGTTGTTTCATAACAGGATCAAACTCAGAAATCATTTGAATTACGCCCAAAAAATTACCATTACACTCTTGAAAAGTTTTTCATTGCTCCCACGAAAAGGTATATTATACTTCGCTAGACATTTAACAGTAGCAATAATTCTAATCAAAACATCTTTCCAATGGTCAGTATCTTTTTTTATCATATCTTGCAACTCTCTATCAAGTGTTTGATTTTTAACCAACCTCAGACGCAACTCACGCCAAATTCTGAAATTAGTCAAATGTTCTGGGCTATTTTCATGAATGTTTAATCTTTGATCAAGTTGTTTCCAACAATTTAAACCTTCACTTGCTAATTGACTTTTTGATCGACCATCCTTGAAAAGCTTACAACAAAAACAAAAGACTTTATCCAACTCTTTAGAATAAACCAACCACTTTCTATCATAACAATCACCATTTCTTCTCTTACGAACATAATATTCAGAAGAGAAATGTCTACCAACTTTATCTTTTGGAAACGTGATGTTAGTTTCTCTAATAGGCCCTTTTTCAACAAGTAAGTCTTTCATTTTTGAATTTAACCCATCCCAAACTCTTGGATCAAATATATTAAAACCAATATCATCAACAATAGGAACTTTACAATTACAAGCATTTTCAATGTTTTCATCATCACAAACATTATCAATGTTATCATCATCACAAGCATTATCAATGTTTTCATCATCACAAACAAAATCAACGTTTTCACTATCATGAGTATCATCACTAGCAATATCTTTTGGATTATTAACAAATTCATCACAAGGATTTTCAACCGGATTTTCAATTGGATTTTCCATCGGATTTTCAGAAACATTTGATGGTCTAACAAGAAATTTATTCATAGATCCTTACATAGATTGGATAATTTCTACTTGTCTTTTTTCCCTTTTTCTATTTTGGGCATCGGAAGGTTGTGATCTAGGAAACATGTCTAAACAATTTTCAATTTAAGCAATTCAACCTGTTGGATCCCAGATTTAATCTTATAACAATAATGATATAAACAACAAGAGTATAAACAGCGGAAGCAATATAGTTTAATATCAAAAGCAAATTCAAATATCACAGTTCATATATAAAGCAAGTAGAAAGAACAAGATCTTCGTGAGATATATTCAATTGATTCTTCTTGTACAAGATATCAAAAGCACACACTTTTGTCAAAGGAGTGATGGTCCTATTTATAGGACCATAAAGTAAACAGTGTACTATTCTGACAAATAGAAGCATGCTTGAACAGTGTCTTACCTAATAGGTAAGCTCAAGACATGCTTGAACAGTAACCTACTCTATAAAGTAAATCTTATCACTAAGTGATTGGTTATCTGTTCTGATACTTCAGGAAAGTCTTCAGCGCCATCTTCAGAGAGAATGTCTTCAGAGCCTCTGATGAAGCCATCTCTGATGTCTTCTGCTGAAAGTTGCAATCTTTGATAAGTACTTCAGAGGCAGGTTTATCCTCTAAAGTCTTCGTCCTCTGAAGTCTATGCCCTCTGAGGTCTATCTTTGGAAGTCCTCTAAAATAGGACTTGGGTATTTTCAACACTTTAACAAACAGAAGATTTGGGGCTAACAATCTCCCCCCTAAGTGTTGAAAATAAAAGATACAATAATAGCAGAGAATAGAAGATTTAAACTAGAAAGCATAGAGGAGAAAATCATCCTCTTAAATATTACTTCTTAAACATTTTGAAGTTTAATACAGAGAAAGTAATATTCAAAAATAAAGAAACAAACTAAAATTTGTCACTTGAACAGATTCCATGGAACTTCATGATCAGAGCTCTGAAGTTGATAATCGAGTCAATCTCTAAGTCAAGCTTTGCAAGTAAATCTGCTATGTGCCTTTCTTCCTTCACATGGATCATTTTCTTTATACCTCTCAAGGTTTCATCAGAGTACTTCGAAACTTCCGAAGCGAGAAAGATCTTCTTTACTTGGTTTACTCTGTAGATGAAACCCACAGGTTCTGCAATGATTGATCCAGTCTTCTTTGCCTCAAGATTAACGATCGACTCCACAGGTTCAGTTACCTCCAACTTTTCTTCCCCCAGGTTCAGAGCAATTTGAAAGTCACGTTTTGCTCTGTGTTTGACATAGGCCTCCATTGCCCGTCTGACTTCAACCATGCCCATCCTGATTTCCCTTCTTCCCTGATCATATCTGGCAGATCAATAGGCATACAAATGAGGTAAATCATATGGATTTAGATTTACGAGATTATTATCATTGAACTCGTAAATCTTCTTATCAGATCGAGTTACCACATAATGACTATAGATGATCTTGTTGTAAGCAAAGGTCTTCTCTGAGATTTTGTTCATTTTGATGATTGGATCATCAAAGAGGACTTGTACTCTGGGTGAGGTTTTATCTCTGACAAATCTTCGCTCATAGTCCGGCATGTTCTCTTTGATCCTTGGATTCAGAGGAATGACTAGAATGTATGCCATATTGAACTAACAGTAGATGTATCTGAAGTGGTCTTCTATGGAAGCTTCGGGATTGGATGCAAGGAATGTAGGAGGTTGAGTAAACACTTTGGCTGGTAAACCAATGCTTGCCTTCTGAACAGGATTCTCTGAAGGAGCCTGTTCATCAGTAACCATGGTCTCTGGTTCCTTTGTCTGTGGAGGATCTTCTGTTGTAGGTTCAGAGATGTAGCTATCTATCTCTGGTGAATCCCTCAGCTCTGTTGTTGTTGAAGTATGATGTGGTTGAGCATTCTTGAATACATATTCTTCAACATCAATTACTTCAATCTGTTTTTCAGCAGCTTCTTTTTCAGAATCTAACTTTTCTTCTTTTTCAGATTCTGGTTCTGCTCTTTCAGCCTCTGATTCGTAAGCATCTCTCATCACATAAGTTGGTCTTTCTGGTGATGAGAATGCATCTTCTGATGTAGAGAAGTCTACTAGCTGTTCGTCTTCATCTTCTTCCAGAGCTCCAATAGTTTATGGAGTTGCAGCTATTATTGGAAGTATTGGAGCACTCGAAGTAGATGGTGCTAGAAACATAACAGGTACTGGAGACTTTAGAGTGACCTGGTTATCTTCAGCAGAGGTTGAGGTTGAACGTCTCTCTGTTCCTTTTTCCTTGCTTTGGTTTGATTCAGAGGGAGTGGACTCCTTTTGTGTTTCAACAGTTTTTGGTATAGGAGTCTTCTCCCCCTTATGAAGATCGGATGACCCCTGAGGTTGGTCATCATGGTCATCAGAGTCTTCATACCTGACCCTCTTTCAGGCTTCCTCAGAGCATGTGACCTCTGGTTCCTTCCGCTTCAATGATCCCTCTGAATATTTGACATTCTGCAGAAGGTCTTCAATCTTTTTGTTCTGCTGAGTGGTCTTGGAGACGAACTTGTTGGAGATATTCATTACATTGTTGGTGATCTTCTTGGAGAAGTTGGTGAGGTCAGCCTTTGTAACAAATTCGGATGTAGCAGGAGCAGCAGCAGAGGAGGTAGGGATCTTTGCAATCACCTCTGCCAAAGAACGCAAGACTTCCTCTTTGAATTGAGAAAAGTCTGCATGTGTTGGAGTGGGGGTAGAGGGAGTTGGAATCGCCCTGAGGAGCTCTGTGGTGGAGTTCTGAATTTCTCTGGATAGAACAGAGTCATTTTTTATGACCAGGCTTTCCAGAACGTCCAGTTTATCGTTCTGAGAGATAATGGTCGTGCGCAGCTCAGAGACCTCTAAAGTGAGCTTTGCAACTTCAGAGTGAGAGGCAGAGGCCTCTGAGGTCTTCTCTATTTGAAGTTTAATCTCCTTCAGAGATTCTCTGATTTCATCACCAAAGATTCTGAACTCCTTTTTGGTAACGTAATCAGAGGGGGTGACCTTTGGATCAACACATGATTCTAAGTTTGCCTCGAGTTCAGAGAGGCCTTCTTTCGGAGTTGGCTTGATATTGACTCCGGAAGGACTTCCCATTAATCCTTGGGGACCCTTTTTCAAGGATTTCCCTATAATGGTTCCGATTGGTCTCTGATCATCAGAGTCAGAATCTGATGATGAGAAACGAATGTGGGTGGAAACTTTGTTGTCCAGGCTAAGGAGTCCATGTGCAAGAAAGTTATGCCATTCTTTTTCTGACAGGCAATCCTTACGAGAGATCTTAGGTCTCTCCTGATCTAAGGGACAATTCATCTTGTTATGAGCCACAAAGGCATCATGTGTGTGAGGAGGTGACATACTCTGGGGTGAATGAGTATTTTTATCTTGGTCTAAGTCCTGTTGGGAGGACTTAGCCGTATCAGAGGTTTCCCCTTTGGTGCGTGCTTTAGAGACAAAAGTAGATGCCTCTGAGCGGCTAGGATGGGAAGGGTTCGAGGTGTGCACCTCTGTTTCAATGTCCACTGATGCTGGACCACCTTGGATAGTAGATGTGTTTGCACAGGGATTTGGGCTTTGGAATCGCACATGTGTGCCAACAAGGACATCTTTTTCTACCTCGCCGCCCTCGGATTCTAAGTTTAGAAACTCACCCTCTGGAATTCTCACTTCCTCACCTTCCTCTGCTCTGACAGAGTTATTCTCTTCGTCAGAGGGAGGGTTCTCTTGTTTTCTCTTCCTTACTCTCTCAGAGCCACCCTCTGGTTACGCTCTGTTAACGTTTTGAGCAGTATCAGAGATATCACTCTCTGATTCAGGCTCAAGCTCAGAACCTAAGTGCGTTGGGGATCCTATCATCGGTTCTGATGATTGGGCAACACGACTAAGTAGGAGGTGGGTAGTAGAGTCAGCAGGAATTACCTCAATCATGGTGTGTGGGAAACGTCGGTCATTTGGATAAGAAGGAACCTCTGTAGCTTTGAACGAGTTCATCATAAACAGAGGTGTCCTTGGGCCCTCCTCAGTGATGGAGAATTTCTCCATTGCTCGTTGAATGACCACAGAGATGAATCTGGGAAACAGTACCGAAATTGGTTGTTTTCCTTTGGCCAAGTCTTTGTTCTTCTTGTCCACCGCCGTCAGCATTTCACAGAAGAGAATGTGAGCCATATTTATGCTTTTGTTGAAGAAGAGAGCATACATTATGGCTAGAATCGCTGGATGGGTCTGATCCTGGCTTCCAATCTTGCAGGTAAATGTTCGGTTGAGAACACTAAACATAAAGTTCCACTTGGGAGGCAGGTACTGACGTCTGAATTGACTTAGGCGTGTGATCTCCCTGTTGTAGCCTAAGTGGTGGAGGAACTGAAGAAGGACTTCTTGATTTGGTAGTTTTTCAAAAGTTTCTATTTGAAGATCAGTTTTTGTGAGCAGGTTGAATCGGTGAGTTAGGGTTTGTGGGGTGATTCTTATGTTCATGCTTTGTTCACCTAGGTCAATGTACCCAACCAATCCTTCCTTTTCATCATCGTATTCACTTGAATACAACCATTGTTAGACAAAGCGTAGAGGAATATCTGAAGCATGTTTGGTGAGGACATCGTTGAGTTCGCAGTTGGTCAAAAAATCTAGTATTGGGCGAAATTGCTCATCGTATTTGGTAGGGGTGACGTCCAGAAAGTAGTTGTTACCTTTTATGGAACATCAAACTGTGCCATATTCAAGCTTGGAACAAGTTTGCTGGAGTTATCTGATGTTTGGGAATGAGCCGCCATTGTTGCAGGTTTTTGAGAAAGATGAGAGCTTAGAAAGAGAGATTGGATTCTGAGAGCGTAAAGAATAATGAGAAGAGAAAAAGGGTTTTTATGGACAGAAAAAAAGGTAGAGGGAGAGGTCATGGAAACGGCGATTGAGAGTTCCAATGTCAGAAAGGACGTTCCATCATCCCCTAATTAATAGGTGACACGCTGAGGTGTGTAGGGGAGAGCCGCTTGGTGTCAGAAAACCGCCAGTTGGGTTTCAAAAAAACGAATGGTTATCCAAAAGATTTATTATTAAAAGAATTTCCTGGAATATTCGTTTAATGAGAAAAGATCAGGGACTTTGGTATAAATATAGAAGACAAGATCAGAGGCTCTGATATAAATATCAGAGACAAGATCAGAGGCTCTGATATAAATATCAGAGACAAGATCAGAGGCTCTGATATGAGTATCAGAGAAGCTCACTTTCTCCCCCTTGAAAGATGAAAGGTTCTTTGTCTCCCCATTGACCAAAGAATAATGTCTTTATCTTCTCCCCCTTGACACATGCTTGGAGATACAAAAGAATGATTTTTACCATTTGTGAAAAAGTCCAGAGGCTCTGAAATTAGTTTCAGAAGTTCTGGTTGAACATGCTACGCATGTCAGAGGCTCTAATGAATGGATCAGAGACTCTGATGTTTTCCTGTGTTAGGCAGACATGTTCAACATACCCAACCTGGTAATTAAGAAATTGAACCTTCGTTCATCTAAAGCTTTTGTGAAAATATCAGCAAGTTGAAGTTCAGTTGGTACAAAATACATCTCTATTGTTCCCTTTTCAACATGATCTTTCAGAAAGTGGTACCTTACATCAATGTGCTTTGTTTTGGAGTGTTGTACTGGATTGGCAGAGATGGCTATGACACTTTTTGAATCACACAGAATTGGAATTATGTCATATTGTAAGACACAGTCTCGGAGCTGAGTTTGCATCCATATGACTTGAGAGCAACAACATATTCTGCCTCTGTTGTGGAAGTTGAAACACAGTTTTGCTTCTTGGATGTCCAACTTACCAGCTTATTGCCCAATAACTGACAGCACCCAGAGGTACTTTTTCTGTCAAGCTTGCATCCTGCATGATCTGCAACAGTGTAAGCTGTTAAATCAAAACTAGAAAGTTTTGGATACTAGAGGCCTAATGAGGGTGACCCTCTCAGGTATCTGAAAATTCTTTTGACAACTGATAAATGAGATTCTTTTTGATTTGCTTGATATCTAGCACAAAGACATGTTGCAAACATTATGTCAGGCCTACTTGCAGTTAAGTATAATAGTGAACCTATCATTCCTCTGTAGGTTTTGACATCTACAGATTTTCCCGAAAGATCAGAGTCAAGCTTGACGCCTGTGGCAATAGGGGTTTTCATAGAGGTTGAATCATTGAGTCTGTATTTTTTTAAAATGTCAGAGACATACTTAGATTGAGTTATAAAAGTACCCTCTGATGTTTGCTTTACTTGTAAGCCTAGAAAGAATGTTAATTCCCCCATAAGACTCATCTCAAATTTACTCTTCATCAACTCTGAAAACTTATCACAATACTTTTGATTTGTAGAGCCAAATATAATGTCATCAACATATATCTGTACTAAAAGCATCTCATTTTTGTACCTTTTTATGAACAAGGTTGTATCTATTGTACCTTTTTCAAAACCATTATTTATCAGAAATGTGGACAGAGTAGCATACCATGCTCGTGGAGCTTGTTTAAGTCCGTATAGAGCTTTATCAAGATAATAAACATGGTTTGGAAACTCTGTATTCTCAAAACCAGGTGGTTGCTGGACATAAACCTCTTCATTTAATTTACCATTCAGAAAGGCAGATTTAACATCTATCTGATATAATTTGAACCCTTTGTGTGCAGCATAGGCTAAGAAGATTCTAATTGCTTCTAGCCTAGCCACAGGTGCAAAGGTTTCATCATAATCAATGCCCTCTTCTTGGCAATATCCCTTAGCAACCAACCTAGCTTTGTTTCTGATTATAATGCCATCCTCATCCTTTTTATTTCTGAAGACCCATTTAGTTCCAATTGCAAATTTTCCTTTAGGAAGGGGAACTAAGGTCCAAACTTTGTTTCTTTCAAACTCTTGAAGCTCATTCTGCATTGCAGAGATTCAATGAGGATCTTCAAGAGCTTCATTTACCTTCTTTGGTTCAATGATGCTTAAAAAATTTACAAAAAAGCATTCATTGATTGTGGCTGATCTGGTTTTGACACCCTCTAAAGGTGAACCAATGATCTGATCATGGGGATGATCATTTGTCCATCTTGTGAGTGGAGCATAAACATGAGGTGGAATTTGAGCTTCAGAGATGATAGTTGGAGACATCTCTGTTGTTGATTCCAGAGGCTCTGAAGTTGATTCCAGAGGCTCTGAAGTTGATACCAGAGGCTCTGACATTGATTTCATAGGCTCTGAAGTTGATTCCAGAGGCTCTGAAGTTGATACCAGAGGCTCTGACGTTGATTCCAGAGGCTCTGAAGTTGATTCATTACTTGTACCTGCATTCAAGGAAGCAGAAGTTGTAACTTCAGAGGGACCAGAGAGATTTGTACCTGACGTTTGTGGTTCCTCTGAAGTTGCTCTATGAATATCTCTGAAAAGAAACTCTGAGTTTTCATCATCAAAGAAATCTTCGAATATTTTGTTGAGTTCAGATTCTCTTATCTTTGATGATTCAGAGATATTTTTGGCAATTTGATTGATATCTTTGTTGGCCAGACTTTTGTCATCATCAAAAGACACATTGATACTCTCTTGGATTGTTCTGGTTATTTGATTGAACACTCTGAAAGCTTTTGAGGCTAATGAATAGCCAATGAATTTGCCTTCATCTGCTTTCTTGTCAAACTTTCCAAGAGACTCTCTATCATTTAGAATAAAACATCTGCATCCAAAAACATGGAAATATTTAACATTAGGTTTCCTATTGTTAATGAGTTCATAATATGTTTTCTTGAATCTTTTGACAATTGTAGCTCTGTTTTGCGTGAAACAGGCTGTTGCTACTGCCTCTGCCCAAAAGTTTGTGGGAAGATCTGATCCTACAAGCATAGTTCTTGCAGCTTCAACTAGTGTTCTGTTTTTCCTTTCAACAACACCATTTTGTTGAGGGGTTCTAGCTGCAGAGAAGTTTGGAGTTATGCCTTCTTCTGAAAGATATGAGTTGATTTTTGCATTTCTGAACTCTGTTCCATTATCACTTCTCAGCTTCTGAACTTTGGTATCAAACAGAACCTGCAATCTTTTTAACAATCTTATTAAAATATCAGGGACATCAGACTTGGCTCTGATGAATTCTATCCAAGTATATCTAGAGTATTCATCAATCAAAACGAGGATATACTTTTTACCTGACAAGCTTTGTACAGAGATAGGACCACAAAGGTCCACATGAAGCATATGTAGAGGTTTTGGACAATTATTATCACTTTTGGTCTTGTGGGAAGATCTTTTCATTTTTCCCATTACACAAGCAGAACAAAGATGATCTTTGTTAAACTTCAGAGATGGTAATCTCTTAACCAGATTTAGTTTGACCAAGTTATCAAGTGAAGAAAAGTTCAGATGTGAAAACTTTTTATGCCAGAGCCAAACATCTTCACTGTTCAGAGATACTAGACAGAGTTTCTCTGAGTCAGTTTTTATGTGTTTGGAAAAATTCATTCTGTATAAATTTCCCTTTCTGTCAGCTCTGAGCATTTCTTGACCTATTTTTGAGTGAAGTAGTGAACAATGTTTTTCTTGAAATTTCACATCAAAACCATGGTCACAAAGTTGACTTATGCTGATCAAGTTATGCTTTAACCCATCAACATAAGCAACCTTTGATACTGAAACATTACCTCTTGTAAGCTCACCATAACCCTTAATTTGTCCTTGCATATTGTCTCCAAAAGTTACTGCTCCCCCAGATTTAACTTTGAAAGAGGATAGTAACTTTTTATCTCCAGTCATATGCCTTGAACATCCAGAATCTAAGTACCAGATCGGCATAGACTGTTTCTGCAAGACAAATTAGATTTTCTTAGGTACCCATCTCATTATGGGTCCTATTTTGTTAGACTTCTGATTATCTTTTTGAAATTTTGCCTTCTTATCTTTTGATGTTTTGGCAGAATTGTCCTTTTTCTTTTGAGGCTTTGTCTCTGATTTTTTATTCAGAGATTGATTAAGAAAACAATGAGAACCTTTGAAGTGATTTTTTAGTTTCATCAAGAGTTGGATGCAATTGCACTTTACAGAACAAGAAGAAGTAGAAGCAAAGGATTTCATTTCATTAAATGCATTCGATACATTATGATTCCCTTTTGAATTAGTACTAGGAATATTACAAGTATTCTTAACTACTTCTTTTCTTTTAGCTTGAGAGACAACCTTCTTTTCAAGTTGCCTTCTCTTGTTCAGAAACATCCTCTTCTCTTTGTTGCTCACTGCACAAACAGGATCAGAATGGTTAATTTCTTGCCATTTTCCTTTTTGTCTAGGAGTAAACTTGATTGGTTTATAAGTGTAGAGTTGAGAAGTAATAGTTTTATTCTTTGCCTTTTCTTGTAATTCTTTTTCAAGTTCTAGAGAAGTTTTAATTTGCTTGAAGACACATTTCTGCAAAGTCAGGGCATATTGGTATTCTGGGTTTATTTTTTAAAACAGAAATAGGAATGTTCAAAATTCCAGAACCAACGGTATCTATCTTTTTATGAATTACTTTCTCTGGTTTGTAGAAAATCTGTTCATCTATCTCTGGATCAGATTCAGAATCAGAGTCAAGAAAGTCTCATTCAGTCTTACAAGAGATAACTACCTCTGATGGTTTCTCAATTTTCTTAGGTCTTGAGACTTTGATGATTCTTTTCATGCTTTCTTTCTTCTCTAAATCAGCTATGATATTTTCTTGATTTATTCTCTTGATGTCATCCGCAAATGTAGTTCTGATGCATTCATCAGAGATTGGTGAATACAGAGGGGCATCTGGATTAAGTGAACTCTGAGGTTCATCTTCAGAAGTACTTGCTTCAGAGGTACTTTGTTCAAATGTCTCTGATTCATCTTTGATGAATGCATTAAACTTAAAAATCTCTTTTGGATCATTGCTCTGAGGTTTTTTGAAAAATACCTCTGAAGTTTCCTTTTCTATTTTTAAGATGGAATTTGGAAAGCTTTGTACTTCAGAGTATGCTACATTTTTAAAGTTCAGAGCCCTTATTTTTTTATCTCTCTGAGGTTTTTATTCTCTTGAAATTGTTCAGTGATGGATAGTCAGAGCTCTGGACCTTTCCTTTACAGAAAGTGGAAGAAAGTGAAGTTTTCTTCAATCCAATGAATGGATCAAATTCATTGAATCCAAGCCCTTGAGTATCCATTTGAGAGTTTATCTTTATATGAATGTCCTGAGCATCAAGATAACTTTTGATTTGAAGTTCTTTCCTTTCCAGAGATTGATGTAGGATTTCTCTTTCTTTTTGGAAAAAATTGGTTAAGGCAACATAATTGAGTCTTTCATACTCAGATTTTTTTACTTCTTCTTCTTTAACTTTTAAAACTTTCTCAAGTTCTTTGAATTTTTCTGAAAATGATTTTTCCTTTTGTTTCTGAGCTTTTTCAAGATCAAATTTTTCAACAAAAATATCTCTCTTTTCTGATTCAAGAAGATCTTTTTCCCTTTTGTAAAAATTAAGTTCTTTTGTCATTTGTTTTGCTTTTTCTTTTTCCTCAACAAGTTTTTGCTGTAGGATTTGAAATTCATCTGTTAGTTTAATAACATCCAATTCAAGATCACTTTCGTAGGTGGAAGGAGAGTTTACCTTTTCAGAGTAGTCCTCTGATGACCCGTCACTTTGATCATCTGTGAACGCCATACCACAGAGAATGGTGGGTTCTTCCTCTCCATCGCTTGTTGAGTCTGACAGCCAGTCTTCCATCTCTGTTACAAGTACTATTTCTTTGACATTGTACTTGTTTTTGTAGTAGTCTTCATCCTTGATGAGTCTACCTCTGCAGTTGGCGGAGTAATGGCTTGGCTTTCCACATCTAAAACATCTTCCATCGTTTTGGTTTGATGGAAGAGCAGTGTCTGATTCTGTCTTCTATGCTTGTACTTGTGGTTGTGGCTTGAAGTACCTCTGAGGTTGAGGATACCTTGGCTGATATGATTGTTGAGATCTTGATTGTTGAGTAGAATCATGATTGGTGAAATGAACGCCCTTTTGATCACTATGCAGAGTAGATCTGGGCTTTTGTTGATATTCAGTTTTCTGAAATCTTCTTTCTGGATTTCCTCTTTTTTCTTCATTATCTCTTCTTCCTTCAAAGACTTTCTTGCCAAATTTCTTGTTAAATTGACGGGTGATTAATGCAAGAGATTTGGCAAAGGCATTGATGTCATCATCTGAGTCAGAATCTGAGTGTTCAACTTCTTCAAACATCAGAACCTTCTTGGATTTTCTTTTAGATTCCCTTTTTGAACAATTGTCTTTTTCTGCATTTCGACATTCTTGTGATACACCCTTCTGTTTTGACATGAGTGCAAGTGGACCACCTAAAGAGGTTTTTGATTTTTGTTTAACAACTTCTTTTTCCTGTGCTACCAAGGTACCATAAATGTCAGTCAATGACCATGATTCAAGATTTTGATTGGCTTGTATCGACATTGACAGTTGTGACCATTCTTCATTTAGACTTTTAAGAAAGAGAACATTGTTTTCTTCTTTTGTTCTCATGACCCCAAATTTTCTGCATTTGTTGATGAGGATGTTAAACCTTGAGTATGTTTGATGTAAGGTTTCGTCGGGTAATGCATGAAAATCATGATATTCATTGATACAAAGATTTCTCCTGTTCTTTTGAGTTTGTAGGCCTCCTTCAAGTTGATTTAACAACTGATCCCATATCTCTTTTGCAGTTACACAAGAATCAAGTTCTTGGAAGATATAATTGGGAATAGCCATTATAAGTAATCTAACAACTTTTGAATCATTATTCATCTTGTTAGTTTCTTCATCCGTAAAGTTTGAAGTTTTCTTTTCATAGTAAGCAGGGATTTCAGCAGTATCTGATGTTGCTGGAACTCTTGGTACCAACACCATTGGTTGGTGAGGTCCATCGTTCACTGATCTTAACAGATCCCTGTCCATACCTTCTAAGAAATTTACCATCCTTATCTTCCATTGAGGATATTCATCCCTTAGAAGTGTAGGAGGTTTGGTTAATGATCCGGCTGTATAAATGGCACTTATGCTTGAGTTTGCCATTTTTGTGAAGAAAAGATGAAGATTTGAAGAACTGATGCTTTTCTATGAAGATCTTTCTATTAAATGATGTAACTGTGATTACTTTTAAATCAGGAGCATATGAAGTTTAATAAACCAGGTTTACATAAACATGCACAGATAATAAAAGCTTGAATCAGTAAGAATTAAATCTATCCGAGTATGCAGATATGATCTTTCTTTGTTTTAGAAAACAAAGGAGGCTCTGATACCAATTTTTGGATCCCATATTTAATCTTATAACAATAATGATATAAACAACAAGAGTATAAACAACGGAAGCAATATAGTTTAATATCAAAAGCAGATTCAAATATCACAGTTCATATATAAAGCAAGTAGAAAGAACAAGATATTCGTGAGATATATTCAATTGATTCTTCTTGTACAAGATATCAAAAGCACACACTTTTGTCAAAGGAGTGATGTTCCTATTTATAGGACCATAAAGTAAAAGTGTACTATTCTGACAAATAGAAGCATGCTTGAACAGTGTCTTACCTAATAGGTAAACTCAAGACATGCTTGAACAGTAACCTACTCTATAAAGTAAATCTTATCACTAAGTGATTGGTTATCTGTTCTGATACTTCAGGAAAGTCTTCAGCGCCATCTTCAGAGAGAATGTCTTCAGAGCTCTGACGTTGTCTTCAGAGCCTCTGATGAAACCATCTCTGATGTCTTCTGCTGAAAGTTGCAATCTCTGATAAGTACTTCAGAGGCAGGTTTGTCCTCTGAAGTCTTCGTCCTCTGAAGTCTATGCCCTCTGAGGTCTATCTTTGGAAGTCCTCTGAAATAGGACTTGAGTATTTTCAACACTTTAACAAACAGAAGATTTGGGGCTAACACAAACAGTTCACAATGAAATTAATCAATTAAGCAAACAAATAAATACTTCAACAAGTGAACAAGGTAACTTAGAAGATAGAAACTAGAAAGATGGGAAGAATACACCTGCTGGCTGCTGCAATTAGTCGATTTAGGGAAACCCAAGCCCTACCCTAAACAATCGATGGAGCCATCACCCATCAGCCATGGAGGATTTCAGAATCAGAAAGATGAAGCTATTAGGCATTACGCATTAGCTACTGGACTGGAGAACCGAGAAAGATGTTGATGCAATGATGCCTGTGATCGATTGTAGAGTCGACAAAGCCACAAATCCACAACCGCACAAAGCCACAGTCGCATAGTCGCACAATGACAGAGCTGTGATGTTGATGCCTGTGATCGATTGCGATTCGCCGATTTGAGATGGTAATCGTCTAATCGATGGAACAGTTACAGAGAGAGGTTGAGTTCGATTCATTTGAGAACTGGAGATTTAAGAAGCGAGAAGAGAGGTAGTCGTAGAGTCGTAGAACTGAAACGTTGAGAACGGAAAATAAGAAACGGTATATTTTTTTTGGGCTGCTCTAAAACAAAACAGAATAAGTCTAAAATTGTTTTTTTTTTGAAAAAGTGATGCCCTTATGGGCCCTGCTACCCATGGCCCAAGCCACACTTGCCATGGGCCAGGGCCGGGCCTGTTAACGTTTGTTAGAATAATTAAGAGAGTTTAATTATTATTACTCTAAATTGAAACTAGGACAAATTTCGTTACATTTTGATGTATTTTATCGAACGAATTTTTTTTTATCAAGAAATAGCTTTTGCGTAACCATATATGTTAGAAATAGGGTTGTGGAGATGGTAATAGAATTGGATAATCACAAGAATCGTGTATACAACACTTTTCAAACACAATTATTCGACCCTAACAACCTTGGGTTCACAAATACAGTATTGGGATAATTCTTGAGATATTCTCTGATTCCAAAGGATGTGAAATTGAGCTTCTTATACCTAGATTATCATTTTTACATATATATATATATATATATATATGTGTGTGTGTGTGTGAGAGAGAGAGAGAGAGAGAGAGAGATCGACGGTTACAGACGGTTAAAGTGTAAAAATTGTTAATGGATAAGCTTAAGGAGTAGTTACAACCAAATCAAAGTTCCATGTATGAAGTCTGAGTCCAAGTCTGAACTTTGACTCTAAGTCTGAAAAACCACAAGCCTGGACTTAAGGTCTAGATCTCTAACTCTTTAGAATCACAAGTCTGGCTCTCAAGAACCACAAGTTTGAACTCAAGGTCTAGATCTTTGACCCTATGGTCCAGAGTTAATGGCTTAGTCATTTAAAGAGAAACTTCAAAACTTTGATCAGAATGATCAGATATCTAAATATACACCATC
The DNA here is from genome assembly GCA_023525745.1 of Arctium lappa. Lineage (NCBI taxonomy): Eukaryota > Viridiplantae > Streptophyta > Magnoliopsida > Asterales > Asteraceae > Arctium > Arctium lappa. The sequence goes on along the minus strand of CM042051.1, from coordinate 19,123,681 downwards.
AGAATTATATTTAGTGAGATTTTCACTTAGTTCGACATTTCATAAATTAGAAAAACTGCCAAGGGGCTCTTCCCCTTGGAACCCTGCCAAGGGCACTGCCCCTTGACTCCCATTTTATGGCGATCAAAGGTGATAGGGGCAACATTTGTGAGTGTGCACTCCGCACCTCCTAACTCACGTATGTTTGCCTTGTCACTTTAATCGATCTAAATTAAGTCACAATTACACCAAGTCACCAACAATATACACTATTGGTTTTTAATTCAACAAGTGCAATTGTATGGCTCAGAACAAGCTGATGTAGACTTGATTTTAAGGACATGTTTGTTAGCAGTTTAATCATCTTAATGGGACTCACAGCTTATTCGGTCAGCTAAACATGATTGTTTGGTAATGGTTTAAATGATATAGAAAGTGGTTTATTCAGTAAATTTATAAGAGTGAGTTTTATGTACAAATTCGAGTAAACACTCTTTTATTACAAACTATTAGGGGTGCTCAAATTTCCGACCAACCCGACCAACCCAACCCGAACAAACGCAAAAAAAACTCAAACCGAGATAACCCGATACATAATCGATACAAGTTTTGTTCAAACCGCATCTATTGGGTTGGAAACGGGTTGAGCCCAAAGTAACCCGACCAACCCGTCAACCTGACCAAACTTGTACGTTTTTTTTATTATTAATGATTTTAGACTTTTAACGGTTCTTCTTTCTATCAATTCTCAAGTGTTCCTATTTTAGTCGTAGTTTAGACCATTCTACGAGACCATGCCAATAAAATTGTATGAATCTAACATTCAAGTCTTCAAAAATCTTTAATATCGATAGAATGAAAATGCAAGAAATATTTTTCTTCTATTATTCTCTTCTCTTATTAGTCTTATTTTTATATTTTCATTTTGATTTTAGTTTTTTTAAATGGTTTGACTTAGTTAGATTGTAAAATAATGTATTAAAGTTTCAAACCGACCAACCCAACCCAACCCGCACGGTTTGGGTTGAGTTGGGTTGCACTTTTGATTGGGTTGGGTTGGGTTGAGATTTTCCAAACCGCAAACATTGGGTTAGGTTGTTGAAGTGCCTTCAACCCGGCCAACCCAACCCGTGAGCACCCCTACAAACTGTTTTCATTAAATCTTGAAAATGAGGTTAAGTTTACTTATCCCACATTGGTGAGATAAAAGAACATTGAAAGTTGAAATTGTGTATATGAAAGGAGGAGTTATTCTTTTGTAGCAAATCATGTTGTTGACTCAAATGAGTCAACACTTTTTATGCAAAAGGTTCTCTTTAAAAAATCTTGAAATCAATTAATCAATATATATATATAAGGAAAACCCATGGTTGATGAGGTGGCACAATAAGGATGAAATATTTGTCAAATGGTGAATTGTGGTGAAATCTTGATTGTCCCACATTGGTGAGAAGGTGAAAATTTTAGAAGAGAAAATGATTATATAAAGGAGTAGATGACAACATAGAATGTTGATCTAATTTTGGGTTAAATAATTATTTAATTTACATGACAAAACATTTCATGTAATAGTTAAATTTTTCATTTTCATTTTATATGAACTAAATTTATATAATTGAATCTCGATTTGTCTCTATTACTTCTATTTTATTATTTTAACATATTTTTTCCTTTAATTTTTACATAATCAAAATCTACATATATATTAAAGGAGAAATAAAGGTTGATGACACCGGTAGTCCGGTACAATGAAGAATGAAGTATTTGTCAAATGATGAACTATGATGAAATCTTGATTATCCTACATTTATATATCTTTAAATAAGATCCACAAGTAATGATGTGACATCCTAAAAGTTGAGTATTCTATATTTCTTGAATGGAGGTTGAGGTTTGTCTATCTTACATTGATGGAGAGATGAAAGAATGACAATTGATGGCAGATATATAAAAGGAGGTTGAGATGTCTTTGTTTCAACTCATGGATTTGATCATCTTGGCTACTCCTCTAAACTCATGTTATTGGCTCATGTTGACTAACCTTCCAAACTGATAGGGTTGGTTTCATTTTGGCCAACACTCTTTTTTGCAAAATAATCAACCTATATAAAAGAATCAATATATCACTATAAAATAATGAGGTGGTACCATTAAAATTAAGTATTATAAAATTATTATATTGTCGTTAAATTTTAGGTATCCCATATTGATGATAAATTGATGCGTCAATAGAGGAAGATGGGTATATAAGAGAAAGATGAGTGGACAACTTTATCAATATAAGACTTAATAGAAAACGAACCAAACAAACAGTAATGTGGCACCCTAATAATTGAACATTCCCAATTTTGAACTGTTGATCGATTTGGTTACCCCATATTGATAGAGAGATGAAAAATTAACAAATGACGTGTCACACTAAGAATTAAGTATTATCCAATCTTCTACTATTTTCTATACAAATCTTTATATATGTAAAAGTAACAATAAAAAAGAATTGTATACTATTCATTTATGGAATTGTGTTTGAGTTTTGTCTATCCCACATTGGTGGAGATATGAATGATTGACAATGGATAGTGGATATATGAAAGGAGGTTGAGATGTATTTGTGGCAACTCATGGGGTCGGCTCCTCTTGGCCGATCCTCTAAACTCACGTCGTTTGCTTATTTTGGTTGGTCATCCGAACTCATTGGTTGGCTCATTTTGTCCAACTCTCTTTTTTGCAAAAAAAAAAAGAAATAATCCATATAAAATTCATTATCTTTATATATCTATATATCTATATATATATATTTATTTATTTTTATATATATAAAAGTAACAACCAAAAGCAATGATGTGACACTCTAAGAATTGTGTATTATTCTTTTCTTGAATTCTGGTTGAGTTTTGTCTATCCCACATTGATGGAGAGATAAAAGAGTGACAATGGATGGTGGGTGTATGAAAGAAGGTTGAGATTATTTGTGACAACTCATGGGGTTAGCTCCTCTTGACTGATCTTCTAAACCTACGTCGTTGGCAGATTTTGGCCGATCCTTCGAACTCATTGGTTGACTTATTTTGTCCAACCTTTTTTTTCAAAAAAAGCAAATCTATATAAAAAAAATTATTTTATAAAAGCAACAACCAAAACCAATGATGTTCCACCATGAGATTTGAGTCTCAAATATATAATTTTAGTGTTATTAGATTATCACACATCGGTAGAAAGATGCTAGCTTGAAAGAAGGGGGTGAATATATAAAAGAAGTATGAGATGCTTTACAAGTTTAAATGAGTATATAGCAACATATGACATTGGCCTTTTTTGGCTGACCTCTTTTTGCAATAAATCATCTTATATCTTATATTTTTTATAATTATAAAAGACACAACCACAACCAAGGTAGACACACGATTGATTGTAAGAAGGGGTTTAATATATAAAAGGAAGATGTGATGTCTTAATGACAACTTATTGTGTTGGCTTCTTTTACACGACCTATTTTTCAGTAAATCAATAATTATAGAATATTAATATAAAATTGACATAAATGACATAAAGTTGACACATAAAATTTTATATGTTTATATCATAAAAGAACAAACAATCACAACCACACCGGCGGAAAAATGACAGATTAGAAGAAGGCGTTGAGTATAAGCGTGATATAAATGACATAGTTAAAAAATATCTTTTATATTATAAAATCAACAACCAAAACAAATATAATGTGACACCATTAGATTTGAGTATTCTCAAATATTGAATTGTGGTGTTATTTGGTTATTCCACATCGGAGGGAAAATGATAGATGAAATATTGGTCGAGTATATAGAAAGAGGATGTGATTATCATGATATTTAAGTATTCTTAAATCTTTAATTATAGTATTATTTGGTTATCTCACATCGGTGCAAAGACAATAGATTAGAAGAAGGGGGTGGATATATGAAAAGAGATGAGATGTCTTTCAAAGGTATCCCCTCCCCTTTTTATACCTACTACCGCTTCCATTATTTCACTTTTTTATTAATGTGAGATAACTAACTACAATGAAAGATTTGAGAATATTCAAATCTCATGACGTCACATCAAATTTCATTGGTTGTTCCTTTAATATTTAGTGGTATATGCTTATAACAATTGGTTGCTTAATTATTTTTTGTTATTGTTTACTAAGCAAGCTTAACAATACTTTTTCTCCTGATATATCACAGTTATTGCTTATAATTGCATCATATTTCTTCATATTTAATGAATAATACATTATGTTAAAACAATTAATAATATACTCTTATTTCATTTCATGTTGTTTAATTATAGTACGACTTTTACTATTTAACTACACTTCTCATCATTATCGTGACAATATGACTCATAATTTATAAACAACATTTGGTTATAATATAGTATTTTTTCAATGTCAGTAATCTTTTCCATTTATTTATTTATGCTACATTTAATTAGTTGTCAATTAACAAAATATTTTTTAACATTTATTTATATTGACAATGTACAAATTACTATCCTAATTGTTCACGCTACCGCGCAACGCACGGTTCCCACACTAGTATATATTAAAAATGAAGCCAAGAATAATGACATGGTAAAATGAGGTTTAAGTATTTCTTAAATTTTGAAATAAGGTTGAGTTTCATCATCCCACATTGGTGGGAGGATGATAGTTTGGAAAAAGATAATGGTATATAAAGGGAGATGGAAGGTTTTGAAATCTATAACTATGGTTGGAATCACAACCAACCAAATGGTAAAAAAAATATAGTGCAAAATCAATCAATATATATCAAAAGAGAAACCAAGGATGATGAATTGGCAAAATGAAGTTTGAGTATTCCTTAAATTAGATGATGGATATATAAAAGGGTGATGGAAGGATTTGAAATCTATAACCATGGTTGGAATCACAACCAACCAATGGTAAAAAATATAATGCAAAAATCAATATATATATATATATATATAGACTTAAGTTCGCGTGAGACCAAGCAGTTTTCATGAGACCGGTGAGACCAAACTTTAATGTATGAAACTTCACACCAAAAAACTGTGAATGCAAAAAAAATCGAACTTTTCATAGGGAAAACACCGTAAATGTTACGTTCACGGTGTTTTTCGCTGTGAATGTTCGTTTTTTTACCTTCAAAGCGTCTTCACTGTGAAGGTTCGGATATACCTTCACTGTCTTTTAGCTGTGAAGGTTTGATTTTTTTTAACTTGCTTTAGGTTTTTTTACCTTCATAGTGTGATTACATTATGAAGGTTCGAATGTTTTTTACCTTCACAGTGTTTCGGTGTGAAGTTTCATGTTTTAAGGCTTGGTCTCACGCGGTCTTACGGAAACAGCTTGGTCTCACGTGAACCTGACCCTATATATATATATATATATATATATATATATATAGGGGCCTAATCAAATGAGACCCTATTAGATTGTGGTAACTGTGAGATCCAATCTCAGTCATTCATCTATTTTTTTTAAATTAATAATGAAGGATATTTTAGTCGTTTACTAAATTACTTAATATTAAAATCAAAATTGTAACAGAAAGATATCAATCAATGATAAATTAAATTTTTTGTTTCCTTCATTATCTCAACTAACAAATTAAGAGAGATTCTGTTTTGATAATATGATTTGGTCAAATTGAATTTTAAACGTAGTATCGATTGCATTCATCCCTTCCATCGTTGACATTATTCTTTATTCATCTCGTTTCAATTCTTCCATAACAGTAGCAACCTGCAGTTTATTTTTATTTTGATGTGTTAAGACGTGGTACATGGGTTTATGTAAGATCCTTTTTCGTAAACACATTCTAACACTTTTCACTGTCATATCTTGTTTTCTATCCATTTTTTCGATCTACTTTTAAAATCTACAGTTGTAAACACTAAAAAACCCATCTTCCCAGATCCATTTTTCCAGGCAACATGGGGAAGAAGATGAAGAAATAGAGGACGTATGGTAATCACAATGTAACGCAGTTGGTATCACAGTGGTACCACGGTTGGTATCACTGTCGTATCATAATGGGTATCACATTTGTACGATAATCACAGTGAAACACAATGTTAATCACAATGTAACATAATGCTCTTTGAGTGCATCACAATAGTAATCACAGTGTAACACAGTAACTTTGAGTGCATCACAATGGTAATCATGGTGTAACACAATGTATTTTGGGTTTAGGGTATCGTTATGTGATGTTGTGATCCTTACCCCTTTTCAATCGATTCTCTCCATATGAAACTAGGTTTGAATAGCTGGTGGTTTTTTTGATAGTCGATGATAGCTATGTTTCAATTTTTGAAGTGTATCACAACTGAATCCATTCCTAAATTTTTGGTTGCCACGTAAATCAAATAAGGATAAATTATAATGTTATTTGACAAATTTACCCTTTTTCCTTATTTAGTGGTATAAAATCAGTTTTTTAAATATGTTTTATATTATTTATTTTAGGCCGTTGATTAATTAAATGGATGGATGAGATTAGATCTCACAGTTACCACGAAATACAATGGTCTCCCATGAAAGGCCCCCTATATATATATATATATATATATATATATATATATATATATATATATTAAAGTAAACAACTAAAGGATAATGAGGTGACATAATGAGATTTGAGTATACATCAAATCTTGAAATGTGGTGTATTTTGATTATCCCACATTGGTGAGAAGAAGAAAGTTTGAAAGAATGAAATGTGTATAAGAAATGAGGAGATCATTCATTTGAAACAAGTCATAGTGTTACCTCACATTAGTAACCTTTTTTTGGCAAAAAAGATTTGTTTTATATAATAAATTGCTAAAACAATGCCTTTGTGGTAACTATATATATATATATAGAGAGAGAGAGAAAGAGAGAGAAAGAGAGAGATAGAGTCGGATTCAAACGAGAACAATAACTATTTAAAAGAACACGAGAACTAACAAAATTATTAGTGATTTTACATTAACGCGCAAAAAGGGGACTTTGGCCGCGGTTTCATGTCCGCGTGGCTTTTTTGCACGTTAATATATATATATATATATAGAGAGAGAGAGAGAGAGAGAGAGTCGGATTCAAACGAGAACAATAACTATTTAAAAGAATACGAGAACTAACAAAATCATTAGTGATTTTACATTAACGCGCAAAAAGGGGACTTTGGCCGCGGTTTCATGTCCGCGTGGCTTTTTTGCACGTTAATATAAAATCACTAATGATTTTGTTAGTTCTCGTGTTCTTTTAAATAGTTACTGTTCTCGATTGATCCTCCCTCTCTCTATATATATATAAACTTGTTAAAAGAACAACCAAGAATGATTGTATAAAAAAACAACCAATAATGATGACTTAACATTATAAAGTTTGAGAATTTCTTAAATTTAGAAATGTGGTTGAGTTTTCATATCCCACATTGGTGGGAATAAAAAAGTTTGAAAGAAAGATGTGTTTATAAGAAAGGAGAAGATCATTCTTTTGTAGCATGTCGTATTGTTTGCTCACATTAGTAAACCTTTTTTGGCAAAAGAAAATCTTTGTTTATATAAAGAGAGATGATGGTGTTCAGTTCATTATCCCACATTGATGGTGAGAAGAAAAGTTTCACAATGTTATGAGTATATAAGGAGAAGATGATGTTGTAAGTTCATTATCCCGCATTAATAGTGAGAATAAAAGTTTCACAAATGTTATAGTATATAAGGAGCGGATGATGAACTAAAGTTTGAAAATTTTGGAATGGTTAACTATAAATTTTAGCCACAATTTTTTACTAAGTTGATTATCCCACATTGATAGAGAGATTAAAGTTTCACAATTATTGTTGGGCATTGAAGAATTGTTCAAGTATGGTTAATGCTGCTAGCACAACATGGTTACTACTTCTGAGAAAAGTTACTACTGCTGAGACAGATTAATACTGCTAACCAAGGTTAATACTGCTTGATGAAGTTACTACTGCTAAGCAAAGTTAGTACTGCTGTGTATTAATACTGCTCATGAAGATAGTGCTGCTTATGAGATGAAGACTTCGTATGGCAATGAAGACAGCTGTATTGATTGAAGATATTCATGGAAAGCTTGGAGATAACTATGGAAGAATATACTGAAGATCTTTTATATTTTGTAATTATCTTTTATCTTTAGTATATGTATAGAATTAGTCTAAATAGTTTCATAGACAATATTCTGAGTTTTTGTTTTCATAGAGAGAATTAACCTCAAGGTTTAGAATCCTAGTTCTAGAGAAGTAGAATTCGTATTGGTGAGCTTGTTCATCAATATTGAGGTTTTGTTTGAAAACTTGTAGCTTTAATCTTTCAATAAAGTTTACAAGTTTGTGATTTCTGATTCACTGTTTCATTGATTGTTGAATATTAAAATGTTATTCCGCAACTTCTTTAATATTGTTTCTGAGTTCATTATTCTTGTTGAGAATTAGATCCTGACAATTATTATCTTATATATATATATATACACAAAAGGAACAACCAAGGGAATTTGAGATGTCATTGTGAGATCCAAGTATTTTCAAATGGTGTGATTGAATTTAAGTATAAGATAAAATTTGAGAAGTTGAAAGATTGGAATAAAGAAATATGTATAAGAAAGAATGACGAGATATCATTATGTCATCTCATGTGGTTTGACCCATGAGGTTGTCTTATTTTAGATGACCTACTTTTTGCAAAAAAAAAAAAAAGAATCTAATTATATAAAAACCATTTTAGAAAAACAAATCTTTATATATATAAAAAGGAACAACCAATGGTATTTAAGGTGACATTGTGAAAATTGAATATTCTCAAATGGTGGATTGTTGTTTATATCAGTCGTCCCACATTAATGAGAAGTTAAAAGATTGGAATAAATAACTTTGTATAAGGAAGGAGGATAAGATGCCTTTGTATCAACTCATGGGGTTTGACCTATTAGGTTGTCTTATTTTAGACGACCTTTTTTGAAAAAAAAATCTTATTATATAAACCCAATTGGAAAAACAGATCATCATAAATCAATCATTGATTTACTTTAAAATCTCTCAATATATATTAAAAAAACAACCATAAGTTTTGTTAGAGCTTTAGTTTAGATCATTTGTAATTGTTTAAGTTTGACTTTTCTATGCTTTGCTTTATATGAGGTTAAGGCTTGTTTGACCCATATATAAGCCTTTGCTTTTGTCTTTTCTTGTAAGCTTTTGTGAGACTTGTGATTTCATGTTAGATATATGACAAAAGCATTTTCTCTCTCTAAAATTCTCTCTCAATATTGTTCTTATTAGTTTTGTTAGAACAAACCAAAGAATTCAGTATCATGGATTAAAGATTGAATTGGTCAATTTCATTGGAATTATTTTCCAAAATTCAGAATAACTCATTAGTCGACTATTTTGGTGCTGTGGAAGATCGAAGTCCTTTGTTTGTCAAAATCAGAGTGCAAGATTGATTGTATTGGGTTCGCAGAATCATATAGAACAAGTTTGCTTTGGATCATTCAATCAAATTCACAACAGATAATTGTGAATTTTGATTTTTGAGTGTTCTTGAAACTTTTTTGGTCGAACTATGTATTGGGATCAAATATGATTTTTTGTTGTTTCTTGTTGTATTGGGATCAAATGCATATTAGAAAAATGTATCTAAAGTGTATTTCGAACATAATTGTAATTTTTCAGAGTATTTTGTCAAGTTTTGATCCAGATATGGCCAAAATTGCAAGTTTCATTGAAGAACTCGCAAGATTGGAGGAACTCGCAAGATTCATCCTGAAGAACTCGTAGGATCAAGAACTCGCAGATCAAGTTTTATTGTGTTTTCGTGTTCTTATCTGCGACAAAGGCAAGAACTCGCAATAAACCCTTTTGAAGTGTTTTTCTATTTCTTAGAATTTTTATAAGTATAGAACTCGCAAGGTTCGGTGTGTTTCAAATAAGAACTCGCAAGCCTCTATCTACGACTTGTCAGTGTATATTTGGTTCACTATGCGACAACCTCTTCTATGACAAGTTGAGCTCTGCGACAAGTTATTTGTTGAAATTTTTTCTAAGTACACAACTCGCAAAGGAAGATTTTGTGATTTTTGTTGAATTTTTTTTTAAGTATAGAACTCGCAGACTCTTGCGACAATTGATCTTGTATTTCTCAGATTTGCTAAGTATCAGAATTCGCAGACCTCACTTTGCGACTTCTTAGAACTCGCAAGTAATTATCTGCAACAAGTAGCAACTCGCAGGTTGTTGTTTGCGACTTCTAAGCTTTGTGACAAGCTTTGTGCTCTGCGACTTCTACTCTCTGTGATTTGCGACTTCCACACTTAGAATTTTTTCTGAAGTTTTTCTGAGTTTGACCAGTGTTGACTTTCAGAGTCAAGTTGTAGTTGAATCCTTTGGACGATCACATTCAAGCATATCAAAATGGCTACTAGGATGTCTAAGAGATACTGTGCAATAGCATACATGCATGAGATACCTGCAATTGAGGCTGAACGAGATAAATTGAAGATTCAAAATTCAAATATTCTAGATCAGATTCAGGAGTTGAAAGCAAATTTTGTATTTTCACAAAAAGAATCTTAAGTGTTCAAACTGTACTAATAATACTAAATATGATTTTGTAGGTATTATCGAGACAAAAGAGAACGAAATTGAATTGAAAGAGAGAGAGATAACTATTATTCAAAGCAAATTGAAGACAACTGAAAATAATTCAACAGAGCTGAAAGTTGAATCAGTTGATCTTAAGAACAAATTCAAGAATTTTGAAGAAAAAATATCCGCACTGGAAACTACAAATGTTGATCTAAAGAAGGTTGAAGAGAACAGAAAATTATTGGAAAGGCAGAATACTGATTTGAAAAAGAATTTTTTGGAATTGGAAACTCAATTTGTCAAATTCAAGAATGAAGCCTTTGTCAAGAAAAATGAAGAGTTAGCCAAAGGATTAGAATATGCAAGTATTAAGCTAAAAAAGAAGATATCAGTCTTGGAAAAGCATGTTTCTAAAGAAAGAGAAGATTTTGAAAAATAAAGAAAAACTTTTGCTCAAAAGTTTTCTGAGTTTTCTAGAAAGTCATTTGAAGAGAAGAAATTTGTTGAACTCAGATGTTCAAAACTTTCTCAGCAAGTAACATATTTTGAGAAAGTGATTATCACTGAAAGAGACAAATTTGAGAAAGAAAAGAAGAAAGTTGAGCAAAAAAATGTTGGTATGTTTAAATAAATATCTGATCAGAGAAAATCTGTGGAGAAAGATTTTGAAGAGGAATGAAAAGTGTTTGAGGCTGAAATAAAGAAGCTGACAAGGAAATTATATGAGCTATCAACTACTGCTATGAAGGAGAAGAATGCGAAGTCTGAATTACATACAAAGTTTGACCTGCTTTCAAAGGAAAGAAACAGCTTATCTGCAAAGATAACTGAACTTGAAAAAATCATGTTCAAGGTGAAATTGACCGAACAAAAGACGCCAAAGTCAGTTTGTAACACCCTAAAAATAGGGATAACAAAAGTCCGAAAAACGGACATGCGGTATTTAAAATTGCCAAAGCAAGAGCCGCCCAACAATGGGAAAATACACAAACCTGTTTAAATACAGTCGTAAATAAACGGACAATAAATAACCACCAACTAATCTAATTTCCATAACTGGAAAAGAGATTACAAATAAGGTGTCATTTATAAACCCAAAAGTTCTACTACCAAAAGTAAGTCCAATTGCGATATTCCCAAATCTCTCACCCAAGCAAATGCCCGCTTAGAACCGGTGCCGCTAAAACCTCAGATACATATCGACACCAAGCAAGTGTTAGGCCAAAAAGCCTAGTGAGTTGAACAATAAATAACATGGTAGAACATATACAATTCTTATCAGTAGTTAACCAGTTTTCAACATGTATGGAGTCAACGGGGGAGACCCATAGCACCAATCAATTCCACTCTAAAGAGTCGATGCACCTTGATGCCCTTAACAAGGAACACCCCAAAGGCCTGGCCCACCTGGTGATCAGACCGTACAGGAAACTTTCCGAGTGGCGGAGGTCTATTGGGCACAAACCATCACAGTGGCGCCCCGAGACTACATCCTCCTAGTGAACTTGCCTTGGTTCGTCCAACATAATTTATATAGGAGGTCTTTAGGTATATATATCTACCAATGCATTTCGATACCAACCATGGGTACTATGCTACCATCCTCACATAAGTCCAATGTGAGACTCAAATTCCAACATATTCAATGTTCAATAATTAAATCGCCAAGAAGGCATTCCAAGTAGAATTTATCATCTGCTATACCACATATAATCCATATCATGCCAAAATGCCAACAATGTACATTCATGGAGCAAGTTCCAAATATTCGACCAATAGAGCAAATCATGACAAATACTCATAAAAGATAACCCAAAATACCCATTGTGGGTGTACATAATGAAGACCCCAAATACTTTCACAAAATAAAGTAAATCATGGGATGATACTTGTTAAAACATATTTCTCATATAATCTCATGAAAACACCATCAAATACTTAAACCCGTAAAGATGAACATTTTGAGCAAATATGTGATAATAACAACAAATAAGCAAATATGATGTGTATCCAGTTTTAACAAAAGTTTAGTAAACTCACCTTGCTAGATTTAGGCTAAATCTAGATTTTACCCACTTAGAACTTTCCTTGAAGAACTTGATTCTTCAAACCAAATCTTCCAAAACCTAGATCCACAAGGTTCCAACCATAAATATACATATTCTACCATAAACAATCATTTCTCAAACCATATACATGGATACCTCAACTAATACCGAAACCCTAACTTCCATAACCGAAGAGAATAGAAGATTACCTTAACCCAAGCTTGAATTCACCAACTAAAACACTTCTAGTTCACCAAAATGATCACAAACCTTCAATCTATGAAAGGGAGAACAAGGGGTGGATGAAACCCTAGAATATTTTGGGGAAGAAGATGAATAGGGAGAGATGAGAAGCTTACCACCACAAAATTCTCTAGTATACTTCAATAGACTTCCAATCTCTTGCTAGATCCTTGAAAAGCTCTCAAAAACGAAACCGTAGCAACTTGAATCACCCAAATCGGAGCTCTGGATCAAAAGATATGAGAAAATGAAGTTTTTGGGTGAAATGAGGTTGAACCAGGCTTTTAACCCGCGCCTCTGACCCCAACGCACGGCCCGTGCGTTTTTGTGAAGGGCCCGCGCATGGCCCGTGCGCCCCCTCCAGCGCGCCCATGGTTTCCCGAAAATCGTTTTGGTCACAACTTCTTCGTTATAGCTCCGTTTTTGCTCCAGAAAGAACCGTTGGACTCGTAATTGAATCATTTATCCATCAAGACTATAAAATCAAGGATTCAAGCCCAAAATCAAATATATTATTTTTCCTTATTATATCGGTTTCTGTATTAACATGAATTGATACCTTTCGAAAATCGAGGTGTTACAATCCTCCCAACCTTAAAAGAGATTTCGTCCTCGAAATCTGACACTAACCAAGAACCCAACATAGCACTTGGCAAGATCGATTGGTTTCCCATAAAAATGCCTTTATGAAGCCTTACCTCGTATACAAACTCAAATACATCCCGGTCGAGGTTGTTACTGCACTTCTCGTAAAGAGTCATCACAATTCAATCCCAAGGTTCGACATAACTCACCAATGACGGAATGAACATCAAGTCCTTGCTTAATCATTTTCTTAACCAATAAATCTCGGTTGTCTCCCAACCTTATGTTGCTCATATTACCTCAGGATTAACTTACGACCTTATTCAGTCATTTCCATCAAGAATACCCCAAAGCAAACATTTCTCTTGGATACCTCTAAATACGACACATCAAGGTCTCCTTGATAATCGATTTGTACTTAATGTCCACCTCGACATTCTCACCAATTGTCTTCAATAAACATTACTACTAAATTCTCACCATGCACCCAAGCATTGATCTCCAAATCAACGAAAATTCTGACAATTATGCAAATACCAATGGTTGATTTCTTAATTACCAACATCTAATTTCCTTGAGTTCACCGCTCGTCCTGTAGATGTACCAGATCTAACGGAAATACATTGAAGCACACCAACAGTTATTATCCTCAAAATAGTGTGTCACCTATCCACGGAATGACCATTATGCAAACGTGGGTATACTACCAAATATTTCATTCCCGATTAGCAATGTCGATTTCAAGGTTGACACCTACTCTTAGAAGTAGTCACCCAAATTTAACATCCTTACCAGTCAACCTTAACATCATCATTATTCACGAATACCCAACAACATAGTACACCACCGACATATAACATGCATTCATACCAAATTCCCATAATTCCAAAACCAACCATACCCGAACAACCGAATACGATTTTAATCCGTAGGTTTAACGAAGTATAAAGATCGTCACTTAACTAACTGGGAGAAAGCACATGTCTAACACCTCAATACTCCGAGGACTCCTTTAATCCTTAGCATAGACTTCTAACACGAGGGGCTTACACCTATAACCCAATGAGTTCAAGGTTTTTCACACTACTATGTCAATTTGAGATTTATAAAACTCTCAAATACATAGGTTTTATAACAATTAAACGTGCGGTGAAAATACACTATCATGCATTCGATTGGTTTCAAAATTGATCACCAATGCCACACATATAAAACCATTTTCAAAAGTCATTTGAGCAGTACTTACGCTAGTAAAACGATAACGAAAGATGCGTAACAAAATTTTCAAACGAACTACCAGGGTCTTAGTATGCCTCAATTTATGCTATGCATATGAAAATAACTTTCCGTCCTATAACATGAGCAATAAAAGTTTGTACAACTCACAAAAGGGGATTTCACAACTTCAACTTTAAAATCTTTTAATTTAACACAAAAAGTCGGAAGATAAAATTTCCAACAAGACCTATATACGTCTGATCATTTCCCCAATGTAACAACACAATAGGAACGAAAATAAATAAATAAATAAATATGTATATATATTTTTATTCGCGTTTCAAATTTAGGCCGCACCGATAAAACGTTCTTGCCCAAAATCGAAATTACTACGACGTGCAAACCGAAAATTCATTTCATGTATTGCGGAAAAACTCCTATCAGTAAAATCAATAACTGAAATACGTTTTGGGCAAAAGTTCCATCCGAAATAACATAAATCTTTTATACGATTACTCACACCAACAGTATAATTTATGTAAAGAACGAGAAATAGTTTCATGTACTAAAATAGTGTATGACAAGACTTTCATACAAAACTACGGAAGGGAAATTCACGAAATCGAACCCCAAAATTTCTGCAAATGAACCATGAAATATCATTAAATAAAACTTCCCATTGTGGCTCACATACCTCGGTTTATTCCCCAAAATTTAGTAAAGACATATGCATGCGATTTGAGCAATTGTAAGAGTAATTTAGTTAAATTCCAAACTGTATAAATAAAATGTTTGCAAAATCCAAGACCACATGCTCAATATCAAACTCTTAAAGTTTTCTCTCTTTTAGCCACAATGCGGCACGAAATAAAATTTCACAACAAAACTTGCATGCGACCGTTTATCTCACAAAGCTAGTAGATTGATATGCGTATGCACCCGGTTAAAACATGAAATAATTTATGCCATTTTCGAGTTCAAAGCCAAATATAAACATGCTCTCATCGTTCTAAAACATTGGCTAAAATACCATGACGGAAATTTCCAATAAAATATGCATACATGACCAAAAGTATAATTAACTAAAATCTCATTGCTGGTTGAGACAAACCATTTTTCAAAGGAACTCATATTCTTATGTTTTTAAAATACCTCATAACACAATAATATGTGTTTTCTGAAAAAGGTTTATAAGATCAAATACACGAAATGACACTTACGTCAATTGAACTCCAATTATATATGTAAAATCATCGAGGAAACATCTCAACATGATTTATTTACCAAAATACCCAAAGATTCCAAAATGGATGACTCGACATGTTCTTAAAACTAAACATTTCAAAATAATCAAAACTTCTCATTGGTTGCAACAAAATGTTTTCCAAATGAACTCTTTCTCTTTATGTTTCCAAAACGACTCCTAGTTCAATTACATGAATTTTCCAACGGTTTATAAAATCGTATGCACCAAATGGACAATTAAATATCCAAAATACAACGACCAATAACGGGGATACCCGTATCCGTTGAGAGCGGAAGAGCACGAAGTATGTTACTCCTACAACGTTCATCGTATGACACCTAACGACATGAAAGCCCAAATGTCCCTACGAATCCTTGACAAGTTCCACCCAAGAGACGAGATACCTTGATGCCACAAAGGACACCCGAAAGGCCTGGCACGTCCGAGGACTACAACTGAGGAAATTCCCCTACGGCGGAGATCTAGGCGCACACCCACACAGTGTCGCCCAAGACTACCTCATCATAGTGCCTACTTGTCAAGTTTTGGTCATAAAACATGAGTCCCGGAGTCCAACCCCGTACTACTCATTTGACCATCCAATAAGACTGACTCACGTGCCTATGGATCCAATGCAACACAGCCTAAAAAAATAAGCGACTACACATGAATGATAAAAGCACTCGAGCGTGTAATGATTTTGCATATGCAATTAAATGCATTAAGATGTACGTCATAAATTGGATTCCACATCGAGCCATTAAAACCGGACAAATGTCCACAAGACTCTTTTAAGCCAACACCGAGCTAAAATGCTCAAAATCCATTTGACCAATAATTATCGGTCCTCCAAATAATGAAATGTCTTTAAGCGACGTTTATAAAGACACATGCCTCAAAGACATGATTAACCCAAAACTCAACACGTATTGGGACCAAAGAGTTTCAAAAAGGGTTTATGAATGCAAATACACAAAAATACATACAACATATAATAGACTTCATTTGTACCAAGATTACCAAGATGCTTAAGTCATGAAATGGACTCTATTTGTAAAAAATCCAAAATACTATAATCATGCTATTACTTATCAAGATGTCCAAATTCCAAATATGAGTATTTTATGGAACTAAAATAAGACAAGTATATCAAATATGAAAATTCATTAAAATACTCACACTTTGACAAATACCAAGTAAAATACATTTTTACTTCAAAATACTCAAAACTTATCAGTAGCTAACCATTTCATGTAAAACACTTTAAAATAACCATTTTGGCATGTGCACCGTTTTAACAAATCAACTTGAACTCACGCTCCTCGATTTCTATAGTTACACTATCGTCATCCAGCTGCTCAACATCTTAAGGCAAAGCCACAGACTTCATAAGTTCACCTTACCATTTCTCCTCGAATACATCGATTCAAAAGTCAATGGTTCTAATCCAACCAATTAATCCGACTCGAAACTGTCCACTTAATGCAATCACCATACTTACCATTACTCCAAGTAACGAATAATAAAATCATCAACTTTTTCTAATGGTTACCCATTCAGAAACTTTCTTACCACCCCAACGGTCGACTTACCAAGGCCGTTCATACAAGCATGAGGATGAATAAGAAAGAGATTAACAGAATTGAACACGAAGGAAACGTACTACCACGTCTACTAAATATCATAACATTAGTATAAACCAAATACAAGAGAACGTACTACTACCTTACCAACTATCACAGTAACGGCACCTCAAGCACCACCACGTATAAATATCCTCATAATAACATTACCTAGGTGAGATTATGAACATATAATAAATAAAGGTTCTCGTTACCATCGCCACAACACTTGATAACCATAGTTTCCGTCGAATCTAAGACTAACCAATCTTAGACATTTTACCCGTCTCACAAATCATTGCCTAACGTACTCAGTCTAAGTCTAGACATCTTACATTCATGACTAGTTCACTTAAACTAGAGCTCTGATACCAACTTGTAACACCCTAAAAATAGGGATAACAAAAGTCCGAAAAACGGACATGCAGTATTTAAAATTGCCAAAGCAAGAGCCTCCCAACAATGGGAAAATACACAAACCTGATTAAATACAGTCGTAAATAAACGGACAATAAATAACCACCAACTAATCTAATTTCCATAACTAGAAAAGAGATTACAAATAAGGTGTCATTTATAAACACAAAGGTTCTACTACCAAAAGTAAGTCCAATTGCGATATTCCCAAATCTCTCACCCAAGCAAATGCCCGCTTAGAACCGGTGCCGCTAAAACCTGAGATACACATCGACACCAAACAAGTGTTAGGCCAAAAAGCCTAGTGAGTTGAACAATAAATAGCATGGTAGAACATATACAATTCTTATCAGCAGTTAACCGGTTTTCTACATGTATGGAGTCAACGGGGGAGACCCATAGCACCAATCAATTCCACTCTAAAGAGTCGATGCACCTTGATGCCCTTAACAAGGAACACACCAAAGGCCCGACCCACCCAGAGATCAGACCGTACAAGAAACTTTCCGAGTGGCGGAGGTCTACTGGGCACATACCATCACAGTGGCGCCCCGAGACTACATCCTCCTAGTTAACTTGCCTTGGTTCGTCCAACATAATTTATATAGGAGGTCTTTAGGTATATATATCTACCAATGCATTTCGATACCAACCATGGGTACTATGCTACCATCCTCACATAAGTCCAATGTGAGACTCAAATTCCAACATATTCAATGTTCAATAATTAAATCGCCAAGAAGGAATTCCATGTAGAATTTATCATCTGCTATACCACATATAATCCATATCATGCCAAAATGCCAACAATGTACATTCATGGAGCAAGTTCCAAATATTCGACCAATAGAGCAAATCATGGCAAATACTCATAAAAGATAACCCAAAATACCCATTGTGGGTGTACATAATGAAGACCCCAAATACTTTCACAAAATAAAGTAAATCATGGGATGATACTTGTTAAAACATATTTCTCATATAATCTCATGAAAACACCATCAAATACTTAAACCCGTAAAGATGAACATTTTGAGCAAATATGTGATAATAACAACAAATAAGCAAATATAATGTGTGTCCAGTTTTAACAATAGTTTAGTAAACTCACCTTGCTAGATTTAGGCTAAATCTAGATTTTACCCACTTAGAACTTTCCTTGAAGAACTTGATTCTTCAAACCAAATCTTCCAAAACCTAGATCCACAAGGTTCCAACCATAAATATACATATTCTACCATAAACAATCATTTCCCAAACCATATACATGGATACCTCAACTAATACCGAAACCCTAACTTCCATAACCAAAGAGAATAGAAGATTACCTTAACCCAAGCTTGAATTCACCAACCAAAACACTTATAGTTCACCAAAATGATCACAAACCTTCAATCTATGAATGGGAGAACAAGGGGTGGATGAAACCCTAGAATATTTTGGGGAAGAAGATGAATAGGGAGAGATGAGAAACTTACCACCACAAAATGCTCTAGTATACTTCAACAGACTTCCAATCTCTTGCTAGATCCTTGAAAAGATCTCAAAAACAAAACCGTAGCAACTTGAATCACCCAAATCGGAGCTCTGGATCAAAAGATATGAGGAAATGAAGTTTTTGGGTGAAATGAGGCTGAACCAGACTTTTAACCCACGCCTCTGACCCCAACGCACGGCCCGTGCGTTTTTGTGAAGGGCCCGCGCACGGCTCGTGCGCCCCCTCCAGCACGCCCATGGTTTCCCAAAAACCGTTTTGGTCACAACTTCTTCGTTATAGCTCCGTTTTTGCTCCGGAAAGAACCGTTGGACTCGTAATTGAATCCTTTATCCATCAAGACTATAAAATCAAGGATTCAATCCCAAAATCAAATATCTTATTTTTCCTTATTATATCGGTTTCTGTATTAACATGAATTGATACTTTTCGAAAAGCAGGGTGTTACACAGTTGTTCAATCACCGAGAGATGATTTAGCTGAATCTGAATGCTCATTCAAGACAACTTCAAGTTCATACCATACTCATGTTTCTTCAAAGAGGTCAGTAAAATCCAAAGATCAGATTCGTCCTTCTAACCTTTTCTATGATCAAAATGTTGATGGTTCACATACCTTGACATTGGATTCAATTTTTGGATATTTTGGACTGTTCGAACTCTTGGATACTGATATGAAATCTAATCGACACTAACACTGATATTTCATTAAAATTAAAGTTTCAAATCATGTTTATATGTATAATCGAACACTAACAAACCAAATATTAAGGATGTTTAAGGGTTTGTAAGTGTTTTTGATTTTTGAAATTAAAAAATATATCAAGTATGAACTCTGCGAGTTCTTGGTTTGAATGCTACGAGTTCTTAGGCTAATCAACTTTATTCACGACAAGTTCATGCTTTTGAGAGTTCTGCGATTTCTTTGATTGTGCCAAAAAAATATCTAATGCAACTTTGTTCTGCGACAAGTGGTATTATTTGTTTGATTTACGACAAGTACTTTCATTCAGTACTTTGTGTCAAAAAAATTCTAGTCCTTAGTCTGTGACTTCTGGACTTAGAAAATTTTCAATTTTTTTTTCTGAAAAATCAATTTTTGGATTTCATTGACAAATTGGACATCTGTCCAAAACTTTTTCAATTTTTCAGGTGATATCATGGCTAGTGATAATTCTGTCGATCATAATGTTCAGATGGATGAGCATGATCCCCAAATCTCAAGGGATGCACATATGCCATCATCCAGATCTCATTACCAATATCAAGTTGGTGAAAAACCAGACCTGACACTCATTCATCCAAATGATTACTCGTTGTTGTACCCGAACAATCATCATGTTGAGTTTGATCATCTCAACTTTGATCCTTTAGTACTGGACATCTTCAGAGGCCATCCTCTTTACTATGCTTTAACTGCAACTACATCAGTACCACTGATTTACCTACAACAAGCTTAGAGGTTCATTACTTTTGTGAACACCAACAATCAAAGACACTTTGAGATTCAGATTGATCATTTCACATCAATTTTGAACTATCAGAGGCTGAGGCTAATTCTTGATCTTCCCTAGAAAGATTCAAGACAAGGAAGAACCAGTTTTGACAACTATCCAATTGATTATGATGTTTTTGAAGGCATCCGAGCCTTAGGATATGTTAGTCAACTTACCAAGATCAGTCAATTCAAGAAGAACAATTTGCCACCATTCTGGTATCAAATGTTCTCAATCATTAACAGGTGTTTCACTGCTAAGCACATCGGAATAAAAAATACCAACATGCACATCCTCAAACTTTTCCATGCCATTGTGTACGATCTGCACATGGACTATTCTATTGGTTTCTGGACAGAGTTGTATGAAAGAGTTCAGTTAAAAGAGAACTACAAAGAAGCCAGTCTTTGTACCATATCAAAGATTTCTAAAACTTATAATCCGAAGAATGCTACGGTCTAACCGGGACATTCCGAAGAGGAACAATCATGAAGTAGGACCTGAGTTTGTCATGAGGTACCTACAGAAGCAGAAGAAAACTTTCAACTATTCCATGCCAGTACCAGAAGCATTGCTTGTTTACGCTGATCCAAACTCTGAGAGTTTTAAAGCTTATAGCGAGTTTATGGGACGACCAGAACCGGTTGCCCCTACCCCAGGCTTAATCCCTAGGAGAGTGGAGTCAGTGAGGGTTCAATCTACCACAGGGTAATTGAACGGGGAACGTAGAGGAAAAATACTGAGAGGGGAACAGGCGTGGGTCAGTCTTCTAAACTGGAGGCTATGGAATCCCAGGCAGATATTGTCACACATCATGTGGGTTCCACATCTCAACCTGAGCAGGCTATCATACATCAATCGGGCCCTCAGGAAGAGAATGCCGAGGAAGGTCAGAACTCTGAAACTGAGTCAGATCATGCAGTAAGCACAGATCATGAGAGTATCCCATCTGCTACTGCTGATACAGATGAGGAAAGAGATGCAAACTTAAATGATGAAAGATACAATGATGACAATGATGACAACCTGGGTCATGACTTTTCTTTTCTTAATGATGATTCCATGGAGATTGATGTTGATACCACTATTCATAATGTGGTTGGAGATATAAGGAGACTTGAGGGAGACTTAGTTGAAAATATTGATAATGTGAGGTTGAGTGCAAGGGAAGAAAAAGAATATGGTGAGCGTGTGTGCAACATAACCTACCAATCTAGAAGGGCAGTCACATCTGCTACTGGAACTCATGTGTTGAGTTCTGGTATTGAAACATACATAAGTAGCCCACTTATGCATATGCACACCCAAGCCATCCATTCTGTCACCTTACAACAGGTGATAGTCTCAAATATTCACAGAGATGTAGCACAACTGCTATCTGGATCTCACTCAGAGAGTTTAGGTATTGAAAATAGAGAACATCAGCCCTAGTTCTCACTATCTTTCAATACACAATCGAGTCTAGAGCCCGTTGTAATTCCTATTCGTATTCCTAGGACACTATTACCTACTGCTAATATCGAAAGTCTTTGTGACTCGATCGGAACATCCATAGTAGATTCACAATCTGAACTACGAGGATTGGAT
Source organism: Arctium lappa (assembly GCA_023525745.1). Classification (NCBI taxonomy): domain Eukaryota; kingdom Viridiplantae; phylum Streptophyta; class Magnoliopsida; order Asterales; family Asteraceae; genus Arctium; species Arctium lappa. The sequence goes on along the minus strand of CM042051.1, from coordinate 19,101,142 downwards.
GGAAGTCCTGTCATTGCTACCAACTTGCCAGCTTTGAACACAGGCCACACAGTTGCTTCGTCGACTGTTGTGACAATGGAAAGCCTAAGTGGCACCGTAGTTACTATCCCTGACTTTGTGTCAAAGGAGTTTCTCAATAGTGCCTTAAAGGCTGTTGAATCATCTGTGAAGGAACACATTTCTGAAGAGCTATCTGGAGTTAAGAGGTTGTTGAAAGGAAAGGATCCAGCTACTGAAGAGCCCTAATCACCTCCACCTCCATCAGTGCAACCTGTTGATATGTCAGTGGAGGAGCTCAAATCACTTCTATATGCCAAGTTACTTTCACAAGCACCTAACGATCAATCCAATGCTGATTTGATAGGTTTTTTTGAGGACTCAACAACCACAACCAGTTCCTCAAGCTATTCCTCAGATGCCTGAAGGTGTAGTAACTATATGCAAGTTTAATGCATTTAAGGTTGATGTTTTGAAGTCTATCCAAGAGCTAAACAAAATTGTCCAAAGTTCTTGTAAGTCTCAAGCAGTTATTAGAAAATTTGATGGGATCAAACAATGATGCACAGAATGATGATATTCATGAGGATGAAGAAAATGTTTTGGATACCTTGCTTGAGGAGAACAGAGATTCAGATGTGTTGCAAGCCATCTATGAGCAAGGAACTCCAGAAGATATACAACTTAGTCCTGCGCAGAATGAAATTCCTGAATTCCTATGTTTAGAGAATTCAACTTTCCGGAAGTTTCTGAAATGTCTGTCAATCAAAGTCAACCAAGTCCTGTCAGACATCCGAGCCTAATTCAGAATGATCAACCTTCTCAAGATGTTCATATTGAGAATGATTAACCTTCTCAAGATGTTCAGACAGAGAATGGTCAACCTGAAGATGAAACTGTTCATGTTCCTAATATGCCAAATCAAGATGAGGCAGGTCCTTCTAATGCAAATGCACTTGAATCATCTCTTGTTCCTACTGAAGCTGAACTAAGACATATGAGACATGCTATTAGAGTTCCTTTCCTTGAAGAGCAGATGAAGAGGGTGTTTGTGCATAGGATAAGGCTATGGATAAGTTCAAAGTCTTGGGAGTTTCCAATCAACCAAAGGAATACCAAGAAGAGTATGCAAGCATGATCAACTATCTGAAACAAACTGAAAGAGTTGTGAAAAACAAATATGGAATTGTAACTGTCTAAGAAGTCAGATTAAAAAAGTTCTTCATAATTTGGTATCCAGAACTCTATGTTCAAAGAAGAGACATGAGTGAATGCCGGTTTATTGAAGCTGATTTCACCTTTCTGAATATTGATGATCTTGAGCACATGTATCACTTATTCAGATCAATGGCTATCAAAGATGGGAATATTGTCTTTGCTTTGGAAGCTATAAAGAGGTTCATGAGAAGGCATATCTTTTACACTTACTTCTTTGACTTTCAGTTGGGTATTGAGACAAATCAAAGGAGAGTCAACATAATAAAGCCTAATCTGAATCTTTATGACCAGGGCATTGTCGCCGGTCATAGTCGCCGGCAAGGGCCTGGGCTTATAAAACTTGTGGTTACGGGATTTTAGTCAGTATATCTGATTTGGGTTTTGTTGGAGCCGATTTTCTCTCAAGGAAACCAGTAATTTCTCTCTAGTTCCAACCCTTACAATCAATGCTTCTCATCTACTTCCATGTTACTCATTAATGTTGTCCTTCTAGGTATTTATAAGTGGTTGTGGTGTTAGTTGAGGTTCTTCAAGGTTCCATCTCATAGCCTCTCTAAAGACTTGGATTTTAGGGTTTGAGTTATAACCCTACAAGGTGAGTTCATCCTTTTCCAAACTCTATACATGTTAAAAATCATGTTTTTAAGCCACTAGACATCTCCATTTTCAATTGTACATCTTGGGGTGCATTATCACCCAAAACCCTAATTTTGGAGATTCTATGGTTTATGTGTTTGGATGGGATTTCAAGAAAGAAAATGGGTATCTTGAATTTATATGTGAACAAGGTTTGGCATTATACTATTTTATTCTCTAACTTCAAAGATTAGTTAATAATGGGATGATGAAGTTTATGTTGAACTGCTGATAAGTTTATGCATTGGAAACTTGTTTTATTATAACCTTGGGTTGAGCCATTGGGATCCAAAAACTAGAGTTTTAAATATTTAAATGCCTTAAATGTCTAGAAAATAAGTATGTGATTCATATGTCAAATTGGAACCTTTTGGTAAAATTAGGCATGTATTATGGAAAGAGCCTTCATTGGTTAATGTCTTGGATATCGTAACTTCACGTTGATTTATTGGTTAACCGATTAACTTATGTGGCATAATTGGTTCATTTGGGAGTCATGACCCCATAATTGTTGTTGCATTTAGTCCGACGTTGGGACATTAGTTTCTCTCGTCGAGGCACGTCAAGGCATCAGATTGGGTTATAAGTCCTACGTGCTAAGTACTACGATATTGGATGAGGATCTCAATGTAAGGGTCCTTTTGGATTGAAGTTGACTTTCCGCGGGTGTACGTTTAAAGCCACTGAGCCTAACATCCCTTGTGTGTGCTTTTATGTGTTTTGGCTTTACTGACGATCAAATGGCCTACTTTTGTGTTCCGTCACTTGCGTTAGTAAGCGGGTCTCCCCCGTTAAACCAAGAGGTAACTGTTTATGGTAAAGGCACGATTATTCCTATTATAACTCCACTTTTATTTATGTTTATCGTTAATTATTTTAAATACAACTGTTTGATCTCACTAGGCTTTAGCCTAACACTTTTTCTTAAAAATGACATGTATAGCAGGTCTATCTAGCGATGGGATTCGTCGGGATTGAGCGGACGGCCTAGGGGCCGAGAGCGGTCTTTTTGAGTTGATTTATTGACCGATACGATGGTGATAGTGGATACACATTTTGGAAGAATAGCAACACCCGATATTAATCTTTCTTGTTTAAGTTAGATTATTAGGTTGATAAGTATTATTTTTCATTTGATTCTTTTGTAAAGGCTACAACTATATACCCCGTTCTTGGGATGATATTCTGGGATTGTTATGTCAGGTTTTGTTTTACTAGGTTTACTCAGTTTATAGCCGTCTTATTGCCGAAATTTGAATATTTTTCCATCGTAAATTTAGGGTGTTATAAGTTGGTATTAGAGCATAAGTTTAAGTGAACTAGTTATGATTGTAGAATACCTAGACTTAAGATGTGAATCTAAGTTATGATTGAGTGAGATTGGGTAGAACTCCTAAGGTAGAATGGTCTTAGAGTCGACGGAAACTACACAAATTGAAAGTTATGGTAATGGTGATGAAACTTTTTATGTATCGCATGTTCATAATTTCGCTTATCTAACGTTATTATGAGGATGTCTTACGTGATTATGCTTGTTTTCCATTGGTATGATGATTAATGAATGTAGTAGTAAGTTTCCTTGTTTATAATTCGTATAATATTTATCTCACCTATATTCTCGCGTGTGTGGCAGTCAATGGTAAACACTCGAAATCGGTCGGGGGGCCAGGAGGCGTCGGCATCTACGACCGACCACCCTAGAGTTACAACAACGGAATTTCCCCCTCGACCGCAAAATATGTTGGGCGGAGGGCCCGAGCATGTGCCCCGTCGCAATGTAGCTTCATCCGAACCAATAATGGAAGAAGTATCCCCTGAATCGAGAATGATGGCCTGGATGATGCAGGCCATGAATGCGGCGATGGTCTAACAACAAGAAATGTTTCTGAATCTACTGGAAGACTGGGATGCTAGCAACCATAGGCAATGAAGTGGTCGCGGATAATATCGTGGTGGCGGGATCCGGGGGTACCGGACCCGCAATTCCTTCTAATGAAACTCCAACCCCAGAAGCAAGGCAAGTACTGAAGACTTGCACTTTTAAGGAATTTCTCAGATGTCGACCACCAGAGTTCAAAGGCTCCGATGATCCAGTGGCATGCATGAACTGGATCCGGGAAATGGAACAAACCTTTCGATCAAGCGAGTGTGGGGAAAATCAGAAAGTTGTTTTCGGGTCCTAAATGCTTAGAGGGGAGGCCCTCACATGGTGGAATGTGTATTCCACTTCCATTGAGGCCACCGTGTTGGCCAAACTAAGTTGGGAGACTTTCAAGAAGAAAGTAATGGAAGAATTCTGTAACGAGCGAGCCATGGACCGCATCATCAACGAATTCCGGGGGTTGAAGAAAGGAAATTTTTCAGTCAATGAGTACAATAAGTTGTTTATGGATAAACTGGGGGTGGTGAGACATCTAGTCCCTACCGAAAGAGAGAAGATTAAAGCATACATTAAGGGATTGCGTATTGAAATGATGAACATGGTCCGATGTCAAAGGCCTATACTCTTCGGGAGGCGATCGAGGAGGCACAACTAGTGGAGGACTTTTATGGTTCAAACAAGGTGGAGAGAAGCGGAGTAGTTGAAAAGAGAAGATGGGAAGGGAGTTCGGTGCACTCCAAGAGATCGAGACAGTTCAACAACAACAATCAACGAGGAGTTTGCCCGAGATGAGATGTTCCTTGGTGTTCCAAATGTCGAAGTAAACATCTCGGCCCTTGCAACTCGGGAACCGAGCCATGTTTTAAATGTGGCAAGCCCGACCATAGTTTTAGGGATTGTCCGATCAAAGGGGAAATTTGTTTTGGGTGCAAGGAACCGGGTCACATTAGGAGCGAGTGCCCGAAGGCGAAGACGGGATTCAGCGGGGGAAAGAAAGTGGACCCTCCGAAATCAACAAGCAGAGCATTCCAGATGACTACGGAAGAAGCGAAGGCATCGACAGATGTAGTGTCGGGTACGTTTCTCTTAAACTCCGTACCTACACGTGTTTTATTTGATTCGGGATCTAGCTTTTCGTTCGTGTCAAGTTCATTTTGCCTAAAGCTATCCATGCCCACTACTAGTTTAGAGGATGCGTTAGTGGTAGAATTAGCGGATGGAGACCAAGTGGTAGTTCGAGATGTCCTTAAGGGTTGCAAGTTAGAAATCGAAGGGAGAAAATTCCCAGTTGATCTAATACCAATGGTCATTGGAGGATTTGATGTTATCATCGGGATGGATTGGTTGTCGAATAATCGTGCTGAAATTCTGTGTGCGAAGAAGTTGATCCGAATCCCAATTTCGGATGTTGAGTCGGTGGCCGTATACGGCGAGAGGCGGAAAGGTGAAGTAGCAATTATCAGCATGGTGAAGGCACAGAAGTGTTTATCGAAAGGATGCTCATCCTTTTTGGCGTGCGTGATAGACGCCAAACTTGAGAAGAAAAAGCTGGAGGATGTAAAGGTGGTGAATGAGTTCCCCGATGTGTTCCCGAACAACTTGCCTGGCCTACCGCCCGACAGTCAAGTAGAGTTCAAGATTATTCTAACACCGGGGGAGACCCCAATAGCTAGATCTCCGTACCGTTTGGCCCCGTCAGAGATGAAAGAGATGATGAGACAACTTCAAGACCTTCTTGAGAAGGGATTCGTGAGACCGAGCTTGTGACCTTGGGGAGCACCGGTCTTATTTGTAAAGAATAAAGATGGAACCATGCGAATGTGCATCGACTACAGGGAGTTGAATAAGGTAACTGTGAAGAATAAGTACCCACTCCCTAGGATCGATGACTTATTCGACCAACTTCAAGGAGCGGGTTGTTTTTTGAAGATTGATCTACGATCGGGATATCATCAGGTGAAGGTCAAGGAGGATGATATTCCAAAGACCGCTTTCCGGATGCGCTATGGTCACTACGAGTTCTTAGTGATGCCCTTTGGCTTGACGAACGCCCCAGCGGTGTTCATGGACTTAATGAACCGCGTGTGCCGACCCTTCCTTGATAAATCAGTCATTGTGTTCATTGATGATATCCTAATTTACTCCAAGGATGAGTCCGATCACGCACGTCATCTTCGTGATGTTCTGGAAGTCTTGAGAAAGGAGAAGCTTTATGCGAAATTCTCCAAGTGTGAGTTTTGGTTAAAGGAAGTGCAACTTTTGGGACACGTGGTCACGAAAGACGGAGTGAAGGTGGATCCGGCGAAGATAGAAGCTATGATGAATTAGGAACCTCCAAAGAACCCATCTGAGATCCGGAGCTTTTTGGGTTTGGCAGGCTACTATCGAAGGTTCATACAGGATTTTTCCAAGATTGTCTCCTTGTTGACAACATTGACCAAGAAGAATGTGAAATTTGTATGGACTGAAGCCCAAGAAGAAGCTTTCCGGACATTGCAAAGGAAGTTGTGTGAGGCTCCAATTTTATCCTTGCCGGAAGGATCGGAGGACTTTGTAGTCTATAGCGACGCATCCAAGATTGGGATGGGGTGTGTGCTTATGCAAAGGGGTAAGGTGATTGCTTATGCGTGTAGGCAACTAAAGGTACACGAGAAGAACTACCCCACTCATGACTTGGAATTAGCAGCGGTAGTGATGGACTTGAATTTGTGGCGACATTATCTTTATGGCACAAAGTGTACCTTGTACACGGACCACAAAAGCCTGAGGTACGTCTTCGATCAGAAGGAGCTCAACATGAGACAAAGAAGATGGATGGAGATACTCAAGGACTATGATTGTGAGCTACTCTACCACCTGAGAAAAGCAAATGTGGTGGCCGACGCTTTGATTCGGAAGGAGTATAGTGGGAAGCTTCAAGCCAAACTTACGCAAATCGAATTAGTGTCAAGTCTTTTGGAAAAGATTAAAACGCCGCAAACTGAGGCCTTGTTGGAAGAGAATCTCAAAGAGGAAGTAATGGTCAAACAACGCTTACTCTTGATCGGAGATATCCGTGGGATGAAATGTTTTGATGGAAGAGTTTGGGTGCCAAAGATTGGCGGGAACCGGGAGCTACTTTTGGAAGACGCACACAAGTCCAAATACTCTATCCACCCGGGGAGTACAAAGATGTATAGGGACTTGAAATTACTCTATTGGTGGCCAGGTATGAAGTTAGATGTGGCACGCTATGTGGAGCGATGCGTGACTTGTTCGCAAGAGAAGGTCGAGCACTAACAACCTTATGGGAGCCTTCAACCATTAGAAATACCCGAGTGGAAGTGGGACAAGATAGCTATGGACTTTGTGACCAAGCTACCAAAAACTTTGAGAGGGAACGACACCATTTGGGTGATTGTTGATCGTTTGACGAAGAGTGCGCATTTTTTAGCAATGCGAGAAACTTTGCCAATGGATAGGTTGACAAAGTTGTATATAGACGATGTGGTCTCTATACACGGTATACCCTTGTCTATAGTCTCCGATCGTGATAGTCGGTTTACATCAAGATTTTTGGGGAGCCTTACATCAAGAGTTGGGCACGCGAGTGAATTTGAGCACGGCTTACCACCCACAAACAGAAGGACAGGGCGAGAGGACGATCAAACTCTAGAGGACATGCTTAGGTCTTGTGTGATCGATTTTGGCAGTAGTTGGGATACCCATATGCCTTTGGTGGAGTTTGCATACAACAATAGTTATCACTCTAGCCTCAGAATGGCACCATTTGAAGCCTTGTACGGGCAAAGTGTAGAACTCCCGTCTGTTGGCTAGAGGTGGGGGAAAAACAATTTGCTGGCCCAGAGATTGTGCAAGAGACGGCCGATAAGGTCAAGGTTATCCGAGAACGTTTGAAGGCGGCGCAAGATCGACAAAAGAGTTATACCGACCAGAAGAGGCGACCCGTAGAGTTTCATGTGGGGGACCATGTGATGTTGAAAGTATCTCCTTGGAAGGGTCTAATCCGGTTTGGAAAGCGAGGGAAGCTGAGACCCCGTTTCGTTGGACCGTTTACTATCCTGGAACGTATCGGACTCCAAGTTTACAGGTTAGACTTACCACCGGAGATGGACGAGATCCACCCTACGTTCCATGTGTGCTATCTACGGAAATGCTTAGCGGAGAAAGAAAGTGTCATACCGTTATCAGAAATCCGTGTGGATAACAACCGTTGTGTTGAAGAGCCCGAAGCCATCTTGGAAAAGGTGATCAAGAAGCTCTGACATAAAGAAGTGGCAATGGTGAAGGTGCAATGGAAACATCATCGGGGCGCTAATGTGACATGGGAGGCGGAGGAGGACATGAAGCGTAGATATCCTCATTTATTTTTGTAGTATGGATTTCGGGGACGAAATCATTCCCAAGTTGGGGAGGATTGTAACACCCGTAATTTCGGGTAATCTTATGCTATTGATATGCATTGAGAATTCAATGCATAGATCATTCTCAAGTTGGGGAGGATTGTAACACCCGTAATTTCGGGTAATCTTATGCTATTGATATGCATTGAGAATTCAATGCATAGATCATTTTTTTTTATCTTTTAGGCAATTAATTTTCCTGTTATCCCAACCATTGAGTCTCTTTTATTATCTTATTTTCTCTTTTTTATTTCATGGAGATAAGTTTATGATTTTCCTGTCTTTTACTACTTATGGAAGCTAACTTAGGTTTTATGCTGATTTCATTACTGCCAGTCAATGCTACAGCATCCCGATAGCATCCTGATCTGCTTGAGCCATGGACGAATTTGATGAAGATGGCCAACCAAATTAATCCAAATCCAATCTTTTGTTACAATGGAACCAGATCTGTTTCTAGTTAGCTTTTTATGGGGAATAAATTAGATTTTAGAAGATATTATGGAAGATACAATTATTATATAGTAGTTGTACTTTTCACTATTTGTTTTTTCATCATTTTGGTAGTAGGTAAGACTTGGTAAGCAAGTTCTTTGGAATTACAAGTTTGCCACTCTAGTTTTAGTATAAATAGGCTTGTTGGGTTTATGTTTAGGGTAGATCCATTTTGGTGAGATCCATTTTGGTGAGATCCATTTGGTTCTCAACCAAATGTTAAATATTTCTCTCTCTAGAAGTAACTTTATAATATTGTGGTTATTTTATTTTACTTGTTATTTACTGCTTTCTTGTTCTATCTTTTATTTACCTTTATTGCATTTAATTTTCGTCATTTAAATTTCCGTCATTTATATTACTCTATTTAATTTATGTCTTTAATTTACGTCATTTACATTTATCGCATTTTACTTTACGTTATGAGTAGCTAATTTCATTAGCTTGGGTGTGAGGCAAATGGTGAGTTTTTAAACCAAAAGAAAGTGGAAATTGTTTCTCAATAATGATGTTCCACCATTTCATTCTAAGTTTTATAAATCCAAACGCACTTCTTGACAAATTGATCACTTTGAAAGTCGTAAAGTATAGTGGACTCAGGAATGAGCCACATGAATACACGTCAATTTGAATGATATGGGAAGTATACTTGGAAGAGTTGCTAACAAGGGAACTTGTTATCTATGTTTTTCAAACTGATTGATTCTTGACGGGTTGATCACTAGTCAAAGTGTTAAAGTGTAGTGGACTCAGGAATGAGCCACTTGGAACACGTCAACTTGGATGATATGGGAATCGACTCGGAAGAGTGATTCTTAACAAAGGAATTTGTTTATCCATATACTTTGAGGACACCGTTCGACACTATCACTAGTTCTGATACTGCACAGAATGTGCCTGGTAGAAGCTAAATACAAGTGTCACGGTGAGAATTCGGAAGGATCTCTTTCAAAGTAGATGGTGGAACTAGTTGTTGAAAAACACAATGTTGTAGCATTCCTACAGCATTGGTCCACAAAAACATGTGTTTAATACTCACGAAAAGTCTTAGACCCTTGCTTTATTTATTCTCTGTTATTTTAATTAACTGTTCACTCAAACCAAACAAAGTCTTCAAAATCGCCATCTGAAGTTAGTTTTTCATCTCGAGATCTTGCAACTTAAGATACCTATCCTTGTAGAATATGATACTTGGTTCTTACCATTTTATTACTTGAAAGACGACATTGGATCCTATTGTATACTTGCTTTGAGATTCAATTATCACATGTCTTAGAGATGTGCAAACATCCTTATCAACTATTTCAGATTTGTTTAGTAAATGGTTATTTTTATGTCGGTAGATTATTGGTTAGATTTGGTCTTTGTATCTAGTTGAGCTTCTAGTCGACAAATAGGATCGTTTCGGGACATAGTCGTAGGTGGCAAAGTCGCAGGTGGAGGGTTGATCGTTGGACAAAACACAGAAGTAGGGAGCTAGGGCGCGACATTGCCCTCGCGACTATGACCAGGGCATTGTCGCCGGTCATAGTCTCCGGCAAGGGCCTGGGCTTATATAACTTGTGGTTACAGGATTTTAGTCATTATATCTAATTTGGGTTTTGTTGGAGCCGATTTTCTCTCAAGGAAACCGGTAAGTTCTCTCTTGTTCCAACCCTTACAATCAATGCTTCTCATCTACTTCCATGTTACTCATTAATGTTGTCCTTCTAGGTATTTATGAGTGGTTGTGGTGTTAGTTGAGGTTCTTCAAGGTTCCATCTCATAGCCTCTCTAAAGACTTGGATTTTAGGGTTTGAGTTATAACCCTACAAGGTGAGTTCATCCTTTTCTAAACCTATATATGTTAAAAATCATGTTTTTAAGCCACTAGACATCTCCATTTTCATTTGTACATCTTGGGGTGCATTATCACCCAAAACCCTAATTTTGGAGATTCTAGGGTTTATGTGTTTGGATGGGATTTCAAGAAAGAAAATGGGTATCTTGAATTTATATGTGAACAAGGTTTGGCATTATACTATTTTATTCTCTAACTTCAAAGATTAGTTAATAATGGGATGATGAAGTTTATGTTGAACTGCTGATAAGTTTATGCATTGGAAACTTGTTTTATTATAACCTTGGGTTGAGCCATTGGGATCCAAAAACTAGAGTTTTAAATATTTAAATGCCTTAAATGTCTAGAAAATGAGTATGTGATTCATATGTCAAATTGGAACCTTTTGGTAAAATTAGGCATGTATTATGGAAAGAGCCTTCATTGGTTAATGTCTTGGATATCGTAACTTCACGTTGATTTATTGGTTAACCGATTAACTTATGTGGCATAATTGGTTCATTTGGGAGTCATGACCCCATAATTGTTGTTGCATTTAGTCCGACGTTGGGACATTAGTTTCTCTCGTCGAGGCACGTCTAGGCATCAGGTTGGGTTATAAGTCCTACGTGTTAAGTACTGCGATATTGGATAAGGATCTCAACGTAAGGGTCCTTTTGGGTGGAAGTTGAGTTTCCGCGGGTGTACGTTTAAAGTCACTGAGCCTAACATCCCTTGCGTGTACTTTTATGTGTTTTGGCTTTACTGACGATCAAGTGGCCTACTTTTGTGTTCCGTCACTTGTGTTAGTAAGCGGGTCTCCTCCGTTAAACCAAGAGGTAACTGTTTATGGTAAAAGCACGATTATTCCTATTATAACTCCACTTTTATTTATGTTTATCGTTAATTATTTTAAATACAACTGTTTGATCTCACTAGGCTTTAGCCTAACACTTTTTCTTAAAAATGACATGTATAGCAGGTCTATCTAGCGATGGGATTCGTCGGGATTGAGCGGAAAACCTAGGAGCCGAGAGCTGTCTTTTTGAGTTGATTTATTGACCGATACGATGGTGATAGTGGATACACATTTTGGAAGAATAGCAACACTCGATATTAATCTTTCTTGTTTAAGTTAGATTATTAGGTTGATAAGTATTATTTTTCATTTGATTCTTTTGTAAAGGCTACAACTATATACCCCGTTCTCGGGATGATATTCTGGGATTGTTATGTCAGGTTTTGTTTTACTAGGTTTACTCAGTTTATAGCCGTCTTATTGCCGAAGTTTGAATTTTTTTTCCATCGTAAATTTAGGGTGTTATATCAATCCATTCTTATTTCTCCATCTTCAACCAACATTTCTACAAAATTAAAAAGTATAAAACAAAATTATTATATTAGTATCGCATGACTAAACACTTATAAAATAAATTGATATATATATATATATATATATATATATATATATATATATACACACACATATTTACTTACCGGCTTCCAACGCTTCAACTTCTTCATTTGTAAATGTGGCATCAAAATCAAAGCATATTTTTTGTCGGATCCAATTTTGGGTACAAATTAATGTTTGTACCATTTTAGGATTCAAACAACTCCTTATATGGATCGATAACACGTCCATCGGTAGAAAATGCCGACTCTGATGCAACTGTCGATATGGGAATAACAAAAACATCTTGAGAAAAGGCCGACTCTGATTCAAACAACTCCTATACATCTTTAATTTTCTACTTTTTATTTTTATATTAAATATAATTTTATAAATATATTATATTATTAATTATTAATTCAATTGGATGAATTGTTGGATGGTTCGGTTGGTCGGTTCGGTTCGGTCGGTTTTGGATTGTCATCCACGAACCGACCGATCCAAATTGGATGTTGAATTTTGCCATCCGATCCGATCCAATTACATTTGGATATCCGATCATTTTCGGTCGGTTGCAATTGGATCGGTCGGTTGTAATTGGATCGGTTGACTTTCTGCACACCCCTAGTCTACAAGAACAATGAGAATGAAAAGAGGTTCTTCGAAGTTTATGAGATAGCTAAGTTTTCTGATGGAACACTCAAGGTTATAATACTACAACTCAATAACAGATATGCTGAATGTGAAAGACAAAGAATGCAAGAAGGTGATCGGATACCAAGGAGAGAAAGGCTTGTGAGATAGGATTCTTAAAGCTTTAGATGACATAATTGATTTTAGAAGAGGCATCAGGAGGTTTGAATCACTTTTGGGAATCAGAGATAATCCGTGTTAGAAGATTTACAAACTGATCTAAAAGGGGGAGATTGTTAGAGCTTTAGTTTAGATCATTTGTAATTGTTTAACTTTTCTATGCTTTGCTTTATACGAGGTCAATGCTTGTTTGACCCATATATAAGCCTTTGCTTTTGTCTTTTCTTATAAGCTTTTGTGAGATTTGTGATTATATATGACAAAAACATTTTTTTTTCTCTCTATAATACTCTCTCTATATTGTTCTTATTAGATTGATCTTAATTGTCATTTTGCTTGAATTCTTGGACTTACATGTTTAAGGTGCGATTTTAGAAGACGATGAAATGGGAGGTTGGTATAAGAATGAATAAGCATAAAAGGATAGAACAATTTCATTAAGATTTCATTATTATATTATCTAATTTACATGATGAAACAATTCATATATCAAAACCTCTCAATATTTATCTTTATATATATATATATATATATATATATATATATATATATGAATAAGCATATAGGGTGCGTTTCTTTTGCAAACCAAGCAATTTGTACAAACTATGCAAACCACTATTTTAGGAACAATAGATATATTTATGGATAATGATTATGATTCATTAATAATGATTGTGATATATATGGAAAATGTTAAGTTTATTCATTATAATCATGATTTTAAATTAGGAAATGTTAAGTTTATTCATTATAATCATGATTTTAAATTAGGAAACATAATAAAATCATATATTCATTAGACTTGATGAACGGCTAAGATTGGTTCACAAAGTTTGCACAATTTGACTGGTTTGCAAAAGATACGTCCCCTAAGCATATATATATATATATATATATATATATATATATATATATATATATATGACGATAATCAAATGAGAACCAAAAATAGGTTGAGAACTGTGAAAACCGATCTAAACCATTAATTAATTTTAATCCATGGTCATTAAAGGCAATGGAAATTTGAATTAATTTGGAAGTGAAACAACTTTTAATTGAAACCATAGGATCAAAACCAAATAACGGTTTAGATCGGTTCTCACGGTTCTCAATCTTTTTTTGCTTCTCACATGATTTAACCAAGGATATTTTAGGTTAAATTGTGCTATTCTCAAATATGCATTGTCGTGTTGTTTTAGTCATCCCACATTGATGATGAGATAATGTTAGATTTGAGGATCAATATGACTATAAAAAAGTAGGATGAATGACTTTGATAATTGAAAGATTTACATGGCTAAAAATGTTTTTTGACCAACTCCTCAATAGAGATTTTACAAAACTTGACATAAATCTTTATATATATAAACATAAAAATATTTATATCTTTATACTTCTTTCTTGAAAATGTACAAAAGAAATAACCAAATGTATTTGATGTGGCATTGTGAGATTTGTGCATTCTCAAATCTTGCATTCTAGTTGAATTTAGTCATCCCACATTATGAGAGAATGTTAGATTGGAGAATGAATTGAAGACCTTATATAAATTTGAAATGCGTGAGTTTGGTAATCCCACATTAGTGTGAAAATGAAATTTTTTTATGAGATGTGTGAGTATATATTTACAAGAGGAGTGGAGGTCTATTTGTGGCAAGTGGCAACTCTGAGGATTGGCATACCTTTTTTTTGGAAAAAAGATAATTTCAAACTACTCGTAACAATAATAGTGATATGATTGTATGAAATGTCATTTAAGTTCTAAATAGAATAACAATAAAATTATTACCAATAAATCTCAAACTCTTCATAACAACAAACAATTATCAATATATGAAAATAAATCACTTATAGACATACATTCTTCATTTTAAATTATATCTCATTATTTATTAATCAAAGAATTATGTTTTTATCCTAACTCGATCAATTATTCCTAAAAATATTTATCGTTATTGTACATCCCATACTAATTTATAATTAAAGTGTTTCCTTTTTACCAAAAGAATTAATATAAAGAAACAGGTAAACAAATACGACAAAGAAAAGGGAGTTGGATTGTTTCTTTCTTTATATTTTTTTTAAAAAATTGTATGATACCAAAAATGTCTATATATTTTAATAAATTATTATGAAGGACTTTAGTTCATATAAACAAACAATAAAACGTCATATCTAAAAATATTATAATAACTTTATAGAATACTTTTGGACATCTTAACAAGTTTTAATACATTTTTAAAATAAAGTATTGTATTAGCTTTTTATAAACATCCTATATATGAACACATCTTTTTATAGACCTATTGTTTTTATAAAACATTTTCTCAAATAGTGACATATAAAAAATTAATATGACGTTTTATTTCAAAAGTATACTAAAAATTTGTTAATACACCATATATACTGTAATACTTTTTCAATATAGCGTTTTATTGTTTGGTGCTACGAAGAACTAAATATATATTTTGTAATACTTTTAAATATATCGTTTTATTGTTTGGTCCTAACTATATATATATATATATATATATATATATATATATTGTAATACTTTTAAATATATCATTTTATTGTTTGGTCCTATGAACTAAATTTCTATAATGCAGGATATTAATACATTAAAATATTTTTGACGTTATATAAATCAATTTTATTGTGATGTTACTTAATCAAATAATCAACTAGCATAATATGCCTTTGGTGTGTAGTTTAGGTGTCAAATGTGTGAGACAACTTTTCCCAAATACAAGACAGAGCATCACACCGTAGGTTCAGGGGATCTTAATCTGTTACTTCTTCTCTTATTAGAGGTAAAAATGTCATTTCTAAAAATGTACGTTGTCTCACAACGTACATCTAATATATTTTTAGTTTTGTATAAATTTTCAATAAAACCAGATAATATTGGAATCAGATTTCATATCCAACAATAGGGTAATAAAAAAGAATTAATTAGTGGGAGAGTATGAGGGAAGAGAAACATCGAAGATAATACGATGAAGTTGTGGGAACAAGAACTTGACGAAGATGAGAGCCTTTATGAACCTTGGTTCAGAAATGGAGGTTGCTCCTTTGCATACTCCATCCACAATGGCTCTCGCACATGGCTTTGCCCCCATTGAAGGATATACAGCTCCCATATCCTATAGTATAATTAATCCCTTTATTAATCAACAATGTCAATTTTTTGTAAATATTTATGATAAATAATGTGAGATAATATCATGAATATTTACAAAATAGGTTTTTTTTAGATAATTTGATGAAAATTAAATAAATAAATTAATTACTTACGTTTTTTAGACGAATACCAACACCGTTGGTTGAATACTTGGCTGTAATGAAGTCTGTTTGTATGAAGCCAAGTGTCAAGATTGTTATGGTGATGGTTGGAGACACTTCAAATCTGAGAGAATCGTAGAAGCTGATCAATGCTGCTTTACTTGCCTGAACATCAATCAATCCACAACCTCATATTACTTATATATAAATGCTTATATATATATATATGTTGCAAACCGAAATTTGAAAACCAATATTACATTGGAAACTTTGAAAATCGAAATCAACCAATCAGTGAATTTCTTTTTTTAATTTTTATTTTTAATTGAAAAGCTATTTTTATCTTTTACATTACTTCATAATATATATAGTAACTGTTATTATTATTATTATATTAATAATTATTTAATTTTAATTTAGCTTATATATGATAATAATAATTATTGATTAATTTAAAAATGAGATATTTAATTTAGCTTATATATGGTAATAATGAAACAATAATGCTAACACGATAAACCTGATGAATCTATTTTCATTATGAAACAATAATGCTAACACGATGAACCTGATGAATCTATTTTCATATACGGATATGCAACTGAACAAGTAATGAAACAAAAATGGGAAGTTAACAAAAATGACACAAATTCATCATGTTTCATTATGAAACAATAATGCTAACACTTGATGAATCTATTTTCATTATGAAACAATAATGCTAACACGATGAACCTGATTAAATCTGTAATCCAATGAAATCTGTAATCCACAAATTCATTCAGTTTCATCACAATATTAGATTGCGTGGGAAATTTTATAATAAAATGAAATTAAAAAAAATATTTTCTTACATTTTAAAAGAAAATTAAATTTTTTTGATAAAAAGACAAATGCTCCACGTTTTCATAGTAAAAAAAATAACAAAATTTAGATTGCGTCGGAAATTTTATTTTGGTTTCAAGTAATCTAAATAAAATAAACTTTTCTTGTCATATTTGAGACACAAAATCAAAAGACATATTTACTCTTTTCATCTATTATTTTTATTTATTATTAATAAATTAATTAATTTACTATCATATACAATTCAAATGAATCATAACCATTGATTATAAAGATCAATGTCTGAAATTTGGTTTACAAAGTTTCCAATGAAACTTGGTTTCCAATTGATACCACCCTATATATATATATATATATTGGAAGGATATTTTTCAACCCTTAAAAATGTTGCAACCCTTGCAACCCACATCTTAACCGTTGGATTCATGATCGGCGGTTATAATAGAAGAGTAATATATATATATATATATATATATATATATATATATATATATATATATGTGTGTGTGAAGAGTACTAGCAGCAGGTAAAGGTTTATTATAAAATTTACATTGTAGAAGCCGCCTTTGGGTAGGTTTAACAATCCGGCGGATGAGGCATTAACGATGATCTTGCCTTTGGTTTTCTTGAGGTGTGGGATCGCAAATTGAGTTGGATAAACCGATCCCCAGAAGTTTATATCCTGCATATATATAATCGTACATTAATTGATCCATTGAATCACGTTCACTACAAGAAACAGGAGTTATAGAGACGACTTTTGTGCATTTAGTTATTAAAGGATCGATCACATATATATACCATTACAGGTGCGAATTTGGTGACATCGATGTCTATCGAATAAAGGGGTCCGATTCCTGCATTCGTTACCAGATGATCCACTGCAAAAGGATCGTTCCATATAATTCATAAAAGTGTGGGTCGGTCAAAAAAAATAAAAAAACAAGAGTACTCGATTTGTAGAATATATATACGGTTACTCACAACGACCAAAATGTGTAACGGTGTCCTCCACGAACATCCTACACTCATCGACCTTCGACACATCGGCAAACAAGAAAAGGACGTCAGGAGAGCCGAGTTCACGAGCTCTTTCTGCCACTTCCTCGAGTCGAGAATGAGCTTCTTTGATCGCTATAATAGATAGACATGCACCTCTTTTCGCATATTCGTATGCCATCAGCTGCCATTTTGTATCAAATTAAACAAAGTTAATTAACCGGCTTTTCTTTACTAATTAATTAAAAGATATATGCATCATGAATTCACGAATTAAAGCTTAATTACGAACCTCTCCAAGTCCAGATGAAGCACCGGTGATCAAAACGACTTTTCCGGCCATGTTTTCCGTGGGCCGGAAACATGATCGGAGGGTGGTGATGAGCTCCCAAGTGAAAAGCAACGGAGAAAAAACGAGCAAAAGTAGAATGGAAAAGTAGAAGACAAGTGCATCTGTGAACTTGTTATTGAAGATAGCTTCATACATGGCTACACACCAGAGTGTGTGTTTAGATTTATTTTCTTTTTAGTGAAAATAAATAATTGAAAGGGTGCAGTAGTTTACTCTACCATCCGGCTGGTGTGGTGAATAATATATGATTTAATTCATATTAATTAAGTCTATTTTGTATTGTATAATGAATTAATACATAATTTAATCATGTGGTCAATCATGAATAATGGTCCACAAAACACAACCGAGTAAAAAAGAATTGGATTGACTTTTCTGTTCAATCAAAACAAATATATATTAGTTGGGTAACTTGTGGTTACAACATGATGTACGTAGAAAATATAATATTAGCAAGACTTTAATCTATACCATAAAAAACATGGTTATCTATAAATATTTTATCTATTAAAAAAAGTAAATTGCTCTATTAATGTTTGTTGCTAGGTAGTTTAATTTTACAATTTATTGTAACGTCTTAATATTTTATCTATTCCGTTGATCATGAATCCAACGGTTAAGATGTGGGTTGTAAGTGTTACAACATTTTCAAGGCTTGCAAAATATCCAACCCATATATATATATTTATCTAACTATTTTCTGAAAATCGTAAATTATAGTCTTTTGAAATATTTTCTAAATTTTAAACTTGTTATCGATTTCATCAATATTTCAATCGATTGTATTCATCCTAAACAACGATTGAATTTATATATAACTTTTGCATTATATAATACCCGAAACCGACCGACATCAATCCGAAACCCGACCAACCCAAACCCGAAACAACCTAAAGTCCGAAACTTAAAATTTGGGTTTTGATTTCCATATCCAAAATCCAATCGTGATAAATTAGTTTTATGTTTTTGATAATCCATCGCACTATGTATTAGTGATGTAAATTAGTTTTATGTGATGTAATCTATGATTTTTTATCAGGGGTAAATTCGTCATTTAACTAGTCTAGCCATTTTCTGTCAAATTCTGTCATGTCTTGCCAAATGCTCGACAACTGTCATATTCTGTTCCGTCCTGTCCTGTTCCATCTTGTCCTGTCCTGTCCTGTCTGCGTACCAAACGCACCCTAAACAACTTAATGAACCAATTTCATTAATTTAACCAATGAAATTGACGATTTCCAAAGTTTCCAATCTAATATGGTTTCCAATTAAAACCACCTCCATATATATATATATGGGTAGTTTATTTTGCAACCCAGTAAAACATTACGTCTCCGTGTGAAACCCTCATCTAAACCGTTCATTTAGCCCATTCATTATATATGTAGATATTAGATTGATTACTATTGCATCAATGATTACTAGGTTCATGCAATAATCTTACAATAATCTTACCTGCAATGCATAGTATCTCATTAAATGCATACACTAACATCGAATGCATATTGTTTCATGAAAGTACCACATTCATCTGATACATCGCATGAACCATTATGTGCATCGACACTTGCTGCAGAAATTCGGTGAAATCGGGTAAATTCATTTAGAGAATCAATGAGAATTCAAATGCAATGGACGGTTTAGATGAAGGTTGCATTGTATCCTTTTACTGAGTTGCAAAATAACCGTCACATACATACACACACACACACATATATATATAGGGGCATGTTCAAACGAGAAAGTAATCAATTTGCGAAAAATTTAGAAGAAATAAGAGTCGCATAATTTATTGATTAAAAAATAGCATAAATAAATTATTTTTTTTAAAATTAAGATAATTACAATTTGAATTGGATAAATCCTTAAAAATCTCATAATATCTTTTAAATTTTTTTTTAATTTTAATAAATTCATAATTTTTTTTATCAAATTTATATTATTATTTCCTAGATAAACTAATAATTTTCATCAAATATCACATGTGATATCCATAACTAATTCATTATTTATTTCATCATTTTTTCTCTATTTTTTAGATTTACGTTTTGAATCACATGTAATTAATTTCAATTAACATGTGATATATTATTATGTATCACATATATATGATCCCACTAGATGGATTTTTGTAAATATCACATATGATAATATATGTCTTAATATAAATGACGCATAATCACATGTGATAATATTTACATCACAAAAAGATCTATAAATAGAAGTATACATAATCACATATGATTAACTAAAATATATACAATTATCACATGTGATGATATTTACATCACAAAATGATCTATAAATAGAAGTATACATAATCACATATGATTAACTGATATATATATATATATATATATATATATATATATAATTATCACATGTAATAATATGATATGTGATATGCATAAATATTCATATAATGATATCATGTGTGATATTTGGTTAAAATTGTATTTAGAAAAAAAATTAATAAATAATTGAAATTACAAAATAAATAAATCTAAAAGATATAATGAAAATTTTAAGGATTTATCCAATTTAAAATGATAATTATTCTAATTTCTAAACTATTTTTTATTTTTTATTTATGGTTTTTTTTAATTAATAAATTATGTGGCCCACATTTCTTCTCGCCTTCTTGCAAATTAGTTTACTTCTCGCATGATTCTCCTTCTATATATATAGAGAGAGATAGACACACACACGAAGGATCATGTGAGAAGAAGAGTTAATGTGACAAGTTAAGAAGGGATTTGGACTCGTCATCATTTTTAATATTAAACCCACCCATTATCGCACTTGATACGGGGATTGATCCGATGCATCTCCTCTCTGTGCATTTCATCCTAATGTGTATACAAAGATGAAAATCTCTTTTTATCCTTCTCACCATCACTTTTATTTTCACCGAAACGCAACCCTATACATATAACACATATTTTGATTTCATTTATTAGCATGGAGCCATCGATCTTAATGGAGATCGCAAATCAAGGCCTCAATGGCCGAAAATTGGAGAATCTAACATGTTGGGTTGGACAAATGTACAACATCGGCCCAAAGTTTAGTGGTATTAAGC
This sequence comes from Arctium lappa, assembly GCA_023525745.1. NCBI lineage: Eukaryota > Viridiplantae > Streptophyta > Magnoliopsida > Asterales > Asteraceae > Arctium > Arctium lappa. The sequence goes on along the minus strand of CM042051.1, from coordinate 19,079,922 downwards.
TATACACCGTAATCAACGAGATTGAAAAAGAAAATAAAAAGAAGAACTGTCTGATTTTTTTAAATATATTGAGTTTATTCTTTTATATATAACTTATAAGCCCAAATTTTTATTTCAGATTAAATCGGAGAGAATGAAAATTCCATTTTCATTATCTGTCATTTTCATTCTCCAACCTGCAAACAACCCCTAAAATGTATTGGTTATCTATTTTTGTTTTTTAACCAAAAAAAAAATGAAAGCAAAGTAGATGCGGTGAGAGATGGGTCTTTTACCAAACATTTATCGGGTAAATATTTACGATATGCCACTTACCTTATTCGATGAGTATGGGAATGACTGATAATCTTTTACTCAATAAGAGACATAGCAAGTACTGAGAATTTTAATTGCTAAGTGAGAGAGAAGACTCTTACCTAATAATTAAGTGCTTACCGGGTAAAGTATGCTTACCAATAATCCATCAATGACCAAGAATGTTACCTGATAAGGTAAGTAAATGTGTTGACTTTTGCCGTAATAGAAAACATTTGTTAAACATCTCCTAATTTTGATCATTAAACAATACTATTACTTTATTCATAATTATAATTTCTTTTTAATTTTTGATTAAATTTTCGTCTATTTTGACAAAACAATTGCTGTAATTTAACTACCAATAATTATCAAATTACGATACAATACAACAACTAATTTGTCCAAGGGATATTTAGTTTGAGATCATACTTCATCTTTTCGACTTTAAACTTTTAATACAAAATGTCGGTTACTTGTAATTACGTTATATCATTCTTTATTGGAATTCTTAGCATCCTTGAACCTCCACTAACAATGATCATCAGCTTCCCAAACATCATTGTAAGGACCAAATATGTTGACCTATTATCATAGATGCATCAAAATAAGGTCAAAATGGAGTTTCTATGGAGCTCTATTGAACCATTATGAGTAACACATTGATGATTGATGTGTTCACCTCAAACAGATGAACCTACTCAATGTTGAGCGTGTAAAAAGGATTCTCGCTAGGCTGAAACCATAAACATTATAAGTTTAGGGATACAACTCATAACATTGGAAACTTTGTTAAAAAAACACGGGATTTTGATAACTTTCATTCAATTCACTTTCCAGTTTCAAATCAAATTTAAATTCACTTCATTGATCCTTGATCCTTTGACCATTTTAAAGTTTAGGGGTCGTTTACCAATGGTAAAGGCTTACCTATATCACTTATCGATCTTACCGATTGAGCATAGCAAAGAACGAGAATCTTACTCGGTAAGAGACATAGTGACACAGCATAGGTTTGCGGAAGGATCGACAAGCGTCTAAACCCTTTTACGGTTGAGAATTACGACGCGTAAAACTCGAGAACTCAAGAGAATACTCTCTAAAATATAAACTTTATTGATTAAAACTTGATTAAATTTGATTAACAATGAAACCTAGCTATCCTATTTATAATCTAAACTAATTCAAAGATAACTATGGAAATAAATCTATCCTAATTCTAAACCAACTATAAAAGTAATTAAATAATTAATAAAAGAAAACTAAATAATAATCCTAATAATAATTATAAAGATGATAAATAATTACTAAAACTAAATAATTATCCTAAACTAATTAAGAAATAAAATAATCAAATAAACAAATAAATGCAATTCGTTCGGGACCTGTTAGGACACGCCCCCGACCCGGCACGCGACCCATGCCGCGGGATAAGTCGTGTAAGAGAATGGTTTTCCGTTTTCAATTCATGATTACGAGCTTCTTTTGAGCTCGTTTTCTACTCTTCCAAATATAGAAAAAATACCTTGATAGCTCTCGAATCCTCCCTATATCACATAGCAATGACAGAGAGTCTTACCCGGTAGTCTTACTTGGTAAGTGTTTACCGGGCTTAAGACGCTTACCAAAAATACATTTTAATGATCAAAAATGTTACACGATAAGGCAAATGAGGGTGATATCTCTTGTCAGTAACCACCATGCAGCCACTAAGACTTTGTTTTATGTTAATATTTTAGTCATAAACTGTAAATTTCTATTTCGTGAGTTACATTGCTTAATCCTAAGTCGATTTAAGATGTTATCGTTTTGTTTTATATTGATGTCAACTTCAGACTAATTTTTTAGAGTAAACTTCACTTTTTGTCAATTTCACTGGATATCGTTCCTAAATTTCGAAAACTCGGATTTAGTCCCTCACGTTTGTCATTTCACTATGATTTTGATCCCTCCTCCTAACAACCGTTAATTTTTTTCGTTAAATCTAATTAAAAGAGTGGTGTTTTGGTCCTTTTCCACATGTTCTTGATTTCCGATTAAAAATTAGAAAAAAACAAAAGAAAAAGTATAATCCACCTATTGGATCATGCCACGTGTCCCCCTTTTCTCCTTTTTTTCTCTCCGACATGTCCTCGTTAATGTCTTTCAGGCAACTGACATTTTCGACGCCTACTCCAGCCCCCACACTCCCTATTGAAATCTTCCATCTTCCTTATATCTACCCCTCACCTGGCGTGTGAGGGGCTTCAAAGGCTTACACAGACAAATCAATATCAATAGCAATAGTAAAAATATTTATTTGTCTTCTAGAGTCAAATGGAACTGATTCCATATAAGTCAGTCTGTCAGTTACAGCTAAAAGATCTTGGTCACTGCATCAACTCGAAGTCAAAAAAGCACCTGCAGCCCGTGTTCCAGCACCCATTTTGGATTATGTTCTCTTATGGATCTTGCACCTGATCTGTATCGGAGGGGGAAGAATACCATCATGGATCTACTTCTCCTTGCATATCCAGGTCTCCGAGAAAAACGAAGAACAACGATTGATTAGTCGTGGGTTAGAAAACCTTTTCAGAACTTAAGCAACTAATTTAGGGGAAGGAGATGCAAGAATATGGAGGGCATAGATGGTGGCGTCGATTAGAGGCCAGATACAAAATCAGGCTCATATTAGAAATCCACCGTTTATTCCAAACTAGCGATTGAAGGCGAGACGCTTCGAGGCTGGAGATTGGTGGTTGCGGGAAAGGAGTCGGAGACTGGTGGAGAGAGTTAGGCTTCATCGTCCCTGTGTTTGTACTTATATGTATATACTAACTGTGTACCCGCGCAATGCGGCGGGAAGTAAAATTTGAATTAATATAAGTGAACATACTGATTACGATTTACGATGGATACCTACTTGTATTCAAAATTGTCGGTCCGTGACCTTAATTTATTTATTGTCCTAGCAAAAGCTAAGGCAAATGAAAAGTTGTTTTTTCTTCGGTTTGAATCGTAACACGTTATATTCAAACGAAAATAGATGATTTTTTGCCAAAAAATAGTTTCTTGCCAACATGTTGATAAAAGAAAGTTGTTTCAATTCAATCAACGATCCAAATTCTAAAACAATGACTACCAATATAAGATTTATCCAATGTTTATGGATTGAAAATCTCTATTAAAAATAAATGGATTGTTAATGTTTGTCATGTTAAGTTCACTGCAACAAAATCGAATTTATAGGACGTCAAAAATGCCAAAAGTGTTTAAGTGTCATAGTAATAAACTACTTTATAAATACTTAAGTTTTTTTTTGGGAAAAGGGGACGGAACCCTAAAATTTTTTTATTAAAAAATGAAAAAGAAATTACAAATTACGAAGGACATACCCCAAGTGAATACAATGAGGGAAAAACCAATCTAAGGATTTAACCCAACAAACCAAAAAAGGATATAAATCCACAACTCCATTCTATGAAAACTAAAAAGAAAAACTCCAAGTCCACGGCCGAAACCAAATCCAATTCATTAAAACAAATTTGAGATTAACTTATTTTCTCCTCCTCTCGGCCCACATCCACCAAGAGATTAACTCCATTTTAAAATCATATCCATCAAAATTTTCCACAAGAAAACTCCACGTAGCCCAACTCCAAATTAAATTTGAGCCACATATTATTTCAACCTCACATTTCCTTTTCCACAGTTCAAGAAGACTTCCTTTTTGATCAAAATAACACCCATCATCATTCTTATCCCAATCCCACTTCACCAAAAAAAGAGAATTACAGACTTCGAAAACCTTATCCTCCAATTACAAAATCTGCAATTCAAGATCTTGGATTTAAGGAAGACTCTTCGAGGATCAGACATCCCCATAATCTGACTTTCCATAATTTTAGAGCAAATATTCTTCTTCTACTCCTCCTTCTATCATCCCAAAACACCAAATCCACAAACCATGAATTTTTTTATAAATCCCAAGTCATGAACATTCCAAAAATCAGTTGTAAATTGGCCACTGGCCTTTACAACAGGATCCAAAATAAAAAATATTTGATGAAAAATACCAAATGAAAGTATAGGGAACAACTGCTAGAAAGCCAGTTTAGCCTCCAAACCATAACAAGAACCAATCGAAAAGATGAGAAGCAAATATTGAGTAGTTGTTAATGTACTCAAAAACAGAAATATAAGGATCCTTAGAAACTTTTTCATACCATCAGTCCACTCACAAATATCCCATATCCATCGAAGTAGTAGGCAAAAGGTGAGAAAGCAAGCCTTACATAAGATTATTTCAGTAGAAAGTGCAACCAGTACTGAAAAACCAGAAAGCAGCACCATGACCAATCCCATCAATATACCAAAGATGGCTCAAAATGCATACAACTCCAGAATCTGTGCATATCATCAATAGATAAACTACAAAGATTGACAACAGGTAGCTCATACTGAAAATTACTTATCAAACCAATCCCCTTATTCCTCCAAACACAGTCAGGCCAATAAAATGAAATGGCAGTGTGCCAAATTTCATACATAAGAATGAACCAGAATATAGGACCAAAGAATGGAAAAGAAAACAATGATTGGAAACCAGTTTAGTCCCCAACATATAGAATAGACCAAGCAAACAGATGAGAAACAAATAATGAAAGAATAATAGTTCAGATGGCTGGAAAAGATCAATATATGACCACTTAGTAGCACATTAATCCCACTTTTCAATAACCAAATAAAACTCCTTATTCCTCCTTTCATCACAAATTCTCAGCTTCCAACTTTGCAACCCAAAGATGCAATCTATTTGCCTCTTATCCCTCCACATCATATGCCATACCTCAATATATGCAATGGCAGAATGCCAAATTGCATAAACCAACATTTCCCTCCACCAATTCCTAAGAAAGAATCCATAATTCTATATAGAACCAAAAAAATTGCTCTAGTACATACCTGGAGAAATCAAAAAATTCTAAGCCTTCCCTCTTCAAATGTACAAATATTTCCAATACTAACCAAATACCCCTATACACCACATTGCCACCACCAACAAAACACCCTTTCCTCCTAAGTGACCTCCTTTTTACTCCAGAGCAAATTCAAGAAACTTGGCTCCATTACCCCACACCCCCTTATACCATCATCCCTTTGTCCCTCCCCAAATCCCTAGATATATTTCAATAGACCAAAAAATATCTTTTGAACTTTTAGGCTATCATCGCGCCTTTTTTGTATGTTGCCTAAAACTTTATGGCGTTTGTGTTAATCCATGGATGTTGATCAATTCTTGTTTTATCTAGCATATTGTTCTTTTCAGGAACATTTCACTGTTCATGACTTTTGTTTCTGATGGGATTAAAATGATGTAGGTCATCCCTTCACTCCAAGCCCATACAGTTACCCCTTGATACCTCACCAAGCCAAATTATTTTTTGAATTCATCCAATCAATAGGGACATTGATACACTCAAGTGTGAGGAGGGAGGGTACATAATGATCACCTTCAAAATGTCATGATCATTATTAAAAAAAGTATAAAGGGTGTGGGGATAAAATAAGTCTTCGGATAATTGGGAGACACGTACACCCCAAAAACATATAACAAATAAACAATATTACGGGTCTTGGGAGGTGCAAGTACAAAAATACGCAAAAGTGAAAAATAAAGAAAAACATAAAATCCTTTTGTAGTATTACTCAAGTTTGAGGAGGAGATTAGCAAAAAAATTATACCTATCAAACACTAACCCCATAAGTCCTATTGATTAATCTCATCAAAACCTAAGCCACGGATGGAAGAATGTACATCACTCCCGCTAGAGAAAGATCAACAGTCCTTCCGTATGTGGTATTTTTTTTCCTCTTTCGTTCTTCCTTCTTTGTAAACTTTCTTTCCTAGTTTTTAGTCACTTGAGGACAAGTAACAGTTCAAGTTTGAGGATGTGATAACCCTCATTCCTGAGTGTTATTTATCACCATTTTCAAGTGTTTTATTTCTCATTTATATCCACTTTTGTTCCTTTCTATCTTTATCTGGTCCATAATTAAAGCGAGTTGTGATAATGGCATCAAAAGTAATTTTTGTGCAGAAAATAGCAAAACTGTCGGAAAGGGCAGTGAGTGCCCTCGGTGGGCACCCGATTATCCATTGGACAAAGGCTTTATCCGATTTTTCATGGGCCCTTTGGAGTATTCTGCAATGATTGGGAATATGTGGTCATCATTGGAAGATTTGAAGACAAAAAAATACCCATTGGATAATGCTATTGACCAATGAGTATCTTCCATTCCATTTTCTATAAAAGAGAGGCATGTTGAGCTTCATTTTCCATCATCCATCCTACATCAACTCTTCCATCATTCTCCCATCACTCTAAGTTCTTCTCTCCAAAAAGAGAGAACTTAGACTTGAAGAATAGTTTAGTTTAAATTCTTGTCTTTAAAATTCTTGTACTTTATTTTGATGCATTAACTTTCTAACATTTTCATTTATTGCAATTTTAAATTTTAGTACTTCAATTTCTTGTATTTTAATTCCTAGTATCTTAAATTCTTGCATTTCCTTCTAGCTCTTTAAATTCTGTATTTTATTTCTTACTAAGTTTGTGCTTTATTCATATTCATTGTTGGTCCCAAATAGCAGTAAATAAATAAGAAAAGTATTGTAGAAGGGGGGGTTGAATACAATACACACAGTTTTTCACTTAATTTAATTCTTATTGATTTGAAATCAAGAATTACACATAGAAAACTTTGATTGTTGCGGAAGAGAACATATGAGATATGTTCAAACAATCTTACACATAGAGAATGAAGAACAATTGTAAAACACTTAGAAAACAATTGAACTTCGTAGAGAGAAAGTTGCCAGGCACTTAGAGAACTTGAAGGTAGTAGAGCTGGGTTATCTTGCATGTTGAAACATCCACCATATTTATAGTGCCTCATGCATTTAATGCATGAGACACCTGTTGAGCAAGGGATGGACACAGGTCTTCAGCAAGGTACAGGATGTACCTTTTGTCTTGAGGTGTTTTGTCTTGAAGTGTTGACCTGTAGAGGATGGTAGAGACCTTTCCTTAAAAGAGTGTAGGAGACAAAGCTTACTTTATCTGATCTTCAGATGAGGTCCACGTCAATGCAAGATATCACAAATATACTTTGTCAGAAAAGTACAATGTGTTGGAGAAATCTTCAGGCCTTGAAGATTAAGGAGTCTTCGGTTGCCGAAGAGTTCTTCGGCTCCTGAAGACTGAGAGGTCTTCGGCTCCGAGGTCTTCGGCTCCTAAGACTGAGAAGTCTTCGGCTTCCGAAGATTGAGAAATCTTCGGCTTCCGAAGATGTCTTCGGCCGAAGACGTCTTCGGCCGAAGAGGTCTTCGGCCGAAGAGGTCTTCGGCTCCTGAAGACTAAGATCGACACCATCCTGGCCAATGGTGTTGATCAAGTGGGCATACTTGGCTTTAGGCTGAGGAGTCTATCTTCAATCCGCTTTGAGAGATATTCTCCTTCTTTGTCTTCTTCGGTTGATCTTCGACTTCACCGAACATTTGTATAGAAACCAAGCTGCTAAAAGAACCTCAAACATATTCTAAGTAGGATGATATAAGATGGAAGATCAGGAGGTCATCTTCAAATCTTCAGATGACCCAACAATCTCCCCCTATTTGAGGATGACATCCATACTAAAGAATAAAACAAAGAGAGTACTGAATAAATACATTTTGACCCATTTTTACTCTTTTTGGGTTCTTTTCACATAGACCTTTTTTTTTATATCTGACATTTACAAGGAAATGAAAAAGTATAGCTATACATACGAATAAATGAATACAATGAATAAAGAATGAGAAAAAAAATACAAAGATATAGAAGACAGTAGTCGGGATTGTTTGAACTTGAGTGGTTGGTTGCTCCCCCTCAACTAATGTCAGGTGGCTTTGATCACATAGTCCATTGCAAAAGCAGAGTTTAAGCTTGAGGGGTAAGTTGCTCCCCCTCAACTCATACTCCCCCTCAACTAATTCATGGTGTCGAAAAGTAAGAAGTTAGAAGATTTTTGGGATCCTCCGAACCTGCTCCTGGAAGAGCAGATTCATCCTTGGATCGTGCAGAAGCATCGGGATTGAGAATCCCGGGTGATAGGCTGTGAGGTAGAGAAGAGACACCTTGGATAGGGAAGGAGTCCAAGTCATCCTTATCAACCAAGGAAAAGGTTGATGAGGGAATAATAGGGGTCCCCGATGTTACAATTGTATCCTTTTGTGAGGATACAAAGGAGATGGCTTTGGGTTTAGCAGAGTCCCCGGGCCCGGATGGGAAATTTTCAACACCTGCCGATTGTGGAGAATCGGTGGGTGGAGTTTGTGGCTTGGCCCTTGAAACCTTCCTCAGCCTCTTGAGAGGAGAGGGATGGGAAGAGGTAGCGTGCCACCGCTTTGAGATATGGGGTGTGACCTGGGTAACCGCCGAAGGTTCTTTCGGTGGTATGGTCATTTGGGCAAGTGCGGCGGTGCCAGTAGCAGTTGAGGATTTATTGCTAGCCGACATCACTAAGGAGGGGGAAGAAGGGTCCACTACAGTTGAGGGACCTTTGGACACCGGAGTGTCCTTAGTATTACCCCATTGTAGATCGGGAGAGTTTATGAAGGAGAACATACCTGGGTTGAGAGCTTGATTGGTGGATAGAGATCCCTTGTTGAGAGAGATTTTCTTGAGTTTGTAAGTGTTGGTAGGAGAGTCATCACCAAATCAACCAGAGAGCCAACAATATTTCTCCCCCTATTTGATGATGACACCAACACATAGAAAAAAAATGATACTGACACACAGAAGAATTACAAGACACGAAGAAACTCATAAATTCAGTGGCCCATTTTTTTTTCTTTTTTTTTGGGGGGGGGGGCTCTTTTTTTTTTTTTTTTTTGAAAAACAGAAAATTAACAAAAAAGAAAGAGATAGGGGGTAGAAAATGGTAGGGAATTATGGTGAGAGATGGTAGGGATGGGAAAAGAAAAATAAAAGTGATATGGTGTGATGGGAGATAGTGGGGAAATTATGGGGAAGAGGGAAGATATGGAAGGAATTGGAAGGAAGGTGAGAGGGGTAGGAGATGTAAGGAAAAGGAGAGGGGATGAGATAGTTTTCCAGGAAAAAAAAAAGGAAAAGGTGGTATGGAGTAGGAGGAAATGTATGGGGAAAGGAGGAGTGAGAAATAGAGTCGAAGGAGGGGAGGGTTAGAGAGAGAGAGAAACCGAAAAAGGGGAGGGGAGGGGGGGTTTCGGTGGGAGATGGGAGGGAGGAGAGAGAGCCGAAGGAGGGAGGGGAGGGGGGTTTCGGTTGTAGCCGAAGGAGGGAAGAGGGTGAAGGGGGGGGGGGGAGGGCCGAAGGGGGGGGGAGAGAAGAGAGAGAGACCAAAAGTGAGAAAGAGATTAGAGAGAAAAAAAAATTAAATATTTTTTTTAAAACAACAGCTAATAAAAGAGAAAAAAAATTGAAGTTTAAAAAAAAATTCAAAACAAGGATTCCAGCCGCCGAAGTTTTTTTTTTTGAAAAAAATAATTTTTTTTTTAAAGTTCGGTGGATGAACAGTACCACCGATTTTTTTTTTAAATTCGGCCGATGAACAGTACCGCCGAAATAATTTTTTTTTTTAATAATGTTCGGTGGATGAACAGTACCACCGAATTTTTTTTTTAAAAAGTTCGGTGGATGAACAGTACCACCGAAGTTTTTTTTTTTTTTTAAATGTTCGGTGGATGAACAGTACCGCCGAATTTTTTTTTTTAAAATGTTCGGTGGATGAACAGTACCACCAATTTTTTTTTTTTTTAAATGTTCGGTGGATGAACAGTACCACCAATTTTTTTTTTTTTAAGATCGGTAGATGAGAAAGAAAGGAATGTTGTAGGTGAGAGTTGGATGGAACATTTTTGAAGAGAGAAAGATGGAAGATCGACATGAATAGGTAAAGAAAGAATGTATGGTTGAGAAAGTGGGATGATTTGTGGTGAAGTTTGAGGTTGAGACGAGAATGAGATATCAAATATGGATGATGGAGGAAGGAGAGGTGATATGATGAAAAATGGAAAAGAATAAGATAAGAGGGATCTTGATCTTCAGAGATGATTATCTGAAGACCAGGGATTAGAGATGAGAAGAAAGGTAGTTCACCATTATGATGAGATGTGCCTTGAGAAGAAAGGAACATATGGATTTAAGTTAGATGAAGGATTTTGAGAATTTTCACCAACACATGATGAAATCCACCATCATCATCACATGAAGAGATGATGATTTAAGATCATCAAACTTCACATGAGTAGATGCAGTTTCTCCGAAGATGGTGGACTCGGTAGGCTTTTGAAGAGTGAGAGAGAGGCTGAAGAAAGTGAGAGAGGTTGAGGGCCGAAGAAAGGGAAGGGAGGTATAAGGGAGGTTTGTTCTTTGGTAGGTTTAAGAGGCCGAAAGAGAGAGATGAGAAGAGAGAGAGAGAGAGAGAGAGAGAGATACCTGGGTAGATGAGATAGAGCACTCAGCAGACACAAGGGCCATAGAGAATTATTGAGCTTCACTGTTTATCAACATCATCTATTCTAGCCATGAAGCAAAGGTTGACCATTTCTTTGTCACTTTCAGAAGTGGGTTCATCTGCCCAATCATGGGTTTCAGTCATTTGACCTTTTCCCTTTTTGAGCAAGGTTTCATTTCTCTCCTTCTCTCTCTTATATTTTGCCTTGTATTTCTCAGCCCGGTCAGACTTTGAGGAGACAGACATATTGACCTTTTGAAAAGAAGGTTGGTAAGAATTAGACTTGGTTCTGACAAACCTAGAGGAGGTACGGTTAGAGGAGGGTAGTCTGGATATATCAGAAGACCTGCTTCTGCACTCAGAAGCAAAGTGTCCCTTCCTCCCACACCTGTAACATTCCTCATTTGATTTGTCAGAGGGAGTGGTTTTAGAAAAAGTAGAAGTGGATTTTCTTGAAAACTTGGATTTTCTCGAAGAGAAACGAGAGTTACTGGAAATTTCCTCACCTTCGTCATCAGCCTCACTAAGTGTTGGGAACTGAAGATTCTACCAAGTATGGTTAATGCTGCTAGTACAGAATTACTACTGCTGGTTACCACTGCTAGTTCAGAGTTAGTACTGCCAGAGTACTTTGAAGGATAATACTGCTGAGTATTACTACTGCTAGTAGAATTACTACTGCTAGTCAAAGTTAGTGCTGCTTGAACAAAGTTAGTACTGCTTAGCTAGTTAGTACTGCTAGTAGTTAGTACTACTTAGTAGTTAATGCTGCTAGAAGAAGTTACTGCTGCTGAGCATATTTAGTGCTGCTTAAGTGATCCGGATGGAAAGAATGACAGCTGGATATACTGAAGATATACTGAAGATATACATGGAAGATATACTGAAGATTTGTTTATTCTTTGTAATTATCTTTTGATCAGTATATGTATAGAATGTATAGAATAGATAGAATTACAACTTTTGATAATTTTTGATAGAGAGAAAATCAACCTCAAGGCATAGATCCTAATTCTAGAGAAGTAGAATTCGTATTGGTGAGCCTGTTCATCAATATTGAGGTTGAGTGTGTAATCTTGTAACTTCAAGCATTCAATACAAGTTTACAGTTTATTCTTCATATTTTCTGTGTTAATTTACTGTTTTATTGAATATCAAAGTGTTATTCCGCAACTTCTTTGATATTAGTTTCTGAGAATTTATTCTTGTTAAGAATTCGATCCTGACAAGTGGTATCAGAGCCGAACTCTCTCAGAAACATCTATCTATCATGGAAAATCTTACAGAATCAAGCAGTACTTTGGTCTCCAAGGCTCCAATGCTCAAACCCAGTGAGTTTGACATGTGGAAGATAAGAATCAGACAATATATTTTTCTCACTGACTACTCAATGTGGGATATCATTGAGAATGGTCCTTCTGAAGCTGGAAGGATAGGACCAGATGGAAAAAGACCTCCACCAAAGACAGATGGTGAGAGAAAGATCAGGCAGACAGAGATGAAGGCCTTGAGCACTCTGCTCTTGGCAATCCCCAATGAATATCAGCATCAATTCTGCAACTGCACTGATGCTCAAATTCTCTGGAATGCTCTAGAGAAAAGATTTGCTGGAACTAAGAGCATCAAAAGAAATCAAAGAGATGTTCTAAAGCAGCAATATGAGAACTTTACTTCCTCAAAGAATGAGTCTATGACTCAAACTTTTGACAGGTTCAACAAGCTCATTGGTGAACTGGCTACTGTAGGAGTGAAGATGGATCAAGATGACATCAACAGAAAGTTCCTCAGATCTCTTAGGGATGAATGAACTATGTACACTGTCTCATATAGGCAGAGTGATAATCTGGAAGAAAAAGAACTTGATGATCTATACAATGATCTAAGAGTTTTTGAAACTGAGGTAGAGATTAAGAAGAAGCCTACTGGTTATGTCCACAATTCTGCACTTCTTTCAGCAGCTCCTGATACTACTGCTATTCCTGAAGCAGTTAATACTGCTAGTGGAGCAAGTTCAGAAAAAGGATCTGAAACAATATTTGAAGCCTTCTTGTCCAGTCATAGTAACAATTCATTGATTAATGATGATCTGGATCAACTTCACCCTGATGACCTGGAGGAGATGGATATTAAATGGCAGATGGCCATGTTATCCATGAGGGTGAAAAAGTTCATTAAAAGAACAGGAAGGAATAACTTCTCTCAAAGAAGAGAAGATGGAGCTGGCTTTGACAAGACTAAGGTGGAATGTTATAAGTGTCACATGAAAGGACACTTTGCTAGAGAATGCAGAAGTACTGTTCCAAACAACAACCACCAACAAGCTCAGAATGGAGGCTACACTCAGAACAAGAATCCTGCTCAAGCCCTTGTTTCTCAACAAGGAATGGGATTTGACTGGAGTGATCAAGCTGAGGAAGCCATTCAGAATCAAGCTCTTATGGCAGAAGTGTCTGATCTCCCCTCTGAGGTAATTTCTAATCTTTGCACTAAAGCTTGCATTGACACTGTCAAAAGATACATGGATCACAATCAAAGTATGTGTGATGACCTCAAAAGGTTAGAAAAGGATAGAAGAGATTATGTGTTAATAGTAGAGAGATTTGAAGAACAAATCAAAGGATTTCAAGCTAATGAACTTCAACACTCTTATGACACTAACTACTGGAAGTGGGAAAAGAATGAGTTAGAGACTAAACTGTCTAAATCCTTAGAAGAGAGTAATAAGCTAAAGGAGGAACTGTCTAAAGTTAAACTTGACATAGAGAAGTTTTCATATGCTTCAAAAGCAATGGATTCTCTTCTAAAGGCTCAGATTCATGATAAGATGAAGCCTGGCATTGGATACAACAGTACACCTCCTCCTTATAACAACAATTATATCTCTCCTACTTCAGACTTGTTAGAAACCAAGGAGAAAAAGGACTTATCTGAAAAAGCCTTTAAGATAGACCCTTTGGATGAAGTAGTAATTAAAGATTTAACTGAGAAAGAAGCCAGTAAGAAGAGAGATAATGATATAAGTAAAGAGATCCCAGTAGAAAACAATATAATCACCAATGAGGGATGTGGGAAAATCTGGGTCAAATCCAAGGAAATAGAGAAGACCAAAGGAAAAGATAACAAGGTTCATTACAAACAAACCACAGTTGTGAATCCTGGATCTTGTAAACAGTGTGATTGCAGTAAAGCCAAGAGCCTAAATTCAGGTTTAAAAAGAGGAAATCAAAGAAACTGGAATAATCAATGGGCTCAGAAGCAAGGAGTTGATCTGAGTAAAATCAATAGACCAAAACCTTGCTTCATATGTGGCAAGTTAAATCATCTGGATAAATACTGCTTCTTCAATCCTATTAATCAACAGATGACCTTTCAAAGATTTGTGCAAAAACCTGTTGATTATAGGAAGGCTGGAAAGAAACATGGTGAAAAGAAAGGCACCATGAAGAAAAGGATTTTAAAAGAAAGCATTAAAATGTGGATGCCCAAAAGCACTAAAACTGTTAGTGCTGCTGACAGGGTTAGTGCTGCTGGAAGTATTACTGCTGCTACCTGTGTTAGTACTGCTAAAAATATTAATGCTGCTAATACAGTTAGTACCTCTTCAAAGGTTAACACTGCCAACACAGTTTCTGCTGCTTACACAGTTACTACTGCTAACAAGGTTAATACTGCTAAGCATGCAAGTGCTGCTAAGGCAGTTAGTACCTCTAAAACCAGTACTGTTTCTAGCACACATGTTTCCAAGCCTATTATTGTGACAAAGTACTCCAAGCATGAGGAGTTAAAATTCAAAAATCTTGTCAAGAAGGAATGCAAGTATTTTGATGAGAAAGGGGTACCCAAGACCACTTTGGCTTGGGTTCCTATTTCATACTAACTGATCTATCTTATGTGCAGGGCAACCAACAGCTCAAGGGAAGGAACATATGGCATGTTGATAGTGGTTGCTCAAGGCACATGACAGGCAACATGTCATGCCTTCAGGATTTCAAGCATATCAATGGAGGACATGTTGCTTTTGGAGACAATCTTACTGGTGGTAAGATAAGTGGAAAAGGTAATGTCACCAAAGGTAAGATGACATTTGAGGATGTCTACTATGTTGATCAATTGAAGTACAACCTGTTAAGTGTATCACAGGTTTGTGACAAACAACATAGTATACTATTTACAAATACTGAGTGTATGATCCTTGCTCCAGGGTTCAAGGTAGTTGATGAAAGCATGATACTACTTAGAACTCCAAGAAAGGACAATGTTTACTGTCTAGATATGGACAATGTTGAAAGTGATTCATCTCTAAATTGTCTTGTTTCAAAAGCTTCTGTAGATGAATCCTCTCTTTGGCACAGAAGGATGTGTCACATGAATTTTAAGACTATGAACAAACTTGTTAAAAACAACCTTGTAAGAGGTTTACCTTCTAAAGTCTTTTCATGTGATGATCATTGTGTTGCTTGCCTCAAAGGCAAACAGCATAAAACTTCTCATAAGACCAAAGAGATAAATTCTATTTCTTCTTGTCTCTAGTTATTGCATATGGATCTGTTTGGTCCTACAAATGTTATGAGTATTGGCAAGAAATCTTACTGCTTAGTTATTGTTGATGATTACTCTAGATTCACCTGGGTATATTTTCTAAGGACTAAGGATGAGACAAGTGGACTGATCAAGTCCTTTATCCTAAGAATTGAAAACCAAACTAATCAAAAAGTAAAAATCATTAGATCAGATAATGGGACTGAATTCAAAAGTCTTGATCTAAACACCTTTTGTGAAGAGAAAGGGATTGAGAGACAATATAGTGCTCCTAGGACTCCTCAACAGAATGGTGTTGCTGAAAGGAGAAATAGGACACTAATAGAGGCTGCTAGATCTCTGTTGGCTGATTCAAAACTGCCAATTACCTTCTGGGCTGAAGCAGTTAATACTGCATGTTATGTCCAAAACAGAGTTCTAGTGGTCAAACAAAAGAACAAGACTCCCTATGAACTTTTAAATAAAAGAAAACCCTTTATTGGATTTTTCAAACCTTTTGGGTGTCCTTGTACCATTCTCAATACCAAAACTCACTTAGGTAAGTTTGATAGCAAAGCAGATGATGGATTTCTTGTTGGTTATTCATCTCAGAGTAAGGCCTACAGAGTGTTCAATTCATCTTCTAGAATAATTGAAGAAAGTGACAATGTCAAATGCAATGAGAACACACCAAATCCTATTGGAACTGGTCCCCAATGGCTATTTGACATTGATTCACTAACTAACTCCTTTGGTTTCAGTAGTGATGATCATGCAGGTTCAGGAGGTGAAGGATCAGGGACTACACAAGTTCAAGAAAGTATATCTAAATCAGTGATCTTTCCCATACCCACAGTGAATTCTTTTGAAGATTGTGAAAAGGAACCATCTACTGGACCCAGTCAGAGTGAAGAAGAAAGTGGAGATGAAGAGAATCAAGAAGATAAAGAATCAGAAGTAGCTGCTGACAATACTTCAGTTGAGGTGAATGACTCTAATTTAGAGGCTGGACTTAATGAAGAACCTAGTCATAACACCAGAGTTCAAAAGAATCATCCTCCACAGCTGGTAATAGGAGATATATCCTCTCCTATGATGACTAGACATCAAAGCAGACTTCAAGAAATGCATGATCAACAACATACAGTGCTTTCTTGCTTTCTATCCCAGCTTGAGCCTAAAAAGGCACATGATGCAATGAAAGAATCCAGCTGGATAGAAGCAATGCAAGAAGAATTGTTACAGTTCAAGCTACAAGATGTATGGTATCTAGTAGACCTTCCAAAAGGTCACAGAGCAATTGGCACAAAGTGGATCTTCAGGAACAAGAGAGATGAAAGAGGAATTGTCATAAGGAACAAGGACAGGCTAGTGGCTCAAGGGTATACTCAAGAAGAGGGTATAGATTATGAAGAAGTTTTTTCACCTGTGGCTAGGATAGAAGCAATTAGATTATTCCTAGCATATGCTTCTTACATGAACTTCAAAGTCTATCAAATGGATGTAAAGAGTGCTTTTCTCTATGGCTCAATTGAAGAAGAGGTATATGTCTGTCAACCACCAGGGTTTGAAAACCCAAGCTATCCAGACAGGGTATACAAACTGAAGAAAGCTCTTTATGGACTGCATCAAGCTCCAAGAGCATGGTATGACACTCTGTCATCCTATCTCTTGAAAAATGGCTTTGAAAGAGGAGTCATTGATAAGACTCTATTTATCAAGAGAAAGAAGAAGGATATCTTGCTGGTCCAAATCTATGTTGATGACATTATCTTTGGATCTACAAGAGACAACATGTGCAAGGAGTTTGAGGATCTAATGCATCAAAGGTTCAAAATGAGTTCTATGGGGGAACTTACTTTCTTTCTTGGACTCCAAGTTCAACAGAAGTCAGATGGCATCTTCATCTGTCAATCCAAGTATGTGCAGGACATTTTAACCAAGTTTGGTTTCTCAGATTCAAAACCTGCCAGCACACCTATGGAGACACACAAGCAGATAACAGCAGATCTTGAGGGGGAGGATATGGATGTGCATCATTATAGATCCATGATTGACTCTCTCATGTATCTCACAGCATCTAGGCCAGATATAATGTTTCCAGTCTGTGTATGTGCAAGATTCCAAGTTAGGCCAAAGCAATCTCACTTTCAAGCTGTCAAGAGGATATTCAGATATCTCAAAGGGCAACCCAGATTGGGACTTTGGTATCCTCATGACTCACCCTTTGACCTAATAGCATACTCAGACAGTGATCTAGGTGGGGCAAACTTGGACAGAAAATCTACTTCTGGAGGATGTCAGTTTTTAGGTGCTAGACTAGTTTCATGGCAGTGCAAGAAACAAACCACAGTGTCCACATCTACAATAGAAGCAGAGTACATAGCAGCTGCAAGTTGCTGTGCTCAGGTCTTATGGATTCAGAATCAAATGTTGGACTATGGGGTAACCTTTCTACACACTCACATCTTTATTGATAATAGCAGTGCTATCAGCATTGTAAATAATCCTGTCAAGCACTCTAAGACAAAGCACATTGAGATCAGGTATCACTTCATAAGAGACTGTAATGAAAAGAAACTTGTTCAAGTTGTGAAAGTTCATACTGACAACTAGTTTGCTGATCTATTCACCAAAGCTTTTGATGTGGGTAGATTCACTTTCTTGGTAACAAGTGTGGGAATGATCAACTCTGAATAAGCTTTCTCTCAAAAAGTGGTTAAATATATGAATATTATAGCTTCTTGGTGTTACTAATCTATATTTGCAGGGCATACATAGTAGTACTCAATTCAGCCTACGCTTCAATGAGTAAGTTAGTTAATACTGCTAGTGGTTAATACTGCTAGTTAGTTAATACTGCTAGTTGGTTAATACTGCTAGTTAGTTAATACTGCTAGTGGTTAATACTGCTAGTTAGTTAATACTGCTAGTTGGTTAATACTGCTAGTTAGTTAATACTGCTAGTCAGTTAATACTGCTAGTCAGTTAATACTGCTAGTCAGTTAATACTGCTAGTTGGTTAATACTGCTAGTTGGTTAATACTGCTCGCAGTTAATACTGCTAGTTAGTTAATACTGCTCACAGTTAATACTGCTCGCGGTGAATACTGCTCTAGGTTAATACTGCTTATAATCCGAATACTATAAATACCATTTGCCCGCCTAAACGTTCATAACGACTCTTTGCATACTGTTCACTTGCTCTCTAAACCTTTTTCTCTCAAGTACCAAGTCTTTCAGGCAAGAACATCCCTGCTCAATGGCATCCATGGCATTCATCGACGAGCACAATGAGATCGCAATGCTACAAAAGCCAAAGCAAGCTGAAGGATTTCACCAGATTGTCGACTTTTTGAGGACAAGTCACATCGCTCATGCTCTCACTGTTGCTCCTACAATCTATATCGAGCATCAGAGGCAGTTCTGGGCAAATGCCACCATTGTTGCTGAGAATGGTGTGCAGATGATCAAGACAAGGGTGTGTGACCAACCCCTAACTGTTACTGAAGAAGTTATTCGCATCAGTCTACGTCTAGACGATGCCTCTGGTATAACTTCTATTCCTAGTGATGAACTGTTCTCAACTCTTTCAAGAATGGGGTATCAAGGCCAAATGGGGATTTTTAAGTTTTTCAAAGCAAAATTTTCACCCCAATGGCGGTTCTTTGCTCATACCTTAATGCATTGTATTTCAAAGAAAACAACTGGCTGGAGCCAATTTAGCAGTCCCATTGCTTATGCATTGGTGTGTTTATCCACTGCTAGAAAATTCAATTTTTCTCAAATGATTTTTCATGATCTTGTCTCAAATCTGGATAACAAGAAGAGTTTCTTCATGTACCCCAGGTTTGTTCAAGAAGTTATTAATCATGAATTGATGGATATACCTCAACCTGTTGGGGTATATGTACCTAAACCCCCCCAAAGGCAAGGTTTTCTCAAATATGAGAAGGTCTGCTGGGGACTCGGAAGGAGTTGACACCCCATTGTTCTCTACAATGATGGTGGTGTCCCAATCAAATGAAGGTATGGCAGCAGGGTCAAGGCCCCCATTAGACCAACCCACTGCTAGCCAATCCCAACCTTCTCTCTCTCAAATTTTCCCTCAGACCTTTACTTCTAAACCCACTCCCACAATATCCAAGACTTATGTCAAAAGAAAGGTACACAAGGCTCCTTCCCTTGGTGTATCTACCTTTAACCAAGAGCCTCTAAGCCCTCTAAGGGAGAATTCTCCCTTAGAGAATATCCAAAGGGAAACCAACAGGGTGTCTCCCAACCCTCAGGAGGTGCTCTATAAGGAGATGGAAGAGCATATGGGTGAGAAGGCTGCCACTACTTCTGCTAGCACAGAGAAGGATAGTGGTAACATCTCTAAGACCTTCCCCATGGCAACTTTGGGTGAGAAATCAACCAAAGGACCCCGGTTCCAAGAAACCAAGGGGGTAGATGGTGCTTCTGCTAGGCAGAAGGCCACTACTAAAAGATCCGAGGATCCCTCAAGGATGGGCAAAACATCCAAAAAGGGTGAGGAAAGTACTGAAACTGATGATTTGATGGCAAAACATTCCAAGGATCCTTCAAGGGTGGGTAAAACACCTAAAGAAGGTGAGGATATATATACTTACTGGGAATTGATTGAAGCATTAGCCAACATCAATGTTGATGTGGTTAATCAAGGTAAAGAAATTAAAGAATTGCAGCAAGTGGTCATCTCCCAACAAGAGCAGATTTCCAAACTCAATCACTTGGTAAGTAAACTCATTGCCAAGAAAAGGAGAAAGCAGTTTGTTCTAAGGAGGAGAAATGGGGCAAAAACAAAGAAGGAGGAAAATGCTTCCAAAAAGGGGGAGAATTCAAGCTCAGAACAAAAAGATCAACATGTTGAGGGGGAGTTTGTCAAAGAAAGTGATGAATTTGTTGCAGAAAAGGCAGCAGCAGAAACTGTTAGTGCTGCTGAAACTACACAAGCAGCAGTAACAGGATTAACATCTGAAGAAGTTGAAGTAGCAGAAATGTTGGTAAAGGCAAAGAATGACACTCCCAAAGCAAAAGGAGTGGTTATAAATGAAGGGGGAGCAAAGAAAGTAGAAAAGAAAGACATGGCTGCAGATGTAAAAAAAAAGGGAAAGAAAAGATGATAGAAACTGATCCACCAAACAAAAAGGAAAAGCTAATTGAATCAGATGAAACATTAGCCAAAAGACTGCAAGAAGAGTTAGATCAAGCAGAGAAAGAACAGGTTGAGAAAGACAGAGAGATAGCCAGGGCATTAGCCAATGAACTTAATCAAGCATTTCAGAAAGGGTTGGAAACAGAGAAGGCTAAGGCAAGAGCAATAAGTTTGAGAAAGGCTATGATGGCCAGATCAAGTGCAAAGAAGAGAAGACCTTCACAAACTTACCTTGCAACTCAGGAAAGGAACAAAATGATAACTTTCTTGAGGAGTGCAATTGGGGTAAAGAAAGAAATGTTTGTGAAGATGAATTTTGATCAAATCAGGGATCTCTATGAAAAAGAAATGGGGAAGCTAAAGAATAATGAAAAGGATAGAGTGGAATTTGAAAAGAAGGCCAAGGAGAGTAATGATATGAATATGAATCAACCATTCCCTGAAAGTGAAGAGGGGACTCCTATCAAAGAAAAGGCAGAAAACAAGGAAGAAAAGAAAAAGGAAGCTACTCTAGTGCAGGTTCAAAAGACTTTGAAAAGAACCAAAATGATGGCTAAAAGAAAGAAAAATAAGAAGCCTAGAGTAGAAGAAGAACAAATGGTTGCTGAAGAAGAAGAGGCACCTCATAATGAAACTACATCTCAGGAAGTACCACAAAGTTCTGATGATTTAAAGATGTACATGGTAGTGATGGACAAAGTTCCTGAACCAATCTCAGCAGAACCTGTTGGTATAAAGCCTCCTGAAGTTATTCACTGGGATACACTGACAGTGGATGGAAAGGAGTATATCAGACTCAAGAGGAAGGATGATCAGTATGAGGTATTCAACACTTGGGTCAAGATTGTCAGAACATGCTCTAGGTCTGATATAGAAGAGATGTTTGAAATAGGAATGAAGTTGTATGCAGATCAGTTAAAAGCTCCAGGGATTTCAATTACAAAACTGGTGATGGAGTATTTGTGTATGATGTTCAAACCTGAAGAGGTGGACCAGGTCATAAGGAATGTGTTTCAAGCACTCACAAATTGGACTCTTTATGAAACTAGTGGAGTATATGCGGTGACTTTGGATAGAAATCACATAGAATACTTCCTAGTGGATAGAGTATACAATCACAGCAGACTGAAGATTCATGCCATGTTAAAGAAGAAGTTGGGTTGTGCACCAAATTCAGAAATGGCAAAGTACCTAATTCAGAGGATAATCAATCAGAGTTTGGGACTGAATCCAGATATAGGAGCATGAACCATGAGGTTTTGAAAGCATTTGAAGAACTTGACTTCTCTTCCTAAAAGTCAAGTTAGGGGGAGATTGTTGGGAACTGAAGATTCTACCAAGTATGGTTAATGCTGCTAGTACAGAATTACTACTGCTGGTTACCACTGCTAGTTCAGAGTTAGTACTGCCAGAGTACTTTGAAGGATAATACTGCTGAGTATTACTACTGCTAGTCAAAGTTAGTGCTGCTTGAACAAAGTTAGTACTGCTTAGCTAGTTAGTACTGCTAGTAGTTAGTACTGCTTAGTAGTTAATGCTGCTAGAAGAAGTTACTGCTGCTGAGCATATTTAGTGCTGCTTAAGTGATCCGGATGGAAAGAATGACAGCTGGATATACTGAAGATATACTGAAGATATACATGGAAGATATACTGAAGATTTGTTTATTCTTTGTAATTATCTTTTGATCAGTATATGTATAGAATGTATAGAATAGATAGAATTACAACTTTTGATAATTTTTGATAGAGAGAAAATCAACCTCAAGGCATAGATCCTAATTCTAGAGAAGTAGAATTCGTATTGGTGAGCCTGTTCATCAATATTGAGGTTGAGTGTGTAATCTTGTAACTTCAAGCATTCAATACAAGTTTACAGTTTATTCTTCATATTTTCTGTGTTAATTTACTGTTTTATTGAATATCAAAGTGTTATTCCGCAACTTCTTTGATATTAGTTTCTGAGAATTTATTCTTGTTAAGAATTCGATCCTGACAAGTGGTATCAGAGCCGAACTCTCTCAGAAACATCTATCTATCATGGAAAATCTTACAGAATCAAGCAGTACTTTGGTCTCCAAGGCTCCAATGCTCAAACCCAGTGAGTTTGACATGTGGAAGATAAGAATCAGACAATATATTTTTCTCACTGACTACTCAATGTGGGATATCATTGAGAATGGTCCTTCTGAAGCTGGAAGGATAGGACCAGATGGAAAAAGACCTCCACCAAAGACAGATGGTGAAAGAAAGATCAGGCAGACAGAGATGAAGGTCTTGAGCACTCTGCTCTTGGCAATCCCCAATGAATATCAGCATCAATTCTGCAACTGCACTGATGCTCAAATTCTCTGGAATGCTCTAGAGAAAAGATTTGCTGGAACTAAGAGCATCAAAAGAAATCAAAGAGATGTTCTAAAGCAGCAATATGAGAACTTTACTTCCTCAAAGATTGAGTCTATGACTCAAACTTTTGACAGGTTCAACAAGCTCATTGGTTAACTGGCTACTGTAGGAGTGAAGATGGATCAAGATGACATCAACAGAAAGTTCCTCAGATCTCTTAGGGATGAATGGACTATGTACACTGTCTCATATAGGCAGAGTGATAATCTGGAAGAAAAAGAACTTGATGATCTATACAATGATCTAAGAGTTTTTGAAACTGAGGTAGAGATTAAGAAGAAGCCTACTGGTTATGTCCACAATTCTGCACTTCTTTCAGCAGCTCCTGATACTACTGCTATTCCTGAAGCAGTTAATACTGCTAGTGGAGCAAGTTCAGAAAAAGGATCTGAAACAATATTTGAAGCCTTCTTGTCCAGTCATAGTAACAATTCATTGATTAATGATGATCTGGATCAACTTCACCCTGATGACCTGGAGGAGATGGATATTAAATGGCAGATGGCCATGTTATCCATGAGGGTGAAAAAGTTCATTAAAAGAACAGGAAGGAATAACTTCTCTCAAAGAAGAGAAGATGGAGCTGGCTTTGACAAGACTAAGGTGGAATGTTATAAGTGTCACATGAAAGGACACTTTGCTAGAGAATGCAGAAGTACTGTTCCAAACAACAACCACCAACAAGCTCAGAATGGAGGCTACACTCAGAACAAGAATCCTGCTCAAGCCCTTGTTTCTCAACAAGGAATGGGATTTGACTGGAGTGATCAAGCTGAGGAAGCCATTCAGAATCAAGCTCTTATGGCAGAAGTGTCTGATCTCCCCTCTGAGGTAATTTCTAATCTTTGCACTAAAGCTTGCATTGACACTGTCAAAAGATACATGGATCACAATCAAAGTATGTGTGATGACCTCAAAAGGTTAGAAAAGGATAGAAGAGATTATGTGTTAATAGTAGAGAGATTTGAAGAACAAATCAAAGGATTTCAAGCTAATGAACTTCAACACTCTTATGACACTAACTACTGGAAGTGGGAAAAGAATGAGTTAGAGACTAAACTGTCTAAATCCTTAGAAGAGAGTAATAAGCTAAAGGAGGAACTGTCTAAAGTTAAACTTGACATAGAGAAGTTTTCATATGCTTCAAAAGCAATGGATTCTCTTCTAAAGGCTCAGATTCATGATAAGATGAAGCCTGGCATTGGATACAACAGTACACCTCCTCCTTATAACAACAATTATATCTCTCCTACTTCAGACTTGTTAGAAACCAAGGAGAAAAAGGACTTATCTGAAAAAGCCTTTAAGATAGACCCTTTGGATGAAGTAGTAATTAAAGATTTAACTGAGAAAGAAGCCAGTAAGAAGAGAGATAATGATATAAGTAAAGAGATCCCAGTAGAAAACAATATAATCACCAATGAGGGATGTGGGAAAATCTGGGTCAAATCCAAGGAAATAGAGAAGACCAAAGGAAAAGATAACAAGGTTCATTACAAACAAACCACAGTTGTGAATCCTGGATCTTGTAAACAGTGTGATTGCAGTAAAGCCAAGAGCCTAAATTCAGGTTTAAAAAGAGGAAATCAAAGAAACTTGAATAATCAATGGGCTCAGAAGCAAGGAGTTGATCTGAGTAAAATCAATAGACCAAAACCTTGCTTCATATGTGGCAAGTTAAATCATCTGGCTAAATACTGCTTCTTCAATCCTATTAATCAACAGATGACCTTTCAAAGATTTGTGCAAAAACCTGTTGATTATAGGAAGGCTGGAAAGAAACATGGTGAAAAGAAAGGCACCATGAAGAAAAGGATTTTAAAAGAAAGCATTAAAATGTGGATGCCCAAAAGCACTAAAACTGTTAGTGCTGCTGACAGGGTTAGTGCTGCTGGAAGTATTACTGCTGCTACCTGTGTTAGTACTGCTAAAAATATTAATGCTGCTAATACAGTTAGTACCTCTTCAAAGGTTAACACTGCCAACACAGTTTCTGCTGCTTACACAGTTACTACTGCTAACAAGGTTAATACTGCTAAGCATGCAAGTGCTGCTAAGGCAGTTAGTACCTCTAAAACCAGTACTGTTTCTAGCACACATGTTTCCAAGCCTATTATTGTGACAAAGTACTCCAAGCATGAGGAGTTAAAATTCAAAAATCTTGTCAAGAAGGAATGCAAGTATTTTGATGAGAAAGGGGTACCCAAGACCACTTTGGCTTGGGTTCCTATTTCATACTAACTGATCTATCTTATGTGCAGGGCAACCAACAGCTCAAGGGAAGGAACATATGGCATGTTGATAGTGGTTGCTCAAGGCACATGACAGGCAACATGTCATGCCTTCAGGATTTCAAGCATATCAATGGAGGACATGTTGCTTTTGGAGACAATCTTACTGGTGGTAAGATAAGTGGAAAAGGTAATGTCACCAAAGGTAAGATGACATTTGAGGATGTCTACTATGTTGATCAATTGAAGTACAACCTGTTAAGTGTATCACAGGTTTGTGACAAACAACATAGTATACTATTTACAAATACTGAGTGTATGATCCTTGCTCCAGGGTTCAAGGTAGTTGATGAAAGCATGATACTACTTAGAACTCCAAGAAAGGACAATGTTTACTGTCTAGATATGGACAATGTTGAAAGTGATTCATCTCTAAATTGTCTTGTTTCAAAAGCTTCTGTAGATGAATCCTCTCTTTGGCACAGAAGGATGTGTCACATGAATTTTAAGACTATGAACAAACTTGTTAAAAACAACCTTGTAAGAGGTTTACCTTCTAAAGTCTTTTCATGTGATGATCATTGTGTTGCTTGCCTCAAAGGCAAACAGCATAAAACTTCTCATAAGACCAAAGAGATAAATTCTATTTCTTCTTGTCTCTAGTTATTGCATATGGATCTGTTTGGTCCTACAAATGTTATGAGTATTGGCAAGAAATCTTACTGCTTAGTTATTGTTGATGATTACTCTAGATTCACCTGGGTATATTTTCTAAGGACTAAGGATGAGACAAGTGGACTGATCAAGTCCTTTATCCTAAGAATTGAAAACCAAACTAATCAAAAAGTAAAAATCATTAGATCAGATAATGGGACTGAATTCAAAAGTCTTGATCTAAACACCTTTTGTGAAGAGAAAGGGATTGAGAGACAATATAGTGCTCCTAGGACTCCTCAACAGAATGGTGTTGCTGAAAGGAGAAATAGGACACTAATAGAGGCTGCTAGATCTCTGTTGGCTGATTCAAAACTGCCAATTACCTTCTGGGCTGAAGCAGTTAATACTGCATGTTATGTCCAAAACAGAGTTCTAGTGGTCAAACAAAAGAACAAGACTCCCTATGAACTTTTAAATAAAAGAAAACCCTTTATTGGATTTTTCAAACCTTTTGGGTGTCCTTGTACCATTCTCAATACCAAAACTCACTTAGGTAAGTTTGATAGCAAAGCAGATGATGGATTTCTTGTTGGTTATTCATCTCAGAGTAAGGCCTACAGAGTGTTCAATTCATCTTCTAGAATAATTGAAGAAAGTGACAATGTCAAATGCAATGAGAACACACCAAATCCTATTGGAACTGGTCCCCAATGGCTATTTGACATTGATTCACTAACTAACTCCTTTGGTTTCAGTAGTGATGATCATGCAGGTTCAGGAGGTGAAGGATCAGGGACTACACAAGTTCAAGAAAGTATATCTAAATCAGTGATCTTTCCCATACCCACAGTGAATTCTTTTGAAGATTGTGAAAAGGAACCATCTACTGGACCCAGTCAGAGTGAAGAAGAAAGTGGAGATGAAGAGAATCAAGAAGATAAAGAATCAGAAGTAGCTGCTGACAATACTTCAGTTGAGGTGAATGACTCTAATTTAGAGGCTGGACTTAATGAAGAACCTAGTCATAACACCAGAGTTCAAAAGAATCATCCTCCACAGCTGGTAATAGGAGATATATCCTCTCCTATGATGACTAGACATCAAAGCAGACTTCAAGAAATGCATGATCAACAGCATACAGTGCTTTCTTGCTTTCTATCCCAGCTTGAGCCTAAAAAGGCACATGATGCAATGAAAGAATCCAGCTGGATAGAAGCAATGCAAGAAGAATTGTTACAGTTCAAGCTACAAGATGTATGGGATCTAGTAGACCTTCCAAAAGGTCACAGAGCAATTGGCACAAAGTGGATCTTCAGGAACAAGAGAGATGAAAGAGGAATTGTCATAAGGAACAAGGCCAGGCTAGTGGCTCAAGGGTATACTCAAGAAGAGGGTATAGATTATGAAGAAGTTTTTGCACCTGTGGCTAGGATAGAAGCAATTAGATTATTCCTAGCATATGCTTCTTACATGAACTTCAAAGTCTATCAAATGGATGTAAAGAGTGCTTTTCTCTATGGCTCAATTGAAGAAGAGGTATATGTCTGTCAACCACCAGGGTTTGAAAACCCAAGCTATCCAGATAGGGTATACAAACTGAAGAAAGCTCTTTATGGACTGCATCAAGCTCCAAGAGCATGGTATGACACTCTGTCATCCTATCTCTTGGAAAATGGCTTTGAAAGAGGAGTCATTGATAAGACTCTATTTATCAAGAGAAAGAAGAAGGATATCTTGCTGGTCCAAATCTATGTTGATGACATTATCTTTGGATCTACAAGAGACAACATGTGCAAGGAGTTTGAGGATCTAATGCATCAAAGGTTCAAAATGAGTTCTATGGGGGAACTTACTTTCTTTCTTGGACTCCAAGTTCAACAGAAGTCAGATGGCATCTTCATCTGTCAATCCAAGTATGTGCAGGACATTTTAACCAAGTTTGGTTTCTCAGATTCAAAACCTGCCAGCACACCTATGGAGACACACAAGCAGATAACAGCAGATCTTGAGGGGGAGGATATGGATGTGCATCATTATAGATCCATGATTGACTCTCTCATGTATCTCACAGCATCTAGGCCAGATATAATGTTTCCAGTCTGTGTATGTGCAAGATTCCAAGTTAGGCCAAAGCAATCTCACTTTCAAGCTGTCAAGAGGATATTCAGATATCTCAAAGGGCAACCCAGATTGGGACTTTGGTATCCTCATGACTCACCCTTTGACCTAATAGCATACTCAGACAGTGATCTAGGTGGGGCAAACTTGGACAGAAAATCTACTTCTGGAGGATGTCAGTTTTTAGGTGCTAGACTAGTTTCATGGCAGTGCAAGAAACAAACCACAGTGTCCACATCTACAACAGAAGCAGAGTACATAGCAGCTGCAAGTTGCTGTGCTCAGGTCTTATGGATTCAGAATCAAATGTTGGACTATGGGGTAACCTTTCTACACACTCACATCTTTATTGATAATAGCAGTGCTATCAGCATTGTAAATAATCCTGTCAAGCACTCTAAGACAAAGCACATTGAGATCAGGTATCACTTCATAAGAGACTGTAATGAAAAGAAACTTGTTCAAGTTGTGAAAGTTCATACTGACAACCAGTTTGCTGATCTATTCACCAAAGCTTTTGATGTGGGTAGATTCACTTTCTTGGTAACAAGTGTGGGAATGATCAACTCTGAATAAACTTTCTCTCAAAAAGTGGTTAAATATCTGAATATTATAGCTTCTTGGTGTTACTAATCTATCTTTGCAGGGCATACATAGTAGTACTCAATTCAGCCTACGCTTCAATGAGTAAGTTAGTTAATACTGCTAGTGGTTAATACTGCTAGTTAGTTAATACTGCTAGTTGGTTAATACTGCTAGTTAGTTAATACTGCTAGTGGTTAATACTGCTAGTTAGTTAATACTGCTAGTTGGTTAATACTGCTAGTTCGTTAATACTACTAGTCAGTTAATACTGCTAGTTGGTTAATACTGCTAGTTGGTTAATACTGCTAGTTGGTTAATACTGCTCGCAGTTAATACTGCTAGTTAGTTAATACTGCTCACAGTTAATACTGCTCGCGGTTAATACTGCTCTAGGTTAATACTGCTCTAGGTTAATACTGCTTATAATCTGAATACTATAAATACCATTTGCCCGCCTAAACGTTCATAACGACTCTTTGCATACTGTTCACTTGCTCTCTAAACCTTTTTCTCTCAAGTACCAAGTCTTTCAGGCAAGAACATCCCTGCTCAATGGCATCCATGGCATTCATCGACGAGCACAATGAGATCGCAATGCTACAAAAGCCAAAGCAAGCTGAAGGATTTCACCAGATTGTCGACTTTTTGAGGACAAGTCACATCGTTCATGCTCTCACTGTTGCTCCTACAATCTATATCGAGCATCAGAGGCAGTTCTGGGCAAATGCCACCATTGTTGTTGAGAATGGTGTGCAGATGATCAAGACAAGGGTGTGTGACCAACCCCTAACTGTTACTGAAGAAGTTATTCGCATCAGTCTACGTCTAGACGATGCCTCTGGTATAACTTCTATTCCTAGTGATGAACTGTTCTCAACTCTTTCAAGAATGGGGTATCAAGGCCAAATGGGGATTTTTAAGTTTTTCAAAGCAAAATTTTCACCCCAATGGCGGTTCTTTGCTCATACCTTAATGCATTGTATTTCAAAGAAAACAACTGGCTGGAGCCAATTTAGCAGTCCCATTGCTTATGCATTGGTGTGTTTATCCACTGCTAGAAAATTCAATTTTTCTCAAATGATTTTTCATGATCTTGTCTCAAATCTGGATAACAAGAAGAGTTTCTTCATGTACCCCAGGTTTGTTCAAGAAGTTATTAATCATGAATTGACGGATATACCTTAACCTGTTGGGGTATATGTACCTAAACCCCCCAAAGGCAAGGTTTTCTCAAATATGAGAAGGTCTGCTGGGGACTCGGAAGGAGTTGACACCCCATTGTTCTCTACAATGATGGTGGTGTCCCAATCAAATGAAGGTATGGCAGCAGGGTCAAGGCCCCCATTAGACCAACCCACTGCTAGCCAATCCCAACCTTCTCTCTCTCAAATTTTCCCTCAGACCTTTACTTCTAAACCCACTCCCACAATATCCAAGACTTATGTCAAAAGAAAGGTACACAAGGCTCCTTCCCTTGGTGTATCTACCTTTAACCAAGAGCCTCTAAGCCCTCTAAGGGAGAATTCTCCCTTAGAGAATATCCAAAGGGAAACCAACAGGGTGTCTCCCAACCCTCAAGAGGTGCTCTATAAGGAGATGGAAGAGCATATGGGTGAGAAGGCTGCCACTACTTCTGCTAGCACAGAGAAGGATAGTGGTAACATCTCTAAGACCTTCCCCATGGCAACTTTGGGTGAGAAATCAACCAAAGGACCCCGGTGCCAAGAAACCAAGGGGGTAGATGGTGCTTCTGCTAGGCAGAAGGCCACTACTAAAAGATCCGAGGATCCCTCAAGGATGGGCAAAACATCCAAAAAGGGTGAGGAAAGTACTGAAACTGATGATTTGATGGCAAAACATTCCAAGGATCCTTCAAGGGTGGGTAAAACACCTAAAGAAGGTGAGGATATATATACTTACTGGGAATTGATTGAAGCATTAGCCAACATCAATGTTGATGTGGTTAATCAAGGTAAAGAAATTAAAGAATTGCAGCAAGTGGTCATCTCCCAACAAGAGCAGATTTCCAAACTCAATCACTTGGTAAGTAAACTCATTGCCAAGAAAAGGAGAAAGCAGTTTGTTCTAAGGAGGAGAAATGGGGCAAAAACAAAGAAGGAGGAAAATGCTTCCAAAAAGGGGGAGAATTCAAGCTCAGAACAAAAAGATCAACAGGTTGAGGGGGAGTTTGTCAAAGAAAGTGATGAATTTGTTGCAGAAAAGGCAGCAGCAGAAACTGTTAGTGCTGCTGAAACTACACAAGCAGCAGTAACAGGATTAACATCTGAAGAAGTTGAAGTAGCAGAAATGTTGGTAAAGGCAAAGAATGACACTCCCAAAGCAAAAGGAGTGGTTATAAATGAAGGGGGAGCAAAGAAAGTAGAAAAGAAAGACATGGCTGCAGATGTAAAAAAAAAGGGAAAGAAAAGATGATAGAAACTGATCCACCAAACAAAAAGGAAAAGCTAATTGAATCAGATGAAACATTAGCCAAAAGACTGCAAGAAGAGTTAGATCAAGCAGAGAAAGAACAGGTTGAGAAAGACAGAGAGATAGCCAGGGCATTAGCCAATGAACTTAATCAAGCATTTCAGAAAGGGTTGGAAACAGAGAAGGCTAAGGCAAGAGCAATAAGTTTGAGAAAGGCTATGATGGCCAGATCAAGTGCAAAGAAGAGAAGACCTTCACAAACTTACCTTGCAACTCAGGAAAGGAACAAAATGATAACTTTCTTGAGGAGTGCAATTGGGGTAAAGAAAGAAATGTTTGTGAAGATGAATTTTGATCAAATCAGGGATCTCTATGAAAAAGAAATGGGGAAGCTAAAGAATAATGAAAAGGATAGAGTGGAATTTGAAAAGAAGGCCAAGGAGAGTAATGATATGAATATGAATCAACCATTCCCTGAAAGTGAAGAGGGGACTCCTATCAAAGAAAAGGCAGAAAACAAGGAAGAAAAGAAAAAGGAAGCTACTCTAGTGCAGGTTCAAAAGACTTTGAAAAGAACCAAAATGATGGCTAAAAGAAAGAAAAATAAGAAGCCTAGAGTAGAAGAAGAACAAAAGGTTGCTGAAGAAGAAGAGGCACCTCAGAATGAAACTACATCTCAGGAAGTACCACAAAGTTCTGATGATTTAAAGATGTACATGGTAGTGATGGACAAAGTTCCTGAACCAATCTCAGCAGAACCTGTTGGTATAAAGCCTCCTGAAGTTATTCACTGGGATACACTGACAGTGGATGGAAAGGAGTATATCAGACTCAAGAGGAAGGATGATCAGTATGAGGTATTCAACACTTGGGTCAAGATTGTCAGAACATGCTCTAGGTCTGATATAGAAGAGATGTTTGAAATAGGAATGAAGTTGTATGCAGATCAGTTAAAAGCTCCAGGGATTTCAATTACAAAACTGGTGATGGAGTATTTGTGTATGATGTTCAAACCTGAAGAGGTGGACCAGGTCATAAGGAATGTGTTTCAAGCACTCACAAATTGGACTCTTTATGAAACTAGTGGAGTATATGCGGTGACTTTGGATAGAAATCACATAGAATACTTCCTAGTGGATAGAGTATACAATCACAGCAGACTGAAGATTCATGCCATGTTAAAGAAGAAGTTGGGTTGTGCACCAAATTCAGAAATGGCAAAGTACCTAATTCAGAGGATAATCAATCAGAGTTTGGGACTGAATCCAGATATAGGAGCATGAACCATGAGGTTTTGAAAGCATTTGAAGAACTTGACTTCTCTTCCTAAAAGTCAAGTTAGGGGGAGATTGTTGGGAACTGAAGATTCTACCAAGTATGGTTAATGCTGCTAGTACAGAATTACTACTGCTGGTTACCACTGCTAGTTCAGAGTTAGTACTGCCAGAGTACTTTGAAGGATAATACTGCTGAGTATTACTACTGCTAGTCAAAGTTAGTGCTGCTTGAACAAAGTTAGTACTGCTTAGCTAGTTAGTACTGCTAGTAGTTAGTACTGCTTAGTAGTTAATGCTGCTAGAAGAAGTTACTGCTGCTGAGCATATTTAGTGCTGCTTAAGTGATCCGGATGGAAAGAATGACAGCTGGATATACTGAAGATATACTGAAGATATACATGGAAGATATACTGAAGATTTGTTTATTCTTTGTAATTATCTTTTGATCAGTATATGTATAGAATGTATAGAATAGATAGAATTACAACTTTTGATAATTTTTGATAGAGAGAAAATCAACCTCAAGGCATAGATCCTAATTCTAGAGAAGTAGAATTCGTATTGGTGAGCCTGTTCATCAATATTGAGGTTGAGTGTGTAATCTTGTAACTTCAAGCATTCAATACAAGTTTACAGTTTATTCTTCATATTTTCTGTGTTAATTTACTGTTTTATTGAATATCAAAGTGTTATTCCGCAACTTCTTTGATATTAGTTTCTGAGAATTTATTCTTGTTAAGAATTCGATCCTGACACTAAGATAGGCTTCTGAAGGGTCACTGGGGTCCTCTTGACTTTCACGGTTAGAATCAGAGGGATAAGTGATTCTAGGAACACACAAAGTATTTTTGGAAGAGTCACTAACAAGAGCTAGAGAAGAGCCTTTGATGTCTTTTGTGATTGACTTCCTAAGCAGTTTAGTCTGCTCATAGTTGAAGAGAGTGCCGTACAAAGCAGTGAGAGGCATGAAATCAAAATCCTTGGTAGACTTGATGCAAGTACAAATGTTTTCCCAAAACTCAGGAAGACAATCCATGAACTTGCACAAGACTTCCTCATTATCATATATGCGACCCACAAGTTTTAGATCATTGAGAAGACCGTTAAAACGGTTGTAGTAGTCTGAGAGAGATTCACCCTTTTCATGAGAAAAGAGTTCATACCTTCTTACAAGAGCAATCTTTCTGCTCTTTTTCACTTCAGACGTACCTTCATAGAGAACACACAGAGTGAACCACATTTCTTTAGCGGTAGAAAGGTTAACAAGGGAGTGATAGAACTCATCAGGCAGAGAAAGGGCAATGATGGCTCTGACTTTAGTATCAAGAGCTATAAGACATCTGTCTTCATCATTATATTTGCTGGGATCCTTTACAATGTATCTCCCATTTGCTGGAGTTCTTTCTTCCTCAGAAGAGTCCTCACCAGCATTTCCCTTATCTGTCTTTTTGGCATTGTACCGGTCCCAAACCCTAGAAGAAAAGGACCTTCATGTAAGAGAGTAGGATATCTGCTGTCAACTCCTTCTAAGAAGAGTATCATACGACTTTTCCACAAGAAGAAGTTATTGGGGTTAAACTTTGGTGGTTTGGCTATAGAGCCATTGTCGTATGAAATAGCAGTGGTGTTTTGAGAAGAAGCATTGTTTAAAGAAGAAGAAGAAGAGGCTGCCATTACGGATCTAGTTTATTGAATTAAACTAAACCGCTCTGATACCACTTGTTGGTCCCAAATAGCAGTAAATAAATAAGAAAAATATTGTAGAAGGGGGGTTGAATACAATACACACAGTTTTTCACTTAATTTAATTCTTATTGATTTGAAATCAAGAATTACACATAGAAAACTTTGATTGTTGCGGAAGAGAACATATGAGATATGTTCAAACAATCTTACACATAGAGAATGAAGAACAATTGTAAAACACTTAGAAAACAATTGAACTTCGTAGAGAGAAAGTTTCCAGGCACTTAGAGAACTTCAAGGTAGTAGAGTTGGGTTATCTTGCATGTTGAAACATCCACCATATTTATAGTGCCTCATGCATTTAATGCATGAGACACCTGTTGAGCAAGGGATGGACACAAGTCTTCAGCAAGGTACAGGATGTACCTTTTGTCTTGAGGTGTTTTGTCTTGAAGTGTTGACCTGCAGAGGATGGTAGAGACCTTTCCTTAAAAGAGTGTAGGAGACAAAGCTTACTTTATCTGATCTTCAGATGAGGTCAACGTCAATGCAAGATATCACAAATATACTTTGTCAGAAAAGTACAATGTGTTGGAGAAATCTTCAGGCCTTGAAGATTAAGGAGTCTTCGGTTGCCGAAGAGTTCTTCGGCTCCTGAAGACTGAGAGGTCTTCGGCTCCGAGGTCTTCGGCTCCTAAGACTGAGAAGTCTTCGGCTTCCGAAGATGTCTTCGGCCGAAGACGTCTTCGGCCGAAGAGGTCTTCGGCTCCTGAAGACTGAGATCGGCACCATCCTGGCCAATGGTGTTGATCAAGTGGGCATACTTGGCTTTAGGCTGAGGAGTTTATCTTCAATCCGCTTTGAGAGATATTCTCCTTCTTTGTCTTCTTCGGTTGATCTTCGACTTCACCGAACATTTGTATAGAAACCAAGCTGCTAAAAGAACCTCAAACATATTCTAAGTAGGATGATATAAGATGGAAGATCAGGAGGTCATCTTCAAATCTTCAGATGACCCAACATTCATGCAAGTAGTTAACTTTTATTTCTCCTTTATTATCATGTTTTCTATTATTAGTATGAGCTAAGCACCACTTTGGGTGTGGGTATGAGCCAACTTGAGACTAGTAGGCAACACTGGGTGTGACCATTATTACCAACTCTTAAGCTTGGTCACTTGAGTCGGGACTTAAACTCAACGCGGATAAGTCGATCACTTTGAAGTGTTAATATTAAATCTTGACCTTGAGAGGGGCGAATTCGAAATACGGCTTAAATGATGCACAAAGATTTGAGAGAGTCTTTGATAACCACGTAGAGATACGAGTTTTGTATGATTTATTACGGTTCCAACGTCGGAGGAGATTTATATCACAAAGAGAGTTAGGTGTGAATCTCCGTACCGGTAAAACTTGATTTATTTCAAACGTAATTAAATCGGCAAGATTAAGAGTCGATAGCGATGGACACTTTACGAGTATTTTGTGTGAACGGTCTTTAAAAAGCCACTTTCGAGAGATCGGACTTTTTATAGACTTTCCGTACTACAAAGTACCCGACCATTGTGTTACTACGTTTTTCTCAAGAAAAGCTTACACCCATACCCATTCTTTAATGATAAAGTTCATTTCGTATTTTTAGAATTAATCCACCAACCAAACAAATATTTTTCCCAAACTCAAAACTTGTGCAAGAAGTTCATGAAAATTTGTATTTCTCAGTAATCCAGTCCCTATGGATTAATTATCGGTACTTGTACCATTGTATTATTTGTAGCGATCCCAGTGTTGGTATATACTTGTACCCACGCTGGGAAATTCAGTGTCCACGCTGTGAGTGCACGATAAATAGCTACCACATAACATGGTTCCTTATATTTGATCGGGTTTGATAATAATTGACTTTATTGACTTTTGGAGAAATTTAGTCATTAAGTGAATATGGTGGTATGAAATGTGTAGGTCTTAAGTCAAGACTTATTAGTAGTCGATCGACGCAATCAAGTGAGTCTTCATAAGACTTATAATGGGATGCATACATATGTATAAAATTATTTTATCATGTTTATGATTTTGTGGTTGTGAATCCTATGTATGATAATATGGTTTAAATACATGACCTCAGTTATATGTTTGCATGTATATGGAGTTTTGTGGTGCATGTATGCTAATTATTTTTCAGTTTGTAAACGTATTTAACACGCTTAATTTTTCAGTTATTTTAGATTGTATAAACTATACACAGTTAAGAGTATGGGATCTCAACATGATATGTCGCATTTAAGGGGAGGCCTGACCCCGAAATGGGTGACCGACTCTGTGTGAGACAACACAGTAGGGAATGCCTATGACATGCAACACGATCCCGTAATGGATTAGTGTCACTAGGTGAGCCGTACACATCTTGGAAAAGCCTGAAAGCTATCAACCTTTATTCGATGAGGTAGCTTATGAGATCTCTTAAATGTTTATGTTTTCCTTGAGAATGCATATATATAATGTTAATAAATGTGTGCATTGTTTCATACGATATTGGATGGGTGTTATTACACGAAAATCATAAACTCAGTAGCCTATTTAGCTGACTATAGTATATATATATATCTTAGGAGCGGACCTTTCAGGTGTTGATAAAGGCAATGGACTTGCATATAAGATATTCTCAATTTAATTAAAAGTTCCTTGAATTGATGTTTAGACTTTTTGGGTTTTAACGTAACCCGGTATGGGACGGGTTAGTATTTTAGTTATAATATATTGATTTAAACTTTAAAGCCTTCCGCTGTAAACAATTAAATTTTAATCGTTATATTTTGGAGTATTTAAGGAAATTTTATTGTTGATAACATGACATTTCTTTTAGTGAAATGAGGGTGTTACATAAAATTTAAAAAATGTCTATTTTAGTAATTAAAATTAGCTTTAAATAGACATTTTTAGACTATAGACTCATAATATATATGTCTTTTAAAAATATATATATTTTTAAAACATAAATTAAAAGAAAATATTATGTAGATTTTATTTTATTTAACTATTACTTTCTACTTATTTTATATTATGATATATTTTTTTATGATACCACTAATGAAAAATCTTATTCGCTGCTTCCCGATACAGCTCGATGAAAAATCCAAAGAACATGGAACATCATTGATCACTTTTCAAACATCATATTAAACCTAAATACTTGCCTATAAGAAAACCATTTTTTATATGCAAATTTCTATAAACTCAAATTCCTCTTCTCATACTCACAAAACTTCAAAAACAAATCAATTAAAAAACAACAACAAAAAAAAATACCTGTAAGATGTTGGACATATCACATATTAACATCAAGTGTTGAAATATTAATGAAATGGAAAGAGTAATGATATGCATTGAACATTCAATGTATAAAGCATGTTTTCTTCTCTTTTAGGTGGTTTATTTTCTTTTTATCCCCACTTTTGAGTCTTTTTTATTACATATTTTTTTTCTTTTCTATTTCATGGAACTAAGTATTTCATTTACTTGTTTTTACAACTTAGGAATAGGGGTGTGCATGACCCGACCGACCCGACCCAAGAAAATAGGCCCATAACCAATATCCGTCTACCCGAAGTCCCGAATGACCCGACCACTAGAACCCGAGAATTTTTTCGGGTATAACGGATCGGATTGGGTATCAATAGTCTGCACCCGACCCGTCCGAATATCCGAATTATATATATTTTTAAATTTTATTAATTAAAATTTAATAAATACAAATACTTATTTCCTATTTCCTATTTCTTCCTAAATCCTAAGTCCTTAACCTAACACAATAAATCACAATCGACTAAGACCTAAGAGACGATGTCAAATAACTTTGGACTTTGTTTATTTGTTGTTAAACTTTGAAACTTTGGTAGTTTGGTTATTCGTAAATTGTATTCATAATTGGTATTTGTTAATCGTATCGTTTAATTTGATTGTTATATGTCATTATGTTGCTATTATTTAATGCGATTCAATAAAATAAGTAAATCTGTAAAAAAACGAAAAAATAAATAAATTAAAATTGGTCAAATCAAGAATATCCGAAAAACGACCCAAATTTACCCGAATATCCGAAAAAATCGGGTTAATCCATTTTTCGGTCGGATTTCGGGGTCTATACTCACCACCCGATATCCGATCGGGTTTAAGGTTTTGGGCCCTTACCTGACCCGACCGATGCACACCCCTACTTAGGAAGGCTAATTTGAACTTGAATGGAGGCTGTCGTGTTGCCAGCATTGCTACAACATTGGGTCTGCACTTTGGATTGGTTTTTTGAAGACTTAATGGAACCAATCGGCTAACTACACTTGCAATCTGATTTGTTCAGTCAATGAAACCATATCAAATGCTATTTTGGTGGTGATTTGATGGTTACACTACTTTTCTATTTAGATAAAGCTTCTCATGTGATAAGTCTACTTCCTTTTGTCTTATTTGTCGAACTTACTTTTTGAAGTTACATTTAATCCCCTCAATTGGTAGTTTAAATAGAAGTGTGAGGCTTATGTTTTAATCAATTCCAATAAGTTCTAATGTAACGCCCGGGTTTCGGTAAGCTTCTATTGCCATGTTTATTTTCACAAAAGGAAATTAGAGTATTTTGTGTAAAATAAGTTGTTCTAACCCTTTCATCGAATCTGTCGTAGCAGCCTAGTGGAAACCAAACATTGGAGCTGTCAGTACTGTCAGGACGAGAATGCCTGGCAACTATGCCCCATGGCATAGTCGCGTGTCACTCTCGCGAGTCGGGGAGGAGTCTCAGTACAGGTTGGGCGACAGTGCCTGACGATTATGCCCAGGTCACTGTCGCGGGGAACAATCACGGATAGTGTACCACGGGTCACCCTTTTCGGGCGACTATGTCGGTGTCATTATCGCCGACGGGTACTGATCCTTTTAAAAACCCTTTTCTTCCCCATTCTCATTCACTACTTCACCTAATTTTCTCCAAAAACTCTCTCTACTTCTCCCTTCATTTAATTTCGGTCCTAGAGGTTCTCAAGGAGCATTCAATCTCATTTAATTCAAGATTTGGTACCATCAATCAAGTTTGGAAGCTAGGAACAAATATCCACCATCTCCATTGTCATATTCTTCAAGAAAAGAGAATTTTTAGGGTTTTTGGGTTTTCATCAAAACGAATTATTATGAGTTCATACTTACTTTCCTAAAACTATATACACATCTAAAACCTTTCATTTATGTCTCTTGAAAACTTTTACATCATTTTGCGTTTATTTGGTTACTTGATTTATTAGGTCAAAACTAGGGTTTGAACATATTTGAGACATTTTGAGATATGACAATATTAAATGATTAGTTACTTACAAATAATGATTTCTTGAAGATATATGGAGTTTTGGAACCCAAATGGGTGTTGTGATAAAATGGGTTTGAGTAATTATGGTCCTCTTGGTGTTAAAGACATTTTATGTGTTGGGTGATATTGTAGTATGCTTTAATTATGGATATGTTAAGCAAATGTGTTGGGTCATTGATCAACATCTTCCTAAATCGAAATGTGGCACTGGATGCTACGATATATGGAAATAAGTTGTGCCTTCTCCATCAGCAATTGCTTTTGGGGTGGTGGTAAACGCTTGGATCCTAACATGTGGTATCAGAGCAGGTTACGGGTTCGAATCCTATGGAGTGCATTTAAATGCCAAAGGCATGTTGTGCAGCTATTGACTTCTAGCGAAGATCTTGTTAGTGCTGGTAGATGCTAGGGGGGGGGGGATTGTTGGGTCATTGACCAACATCTTCCTAAATCGAAACGTGGCGATGGCTGCTACGCTATATGGAAATAAGTTGCACCTTCTCCGTCAGCAATTGCTTTTGGCGTAGTGGTAAGTGCTTAGATCCTAACAAAATGTATGATGGGATTATGTGCATAAAGTTTGGGTTTATCTTATAATGGAAATGTGATTTATGTGACTCGTATGCTTGGGTTTGATGCTAAGGGCAAGTTAATGATCTTGCAAAGTATGAGTCATCGGAAATGGTGAGGTTCTAAAGTAAAGATCTGGATAGGGTTGAACTTGGGAATTTTTGGGCTAAATACTTGGATAGAGTTGAACCCATATTTATACCGAACTAAAGACTTGGATAGAGTTGACGTTCAAACTGCTAAAGACTTGGATAGAGTTAATGCCCGTAAATATCCATCTTTGATACGTGTGTCGTATGTGTTGTGGCTTACTTTTGTGTTACGTCACAACTTATGGCGAAATGGGTCTCCTCCGTCTTTCATAAGGGTATAATATGCATTGAAAGCTTAAATAAGGGTTTTATTTGTGTTGAGATCACTTGAGACTATATTTATGCTTTGTCTTTAATAATCCTATACTTACCAGTTGTTCTCACTAGGCTCCAAGCCTAACATTTTTTCTAAATTGATGTGTATATCAGGTTCCTTTAGGCGAAGCCTTAAGAGGAGGGTTGAGCCTCGTCATGGACGATCTTTTGGGATATAGCAATTTTTGGATTATAGAGCATGCATAGCATTTGATGAAACATTTTGGGGAAATGATGATGACACCCGATTGTAATCTATGCTAGAGTAGTTTAGATTAGTAGGTTGTCGATTATTGTTTTTATTTATAAATTGTAAACGCTTTTACTCTCTCCTCTTTTCGGGTGATTACATTTTTATAAATGTCAAATATTATTGCATATCCATGTTTAAAACTTAGCCAAATTTCTAGGGATGTTACATCTAACACTGATTTAAACACTTTAAGCTTATGGTTGAAGTTCATGCATTTAATATTAAGTTCTTCAAGTCTTGTTCTTATTTATGAGTTTGTTACAACATTGCATAGCAGTTTTTACTTTCTTTACTTTATTTATTGTTTATTGTCTTTACTTTATGTCATCTAAATTTCATCACATGTTTTCCTTCATTTAATTTATGTCATTTGTATTCCTTGCAATTTAATTTTCGTTATGAATAGCTAATCTTTATAGCTTGGGTGTGAGACGAAGTGTGAGGGTGTAAACAAAATAATAGTGGACGTTGTTTTTCAATAATAACGTTCCACTGTTTCATTCTAAGTTTTATAAAATCTATGCCACTTCTTGACGAGTTGATCACTTCTTAAAGTGTTACAAGTGTCATGATCTTATAAATAAGTCATTTGAATGCACGTCAATTTGAAGGATATGGGAAATATATTTGGAAAAGTTACTAACAAAGGAATTTGTTACCTATGTTTTTCAAACGGACTGATTCTTGACGGGTTGATCACCAGTCAAAATGTTTAAGTGTAGTGGACTCAGAATGAGCCACTTGGAACACGTCAACTTAAATGATAGGGAAATCAATTTGAAAGAGTGATTTTTAACAAAAACATTTGTTTATTCATAGACTTTGAAGACACCATCTAACACTCACACTAATCCTAATACCACATAGGAATATGTTGGTTGAAAGCTAAACAATAGTGCATTAGTGGATATCCGGAAGGACATCCTTCAAAGTAGATGGTGAAACATGTTGTTAAACTAATGTTGTAGCATTCCTTACAACATTGGCCACTGGAATTTGTTAAACTAATGTTGTAGCACTCCTCATCACAAGTCTTGCACTCATGTTTTTTCTTATATATTATGTCATTTATATTACTGTGAAAATCAACCAAACAAAGTCTTCAAAATCA
Source organism: Arctium lappa (assembly GCA_023525745.1). Classification (NCBI taxonomy): domain Eukaryota; kingdom Viridiplantae; phylum Streptophyta; class Magnoliopsida; order Asterales; family Asteraceae; genus Arctium; species Arctium lappa. The sequence continues at coordinate 19,038,337 of CM042051.1, read as the reverse complement.
TCTCTGTGATCATTTCCTCCATTACATTTTTATTGCCTTTTTACTTCAATCTCCGTGGACAATATTCAGTATTTTTACCACTTTATTACTTGAAAGACGATATTAAGTTATTTGGTATATTTGCTTTTCGTTCTAATTATCACATGTCTTAGGCATTGTTTGGCAAACTAACTTATAAGCTAGCTGGTAGCTGATAAATTAGCTTTTCAAAACGCTACTATGCGTAGCTTTTCAATAAGCTAGCATATAAGCTAGCTTATGGTCATCCAAACATGTACCAGGAAAAACAACTAGCTTATAAGCTAGCTTTTTTTTTGCCAAACATAGCCTTAAGGTGTGCAAACATCGTACCAAGTAACAAGGGCAAAGTATCTCATATGTTTCAATAATCCAAACGAAATCCAATGTACATTGGTTTATGATCGAGGCCTCCCCCCTAGAATGGACATTTACCGTAAATGCTCAATAACTAAAGAAATTAATGAAGTCATGGTGATTCCGAACCGTTCCTCCATGTTTCCAAATCCCCACACCCCTAAAAATTTATACATGAGTGTGTCAAAGGGGAAATGATCCCTCAATCTGTGAAATGTGGAGATTGTGGTGTCTATGTCATCTAAGTACATCGAACACCATATGGTGAATCTTCCACTTTGTTTAATACAGATAATAATATAAACCAATATAAGGAGAAGTGGACGGTGGACCTATCTATTATTACACCAGTAGTCGTATATGCATATGTTAACTTATTAATGTGAACTTGTCAAATATTAACAATGGCTTAGTATTCTTTTATTTTTGTTAGTTTTAAGTTGAATATGAAGAATACCTATATTGGGCTTACATCCAGCTCCATATAGATTAAAGTTCACATGATCTTTAAACTTATAAGAGAATAGCTCAATTCATACATTAGAACTAAACAACCAAAGATTGCCTTTGCATTTATCGAACTTCTATCAAATCTATATCAAGCTCCATCGACTAACAAAATACTACATATAATATTTTCAAGAATTTTGAAACTTCCACGGTAATAGTTCAAATTCATGCGTTATAATTTACCATTTAGAGAGATGGAAGCCAAGAGAAAAGAGGGTAGATTGAGAGTTCCATTGAGAATGGGCGGTAAAAAGTGAATGAGAAGGTATTTTGGTAATTAAAAAACATACACGTATTTTTTATAATTTAACATAAAAACATATTTTTAATATATAAAGATGCATTAAGCATAGAAACTCAAATTTCCCTTTATCATACACATATTACTTCAAGAACAAACCAAAGGGTCATCCGCTAGAGGTACCCAAGATACCAATAAAGCTCAAGAGTCAAGCCTCCCAAAATATCAAGTGTTTAAATTTCACCAAATATAAGGAGTGTTCATAAGTACTTGTTATATATAAATATTATATACGGGTTGGGTTTCGGTGAGAAGCGTGAGAAGTGGTTATCGACCGTTGGATGAGAAATGGACGCACATTAGAATGAGAGATGCACCAGATCAATTCTCTTCTAAACCGCAATTCATGATAGGGCTTGAGATTAAAAGATCAAAGCTTCAGATCCACTTCTCACGCTTCCACCGTTAACTCAACTTCTCACACGACCCTTCCTTCGCTTATTATATACTTCTAAAACATAATATTAGTTTTAGAAGAAATGCAGAAAAGAAGAGGCCGAAAGCTAACCGGCCCCGTGTGTCTAGAAAGGGGACGCTTTATGGTGTCATGAGTATATGAGACGTATAATAGCCGACAAACAAAGGCCATGATGGGTAGTTAGATGATCATATCCATCTAATAAATCTATAATATTCCAATAGGAAAACTAACACTTGAGTTTAAGAAGTATCACCCGTCCCTACATTAATTGCACGCATGATTTCCTCATTATTGCTCTTCCTAAGATGCATGACAACCTCGGTTTGGTTCATGAAGACATTCTCGTCCAAATACAAGACTCAAAAGATATTTTATGGGAGTAACAAACCCGTACGATGTGTGTTATGATGGAAATCTTCACTTGACGACAACATGAAGACGCCAACCACACCACCAAGTGACAGTGACAGCTACCAAGGCAACGTGGACGACTGGCTACCACCGACGGCAACGTCAAAGCGAGTTTGAAAGAGTGGAAGACGACCCGTCAAGCCATATGTACATCCTAGCTAGGACTCGGGATTGATCACCGCGTCCCAGATATATCAGGACTTTTGTACCATGTTTGGCAAGGCATATATTTGGGACAAGGTGAAACTAGATGGAAATATACATGACATGTCTCCTCTATAATCACTATATGGAAATAACATTTTTTTAGTCATATATTAACTTTAGCAAACACTACATTGACAATTAGTACCGTCCAGTTTTGTCATGTGCCATTCACATACCAAACACATCTTTATAGATTTATAGTTCTAGGGTGCTTGGTTTCTTTTAGATTTCAAGATGAACATGACAAGTACCTTAATTACATAACAAAACATATCCCACATCAATCATCTAAACAATCATCTAGATTTTCCCTAAAATATGCATCATTCTTTTTCAGAAATATATATGTTTTTTAGTTTTAACCCACAAGGCCGTAACCATTAGGTTCAAAAAATCGGGTGGGTTAATTAAACGAGAACACCATCATCTTACAAAATTGCGAGAACATCCATACATGGTGGTGTGCAGGCAACTTGGCCCACAACGCCAAAGGTGATACGTGTCTCTAATATAGTATCACCTATGATAGACTACATTATCACATGTGATGTGATATGCGTGTTCTCGCATTTTCGTAAAATGGTAGTGTTCTCGTTTGAACTCATCCCAATAAGTCATTTTGTATGTAAGGGACTTGATCTGCATGTGTGCCCTTTTTCGACACAAGTGGACCATTAGGGCCGACGTAAAATGTCAAAATAATTATCAACATGAATAAGTGGGAGAGCAGGTAGAGATAAACAAAGAGAAGAGATAAACAAACCAATCTAATCTTCGCCTTCCGTTCCTTAGAGAGATGCTTACTTTCCCATTTGGAGGTGGCACCAAATATCAAATCTTGTATCCTAGTTTTCTGTTTGCTTTATAAAAAAGAAAGATCTTATAAATATTGCCATCTAGATTGAAAAATAAACAAGAAGGCAAGCAGGGTCCCATTTCAATTCAAGTAAATAGTAAATGAAAATACTAAATGTTGGATGGGTTAAATGTATTAACCATAAAGATGATCCTATCTAGCACATGGCAATGATATGCAAACATGAAATACCGGCTTGTTGCCCCACAGATTACTGACCATGGGACCAAATAAGTTGATCTTTACACAAGTATCCAGCCAAACCTTTGTTATTTTCTTTATGTTTCTCTTCACCTGCCATGAATTTGTTGACCTTCAACCCATCCTCAAAGACTTATCAACCATCACATTGCCATAAGAAGCCCATTTTTCTTCTTTCTTCTTGACAGAGAATTGAGTACTCACCGAACTCACTACGAACTGAAACAATGAAGGTAAGTTCTAATTCCATTGAAGTTGATCAGTAATACAATGTAACCCTTCACTGACTCATGCTTGCATGTCTTCATGGCAGTTGCTAGACTGGATGCATCGCAAGTTTCGCAATGGAGAGCCACTAAAAGAATTTTCTACAGGTGTGCTTTAATTTGATGAACATGCTTGTTATATATTTTCTTGATTCATGGAGATTGTTTTTGTTGGAATCCCAAGTCGATTAGACTTGGATCATTAATTTATCCTCAATGGCTATTTTGGAGAGTGCGTAATCTAATGGGGTTCCACATATTCTCACATAGTATCAGAGCCAAGGTCTTTAGGGACTTGACACTTTGTGGCACTCTTAAGTCTTAACTTGTTAGCCCCCTCGTGTGTCCGTTTAACCTCTGTTGGAGGGGGCGTACCGGAGTCCCATATGGACATATCGACTAGACTTAGATCATTTCTCCTTAATATATGTTGAGATGTCTCTACTCTTCTAAATTGCTCTTTTCGAGAGTACATAATCTAATGAGGTTCCACATATTCTCACAGTTTTGAACTTTTATATGGTTGATGAGCAGGGAACCCTTGCACTTGTCTTATGGGGCAGCCATCACTTGATGACTTTGAGTACTATCCTAAATCAAACTATTATGCCAAACCGTCGTACAAAGCACGAGAAACCAATCACCGAAAATCATTTGCATGCCTAGAGGCAGTAAGAGGTGATGAGGAAAGCATGGAAGAAGCATCATCTGCTGCTCTTTCCGAACTCTTTCATGGATTTTTGGCAATTGGGACTCTTGGAACAGATCCAGTTACTAGTGATCCAGCAACACCAACGTTTTCGACCTCAGTCGAATATATTATGGAAAAAGAAACCGAAGCAACAGAAAATGAACTGCAGTTCATTAATGATGAGTTGGAGAAGGTGTTGGGTGCTGAAGGAAAAGAAGATGACTCATCTGGGAGAAACAGTCATGTTAGTATCGGAAGAAGCAGCCATGGCAGCACAATTACACTTAGTGGCAAGCCTTTAGAAGCTGCAGATAATGAAAACGGAGCAGTTGCTTGTCCGCTCCAGGGTTATCTGTTTGGTTCAGCAATTGAACTCACAGAAACAACCACAGGAAAGAAAGAACATAGAACATCACTAGGGGAGTTGTTTCAAAAAACTAAATTGGCAGAGGAAAATACTGGACCAAAATGCAACAGGGTAGAAAAGCAGAAGGAAAAAGAAACTGATAAATCTGCTGTCCACTTGATGAAAAAGATACTGAAAGGAAGAAAAGCTTCTGGAGGAACCATTGATACTGCTTCAGCTGACAAGAAACATAAGGTATATGTATTTTAAGCTTTCTGTTACTCATAGCACCACATGTCTGAATTGCATGATATTGAATAGAAAAACTGAATGGATCATAAGACGGTGATCCAAGAAATATAGTATGTATTTTAACTTTGACATGAAACTGTTTAGTATTTAGCCAAGTTCCCTAATCTTTAATGTAAGACTTGCAGATCCTACATATGTTCCACAGGAAAGTTCATCCTGAAAGGACACCAAAATCACAAAACCAGTCTAAGTATGCGACAAATGGCACCTATGTCAACGAGGATGGATATAAGAAAAGTAACCAAACGCTGTCTGGGGAAGATATCACTATATTTCCTGAGAGTGACGTTTCTAAAAAGAGTGCAAACAACACAAGAAGCAACATGTCCCAGGCTACATATGGTGCCAGTGATTCAAATGGGAACAGAGAATGCTGGATCAAATCAGATGCAGAGTGTAAGTATACAAAACACTCTCTGATATTATTTGCTTCCACACTCTAAGAAAAACTTCATAGTTTTTAGTGCATGTGAGAACAGAAACCTCTCCAGAGTCCCAAAGTTCCGTTATGTCCATTCAAACTGCTTCATTACTACTCAGTAACTTAAGAAATACCCTCAACCAGATTGAAAAGCGAAAATGTATTTCATCTGAATGAGATAGTAACAAGTGAACATGTAGAGTTACCAGTTACCACATGCTTCTTAGGCATTTGAAACCAGCATACTTTGGAGTTTGGACAATGATATCCTAAAACTAAAAGACATAATTCATGCAAGTTGACAACAACTAAAGATTGGGTTGCCAAAAATAGAATAAGATTAGTGGGCATAAGGAAAACTTTAGTACTGTATTGGATTTTGGTTAACTATAAATCTATGTGATCCCGCTGCTCTGGCTGTTGTTGGGTACATGTTTATAGCAAAAGACGAACTTCTACTATAGTTCTTGGTTAAAATATGAAACAAGAAAGAGAATTTAAGATATAATTAGACGAGGCAGAGGTTACGACATTCGGATCCTGCACTTTTGCAGATGGGAACACCAAATGGGGAGTGAGATTGTTCCATAACAAGGCCATAAATTAGTTCTCTTTATAAAAATCTGCCACATAGTCTATGTAAATAGTACTCAACCCTTTTCTTGTCCTTCTCCTACTTCTGTTTTGTTCTTGTGGTGGGGATTGAGCATGGTTCAATTGTGACCTTACTCATTATTCATGTTTCCTGTCAGACCTGGTGTTGGAACTGTAGAAGACAAACAAAGCAGTAAGGGATGTTGCACCTTGGTTGAATTCTGCCTCAGAAATCATATATATCTGTATGAACTCTTTTATTGGTCAAGTATGATAAAGCTGTTCTGAGTCTTGTGTGATGGTAAGTTTGTGATGATAAGACAATAAAAAGTGGCTCCTTCTTTTGTATTCAAGCATGAGCTATGTATAAAAGCATTAAAACTAAAAGTGTATGACTTCAGAAATTCTTGAAGTAATAATTAATATGTACTTTAGTAATGTTTGATTCAGATGTAATGAAATCCGTATGAAAGAATTAAAGCACCTTGAAGCAACTGACTGAGAAGCAAATGCACATTTAAAGATACTTAATCTGCCAAATACTACCTGTTTCGAATACTTGTATGCCCTGTGTTTATAGAGACTATTAACGAAGAGGCAACAATTTGTCACAGTTTCATATATTCATGTGCTTCTCAGGTTCTTCACATGACCTGCAATTTGCAAACATGGGATGGACTAGTAACATTGAGGATAAAATCATGGAGAGATACCAAAGTCCAAGGGTATATATCTATAGACATAATGACAGATAATGAGGAAATTATGAATGTTGAACAAGTAAAATTCATGTGACTAGACACATTGTGTAGTAAAAATGTCCAACAAGAAAAGTGATAATTTTGCATTGAAACTTTGCAAATGTTGCATTTATTTTAGGGCAGATTGATTATTTTGCTACAACAAGGAATATAAGTTGAACTTTAAAGTGGCACCTAATCATCAAGGGTTCATGTTCATGTTAATATGAGTTTCTTGGATTGCAAAGTGAACTCGTCTGCCATGATCTTTGAAACCCAGAGGAAGTGCCTAGAGATATAATATGATTATAAAAGTTCATTGTTCAAGCCATATGTACCATAATTAACTATATCAAATACACGGTAGTACAGATTGTTGATGGATCAATCAGATATAAATTCAAACTGTACACAAGGGCTTCCGAATGTGGTGAAAATCCAAAAGTAAAATTCAAATACAACATTGAGGTAAATGTGTGGATATAACAGTACATGTATATAACACATATATAAACTATATATGTACATCGATATTCCATGGATTTAGAAATGCCTATAGAAATACATACATTGATCTAAATATTGATACTAGAACAAGAGTGAGAGATGAATTTGCCTTGAATTCAGGGTTATATATATCATCAAACTAATACATCCGATGATCGAAGGATCCCAAAAGAATTTCAAGTACTGATCGATTATTCATATTCGAGAAGAAAAGTTCTGGTTTGTTTATATTCATATCAAAACGCATGGATTTTTTTTTCTAGGAAGATTTGAATTATTTTTGTAACGGCAAAAGATGTTTAAAAAATAGCGGTGGGTACGGTGGTTTTTGATGCGGTTTAGGATCACACCGTAAACCGCATCGCATATGCAGTTTGAAGATTTTTTCAAACTATATCGTATATATCTCAAACCGTAAAAAAGTCACGTCACAAAATGGAGTGCAGTATAGTGCATTCTATACTTAATTCATTTTAATTCATTAATTATAACATCACAACATTAAAATAAAACATTTTCATATTTATACATTATACAATAAAATGTTCAATTCATTTGAAATGTGTAATTAAAAATGGTGTAAAACAAAATAGTTTCATAATTAATGAAAATACATCTAAAAAGTAAAATTCAAAATAAATTTGACGGTGATTTGTGACTAAAAACAAAAGAAATTAACTCAAATAACGATTTTTTTTAACATAGAATAAAAAGAAAACTGAAAAAATTAATAAATAATCAATAACGTGTTTGTTATATTTAATTAATTAATGATAATGTGTATATAATATATTAAAAAATGTGCAATATGGTTTAAACCACATTTTGATGATTCAAAACCACAAACCATAGTATTTTACCGTAAAATGTGATTTGACAAAAATGCGTATCATATAACTGCATGCGAAGGTACTAAACCGCACATTGCGATGCGGTGTCGGCGGTTTGATGGTCGTTTAGATGAATATCCCTAAAAGTTAGAGTAAATTACAAATTTCATCCCTATGGTTTGTTGAAAATAACACTTTTCATCCTTGTAGTTTCGAAATTACAAGATGACCATTGTGCTTTGCAAAAACGTTCAGATTTGGTCCCTGCCTCTGACCACTGTTAATAAATTCCGTTAAATGAATGGCATTTTCGTCCTTTATCGAATTTTTGTCTTTTACCCGATCAAAAACAATATGGACCAAAATCATAAAATCGACTTGGTAAATACAAAGGAAGATCGATAAAATGATGAAAATACCTCATTAAAAGAATTTTTTTTTTTAAAATGCATTACAAAGAGGGACCAAATCCAGACGTTTTTGCAAACCACGATAGCCATCTTGTAATTTCGAAGGTATAGGAATAAGAAGTGTTATTTTTTAACAAACCACAATGACCAAATTTGTAGTTTAATCAAAATTATTAGAGTAAATTATGTAATTGCTCCCAATGGTTTTAAATTCTTTTTGGATTTGGTCCCCATAATTTGTTTATCCCAAGATAGCCCATAGAGTTGCTTTTCGTAACACATTGGTCACTACCACTAACGGTCGTTAAAAAGCATCTATTAAGTGAGTGACAATTTGGTCAATTGCCATTTTTTTGTCCTTTGCTCATTTAAATAAATAAAAAAATATAGTCATCATCTTCAATCGTCTTCTCCGGCCATTAAACTGATCTCCGGTAAAAAAACAAATCCAAACCTCAAATCAAAAACAGATTCAAACCTTAAATCAAAATCGAAATGAAACTCAAATCCAAACCTCAAATGAAACTCAAATCTCACAATCAAAATCAGAGCCATATCCAAATTTCAAAATCAAAATGAAACCCTAACCTTAACTCTAACCACCAAAACTCATAATCAAAAAATCAGACCCATGTTACACAAACATCACCAAATCGAGAGTGAAACAGGGACTAAACATCACCAAATATGCATCTATATTTTATGGTTCTTGGTTCTCATCTACTTCCAGCCATGTGGGGAAGTAAAGACGAAACAGTGACAAAATGTAGAAAGGGGGAAGAGATCGACGATGTGTGTTAATAGGAAAGGGGGCAGAAACCTGCCCTTAGTATTGGTGATCGGTGGTGTAAAGGGGGATAGGAATGCGCTATGGTAGTGGGTGGTCCATTGAGGGACTTTTCCAGAGGGACAATCGGAAAAATAGGGGAGGTTGAATGAATTGTAGGCAGGAAAGTGGTCGGAGTTGCAGGCGAGAGGGTGGCCGAAGTTGTAGACGCGAAAGGAGTGGCTCCTTCTGGTTTTAGTGAGTTGATGATGAGGCTGGAGTAGGGAAGAAACAAATGAGAGAGTTTATGTATCGTCATCCGGATGCTTAAACATCTTAAAACAATAATCAAATGTTTCATCCGACCATCTTACAATTTCTCCTCGAATAATGTCGATTCCACAAGTCTATGGTTCTAATCCAACCAATAATTTCCGACCCGAAACGGTCCGCTTAATGAAATCATCATTCTTAAATGTCACTCGAAGTGACAATGCCAAAAACATCGACTTCCTCTAGCTACTATTCTTCAATAATTCGTCCACTACCCCATCAGTCACCACATAAAGACGATTCAAGTACACACATGTAACACCCGTAAAATTTAAAGTATGTTAGGGGTCTTTCTTATGAGTCTATTTGTTAACTTTAGGGATTTTGTTAATATAGATTCATTTGGAATTTGGAAGATTAGAATTGTGCCTTGGTTTTGGAATTGAGTTTTGGGGCTTGGATGAAAGTCAACGAGTTACGCGGGCTAGGGCGCGGCCTTGAAGCCGCGGCCAAAGCCACGGGACTCACTGGATGTTTGGGTCTCAGAAACACGTGCGGGTTAAGACGCGGCCCAAGCCGTGGGAAGCCCCCTGCAGATCTTATAGACGGGATTTCACCTTTTTCACTCATTTACTCCTCACCAACACTCTCCTTCTTCATAAATGCGATTCTAAGGAAACCCTAGGTGATTAGTTTGGAAGCATATTGTTATCATCTAGAGCCTCAAGATTTAAGGAGCTAGCTTGGATAGTCAGGATCTTTATCCTCCTCTCACCATACTTGGTTTTCTGGGTTTTCACCAAAAACTTAACTTGTGAGTTCATTCTCTTTTAATAAAACTTTATACATGTTAAAATGTGGATTTTAACCTTCTCAACATCTCCATTTTTGATTTAATTGAGTTGGGTGAGTTTTCACTAAAACCAAAATTTTGGAGATTTTGGGGGTTATGTGGAAGGGTATGAATTTGGGGTCAAGAGTATATATTTTGGTTTAGTTGTGGATTTATACATGAGAAACATGTTTTCTATAACCTTGTGATTTATTTATTTGGAAATAAATATTTGGGCTTGAAATGTAGGTATGTATTATTGAATGAGTATTTGAGTAAAATGATTTATTATGTGTGGGAAGTATCATCTAACAATTTGAAATGGAACCTCTTGGAAGCTTGGGAGTAACTATATGGATTTATAATTTCGTACATATAGTGGCATTTTAATTGATGGAAATTATTGTCTGGTTCATGGACATTGGATGGATTATTTGGTTGCATATGGGCGTCGTGAACCCACTTATATATATATATATATATATATATATATATATATATATAACTTTGATCCGATTATGGAACGTTAGTTTTTCACATCGAGGCACGCTTAGGCATTGGATGAGGTATAAGCCCTACGTGCTAGTACGCGATATTGGATGAGGATCTCAACGTAAGGACCCTATGTGGTTGAAGTTGACTTTCCGTGGGTGTACGTTTAAAGCTACTGAGTTTGACATCCATTGCAGGTACTTTTATGTGTTTGGTTTTACTAATGCGTTAAGTGGCTTACTTTTGTGTTCCGTCACTTGTGTTAGTAAGCGGGCCTCCCCCGTCAACCCAAGAGGTATTTGTATTAAAATCTAGATTTATCTATATGAATTCCACTGACTCTTCTTAAACTATTTCGTTTGAAAGTACTGTTTCTTCCCATTGCAAATGTTTAATCTCACTAGGCTTTAGCCTAACACTCTTTCTTAAAATGACATGTATAACAGGTCACTCTAGCGGTGGGATTCCTCGGGCTTGAGTGGAGAGTCGTTGAAGGGTTATAGCATTTTTTGAAGAATCATAGAGGCGTATGTTGATATAGTGACGATATATTTTTGGAAGTGAGATGTCGACACCCGTTCATAATCTAGAACTAGTTGGTCTAGATTAGTAGGTTGTTGAGTCAATTTCACTTGATATTCTTATCTGTAAACGCCATACGATTATTCCCCCTTTTGGGTGATTCTATTATGTTAGACTTGTTTATTCCGCTTTTATTTTTAGGTTTAAATTACCCCCCCCCCCTATTTTAGGGTGTTACAACACATGTGACATGCAGTGTTCAAAATGGCGCGCCATGGCGCGATATGGCACAAGACGCGTCTCCGCCGTTACGAAATGACCCATAACGTTTATGTAAGGTGTGGCTCACGCTATGGCGTCTTAAGGCACGCGTTTTTTCTAAGACGTTATTTTTTTCAAAAAAAAACATAGAGTAAACTACGATTTTCGTCCCTATGGTTTGTCACTTATAACGATTTTAGTCCCTGGTCTTTAAAAATTGCTTTTTTCATCCTTATGGTTTGTATTTCTTTCCTTTTTTCATCCTTCAGGCTAACGCCGTCAGATAAGACCTGTTAAATTAGGGATAATATAGTCTTTTTTGCTTTCTATTATTTTTCTACTAAAAACCTGAAAGTATAAAATAATATATAATATATTTAAATATTAAAACATCTATGCCTATAAAAGTCAAAAACCCTAATTGGTAAACATAACCCCCTAAACCCCCGGGCAACATGCGTCGGCCTCTCCTCCCCCTTCTCCCCTCGATATTTGGAGAGCACCACCACTGACTCCGGCTGCTGTAAATTGTTCTCCACCAACCGCCGCTAACGTTGTCTTCTTCGTTGCTGCTACCATCACAACACCTACGACCACCATCACCTTTCCCTTTCACCATGGTGTACCACCGATCTCCTCCCCCAAGGTTTCCTCTTATCGATCTCCTTTCAACGTTGTCTTCTCTTTCCCTTTGTTCACTATCTCTTGGCCTACTTTCTTCCCCTACTCCCACCCAAAGATCACACCGTACCAAATAAAACTTATGTTCTTCCCCATATTCACTCTGCTAGTATCTCTGCGTCACCATACCAAATAACACCTCAGAAGTTTAAGGAGCTTCATGAGTTCTTCGTGAAATCAACCAGCAGAGTACTTCATGGTCTGAAAACGCCAAGGGTACTCCTCAGATGAACAATGGATGGTGATTCATTTTCTGGATTCTTGGAAGAACAAACATTTGGGAGAGATTTAGGATCAACAGGTCAGTAACTAGGTACTCAGAAACTATAATTTAGAATAAACCAAACCAATTACCTAGTGATGATGGTGATGACGGGGGACTAACTACCCAAGTTTGTATAGATTTCCCCTAATTGTTCTTTAGTTGTCCTAAAAAATTAGAATGACCTAATTTTTGGTTGATTGTTCTTCGTTTTCTGGGTTGAATTTTCTTTTATTTATGCGTTGAATGTTTTTAATTTGTGGGTTATTTGTTCTTGAATTTCACTCGTAACCTCAAAATTGAAGTAAAAATTTAAGATTGCAGTAACGATTGCACTCATACCCTGTGTTCTATCCCTCAGAGGAGGTCGCCGGATGAGATTTGTAGCGGCAAAAAAATAAAAATGGTGGTCGGAGAAGAGGCCACTGTTAGCCAGTTGGGTAGAGGAGGTTGGGTTGGTTTTAATTTTTTTATGGGATAAAACAAGTGAACAATTATTATTGGATGCGTTTTAATTTTGTATTAGAAAATCAATTAAAAAAGGAAAAGACAAAAATACCCTTGATTTAACTGATTATTTAAACAAAGATAGCCCTAGGGACAAAAACTGAAATGAAATGGAAACCACAAGGATGAAAAAAGCAATTTTTAAAGACCAGGGACGGAAATCGTTATAAGTAACAAACCATAAGGGCGATTTTTTTTAATTTTTTAAATTATGTGTTTTTAAATTTTTAACTTTAGATTTAACACTTTTATAAATTTATCTAATTACATCATTCACAGTTTTATGAAGTCATAAACGTTATGGACTCGCGATTAAAACAAAGTTGGAAAATTGTTTTTGTAAGTTCTATTTTAAATATTCAATCAAAAACTAATTTTGTACTAGTAATTTATATGATTTTATTCTAACAATATGAATGTATATTATTTAACATCATTATTTGATTAGAATAATATATATAAAACATATATGTATATATATAATTTTGAATATGACATACAAATTTGCCGCCTTATGTCACGCCTTGAAAAACGTCGTGTCCTCGCCATGGCGTGTAAGGCTTAAGGCTTGACCTCGCCGCCACGCCACGCCTCACGCCATTTTGAACCTTGGTGACATGTAAGTTCACCATGACACTAGCCAGGTGCAATTATGAACGTACCGTACATGGTTATCCTTGCTACATTCGTCGTGATTCCCGATTCTAGTGACTCTATCGACCTCAAAGTACTTCATCTTAGAGTGTCAAGTAGTGCAATCTCACTTTCACATACTTAGAAGAACGCTAGTTTTAGTCTAGGTATCCGAAATCAACACCTAAATCTCTCAAACTTAAGCTCTGATACCAACTTGTAACACCCTCAAAGTTGGAAAGAGCAACTAACTAAAAATTTTCAATTATCACATCAAATGAAAGACAAACTTCTCCCTATGAATCAAAACTCAAAATAAAATTCTATAATTAACCTCGACAATAATAACTCCAATACTAAGCAAGGACTAAACCGAAGTCGGGTGCTACTTATCCCCCATTACAAGTTGCTCTCCTCAAAACTAATGCGGAAGACTTCTCCAAACCAATCTCACTCGTGCATGCAACTAGCACTCATTTCTTCACAAAAACGCTAGTACCATTTCCCAACCTCAACCTAATGCACATGCCGACAAATAAAAAGGTTAGGCTAACACCTAGTGAGTTCAAGAGTTATTAACATGAACAAATATATTTGTTTAAAGCAAAGAATACAGTTTAAATCATTATCTTTCAAAATGATTTACTTTAAATATTAAACGACTCATTTTCCAATAACACACACCTTTAAAAACAAACAACCGAACATAAACATTCTTTCGTAAAACAACTTCAACCCCAAACTCACCCAAAACGTGAATAATAATTAAACTCCCAATTTATAAAATTGCGGATAAGACTTTATTTCCCGAAACACCCAAACATGGGAGGCATAATACTCGGCCCATAAATCACGAATAAAATTCGTATATACAAGACGTCACCGAAAACATGGATAATAAAATCATACAATTTAATACCCAAATAACACCTTCCGGTGACGGGGGAGACCCGATTCCGTTGTACGTGGCAGAACACAAAGTTAAGCCACATAGCCACGTTGTTGAACTACACCTCAGATCTTAACTGTATTGCCTGCTCTGTCGAGCTACACCTCCAGTCGGACTTTATTTCAAGTCCCAAAACACCGTATCCCCCATTGCCTGCTCTGTCGAGCTACACCTCAAGGATACAAGATCTTATTGCATGTTCTGTCTCTAGTGGAATTTCATCCTCAGGGTACTCATTCGACCCCTAGTGCCTACTACCTAGCATTCAAGATAGGAGTCACAACTCCTTACTTGATAACTCATGATGTCTAACCCTCGTGCACAAGAATTTGAACATCACAACACAAAACCCGTGGTCCCGGAGTACAACCCATAATGGTTCATCTCCGCAGAACAATCGGAACAACAACAATGCCAACCCGACATACTACCCAAGATGAGAATGCCAAGAGTCCTCACCATTAACTACGACTGACTTACATGCCTAAGGATCCAATGCATTACAGTCTAAAATAAATGACTCCAAATGAATGACACACGCACTCAAACATGTATTCTCCAAAATAAAGCGCAATAAATGCGTCTCCCACCCAAAGCTCCACTTTAAGTTATTAAAACCGGACAAATGTCCCCAAGACTCGGTAATTACAAAAACCGAGCCTTAAGATCAATCAAAACAAATGACCATATGTTAAAATCCCCCAAATGCAATAAAACGCAGTAGACCAACGTTTATGCAAACACTTGTTCCAAAATACATGCATAAACCCCGACACAATTTAGATCAGGACAAATCATTTCCAAAATAAATTTATAAACCCATTGACTCTTTCAAAACATCCCGTAACACGAGTTTGAGAATGACCAAACTCCAAAGACCCACACGCTAGTATTTTCAAAACATTTCACGCCATAAAATACACATATTACCAACAAACACGATAATGCATTTTTACCAAATAATCTTCATTTATGAAAATAAGTAGTCAAAACATTTTCATTATGATATATTCATTAAAATCCCCAAAAATCCCAAAGATGGGTGTTTTACAAGTTTATAGAATTAAACACTTCATATAGTCAAAACTTATCAAATAACTCAACAGTTAATAGTTTCACAGGAAACGTATAAACATTTAAAGATTGATATTTTTGCCATGTACACCGTTTTCACAAATCATATTGAACTCACCTTGCTAGATTTAGGCTAAACCCAGATTTTCCACAACTTGAGCTCCTTTGAAAGAAATTCGAATCTTCAAGCCAAAACTCCCAAAAACCTTATTCACAATTTCCAACTATAAGTATACATATTCAACCATCTAGAATCGATCCCCAAACATTTTACATCAATATCCCCAATTTGGCCAAAACCCTAATTTTTGACCTATTTTTTCCAAAATAATCAAACCCGAAACTTCAGAAACCAACCACTATGAAATCATCAATGGAGCATTTATATCTTATAATAAGGTTTAGAAGAGGGAAGGCAGCTCACCATTAGGTTTTGAACAAGACCCCCAAACTTAGGAATCTTCAAAAGATGGAGGTGAACACTTGAATTTAGTCCAAAAGGTTGAAATCACAAGTATATGTGATGAAGGAACACTTGGTTTTATAAGGAAAACCCCAAAAACGAGCTAGGATTCATATGAGAGGGTGGAGGTTCGATTTGGGAGAGAAAGGGAAGAGATTAGAGGTGAGGAATGAGGAGAATAGCTGAAAATCGGAATTTAACCAACCCTTGAGCCTGTAGGCGACATTGCCATGCTACAATGACCTTGTCAAAGTCGCATGAACTGTACCGTGTGTTCCCCTCTTCCTGCGACATTGCCAAGCGATAGTGACACCGTCATAATCGCTTGGCATAGTCGTCGGGCCCGTCCCGAGCCCCAAAACCCGACTTTTTCAACGCCAAGTCCCTCGACACTCTTAGGGACTTTAGGGGATGTTTTCCCAACGTAACTCCCACCATTTACAAGTTGCAAAAACGTCCGGGTGACCTTTACTTACCGAAAATTATGAGTGTTACAAAATAAAAAAAATTAAACCATATGGACAAAATCCGTAATTTATTTGTGAACTTATAAAAAAAATTGTTCTATAAAAAAATATAAATAATTCGTAAATTGTGGCTTTATTGTTCTTATCCCGTCTCTAGTAGGGGTGCTCAAAAAACCAATCAACCCACCTAACCCAACGCGAAATAACTCAACATGAAGCATCCCGATGTCTAATCGAGTTGTAAAATTTTCAAACCATAGGTATTGGGTTGATATTGAGTTACTTTTATTTGAACCCAATGAACCTGATATCCTTTTATTTTTTGGATTTAATATGATTGTTGAATCTCTATTAATATGTACATTAGACAATTACATCATCATGCACCATATTCATATACGTATATTTTCAATCTATTCTCCATCTCTATATAACTCCTTTATATATGTTCAATAAATTTGAACACACACGCACACACACACACACACATATATATATAATGTGCAAATTGAGGAAATTAATTGAATGTGATATATTCAAGATTTAAGAAGAATGAATAAGTTGTATCAAATAGTTGATGATGAAAATGAAATTATTAGTAGACTAGGGAAAACAAGTTAGGAGGATATTTTGATGTACCAAAGTATCGACCCAACCAACCCTTACGGTTTGGGTTGGGTTGGGTTGCACTTTGGTTTGGGTTGGGTTGGGTTGAGATTTTTCAAACAGTAAGTATTAGGTTGGGTTGGGTTAAGATTTTTCAAACCGCAAGCATCGGGTTGGTTTGTTCAAAATAATGAATGAAATCAAATATTTATTAAATTAGATAAACAATTAAGATTGATTTTCCATATATATCTCAATCATATATAATTAATGATTCATGATAAATTGATAATTGTACATAAATATCTCTATTGTTTCCAAATATAATGACTTGTTGTTAGAATTAGATGGTTTGTAATTGAAACGACCCTTACTCAACAAATCATTAAAGAATTTAAATTAGGCTATACAATAAAAACTAAGACACTAAAATGATAAAAGAAATCAAATTACGTTTTACAAAAATTGTGCATTAAACCAGGCGTGCCATGAGTTTAACTTGACTTCAAGGAAAAGCCTCCAGTTACAGCAATTGCCATGAACCTTTTAAAACACCAATTTATATACAAAAAAATTTAATATTATTAATAATAAATAAATAAATTAAACGAGTAAAGTTAACTTTTGGTCCCTAACGTTTGTCACTTTCAACGGTTCTCGTCCTTCAACATCGTTTTAACGGATTTATCCCTTACGTTTGTCGATGCCCAACGAATTTCGTTCCTCCTCCTAATGGTCGTTAACTTTTTCCGTCAAGTTAAATGAAGGACGCTTTGGTCATTTATTATTTTCTCTAACTTTACCTATAAACAAAAAACATATTATATATAAAATAAAATATTTATTAAATCAAAGTCAAGTTTAATAAAAAAAAACCTATGTTAATATACCCGTTTTCTTCCCTTCTTCCTGGTGATTATGTTTTTCGAACCAAACCAAAAGGCTGGTGAAGGAGAGATGTTTTGGCCTCCCTTTGTTCCACTTCGAGCTTTGGCCTCGTTTGTCCCAACTCCAGTAACCGATGCATCTCGACTGATGAGGTATAAATTAAGTAGCAAAGATGAAGATTTGGGTTTTAGTTTTTGAAGATGAAGATTTGTATTTAACGTTTTGTATGATATGAGCCCATGGTTTTTGAAGATGAAGATTTAAGGGTTACATATTTTGGAGATGAAGATTTGGGTTTACCTCCTTGTACCATGTCTGTATCATTGATCAGTAATCAAGAAACCTAAAAAAGGTTCAAATGATCTTGTTTGATTTAGGGTTTAGGTTTTTTATGTTTTGATTCATGGGATTGTGTCAAAATGTTTATGAATAAACTCATTGTATATGTTTATATCTTACTCAGATTTTTGTGTTTGATTTAGTGTTTTAAATACCCCTCATTTTGGTTTGGATAATATGGTTATCAATGGTGGTTATCATTGGTTTAGGGAAGGATTTTTTTCGACGAAGGGATTGTAGGGGAAGATGGAGCGAAAGGGGATGAGTCCATTACCTGGTGAAAAAAATTAAAATAGTTTTAAAATGTAAAATGACCAAACTATCCCTCATTTAATTGGACTTAATGGAGAATATTAACGACCGTTAGACAGAGGGACGAAATCCGTTGAGAATCGACAAACGTCAGGGACAAATCTGAGAAAACAAAGTTGAAGGATGAAAACCGTTGGAAATGACAAACGTTAGGGACCAAAAGTGAACTTTACTTCAAATTAAACTGATAAAACTTTTGCAAATGTGTTTGTCATGGGCTTTGTTTGGGGTGCTCAAATTTCCGACCAACCCAACCCGAAAAAACGCAAAAAAAAAAACTCAAACTGAGGGAACCCGATACATAATTGATACATTTTTTTCCCAAACCGCATCTATTGGGTTGAAAACGGGTTGGGCCCAAAGTAACCCGACTAACCCGTCAACCCGACCAAAATTTGTACGTTTTTACTTTTTTATTTATTTATGGTTTTAGACTTTTAGCGGCTCTTCTTTCTATCAATTCTCAAGTCTTCCTATCTTAATCGTAGTTTAAATCTGTTTACGAGACCACACCGATTAAAATCGTACGAATCTAACCTTTTAAGTCTTCAAATATCTTCAACATCGATATAATCAAGAGGCAAGAGATATTTTCTTCTACTCTTCTTTTCTCTTATTAGCCTTATTTTTATATTTTCGATTTTCGGTTTTAGTTTTTTAAACGAAATCACTTAGTTAGATTGTAAAATGGTATATTAAAGTTTTAACCCAACCAACCCAACCCAACCCACACGGTTTGGGTTGGGTTGGGTTGGGTTGCGTTGAGATTTTTCAAACCGCAAACATTGGATTGGATTGTTGAAATGCCTTCAACCTAGCCAACTCAACCCGTAAGCACCCCTAGGGTTTGTCATGGTTAAGTTTGTACTCCTCTAAGTACAAGAGAGATGTTTGGAAGTTGATAATCAAAGTGATTATTACTACAAATAATCCCCAATAATAATTAAAAATATATATTGGTTAAATAAAGTACATTTATTATCTATACTACCTTATAAAGCAGATTTCAAAATCTCTTAAAAACATAGTTTAAGCACAATGTACAACTGTTTTAAGCACAATCTTTTAAAATCTCTTAATTACAAGTTTGTTATGCATAATGTACAACTCGCAGGTGCATAAAATCTCTTACACCCTACAACCTCATCAGTACAACTCAACGCGCTTCATCCAAGAGACCTTTCAGACTCTTCTCTTCTTCCAAGACGACGCTTCGAAACGATCCAAAGTGAGCTCAAATATGTAGATCTTCGACGATTCAGACTATTCTGTCATTGCTCTCGCTACTCTGGTCGAACAAGCATCAGATACACCATTTAGGGTTTGCTCTAAATCGATTTCGAGTTTGATTTTTGTTTTCTCATTCGATTTTGATTTGTGCTTGGTTATTGTATTGAAATCGGTATTGAAATTGAAATCGATTTTGATTTTTGCATACCAAACCGATTTTGATTTTTGCATACCAAATCGATTTTTATTTTTGCTCCTCTCAAACCACTTTGATTTTGATTTTTGTTTGCTCTAAAACTAACACCGAAGGATTCTTTTCTTTTTTCATCTTAACATGTTTAATTGGTATTGCAAGCAGTATTGAAATCGAAATCGATTTTATTTTTGCATACCAAATCGATTTTGATTTTGCTCCTCTCAAACCCATTTGATTTTTAATCTGTATATTTTAAGACTCATCTTGACATGTTTAATCAGTAAAATTTGATGTTGTGTACACTCTGCCAAGGTGGCTTGATTTTGTTTGGCTCCTCTTAACATGTTTCATTGGTGCTATGATCATTAAACTGTATGTGCAATCCTAGAGTTCATATTATTTCATGCATCGACCAATGGATATTGATTAATGATTGATTCAGTTAGTGAGCTTTACTTTCAGGGCTGATTCATGGCTTCACTCACCATCCTACTTCAACAACCTTTATTTTTAGGCAATTACCATAAAGGCATAAACTGCTTTAAGAAATAAAATGATGCTCATTTATATTCCCAATGTGATGCAGTGTTATGGTGCATGGTATGGCTCAATCCCTGGTTTGAAGGTGCTTGTACCTTGCTCCTCTGAAGATGTTCGTGGATTTTTAAAAGCTGCAATTAGAGATCCTGATCCTGGTATTTTTTTTCTGCTTGATGATGGCACTGATCGTATTGACTGCAACAGATAGTATTAGAGTTTTCTTGTGTTTATATTTTCTCCTTATTCTATGGTTTAACAACATACATGTGTACGCTTGTGATTTTTTATGGTAAATCTGTACATGAACCGGTAGATGAAAGCAATGGTGTGAATTCCCAATTTTTTCTTGGTTCGCAAATGAACTTTTCAGTTGTGGATTTGTAGCTTGATTGAATTTTGACATTGATTTTTTGATCCTCTCTTTTGTTCCTAAAAATAAAAAATAGGGATGGAATGTATGTTCGAGTTCATGGCCAACTGAAAGGCTTTCAAGGGAAAAGGCAGTTAGTGGTTTTTGCTTATCAACTATCAAGTTTGATTTCCATTGCATTTTCTTATCAATAGATCTTCCATTTCGATTTACTTTTATTTTTATGGTATTTGCTGAGTGTCCCTTTAATATCTAATTTAGTTCATGTTGTACTAATGGTAGTTGAAAATCAAAACCATGCTAGCTTTATGGCTAAGTTATGTTCTTCTTCTCATGGCTTGATTAGATAACCATAGTTTAGTAGAAACAAAGTATCATCTATGGGTTTTTGGAGCTTCCTTTAATATCTATATCTACTGTAAAGCAACTTTATGATGTTCTCAACATCCCTTAACTTGGTGTTTTTCTCTTCATTTTCTTTTTTCTGAAATTGCTTTTATCCTCAGTTACTTGCAAATGGCTCTTTTATGAGATTGAGTGATAGTGAAGTTGTAACTCATCATAAGTTTTTGGGTCATTCACTAGATTAACGGGTTCATAGGACCCTTTATATTCTCATTCTATGCCTTTATTTTAGTCCTCTTTCTGTATATATAAACTTCTTTAACAGTCCCCATTAGTTTGTTTACTCCTAAGAACAATATGCCCCCTGGTCTTTTATCTGCTTTTTATTCTTTGTTGTAGTGTCTAAAGTGGGTTTCTGGTTTATTCTGCCTTCTTGTTTATTGGTCAAAGAGTTCTCCTATCACTGTAAGTTTTACCTGATCTTGAAAAGTTTAGATCATTTTAAGAAGATGATGAGAGATTTGGAGTTCCCGAATTTGTTTTGATTTATTGTTTTAGATCCAGTAGTTAATCATATATGTGACATGCTAGTTAATGGTTAAGATTGATATGTTGAAGTCCTATAATTATGGTATCTGGTATGTGTATATTTTTCTTGTAAAGTCAAATTGTTCAATTGTAGCAAGATTTTTGGTGCTTTTGGGATGAAATTTACTTTGTTTGTTGCCTGCCTGTACATAATATTTTACTGGGGTACACTTTTTTGTTTCCTTGGCATGATTGTAGCATCCTGAAATTTGTATCTCATAATGCGTATCTTGCTTTGGGTGTGCTTAATAGAAGCTTAAAAATATTAGTAGTATACTGTTCGGATTGCTTATAAGATTATTTCTTCACAAGATTGTTTGAAAAGAGCACCTTTGTATAAATCTGATGTTGCCTGGATGGTCATTTTCATTTGATTTAAGAATCTGTAAATATGTTTTCTATATGCGGTGCCTCTTTAGGCTTCTATATGGTGATCTATTTATTCCAGCAATAATAACGCTAACATTTGCTGAACTGGGTTCAATTCTAACATGCAATGGTCCATGGAGCTAATTTAATGTTTCTGTCGGTAGAGCAACCCTTGGTCGTATCATTAATCTTATTGGAGAGCCTATTGATGAGAGAGACGATATTAGTAAGTGTTTTGTTCTCCATCAAGTAACATGTCTTTCATATATTGTTGGAATCAACATCTTACTTTTTATTGATTCTTTTGAACAGAAACCGATCATTATTTGCCAATCCATAGAGAAACCCCAACTTTTGTTGAGCAAGCAACTGAGCAGCAGATCCTTGTTACTGGAATCAAGGTAATTCATCAAGGGTAATGTTTTTTTTTTTAATTTATTGTCCCCTCCATGTAAGATGTGGATCTGTGTCATGCTTTGGTCCGATGTCTTTGGGCGGTGGGGGGCGGTGGGTTGATCGAGAAAATAACAAGTCCATTGAATGTTCTTTAGTCAAAATTTTGAAAGAATGGCGTGCATTCTAATTGTCTTTTTTGTTGCTGTAGGTTGTCGATCTCCTTGCTCCATATCAAAAGGGAGGAAAGATTGGTTTATTCGGTGGTGCCGGTGTAAGGAAAAATTGTGCTTATTATGGAACTTATCAACAATGTTGTCAAGGCCCATGGTTGGTTGATGTTGTAATAAATTTCATCACTTCTATTTTATGTCCATAACTGCTACTTCTTGACTTCAGTAATAGGACTAACAACACTTCAAATGTAACTTTTCCTTTATTTCTAATGCGTATCGCTGAGCATGTTCAAGTTTTGATGCTTATATTTACATTATATATCAAAGACACGAGAAAAAAGAAAAAAAAGTAATTTGCATCAATATGATAAAATCAAACATTACATTAAATATTGAAATGGAGGCTTATTTCATTCTTCCGTTCTGTAAGACCATCTTTTCTCAATAACCTGTTCAATCAACAAGTTCTACAACAACGTGTGGATCATATTGAATTTATTTAACACAAAACCAAACAAAGATCTCTAGACTCTAATTTGTAAAATCATCTTGAACATAGATACAAATATAGTGGACGTTATAACATCTTACAAGAATTTGGGATTTCAAAATTGAAAAATCTTGATTAAACTTTTATGTCCCGCCGCATTGCACGAACACATAACTAGTTAAAGATAAAATGTACATGTTATAACTATAAGTGTATCCATGTACTATAACATGATGTAATATCTTTTGAAACTAAGAATTCAAACTCTCGGTTCTACTTCATGTACATATGTAATCGAAAATTTGGGAAATTAAAATTTTGAAAGAAAAAAAAACATATATTGATGCGAGTATCAAATAAATATAATAAAATACTTTTTTATATAAGTTTTTTAATTAAAAACTTAATTGTATTTAAGATAATGTTACCTAATTCTCAAAATCTATTTTTTCTTATTCTTAAAAAACATAATATTATTTATTAAACACGGTAAAAC
Source organism: Arctium lappa (assembly GCA_023525745.1). NCBI lineage: Eukaryota > Viridiplantae > Streptophyta > Magnoliopsida > Asterales > Asteraceae > Arctium > Arctium lappa. The sequence continues at coordinate 19,014,418 of CM042051.1, read as the reverse complement.
TTAATTTACTCAACCACCGTTGTACCCATAGAATATGATTTAAATAATCAAATTTTAAAATAGATAATGTAATTTTCTTACAAACAATTATTTCAAAAATAATAGTATTTAAGTGTTTAGTCATAGATCTAGAAACCCTTGACTAGTAATACTTTTACTCGTCGCAACGAGAAAATGTTGTTATAGTTATATTTTAATTGTATAGGGAGGAATCATATGCAAACCATTTAATTTATAAAACCTTTACAATTATTTTTCAGTTAATTAAAACTATTTATTGTTTTTATTTATTTACGAGGGTGTGGTTGTCAATTTACTTTTCAATGGAACTTTTTATGGTAGTTATCCTCTAATTAATATACCAGTTATTTTTGGGAAGTTAACAATTTATTTGATGAATATGTAATTTTTGTTGTAAGATAAGTGTGTCATCGTCTAAATAATGTGACGATAGAGATATAGATACTGATACACATATTAGAGATAGATTAGAACTGATATCTCTCATAGCTATCTACTTGTAACTCATTCCTATTTAAAGCGCTTTTGATTCATGAGAATTATAGATTCCCTCTCTCTATTCTATTGTTATTCTTTTCGTTTTTCCTTTAACACATTATCAACACGTAAGCTCAATCGGTCGGTTCTATCAAATTTCGGGTTTCCAGCTTCATAAATCTATCCCTCCGTCGATGCTACAATCCAAGTAAGAATTCTTACACACATATAATATTTATGTGGCGTAATATTCATGTCATGAACCATAAATCTGTCTCGGCTAACTTTCTGTTTTGAAATTTTTATATGCTTGTTGTGCTTTGTTTTTCCACTTTGAGAAGGACTTGAATACCATACGTCTTTTATTATTAATTATGTGGTTGTCCCACTTAATTTTTTTTATATAAAATTAAAACATCATTTATTTTTCTCAAATTATTATTAATTTATTCACTATATTACATACTTGCTCATGTTAAAAAATGATTCATATAAGAAAATTCAATACTTTAAAAAATATATATAATTCTTGTTCGTTAAGTTTTTTTTTAGTTTTCAGAAAAAAAAAGTTATTTCAAACAGTAGGAATTCATATTTTCAAAGACGCATTCCAAAAAAACCAGACATTGAAAAGTCATGTTTACGATTTTAATTTTGTAACAAAGCCAACTTTAAGTATTTAGTTTTAACAAACTATAATTAGTTAAAGTTTTACTTATAATTTGTCTTATATATATTTATTAACGTTGTTTAATTATTTTGAGAATTATTCTTATAAATCTTTTTATTCTGTGTTGATTAGAATTGTTATTGATATTTGACTATAAAAAAAATTGTTTGTTTCATCAAAATTTATTTATTTATTATTAGGTTGTTATGTTACATTAATTTTGATTCAACATATTTTAATTTCATGTGAGTATGATAGTTTTTATGGATATGATAATATATATCGTTTAAACTAATATTATTATTTATTAATGTTTATCGAATTAGTTTACAATATCAATTGATTAATTATTTATTTACGTTAATATTTAAATGTTTATCAACATTATAATTCATAATCTTATAATTACTTTTTGGAAGTTACACTTCCAACCCCTATAACTTTTATTATTTTACCAAAAGCTCCAAAATAGCATGAATATTAAAATATCATTCAAATGCCTATTTTAATTGTGAGTTCCTACTCATAATTTTTAACTATATAATTAATTTTTTGAAGTTACACTTCTAATCTCATATATTTTGGTCTTTACCAAAAGCTCCAAAAATACTATTAAGGTATTAAAATATAAAAATTGGCTTCATATGCCAAACTCATAGTCTTTTTGGTCTCATCCCAAATCTCTATAATTAATAATGTTATATTTAAATGAAATGAATCACAAAATATCGACTGGAATTTGTCAAACGGGTGTAAACAACCCTAAGGTTTGTAGGGATTTAAGAAATCAATGTGATTCCCCTACTACCTGGAAATCCAGTAGATTGAGTGATTTCTTTTTCGCAAATTGAAATATTGATGAAGTATTATCAATAAAATTAAAGCATACAAAAATCCTATTGTTATGATAATGAAATTTCATAACCAATATCCATTTCCTTATCAAAAAGAAAATCATATATTATCCTTTATATATGTAAATGGTTGAAAAAACTCATCCCAAAATCAACGTCGTAAACTCAAAAGAATTTAAGTATCATAAATGAGTATATAAACCTCCTTTTGAGAAGGTACAAGAAAATACTTAAAGTTCATCAACTCCCCATTGACTCTAAAACCAATCTCTTGAAAAGGTACAAGCAAATACCCTCATGTTTTGAGACGACATATAAATCCTAAGTTTCATAGGAATACCTTTACTAGAAACCCCCAAATAAATGTGGGATGTCCCGAAAGGGATAATCGAGAGTACCCATTAATATGTACTTCCCAAACTAATCGTACAGTGGAATGAACCTCACTTACTCGATTACAAAAAGGTAACTGATTTCAACAAAGAAATGTTATATCCAAAACGCGTCTCAATCTCTGTGGCAAGGAACTCACAGAAGATGCCATGATTCTTAACATTATTTCCACCTTTCATATATGATCAAAAATATTAATGAACTAATATAAGTTGGAATGTAACCTTTAGACAAACTCATCAACTTAGTGCAAGTGGTTGAGAGACATAACAAGGTTCTTTCGAATAACAACACCACATATGTCGAGACAAAGAAAATTCCCGAGATCAATAATGAAAGCATTAAAGGTGAAAACAACTCCAAAGAACAGAGAGTTAAAAACAATTTCACACATGTGACATTTATGCACTATGTGGACAAAACCCTAGAACGGGCCAGGGTCTTGGTAAGAGTTGGGAATGATTTTTCAACATCTGGAGTAGAGATACAACTACTGCCCCAGGTGATAATGGACAGTCAGATAAGAAATGCACTAAAGAGTGCTCCTGTCGAAAAGGGAACAAGTAGAAAATGAACTATATCATATTAATCTAAGCATAGGTTTCTTTGAAATTTATTTTATAGTATTTAATTAATTTCTTTTGCTTAAGTAAAACCGAATATGTAACCATTATAGATGTAAAGAAATACACCAAAACAAATACAGAACTTTCAATATTCTCCGTTCCGTATAGGAATGTATCGAGGAGAACTTGATTTTTTTGTAGGACTTTTTCCACACAATCTAAAATGGTAGACAAATACTTATTTTATAATACATCCAACCAAATTACTTAGATGATGGACTGTCACTTTCTTGTTGGTACGTACAAGATTAATAGGAACCTTGTAAAGATATTCGTATCAAATGGAAATGAGCATATATACATAAATTCCAATGAATATGAAAGGAAACATATATCATGGAACTAACGTGTCAAACTAGTAGATTATTGGGTCATCGAAACATTTTTTTGTCACCAATAAAGAACTTTGGGGAAATGAGACAAATATGTTTCGATATGACCATGTAGGACACCATGGTTATGACATAGTGATCCGTGTATTGTCAAATACACATAGACACATTCTCTTTCAAGTGAAAGGAAAAATGAGGCAAATGCAACTGTTGACTTCTGCAACATAAGAAGCAGTACCACCATCATAATATGCCTTCTCGAATGCCTAAAAGTTTTGTATACCTTGATCCTTAGCCAAGATAGGAATGAGACTATCCTAAAGCTAAGGACATAATACAAACATATTCCATTGTTACAACAAATACAGGGTGATATTTATGGACATAAACATCCAAAATGCGAGCCATCAAAGTACTTTATGGTTCTGGTTTCGACACGATGAATGCATGTCGTATTATTGTCCACATGAAATACTTCAATCCTAGCACCAACTATATGTTTAAGGGCTCACCACCCTGATTATTTCATCAAGTCTACATGACTTGGAACGCTGTAGAATTTACATCATAAGGATTTGATGTTAATTTCAAATGTATTAGGATCAATGTAGAGTTTCCTATACCCCATGTGTAGGTATAAAATGGTCTCATAGAAGTTGTTATCAAAAGAATATGATAACATCTAGGGTATTAGTAATGCGCACCAATTTACCCACATCTACATAGGGTTATGCAATTATTATATGCAGTTTTTTTTTCGTTTTTAGATCCACTGCTTGCTAACAAACCTCATGCGTACCAGTTGGTAACTGGATATAAGTCTGATATTTTACATTTACGCATGTTTGATTATACGTGCCAATTACGCCCCCACGTCGCATCGAAATGGGTTCTTAAAGACGAATGGTATATTTTGGATATGAATCCCCAACAATTATCCACTAATTAGAATATTTGACTTGTGATCTCTTTACCGCTAGATTTGTGGGTTGTCACTTTCATGAGACAGTCTTCCTGTCATTAGGGGGGATAGGAAAAAGGATTCTCCATGGGAACGACATGAATTGTCATTGAATATCCCCACTCTGTCTCATTTTGATCCCAAAACTTCACAATGTAATGTTGAAGTCAAACGAAACAGACTCGATACCTGATACGTTTAATATTATTCCAAAAGTGATAAGATCACATATACGAGCTGCAAATATACTCGCAAGGTTAAAAAGTCCCCAACAGGGGCACAATGTCATTGGAAAGTGCGTTGCAATCACACATAGTGGAGGTGTGGTTGAGGTCGTAGCTACCAAATGGAAATGGTGGAAGCTACTTGGTTCGATGGATACTATTCTAAAAGAAGAGAATAGTTAGGCACATCCATTTATCATCAATACACAAAACTCTCGTGAGATTGTCTCTAATTATAATTATGTTCATGAATCATCACTGGAGGACGCTCCGAAGTTAATATTGATTCTAGAGATGAATATTAATCTCAAATGAACTATGAGAGTACATATGAGTCGATGGACAGATCATATATAATCATTGATGATTTATTCGCATATACGATGGCTCATAAGATGATCGAGCACGATGACATCGAACCAGGCTCAGTTGAATAATATCAACAAATAGCATATTGGCCTAAATGTAACGAAACAATCCAGAAAGAATTATATTCTTTGACAAAGGATCAGGTATTTGGTCAGGTAGTGCTAACCTACCAATTGTAAAACCCGTAGGACATAACTGAGTCTTTGTCAGAAAGTGTAACAAGAATAATGAAGTCCTAATATGTAAAGCTCTCCTTTGGCACAAGGTTTTTCACAACGCACTGGATTGACCATGAGGAGACTTACTCTCTCATGATGGATGTTATGACATTCGAATAATTTGTTAGCCTAGTAGTTTCCGAAGGACTGGAAATGCAGCTCATAAATGTGGTTACCACATATCTCTACGGGGATCTAGATTTAGAGATATATAAAAGTGTTTGATGATATTACATTACCAAAATCAAGTAACTTTAAACCACGAAATGTGTTTGCAATAAAATTGAAACGCCCACTTTATAGATTAAAACAATCAAAGTTGATGTGGTATACCCGCCTAATGGAATACTTGATTGGGAAAGGATATATAAGAACGAAGAACTGTTCCCTTGCGTATTTATTATGGAAAACAAGTTCCATATTTTCAAAGTAGCTGTATATGTCAATGTTATTAACATAATAGGCACTCTTGATGAAATAAGAGGAACCACAAGCTACTTGAAATATGATTTTGAGAGGAAATATCTTGGAAAAACTTGGTTTTGTCTAAATATTTGAGCTAGGAGACCGAGTTTGTGAAATATTAATTCACCTATCGCATATGTCCAGAAAATAATCAGGCAGTTTAATATGGACAAAGCACATCCGGTTAGCACTCCCATGATCGATCGAAGTGTTGGATATAAGGAAAGATCCATTTCGTCTAAAGAATGATGACGAAAAATGTTGGGAGCTGGAATTCCCTATCTAAGTACAATATGCGCATTATCGTACTTAGCATAATACACTTGACCATATATTATATTTCTCAGTAAACTTGTTAGCTAGATTTAGCTCAGCGCCAACGCAACGTCATTGGAACCATTGACATGGGCTTATAATTTCCCTATAGAAAGAAAAATAAGATGGATAATGGAACTTCAATACCTACTTAAAATGTATGTAGCAAAAGTACTAGCTCTTATAGAAAAACACCAAATAATGTTTTGGTATGTCTTTGCTGATATTAGGTATCTGCCTAATCCATATAAAGGTTGTTCTACTGGATAAGGAATTACCACAGTGAACACCCAGATTGCTTGAAAGTAAGCTAAGCAAACCCTTGTAACTACCTCCTTGAACTATTCCAAGAATATTACTCTCCATAAGATAATTAAAGAATGTATATTATTAAGGACTATCATTATATTTATTAGAGGAACTAGTAATTTTGGGTACAATCAGTATCCTACTTGCATATATGGAAATAATGCATCATGTATCGAAGAAATGAACATAAGATACATCAAGGGTAATAACACAAAGCATATTCTGGTTAAGTTTCTATACAATCAGCAATAAAAGACTCTCCTTTAGATTCAAGTGAATCAAGTAAGGTGTCACAAGAATGTGACATATTTTACCAAGTCATCACCTAAAACCATATATTGGGAAACATGTAGAAAGTAAATGCAAATGTTTTTCAAACTCCCTTGATTAATGCATGAATCAGGGGGAGTAGTAGACAAAAAGGGGAGTCTACTATATTTGAGATATTGGTATGTTGTGTTGTTTCCTTCAACCAAGGTTTTATTTTTCACATTGGGTTTTGTTCCTTGGTGTAAGGTTTTAGTGAGGCAACTATTTATATACCATCATGCTTTCCCAAATCTCATGATTAAAGTACGAATCTAAGAGAAAACTAGACTGAGGGAAAAGTCTATGTATTGCAAAGGAAACTGGTGCGTTGTACTCTTTCCTTCGTCATATTTTTATTTTTTCCCACTGGGTTTTATTTTGGTGTAAGGTTTTAACGATACAACAACTGTGCACCACCACTCCTTTAACTCGGCACAAGGGGGAGTGTTGTAGGATAAGTGTGTCATCGTCTAAAGGATGTGATGATAGAGATATAAATACTGATAAACATATTAGAGATAGATTAGAACTGATATCTCTCATAGCTATCTACTTGTAACTCATCCCTATTTAAAGGGATTTTGATTAATGAAAATTATAGATTCCCTCTCTCTATTATATTGTTATTCGTTTCGTTTCGTTTTTCCTTTAACAATTTTTTTATTATTGTTTGTCAAAAATTCCTTGAATCGATCCTCCAGTTAGTTTAGGTTGCAGATGTTCATCAATTGTGGATTCAATATTGCATAATACTTTGGTTCGTTGTTCATTAATGGTGGGTCTAAATATTTTTTTTAGAACGGCATAATTTTATAAACTAGCAAGATCCTAGAAAAAAAAATAATTACATAGAAAGAATTGCAAGGGAAGGATTTGCAAGCCAACCAACCCAATTAATAGACAATTTGGTACTTCGATGATTAACCCAAAAGTAAGCACGAGTTATAATGTTCTCCAGGATCACCAGCTTCTTTGGCTTCGGGTTGCCAAAGAGAATTCCATTTCGAAAAACCCATATAGACCACAAAGTTATAAGCATAACTAATAGATCCACTTTCAATCAATCAAACAAGATTCAATCACAAATTTCATATGTATTTCATTGATATCCAACTTTCTCTCTCTACAAGTATTTCTCTCTCTACAAATCTTCTCTCTAGAAAATACAACAATGTCAAAGTGTCTTAACCTTCTAACCTAATGCTTAATGATAAAGCAAACTATTTATACCTCCTAATTACAAGGTTACAAAAACAAACTACTTTGACTTTCTAAGACTTTGATATACTTTGACTTTTACACTTTTGACATTCTTTGACTTTTACACTTATAAAGAGTTTACAAACAATTACAACTTTGACCTTTTAATCTTGAATACAATAACATTCTCCCCCTTTGGATTCAAGATTAAAAATTTTTTGACACAAATCTTCAGGTCTTCTTTCAGTTGTAAACTCTTCAACATTTGTATCCTTCACAACTTTGAATCTTGAGAATCTCTGACTTTGGAATTCTTCGCAACAAAATCACTTCATCTTTCTTCACAAACTTTGAAACTTCAACACTTTGATGTCTTCTTCAATCTCTCCCTTTGATAGAAAATACTTATCTATCTCTTTAGAAATTATCTTCTCATTTGCTTTGAACTTTGAAACTTTTAAAACATGAATTCTCTTCCCCTTTTCATCAAAGTAATAAAGATCTGACTTTGAAATTCTTGAACTCTCTCATCTTTATGACTTTCACTTGACTTTGCTTACTTCAGAAATAGAACATTGAATGATCTTCCCGTTTTGATAAGATCAGCATAATTCTGACTTTTTACTTGAAATTGATCTTTGAAAAATTCTCCCCCTTTTTGATGAATTATGAGACATCAGAATCATCAAAACATCATCAATTTCAGCATCATCTTTGATAAAATCTCCCCCATATATCAAAATAAGCATAGTCTTCATGATAAGCATAAACAATCTCCCCCATTCAATATGATAAGCAATCTCCCCATAAGAGAATAGTTTCGCCCTCTGATCTGATACGAACATGTAACCGTCAATTCATAAATGTATTTATCCGAATATTTTCAAATTCAGACAAACTTGGACCGGTAAACCTGAATCAACATATGAATTAGTTAAACTGCTTGTGACTAGCACGGGGTCACTTTGTGCAACGGATGCACATTGGAAAGGAGCTTTTTGATGTTCACTCCCCCAAGGCTTCCATTCAATCATTGAAAAACCACAAAGGAATTTTATATGAATGTTAAGACAAGAAAACTTATTCCTTGTGTGCTCGTGCATGTGTAGAAATGATTGAAGCAATTAAAACTTGAACATGCTCAAAATATGTAAACTGTTGAGACATCAACAAGTATTACATAGACTCAATGTGCATGATTGAAAGTCGAAGGTGGGGAAACTTTCCTTCTTTTTCAATATCAAAATCTTCCAAATGAAGATTAGATAGTAGATGTGTTGCTTCCCCAGAAAAATATGAAACATCCTTTTGTTAAGAAAAAGATGAGTAGCTTGTGGGGTTTAATACAAGAGTTGGCATGGGTTAGTGCCTGTTTCAATGAAATTCACGAAAGAATTGTGAAACAACAGTAATGTGGCTGCCCGACTCAGAAAAGATTTGGTGCAGAGTTTGATATTCTTTTACTCTTATCTCTCACCCTCTTTCTTTTAATCATTTGAGTTCACTTCTAACCAAACTCTTTTTTCAATTTTACCTCATCACACACCCACTCTCTTTTATTTTGACCCATCTCCCCTCAATCACTCGGGATAACTTCTTGGGTAGGAAACACAGGTTAACGTGAATCCATAGAAGTTCTGATAAGCTCTCACACTGAATCCCATGTATTTTGTCCTAAAAAATAGTGTTGCTCAACAATTTAACATAGACAGTTAAGCACAAAATATGATGTACATATGTCGGATATATGTAAGCTAAAAAGAAAATAGCATTCAATGTGTGAGCTTTTAAAATGAAGATCTTTTAAAACAAAGAAATTAAATGAATGAAATGAAGTCAAGTTAAGTGTTTTGAGAATCTGACAATGTAAGAATCAGATCAGTTTTCATGAAAATATAGCTTGGGGTATCAAAGAAATAGAAAGATGTTTATATGAACAAATATAAACATATTAACAATTAAAGCACAAGTAATGAAAATGATGTTTGATACTCAAACAACAGTGAGATTCAAACAGAAGTATTACCATCAAAAGATTTGTCATTTAGAGACATGGTAATAACAAAGTCAATAAAAGTACTGAACCGATATGCGTAAGAATACTTGACAGTATATGAAAAGACAATACACAAGTATTAGCCTTTAAAAACACACGGTCAGTTAGACATCAAAGCACTTGATATGAAAAACATTTAAAATCACATTTCTAAATTCATGAAAACATTTTAAGAATAAGAAGTGATTTACTCATAAGTCTAACTCCCCCTGAAAATTTGCATTCACAAACTTATCAGAAGAAATAATATGTACTCCCCCTTGAAGAGTGGTCATCTTATATGCTTTGGAGTAAAAAAACCTTTTTGATCTTTGAAGTGTGAGTCATTAACATATATGTTTAGAAGTCTATGTTCTTTATCATTGAAGACCGGGTTTTGAACTGCTTTCTTCAAAAGCTAATGCTCTTACTCCCCCTTTACTTGTGGTACTTGTAAAACAGATTTGACAAGTTTTGGTACCCACTTGTATTTGGGTCCAGCTTGGTTAGATTTTGGAATCCACTTCTGATTAGATTCAAATCTTTTAAGTTCATTTTGTTGAGAAGTGATTTTGTAAGTTCCATACCAATTATGAGCATAATACTTATTAACAAAATCATCAGTTCCACAGTAAGAACTACAAAGTTTCTTTTGCGCTTACCTGATTAAATGATTTACAGAATAAACAAAATCAGGTTTAGCAAAAGATTTACCTTTCGGAACATTGTTCGTTTGGTACACTTGAGGTGTAGGAACAAATGACTTTAAAACATCCTTCTCATCTTTTCTTCTCCAAATCATCTTTTGTTGAGACTTGTTCTTTCTAATGGTACCTGAACCATCAATAAATTTGACATATAATAGATTAGTAGGCCGAATCTGATCTTTATGCTTAGACACAATATCATCTTAATCAACAAATAAAGGATTGTTAGAAACATTTGCATAAAGTGAACTTGTTGCTGATTTGAATGAACAATCTGAAGTAGCCGAATCATTCATGGGTGATTGAACAATTGTATCTGGACTTCTTTGTGCCCTCAATTCAACCTTGAAAATGATTCTTTCAAGTTATGTGATCTTGTTTGACAAACTGTTTCTTTCCTCTGAGAGTAAATCGATCTTCTTCTGTAATTCAGACTTCGTCTTCTGTTCGTTAAGTGCAGTTGCAGATAGTTCAGATAACTTCTTTGAAAGCCTGTTGATTTCTGTCTCAAATACCTTCCTTTCTTCTTCAAAATCCTTTTCAATTCTTTTTCTTTTATCAGATATTTCTCTGAATAGTCCAACATTCTTTTGCTCTATTAACTTCTTCTCTTTCTCAACTTTGTCTCTTTCAATGATAATGACTTTCTCAAAATCTGACACTTGTTGAGAAAGTTTTATACATTTAAGTTCAACTATCTTCTTTTATTCAAAAGATTTTCTTGAGAAATCAGAGAACTTTTGAGCAAAAGTCTTTCTTTATTTTTCAAATTCTTCTCTTTCTTTAGCAATCTGCTTCTCCAAGACTGATATCTTCTTCTATAGCTTTGCACTTGCATATTCTAAACCTTTGACTATATCCTCACTCTTCTTGACTGAGTCTTCTTGTTTGAATTTGACAATTTGAGCTTTCAATTCCAAAATCTTCTTCTTCAACTCAATATTCGTTCTTTCCAATAAATTTATGTTATCTTCAAGCTTATTCAGCTCATCTTGCACACTAGATCTATACTATATTATAAAAACGATATAAAAAACTCTTAATTACAATATTTTAAACACAAGTTACAACTAATTAAAGCCAATTACTTAATTTAAAACTTCTTAATGCTTTGGTACAACCTTTCCAAGCACAGTATCTCACATAATCATCTATTTATGGAATGGATACTCATTTATTAATATAACTATTTGTTTTTTTGGTGGAAGATTTTATAAAATAGATTTTATATTAGCATAATCTATTTTAAATGTAGATTTTACATTTAAATCTATATTAATGAGATGTAATATAAAATCTTTTTTCTTCCGTATTTTTTTATATTACATCTCATAATGATTTTTCCATATTTTATTTTATAAAATATTTTTCCATATTTTATTTTATCTTTTTACATAATGAGATGTAATATAAACTCTTTTTTCTTCCGTATTTTTTTTTTGCTAATATAAAATCTATTTTATTTTATAAAATCTACACGTATTTTATATTAGCATAATATAAAATCTACACATATTTTTTTTGATAATATAAAATTTACACGTATTTTTTTTCACGGGCATTAAAAGAAGAAAAAAAGAAGGTTGGTATGAATTAAAAAGAAAAAATAACGAGATACACTAATAAATTATTGTATTCTTTAAAATAAATATATTCCACAATACTTTCCAAATTAACCAAGTGTAAAAAAAAATAAAATAGAAACGATGTAGATATAAAAATATTCTTCCATATTTTTAATATATTTACATTTAAATTTAAAATCGAAAATGAAAATAAAAGATTTTAAAATATTATCTACATTCACTATAAATATATATAGCTTCTCTATGTATCATCATTTATTAATATAACTATTTGTTTTTTTGGTGGAAGATTTTTATAAAATAGATTTTATATTAGCATAATCTATTTTAAATATAGATTTTACATTTAAATCTATATTAATGAGATGTAATATAAAATCTTTTTTCTTCCGTATTTTTTTATATTACATCTCATAATGATTTTTCCATATTTTATTTTATAAAATCTTTTTCCATATTTTATTTTATCTTTTTACATAATGAGATGTAATATAAACTCTTTTTTCTTCCGTATTTTTTTTGCTAATATAAAATCTATTTTATTTTATAAAATCTACACGTATTTTATATTAGCATAATATAAAATCTACACATATTTTTTTTGATAATATAAAATTACACGTATTTTTTTCACGGGCATTAAAAGAAAAAAGAAGAAGGTTGATATGAATTAAAAAGAAAAAATAACGAGATACACTAATAAATTATTGTATTCTTTAAAATAAAAATATTTCGCAATACTTTCCAAATTAACCAAGTGTAAAAAAAATAAAATAGAAACGATGTAGGTATAAAAATATTCTTCCATATTTTTAATATATTTACATTTAAATTTAAAATCGAAAATGAAAATAAAAGATTTTAAAATATTCTCTACATTCACTATAAATATATATAGCTTCTCTATGTATCATCATTTATTAATATAACTATTTGTTTTTTTGGTGGAAGATTTTATAAAATAGATTTTATATTAGCATAATCTATTTTAAATGTAGATTTTACATTTAAATCTATATTAATGAGATGTAATATAAAATCTTTTTTCTTCCGTATTTTTTTATATTACATCTCATAATGATTTTTCCATATTTTATTTTATAAAATCTTTTTCCATATTTTATTTTATCTTTTTACATAATGAGATGTAATATAAACTCTTTTTTTCTTCCGTATTTTTTTGCTAATATAAAATCTATTTTATTTTATAAAATCTACACGTATTTTATATTAGCATAATATAAAATCTACACATATTTTTTTTTGATAATATAAAATTTACACGTATTTTTTTTCACGGGCATTAAAAGAAGAAAAAAAAAGTTTATATGAATTAAAAAGAAAAAATAACGAGACACTAATAAATTATTGTATTCTTTAAAATAGAAATATTGCGCAATACTTTCCAAATTAACCAAGTGTAAAAAAAATAAAATAGAAACGATGTTGATATAAAAATATTATTCCATATTTTTAATATATTTACATTTAAATTTAAAATCGAAAATGAAAATAAAAGATTTTAAAATATTCTCTACATTCACTATAAATATATATAGCTTCTCTATTTATCATCCGAGTACAAGAAGAAGACGAACAGTCGGGTGTTAATGGCAGATCTGCAACTGAACAAAAGGTATTCCACTATATTTTTGTTTCTTTGAAAAACTACTTTTTTATATTTTATTTTATTTACTGAGGATTTGTTTATATTTTTCAAAACCCACAATCATAGCACAAACTCATAACAACAAACGATTAAGAATATATGCAAGTTAACCACTTATGAAAATACATTCGTTTTTCACATTGCATTTCATTAACTGTTAACAGAGAAATTACGTTTCATTTTAACTCGGTTCAATATTCCAACAAAAAATTTATACTCCCGTGCAATGCACGGGCCCAACACTAGTTTGTTTTTTACTTGACAGGCTTCCTCTTTTAGCACATTTACTTCAACTTCCAAGCTAAACACTTTCTCTTTCAGTTTATCTCTTTCAACTTTAAGATTTGGTCTTTCATATTTGCTTTTCAGATCTTTTATTTCAAATTCCAAAGCAAAGACTTTATTTTCCAATTCAGCTTTCTCAGTTTTAATCTTTGTGTTTTCTCTTGAACACTCATTAGCCATCTTGGTGTAGATTGACAACTGTCCAGCAAGATGCTTAATATTGGCTTTAGCGTATGTGATGTTCATCTGTCTAAATTCAAAACTATAACCTTGAAATATTTTGAGATCTGTAAAATAAGCATGAAATGATCGTTAGTCAAAAAAATCAGAAACTTTGATCACACTCAGAAATATGTCCCCATTCGCAGACTTAGCATGGGGGTCCCGCTAAGTATGGAATTCGCAGGTCACTGAGAGGCACATTTCGCATGCCAAAGGATACGAAAACTGAGCTTTTCACACACTAAGGGATGCGAGTTCTAGCTTTTCGCATGAGGAAGGATGCAAGTTTCAGCTTTTCGCACATAGAAGGATGTGAATTTCAGACTTAGCCAAATTCAACTCTCTCAACTTTACGTATCGATGCGAAATTCTCCCTTAGAAAAAAAAAATCCTCTTCAAGATGCGAATTCTTCAAATTTCGCACGAAGTGAGATGCGAAAACCTACTTTTCGTATACTGAACCATTAGAATTTCAACTTTCCGTACACTGAATCGTGCGAATTCCTCTCTTTTCGTATAAAGCACGATGCGGATTCTGTCCTTAGCTTTCTCAGATTTCAAGATCCATGCGATGTAACAACCCAAAACTCACGACATAAAGCAAAACTAACTTTATTAATTAACAACACCAACGTCCCAAAACAACATCTAACATTCAAGGTTTGTGGAAAAACAACCTAATACACAACTGAGATTACAAGGAACGAAAACTACAATGGAGGTCTTCTATCCCAGCTCCGACTCACACTTTTCACCTTACCCTTGCTTGATCCTCCTACCTCACGCCTGCCTGAAAAGGTTTTTAGTTTTGAAAGAGCGAGGGTTAGACCGAGAGGTCTAGTGAGTTCCCTCTAATAACAATTCACAAACTATAACATCATATAAAAGATTTATAAGCAATTATAAACCAATTCAGTTTTTATAAAAACATCACACTAACAAAATCTCGCTTTTGGCAAACACTGAAGTCATACATAGGCGACAACGTGTCTGGCTCACACTGTCTTATTCTGGGACACATCCCCTATTGGCATAAACGGGACACCCCCCCGGTATGAGCGCATGAAGGACACACCCCCGACTTAGGCCATACTCGCCAACTACCATGTATGCATACATTTCAACCAAATCAACAATAATAAAGTATTTCTCGCGTTAACAAATCTCGCATGCAATAATAGCATAAAATCTCAGTAACGGTTTTAGCAACTTCTCATGTGTACAATAACACAAATATCGATAAAGATTTGGGTTAGAAAACTCACCTGATTGCAAAGACTTTCTTACATAGCTCCGACTCCTTAATTCGTTCACCTAAGATAAGAAGGAAATGTAATAAGTCAAGTCTTGGACTCAACAGGAACTACCCGGTCCATCTCCCGGGTCCACACTTAGAAACGCTTAACTTCATGTTCCCTTCCTCACTTCTTGCTTCCGGCCCAAAGGCCACCCGACTCCCGGGTCTAACACCCGGCTGTCTCCCGGCTTCCCCTACCTGCTGACTCTCGACCTTCATTCCCACTCTCGAGACCTCTCCCCCGGGTATCCCCCGGTCCACCCCGCCTCCCGAGGTTACTCCCTCCCGGTCTCCCCCGGTCCACCCCGCCTCCCGGGGCCTTTCCCTCCCGGGGCCTTTCCCTCCCGGGTCTCCACCGGTCCACCCCGTCTCCCGGGTCTCCCCCGGTATCACACGCCCGGGACCCCGACTCCCCGGGATCCCTTTCCCGGTTGCACAACCCAGCAGGGTTTCGATCGAACGATAGAACGCCATAGTGGCTCTCGGGGTTTAAATCAACACCGAACGAAATCCTTCCAAAGAAGGTATTTCTTCAACCTCCCAAATAAAAGACAATAAAATCTGTAGAACTCAGTTACAGTGCAATCACGAACAATAATCAATGAAGAATAATCAATGAATCACAATCTCTAGTCATATGACTAATATTCAATAAAGGATTAGGTTTACAGAGAGAATATCTGATAAGCAAATGTAAACCTATTGACTAGAATGATAATGAATAATGCGACTAAACTCTCTAACCTCTCTAACTGAAAAATAAAACCCCTTATATATGGGGCGCATTGGGCTAATAGGCTTTAGACCCAATAACAAATAACTTTTAAACAAATACATTTCAAACCCTTATAAATGCTTTATACAACTTTCAACACACAGGACTTTCAGTCCTAACAAAATCCCTTTGATTTCACCTCCCAAATCCAAGGATTCCCCCAATTGGGAGGAGTCCAGATGTGGGTTTTTCCTCACCAAAATCCCAACAAAACTAGATTAAGAGTTTGCGCAATAATCCATCAACACTAGATTATGAGGTTAGATGATTACCTTGAAGAGTAATGGCAAGAATCTTCTCTAAACCCCCTTTCTTCTTCAATTCATCAAGATGCCTTATCCCACATTTCCTTCTCTGATTTCTTAACAGCCACCAACAAATGGAATTAGGAGGTAGGGTATTAGGGTTTAACCCCTTATTTTTCTAATTTACAAATTGGCCCTCAAACTTTAAACCTTTAGCAACCTCTTACCTAAACTCCTGTTTATTACAAGGATTGCGGTTATTACAATATATCCCCCTCAAAAGAATTTCGTCCCCGGAATTCCATTGCTGAACAAGCTGAGGTACACAAGTACGAGAAAGAATTTCGTCCCCCGGAATTCCATTGCCACACAAGTACGAGAAAAAGATTGAGAAAAGACTAAACGAGTTGAACTCCTTGTACATACTAATACCTTCATCAATTATCATAATAACAGTAAATCAAGTATGCTCACGTAACAATGCATTCATAATAGTAGTAGCTAAGTGAAATTATGAACGAATCATACACAAGAATTCTTGTCACTATCATCACAACTCTCAATTAATGTAATTCCGTGAATCCTAATGCGCTCCCCACCTAGGATTTCTATCCCAAATGGACAGTGAAGCGATAATGCCTAAAGCTTAAGTCTAGATATGCTAAAACAATACATAATTCACTTAAACTAAAGCTCTAATACCAACTTGTAACACCCTAAAAATAGGGATAACAAAAACTTTAACAACAAGGAGAAATGGTATAATAATTGCCTTAGCAAGAGCCTCCCAAAAATGGGGAAATATATATATAAACCTGTTTAATCACAGTTGTAATTGAACGGACAATAAACAACAACCAACTAATCTAATTTCTACAACTAGAAAAGAGATTACAAAAACGGTGTCATCTATAAGCCCAAAAGTCTTCTCCAAAAATGTAAGTCCAAGTGCATTTCCCCAATCTCTCACCCAAGCAACTACGCCTGCTTAGAAGCGGCGCCACTAGAAACTGAGATACACATCGACACCAAACAAGTGTTAGGCCAAAAAGCCTAGTGAGTTGAACAAGAAAATAGCATGTCAAAGCATTTATAATTCTTATCAGCAGTTAACCAAATTACATTTAATGTGGAGTCAACGGGGGATACCCATAGCACCAATCAAGTTCCACCCAAAGAGCCGATATACCTTGATGCTAACTACTACGAGTGACATCCGAAAGGCCCGGCACATCCGAGGACTACAACCATGGCATTACCCCGAATGGCGAAGGTCTAGGCACATACCCACACGGTGACACCCAAGACTACATCCTCCTAGTTTCTACTGACTTGGTTCGTCCAACATAATTTATTAATCGGCCTCAAGGCACAATATGACCAAGAATATTATCCATACCAACCATGGGTACAATATTACAAGTCATTTAGTATGAAGTCTATAACAAGACAAATATGACCACATTTTAATCATGTGGTTTTGACCCATAGAATGGAGTCCCAAATAATATATCATCTTCATCACAAGATACACATATACATATCCCAACACATAGAAGCATGTTATGTATAAACATGTATTCATAAGGAAAAACTCCAAATACTTGCATTTAATATGAACACTTCAAATATGAAG
This sequence comes from Arctium lappa, assembly GCA_023525745.1. NCBI lineage: Eukaryota > Viridiplantae > Streptophyta > Magnoliopsida > Asterales > Asteraceae > Arctium > Arctium lappa. The sequence goes on along the minus strand of CM042051.1, from coordinate 18,996,218 downwards.
CAAGATAACAACAATTAGTACATTGTGATGTGTATCTAGTTTTAACAAAAGGATTAGTAAACTCACAATCTAGGTTTTTGACCAAAACCTAGAAAAGATGAAAACCCTAGATGAATGGAAGTGATGAAGACTTGAAATCTTGAGATCTTGAGGTAGATGGAAACCCAATAAATGATTCCACCAACCAAGCTTTTGCAATAAATGATAAGAGAGTTTAGAGGAGAAGAAAATCGCTCAAAACCCTAACTCTCTCGGTTTAGATCTAATTTTATGGTAACAATGAAAAGAAAATAGGCAAAATGGGGGTTTTGGAGACCAGCAGGTCGCCCCGCGACTTGTGCCGTGACTTGCACCCGCGGCATAAGTCGCCCGCTTGCTCCAGGGAGAACACTCCAGTGGGTTACACGGATTGTGCCGCGACTTCCACTTACGTCGCGGGACTCCCTGTTTCCAAAGGATCGTCCTAGCACTTCCAAACCAAACCAAATAACCAATTTAAACAATATAGCAATTAAGCATATAATTTCTACTTCGATAAATACATAAACATAAGATTAACAAAACCTTATACTTACCCGAAATTACGGATGTTACAATCCTCCCCACCTAATTTGGATTTTGTCCCCAAAATCACATTTATACGAACAAATGAGGATAACGCTTCTTCAAGTCCTCTTCGGACTCCCAAGTGACATTAGCACCACGATGGTACTTCCATTGAACCTTGACCATGACCACGTCCTTATGCCGCAACTTCTTTACTTTCGTTTCCAAAATTGCATCCGGTTCTTCCACACAACGGTTTCCATTATCTATCCGAATTTTCGTTAAGGGTATCACGTTTTCCTTTTCGGCCAAGCACTTCCGAAGGTAACACACGTGAAAGGTAGAATGTATCCCATCCATCTCCGGTGGCAAATCCAACCGGTACGCTTGCAGTCCAATCTTTTCTAAGATGACAAAGGGTCCAAAGAAACGGGGACTAAGCTTCTCGCGCTTTTCGAACCAAATAATCCCTATCCAAGGAGATACTTTTAACATGACACGATCTCCCACTTGGAAATCGACCGGTCTCCTCTTCTTATCCGCGTAACTTTTCTGTCGGTCTTAGGCCGCTTTCAATCGTTCTCGAATTTCTTTCACTTTGTCTGTCGTCTCCTGAACGATTTCCGGTCCGGCGAATTGTTTCTCACCCGCCTCAAGTCAACAAACTGGGGTTCGGCACTTTTGTCCGTACAACGCCTCGAACGGTGTCATTCTGATACTAGAATGGTAACTGTTATTATAGGCAAACTCCACCAGAGGTAGGTGTGAGTCCCAACTTCCGCCGAAATCTATGACACGCGATCTCAACATATCTTCGAGCGTCTGAATTGTCCTCTCGCTTTGACCATTCGTTTGAGGATGGTAGGCCATGCTCAGATTTAATCTAGTGCCCAATTCATTCTGAAGTTAGCCCAAAAATTTGAGGTGAACCGACTGTCCTAATTCGACACAATTGATTGCGGAACTCTGTGTCTCGACACCACCTCATCAATATAAAGCTTAGCCAATTTATCCATTGGCAAGGTATCTCGCATAGCAATAAAATGCATACTCTTGGTCAAACGATACACGACCACCCAAATAGTATCATGACCTCGCAAGATCTTCGGTAGCTTTGTCACAAAATCCATGGTGATGTTGTCCCACTTCCACTAGGGAATGGTCAACGGTTGCAAACTCCCGTACGGTCTTTGATGTTCCACCTTGACTTGAAGAAATGTGACACATCTCTCCACATAATTGGCCACGTCCAGCTTCATCACTGGCCACCAATAGTTCAACTTTAAATCCCTATACATTTTGGTGCTACCGGGATGTATAGAATATTTTGACTTATGCGCTTCCTCAAGAAACAACTCCCGATTTCCACCAAACATTGGCACCCAAATTCGCCCTTGGAAGAGTTTAAGTCCTCAACCATCTTCCGTCAAAAGTCCACTTTGCTTCACCATGACTTCCGATTTGAGATTTTCTTCTTTTAGCGCTTCCAGCTGACTCGCCTTGATGTTATCCAAGAGACTCGATACCACATCGATTCTCGTGAGGGATATCATAACATTACCATCATGGCTCTTTCGGCTCAATGCATCCGCCACCACGTTAGCCTTACCGGGATGGTAGAGTAGATCACAATCGTAGTCCTTTAGCAACTCAAGCCACCTTCTTTGTTGCATATTGAGTTCCTTTTGATCGAATATGTACTTGAGACTCTTGTGATAAAGAGTACATTTTGTTTCGTACAAATAGTGTCGCCATAACTTCAATGCAAAGACCACCGTCGCTAATTCCAAGTCAAGAGTCGGGTAGTTCTTCTCGTGTTCCTTTAGTTGTCGTGACGCATAAGCTATCACCTTTCCCCGTTGCATCAACACACACCCGAGACCCATCTTGGAAGCATCGCTATAAACAACGAAGTCATCCGATCCATCGGGTAAGGATAGAATAGGAGCTTCGCATAATCTCTTCTTGAGCGTCTGAAAGGCTTGCTCTTGCAAGTCAGTCCACAGAAAACTGAAATTCTTCCTTGTGAGGGATGTGAGTGGCGAAGCTATCTTAGAGAAATCTTGAAAAAAGCGTCGATAGTAGCCCGCCAAACCCAAGAAACTCCGGATTTCCGTCGGACTCGTTGGAGGTTCCCAACTCATCATCGCCTCTATCTTCGCCGGGTCCACCTTCACCCCGTATTCCGACACCACGTGAGTCAGGAATTGAACTTCTTTGAGCCAAAACTCGCACTTTGAGAACTTCGCATACAACTTCTCTTTTCGGAGAACTTCTAGCACTTCGCACAAGTGTTTCTCATGCTCAACATCGTCTTTTGAGTAGATCAGGATGTCGTCGATAAAGACAATCACGAACTTGTCCAAGAATGGGCGACATACGCGGTTCATTAAATGCATGAATATGGCCGGAGCATTGGTCAAGCCAAAGGGCATCACAAAAAACTCGTAGTGCCCATACCTCATCCGAAAATTCGTCTTCGGTATATCTTCCTTCTTCACTCTGACTTGGTAGTAACCGGATCTAAGATCGATCTTTGAAAAGCATCTCACGCCTTGCAATTGATTGAAGAGATTGTCGATGCGTGGTAGAGGATACTTATTCTTCACCGTGACTTTATTCAATTCCCGATAATCAATGCACATTCGCATGGACCCGTCCTTCTTCTTTACAAACAAGACCGGAGCTCCCCAAGTCAACGAGCTCGGTCGAATGAATCCTTTCTCGAGTAGCTCTTGAAGTTGCGTCATCATCTCCCACATTTCTGTCGGAGCCAAACGGTAGGGTGCACGAGCTATCGGAGTCGCTCCCGGTGTGAGGTCGATTTGGAACTCCACTTGCCGTTCCGACAGTATCCCGGGTAAATCCTCCGGAAATACGTCCGGGTATTCTCGCACGATCTTCACGTCCTCTACTGACATCTTCTCTTTCTTTGCGTCCACCACGTAAGCCAGGTACGAAGGGTAACCCTTCGCTAGAAACTTACGAGCTTTAAGGAAGGAGATAATAGGGTTGTTTCTCTTCCCTTTCTCCCCGTAGATGGTGACCACACCATTTTCCGGCAAAGGAACTTGGATCATCTTTTTGGAGCAAAAGATGTCAGCCTTATGCCTTACCAATCAATCCATGCCTATGACTACGTCGAAACCCCCTATAGCCATAGGTAACAAGTCTACATCGAAGGAACTCCCATCGATCTCTAGAATGCAGTCACAGTAACGGTATCGAACGATCACTTGATCTCCATTAGCTACCTCTACTACTAGTGCATCGGGAAGTACACTACTAGGGATGACAAATTGATTACAGAAATGTACCAATATGAAAGAACACGTAGCACCCGAATCAAATAACACACGAGCGAGCAAGGAGTTTACTAAAAACGTATCCGAAACAACATCGGCGGTCTCCTTCGCCTCCTCGGTAGTCATCCGGAATGCTCGGCTTGGCGCCCTTGACGGTTGCTCGACCCGCCCCGTCGATCCAAAAGCATTTCTTCAGTTTCTGCCCACCAGCTTTGGGCAATCCTTCTTCATGTGTCCCGGTTCCCGACACTCAAAATATATCGACCCTCGGATAGGGAAATCCCAAATCACATGACCTTTCTTGCCGCACTTGGCACATTCTACGGGACCCGAATGAGGTTTTGGGTCGCATGGGCCAGAGTGCTTGACTTTGCACTTATGGCACCATCGTGCCTCACGAAGATTATCACCAACTCTTCCGCTCACGAATGGCCTTGACTGACGAATGGGCCCAGACGACCTTTCCCACATCCTCTTCTCACTCACTACAACTCTCTCATCTTTCTCCGCCTCCAAATCATCTTCTATTAGAAGCGACTCTTCAATCACATCCTGGAGAGTCAACCCTCTAGCATTCCTTACGGCCGTCTTCATACTGGCCGGCAATCCACTCTGATAAGCTTTGATATTGGATCTCTCATCTGGGACAAGATGTTCTACCAAATTTAACTTTTCCAAGAAAATCTTGGAGTAGTCGGCGATGGACAGAGTCCCTTTCTTCAAACCTCTGAATTCTGCCTCCAGCTTGTCCAGCGACCTCTCACTGCAGTACTTGTCCATGATCTTCCGCTTGAAAACCGGCCAAGTCAACTTAGCCAAAACTTTAGGAGTGAGGGCGGACCGTATGAGGTTCCACCAAATGAGGGCCTCACCCCTAAGTAGTTGAGAAGCGAACTTCACCCATTGCGAGACATCACACTCACTAGACTCGAAAGCCATCTCTATTTTCTTCAGCCAATACATGCATGCAACCGGATTTGCGGACCCCGAAAACTCCTTCGGGTTTCACCACAGAAAAGCTTTGTAGGTGCATCCCTTGGTCCTTTCTCTGTTGCCATTCATCGGTTGTTCCTCGACCACCACCATTTACGGTCTACCACCCGACCCCATCACGATGTTTTCCGCCATCGTCTCATGTTGGCGGTGACTGGCATCTCGGTCTTCCAGAAGCTTCATGAAAAACTCTTGTCGTTGTTGTTGTTGTTGGGCCATGGCCGAGTTCATGGTCACCATCATACTATCCCGAATTTTAGTTTCCATGGTCACTTCTTCTATGACCGGAATAGTAGTGGCAATGTTGGTTCAAGGTATTTGCTCGGGTCCTCCGCCAAAGACATTGGTCACTAGTGCCCCTTCAGTAGCCACAACCAAACCGGGTTGATCGGTTGTAGATTCGTCTTCTACATGACCCTCCGGCGTATTTGGTAACCTGCTCCGAGTAGTTACCATTGAAAACTGCCACACAAGTACGAGAAAGAGATTGAGAAAAGACTAAACGAGTTGAACTCCTTGTACATACTAATACCTTCATCAATTACCATAATAACAGTAAATCAAGTATGCTCACGTAACAATGCATTCATAATAGCAGTAGCTAAATGAAATTATGAACGAATCATACACAAGAATTCTTGTCACTATCATCACAACTCTCAATTAGTGTAATTCCGTGAATCCTAATGCGCTCCCCACCTAGGATTTCTACCCCAAATGGACAGTGAAGTGATAATGCCTAAAGCTTAAGTCTAGATATGCTAAAACAATACCTAGTTCACTTAAACTAAAGCTCTGATACCAACTTGTAACACCCTAAAAATAGGGATAACAAAAATTTTCCCAACAAGGAGAAATGGTATAATAATTGCCTTAGCAAGAGCCTCCCAAAAATGGGGAAATATATATAAACCTGTTTAATCACTGTTGTAATTGAACGGACAATAAACAACAACCAACTAATCTAATTTCTACAACTAGAAGAGAGATTACAAAAAGGGTGTCATCTATAAGCCCAAAAGACTTCTCCAAAAATGTAAGTCCAAGTGCATTTCTCCAAGCTCTCACCCAAGAAATTACACCTGCTTAGAAGCGGTGCCACTAGAACCTGAAATACACATCGACACCAAACAAGTGTTAGGCCAAAAAGCCTAGTGAGTTGAACAAGAAAATAGCATGTCAAAGCATTTACAATTCTTATCAGCAGTTAACCAAATTTCATTTAATGTGGAGTCAACGGGGGATACCCATAGCACCAATCAAGTTCCACCCAAAGAGCCGATATACCTTGATGCTAACTACTACGAGTGACATACGAAAGGCTCGGCACATCCGAGGACTACAACCATGGCATTACCCCGAATGGCGAAGGTCTAGGCACATACCCACACGGTGGCACCCAAGACTACATCCTCCTAGTGTCTACTGACTTGGTTCGTCCAACATAATTTATTAATCGGCCTCAAGGCACAATATGACCAAGAATATTATCCATACCAACCATGGGTACAATATTACAAGTCATTTAGTATGAAGTCTATAACAAGACAAATATGACCACATTTTAATCATGTGGTTTTGACCCATAGAATGGAGTCCCAAATAATATATCATCTTCAAAACAAGATACACATATACATATCCCAACACATAAAAGCATGTTATGTATAAACATGTATTCATAAGGAAAACCCCCAAATACTTGCATTTAATATGAACACTTCAAATATGAAGCAAGATAACAACAAATAGTACATTGTGATGTGTATCTAGTTTTAACAAAAGGATTAGTAAACTCACAATCTAGGTTTATGACCAAAACCTAGAAAAGATGAAAACCCTAGATGAATGGAAGAGATGAAGACTTGAAATCTTGAGGTAGATGGAAACCCAATAAATGATTCCACCAACCAAGCTTTTGCAATAAATGATAAGAGAGCTTAGAGGAGAAGAAAATCGCTCAAAACCCTAACTCTCTCGGTTTAGATCTGATTTTGTGGTAACAATGAAAAGAAAATGGGCAAAATGGGGGTTTTGGAGACTAGCAGGTCACCCCGCGACTTGTGCCGCGACTTGCACCCGCGGCATAAGTCGCCCTCTTGCTCCAGGGAGAACACTCCAGTGGGTTACGCGGCTTGTGCCGCGACTTCCACTCGCGACGTAAGTCGCGTGACTCCCTGTTTCCAAAGGATGGTCCTAGCACTTCCAAACCAAACCAAATAACCAATTTAAACAATATAGCAATTAAGCATATAACTTCTACTTCGATAAATACATAAACATAAGATTAACAAAACCTTATACTTACCCGAAATTACGGATGTTACACAAACATAGAGTGACCATACTCCCATCAGACTATCCCAAATAACTTAACACTGGAAGACAGGTTTACTTGGAACCTTTCCCACGCAATTACTAAATTTGACTCACTCCGAGCACTACATCCAACCACCTCTTCCACTTCCTTCTCAAAAACAACGAACATGCTTCTAATGATAGGCTCACTAGATAGCGCAATCTTTAAACCAACTGCACGATTTAACTTTCTCATCACCAGAACCATAGCATACACCCCAATCCCTTTTCTCACACCCTCACTAGGGTTCATAAACTCACTAACGAAAAATCTGAAAACATAAATTCCCATTTCTGGGTCACATGCCAAAATTCTTACTCTCAAGTTACCCCATTTTCTCTAAGAATTCCAATGTGTCGAAACACATTTACTTTACTACACTTATCCAAACGGTTACTGACAATCCTCACTCTAGGCATTTAACCACACTCTCCCAAAACATTACCCACTGCTCGAAGGCACCACACACTTCTCACACTCCAACTAGGGTTGCCCTATCTGTAAGGTTCCTTCACGCTCAAAGAAATATGATATGCATTGGGAAATCAGTGCATTATCACTCTTTTTCTCTCTTATAGATAGGTTATTTTACCTTTTATATCCCAATCTTGAGTCATTTATTTACTTATTTTCCATTTATTTATTTCTTGGAGCTAAGAGTTGTGATTTACCAATTTTTATACTTTGGAGGGTTGATTTGGTATTTTTGGGTAGATTTGGATTAGTGCAGACTCATGCTGCAGCATTCCTGCAGCATACGCACCTGATGGAGCTTTTTGGATTAAGACATAGGGACTTATTGTGGGAGGACATGAGCTGGATTTTGGACTGTCATGGGAAGCTTCTAGATGCAGAAAAGGCTGGATAATTAGCCTTTGGTCTTTACCTTTTGGTTATTTTAGCTTTTGGTTATTAACCTATGGTTATTTAACTTTTGTACTTGATGGTACTTGTGGTACTTTGTTAGTTTCTAATTACTCTTTTTACCACTCACTTTTAGTATAAAAAGGGAGCCTGGGGTTATAGTTTCATCATCTAATCCATTACCTATCATCTTAGTTAAAAATCAAAGGTTGGAATCTTTAAACCTTGTGATTTTAGTTTTCTTTATAAATCCAAGTAATCTTTAAGTTACCATCTTTTGTTCTTTACTTTTATGCTTTATTATTTCTAGTCTTCTTTAATTAGTTCTTTATATTATTGCAATTTACATTCAAGTCATTTATATTTATTGTAATTTATATTTATGTCATTTACATTCATGTCTTTAGTTTATGTAATTTATTGCTTTATGTCTTTATGTTTAAGTATGAGTAGCTAAGCCCATTAGCTTGGGTGTAAGATGGATCTGTGAGATTTCAAACCAAAGAAAAGTGGACATTGTTTCGTAATAACAATGTTTCACCATTTCATTCACGTTTTATAAAGCCAATGACACTTCTTGACGAGTTGATCACTTTAAAAGTGTGAAAGTGTTATGGCCTAGAGATAAGCCATAATATGCACGTCAACTTGAATGATATGAGAAGCCGACTTGAGAGAGTGACTGATAAAGAGATTTATCACCTCTATTTTTCATCTTGATTTATTCTTGACGGGTTGGTCACTTGTTAAAAGTTTTAAAGTGTAGAGGATTCAGAGATGAACCCCTTCGAACACTCCAACTTGAATGATATGGGAATTAACTCGAGAGAGTAGCTTTTATACAAAGAGATTTGTAAATCCATATATTTTGAGGACTCTACTCTACATTATCAATAGTTGGAAACTGCATAGAGATATGTTCAGTCGAATCTAAACAGTAGAGGGAGTATTGAAGTCCGAGAGGAATACCCTCAAAATTGATGGTGGATCTGGTTATGCGGAACTCATGCTGCAGCATACCTGCAACATAGTCTGCTTGAATTTGTGTTTGAGTCTCACCTAAAAGTCTTACACCCTTGCTACCTTTATTATTTTGTATCTTAATCAACTGTTAACCAAACCAAATCAAAATCTTCACATTCGCCATCTAAAGTTCGTTTTTCATCTCGAGATCTTGCAATTTAAGATACCTATCCCTGTGGAATACGATATTTGGTTCTTACCATTTTATTACTTGAAAGACGACATTAGATCTCATTGTATACTTGCTTTGAGATTTAATTTATCATGTCTTAGAAGTGTGCAAACATTTCGCATCAAAATACTTCGACATTCTTACGGATTTTCCATGTCTCCTACAACACATCATGAACTAACCCGCTTGACATTCCCATCAATATTTTACTGGAACAAGGTGAACTTATCCAACAACTCTTCGTGACCCAGGAACCCGAGGTTCCCCTATGAAGTTACCACCAACTAACACTCAGACCCATAAATTCAAATTAGTAAAATCACCAACCCAACCAACATCCATGCATCTCCACAACATACTTGTCACTTGCGAATAGTCCACCAGAAATCTCCGAACAAAGATTTCCACCAATGTTCATCCTATAGCATCAACTCAAGTCTACTACTTAACCTCAAAGAAGCTCCTTACCACCATAATGACTTGTACGACCACTTTGGCATAAAAAAAACCCACTAACTCATCTAAACAACCCTTTATCTTACCTCAATTAACGAATTGTGTGGATCTTCCGAGTTCGTCAAGTTATCGACCCAAAAATCACAAAAATCATCATATCAGCTTCAATTCTTAACCAATTGATACCAAAATTGACATAAATGATCTCGACTATGTTCTGATTAATCCTTTTGCATCAATTTCATCAAAATATTATTGAATCTGTGATCTTGATTCGAACACAATACGATACAGAACTCGAACTAAAAACTTACAATTTTGAGAAATTGAACAAGAATTACACTTAAATTGCAAGTACAATATGAATAAGAAGTGATCTAAAACCTCATACGATAGCAATACAACCAAAAATTTGACAATTACAACACCAAATCTCAAAATCAATCTAAAACCAGTAGGTCTGCGAGTTCTTCAGTTTATGAGTGAAAATTGATCTCTGTTTTTTTCTGATTAGGCTCTGATACCAATTGATAGGTCCCACTTTCAATCAATCAAACAAGATTCAACCACAAATCTCATATGTATTTCATTGATATTCAACTTTCTCTCTTTACAAGTATTTCTCTCTCTACAAATCTTCTCTCTAGAAAATATGACAATGTCAAAGTGTCTTAACCTTCTAACCCAATGCTTAATGACAAAGCAAACTATTTATACCTCCTAATTACAAGGTTACAAAAACAAACTACTTTGACTTTCTAAGACTTTGACATACTTTGACTTTTACACTTTTGACATTCTTTGACTTTTACACTTTGACCTTTTAATCTTGAATACAATATTTGACTCAACAATAACGGCCTCGAAACAACAAAAAGCTTCTTTTTTTAGCTGAATTGAATCAATCCAAGAAACCCAATTCGAATAGGAGCGTAGAGTCGGAATATCAAATTGCCACCATCGTTCAATAAGATCCCATAAATCTTTAGCGACGGGGCACGAGAAGAAAAGGTGACTGCAATCCTCAACCCCGGTATCACAATTAGGACAGAAAAGAGACGAAACATTGATTCCTCTTTTATCCAAATTAAGCCGAGTAGGGAGCCGATTGAGACACAGCCGCCACGTGAACACGTTAACTTTGATAGGAACAAGCCTATTCCATCTACTAGGAAGAGACTCTACCTCTAAAAGATGATAATCAATACAGCGGCTAGCCGAAGCCACCGATAATCGCCCGACCCGTCTAACACTCACACTCATCTATCCTTTTGATCCGATAGTACAAAGGAAGACATAATTTTTTGAAGTTCGCATAATTGTACAACCTCAACCCCACCTCTTGGCTCCCTTCGAAGACATAAGTCCCAACACCCTAACTCCAAACAAGACTTGACATTCTCCGATTTATACAAATCTAATGCATAAACTCTAGGAAATTAAATTTTAAAAGAGGACTCCCCACGCCAAACATCATCCCAAAACGCGGTCAAACCACCATCGCCCACCTTTTTCTTGCAAAAAGAAAAAATATCAATGCCTTTATCCTTTAGGGAGTTAGCCGATTTTAAATAGAGACCCAAGTGGAGTTCGAAATTTTCCTAGACAAATTTGACCCCAATTAGACCCGTCGTGCCATAGATGGATTTAATAACTTTAACTCAAAGTGCCTCGTCCTCTGACCAAAACCGCCAAATCCACTTGAAAAGCAAAGCACTGTTAAACGCCATAATACTACCAATACCAAGTCCTCCGAAATTGCGACCAACCATAACCTTTTTCCACTTAATCCAAGAAATTTTTTTCCTCAACATCACCGCCAATAAAGAATCTATTTCACAAAGATTCCAAGTTTTTATCAACCGACCTTGGAACTTTGTAAATAAACATGAAGTAAGTAGTAAGGCTCCCCAAGACAAACTTTAGAAGGGTAACCCGACCACCAACCGAAAGAGTTTTAACTTTCCAATTAGAAAGTTTGGCCAAAAATGTATCAACCACCACCTTCCAACCCTCCGTTTTGGACATATTACCCCTAACGGTTAAACCCAAATACTAAAAAGGAAGCTTCAATCCACCACATCCAACACAAGAAGCCATTCGCTCGAGTTCATGCGATCCCACCCCCACACCGAAAAGTTTGCTTTTATGAATATTAATCTTGAGGCCCGAGATAAGATAAAAGCATCTAACAACACGAATAATATTCTTAACATTCGATAAAAACCATTCACCCAAAAAAATTGCATCGTCCGCATAAAAAATGATGCTTTTAGGTAATTAATTGTGCAAAACAGTTGTCGAAGGAGCGTATCAGAATCATGTTAAAATCATATAGAGGGAAAAAGAGTTGGAATCGTATGAGAACAAATGAGTTTGGTGAGAATAGTTGTTTTTTTACCCATAAAAAACGAACCTTCATCTATATTCATTTGATGGCATACAAACAAATAGCGGAATATCATCTACTTTCAGTTACCTTGACTTGAGTGAGATTGATTGTGTGTCCCTGAAATCAAGATTCTAATTGCAAAAACAAAACAAACAAACAAGATTTACAAACCTGTTTATCAAATTCAATTCAAGAATCAACCGTTTACAACTTTCTCTCACTACAGATCTCTTTCTCTCTCTACAAATATGTTTTTCTAAAACTGAACTCAAACTCTAGCCATCTATCTATTAAACAGCAAAGAAAAGTATTTATACCCACAAGCTAAAACAAGGAAACAAACAAACACAACTAGACTTTGACTTTTATTACAAAATGACTTTGACTTTTAATGAGAGTTTGACTTTCCAGCTTTGACTACTTGAATATTTGACCTTCAGTCTTCATGATCTTGTATCCAACATATTTCTGCTCTAACAATCTCCCTTTTTGGATTCAAGATCATCTTTGAAAGATTTAGCAATTCAGTCTTCTCCTTTGGTTCAATCTGGACAATCTCTTCCTTTTGTTTAACTTTATTCTTCCAAGTCTGTCTTTGAACAAAATTAACAATCTCCCCCAAATATGGTAGAAACATTCAAAAATCTCTTCAAAAATTACCACACAACTCTTTCAGACTTCGGAAAGAAATTATCTTCAGATTTAGCTCGACTTGCTTCAGCAAATAATCTTCAAAGAAAAATTTCAGAAAATCAGCACATCTTCAAACAACTTTGACTTTGCTTGAACAATCTTTCAAACTTTCAAACTTTGAACTTTATCTTCTTCAACTCTTTATCTTTGAAATTTCTGAAACTGACATTTCTTTAAATCATCTCCCCCTTTTTGATGAATAGAGCATCTATAGCATCAAAACTTTCTCCAAGAAATGTCTCTGAAATTCTATCTGACCACTGATCTTTGATAATGAGCCTCTGATTCGTTGCCAATTCGAACAAAGTATTCATCCAGATCTTTTCAAATCTAGACAAAATAGAAATGTAACACCTGAATCAACAAATGAATCAATTAATATGTCTGTCAGTAACACGAAGTCACTACGTGTAACAAATACACATAGGAAAGGAGCTTTTATGATGTTCACTCCCCCAGGGCTTCCATCCAATCATCAAAACACCACAAATGCAATTTCTATGAACGTTATGACAAGAAAACAAATTCCTTGTGTGTTCGTGCAAGTGATAGAAAGAATTAAGCACAAATGATTGCTTTTAAAGGCTCAACAATGTGTAAACCACTGAGACAACAATAGATAAACACAGACTCAATGTGCATGAGTGAAGTGCGAAGGTGGGGCAGACTTCCTTCTGTTTCAATATCCAAATTTTCCAAATGAAAATCAGATAGATTATATGTTGCGTCCCCAGAAAAAATATGAAACATTTTCTTTTTGAGAAGAAAATGAGTGACTGGTGGGGTTTAGTCAAGAGTTGGCATGGGCTATTTGCATGTTTCAATAACATTCACCAAAGAATTGTGAAACATTAGTAATGTGACTGCCCAGCTCAGAAAGTAGTTGGTGCAGAGTTTGATATTCTTTTACTCTGATCTCACACCCTCTTTCTTTTTAATCATTTAGCTCACTGCTAACCAAACTCTCTTTTCCATTTTACCTCAACGCACAACCCACACTCATTTCTTTTTGACTCCTCACACTCAATCACTATGGATTAACTTCTTGGGTAAGAGACACTGGTAATCGTGAATCCATAGAAGTTTCATTTAAGTCCTAGCACAAAGAACCCATATTTTCCTATAAAGCATATGGTGCTCAAAATGGTTTATATTTATCAGTTAAAGCTCAAATATACAAATGTCAGATGTATATATGCTCAGAATATAATCATGAAGATATGAGCATTTTAAAACATAGAAGTATTTTTCAAACAAGTATATTGAATGAATAGATAAGAATGCAAGAGACTTGTTTGAAAATCTGACATTGTATGGAAATGATCAGAAATAATATGATATAGCAATTAAAATTAATGGTCAAGAATAATGGATATTGTCTATATGAACCAAAAATATAGACATTCTTGAAATGGACGCTTCGAAATGAAATGACGCTCAAAATTCATTGAAATACAAGCGGGGTGTCTTACCATCGAAAATATGTTTCAATATGAGATATGGTAAGAACAATTTGAACAAGAAATCAAACCGGTGTGTGTGAATACTTGAAAGTATATAGAAAAGACAATGCACAAGTATTAATCTTTGGAAACACACGGTTTATTGATCTTTGAAGCACATGTAAAATGAAAAACATTTAAAATCACACTTCCAATTCATGAAATCTAATTAAGAATCAGGAAGTGGTTTGAACATTTTAAGAAACATGTTTTCTATTATTGAAATTTGTCCTTCTTTCAACCATATATGAGATTAAGATAAGAAATTTAACCTTTTGTCGTTCAATCTTAAATCTCATGAAGTCAAGCATGAAGTCATAAAGATATGATCTTGTAAGCATCCTCTCAATCTATAAAAGTCTCAAAGTCATGTCAAAGCAACTTTATTCACAAAATTTATTCAAATGTAAAAGACATAAAGCAGTAAAACAATTAAATTACGAGTTCTGATATGAAATAATCATAAGTCACCACCTTTACTCCCCCTGAAATTATACATCAGAAAAATTATTAGTGTAAAAGATATGTATTAACTCCCCCTCAAATGTAGAACATCATTTCTGTCGGATGCATAAAATTTCAGACAAATATATATATATATATATATATATATATATATATATATATATATACTCCCCCTTGAATATTGATTTCCTCAGATATGTATGTAGGAGTACATTATCATTCAGCTCAGGAGTAAAATCTTTTGATCATGTAAGTGTGGGTCTTGAACTGTTGTATTCAAGAGTCGTAAGTCTCTTACTCAACCTTGACTTGACTTTATTCATCATTTTTCTTTGGTATCCATTTGTATTTGGATTCAACAGAGTTAACACATGATTTTGACACCCATTTAAACTTGGGTCCACTTTTCTTTTGAAAACCATATGAAGAATTAGAACGATAAAAATATACATAATATGTCCCAAACCAAACATCATAATATTTCCGAGAAGCATAATCATGTCTATCATAATTGGAAAAGTTTCTAGTAGATAAAGTTAACTGGAATAATTGTTGTCTTGAATATTTCTTGTAAGAATTTACAAATTTTGTTTTAGAATTAGCAACATCAACAATTATATCATCTTTACTGGTAGTATTCTTATTACAATCAGCACTAGAAAATGATTTAGCATTCTCATCTTTCTTCTGCTTAGGTTGCCACTCAGACTTAACTCCATCCCTTTTTCTTTTCATATCTGAAAATTTTGAAACTTCAGAGTTAGAACGGTGAGAATCAAACAAATGCTTCTTCTTTGACTTACCAGTGGTGATCTGTTTCTGTGAATGCCCATATTTCTTCTTCTTACCTTTGGCAACTTTGGTTTTCACAGAAGCTGATTTATCAACTTTGGTTGATGTTTCACCTTTGTCGTACACACTTGGTAATACAAAAGAATTAACAACAAAAGATGAATGGTCAAGAAGTTTAGAATTAAAATCAAATTGAGCAATACATTCATCTAAATCACCATCGAAGTTTAAAAAATCAAACCCATCATTAAGTAAACTAGACATATCATCAGAATTTGAAGCTTTAGAAGAATTAGAAAAATCAGAATTTTTCAACACAGTTAAAAACACATTTTGTTCTAAATCCATCAAAATTCTTTCTTCTGTTAGAGTATTCTCAAGTTCAGAAATTTTACTTTCTAATACGATAAGAGGAATGTAAATTTTACCTTCAATAGGCTTTGCCTCCAACTCTTTTGAGGAATAACTCTCAAAATAGTCATCTGAAAGAAATTTTGATTTATCAGAACTATAACTACTATTCAACTTCTCATAACGAAATGGAAGTTGAACTTTAGTTGTGTTCTTTGTTTTCTCATATTCCTTAGCTTCATCTTCTTCAGATAGTTTAGTCCACTCAACATGAAGATCAGGGTATCTTGATGCTAGACTTAAAAATGTAAAATCATAAAGTGTAGGCACTTTAGATATAACCTTTTTAAGATAGTGTGGATTCTAATAACCGAGTCCCCAACACTCTTTGTTCTCTTTAGGTTTGTTTAGATGAATGGTTTGTTCAGTTTGACCAATGTGTATAATTTTCCTTCCAAAGCATTCACTTTTTCAAGTAAAGATTTGTTTTCTTTTGAAAGCGAAGAATGCATTTTAGTAAGTTCTTTTGAATCAAACTCACACAGTTTATATTGTGAAGTTGTTTCAACTAACTCTTTAAGAATTAGAGTCTTTTCTTTAGCACTGGTATCAATATTTTTATGTAAAGTCTCAATCAATACTTTCTTCTCAGCAATATCCTCGCTAAGTTTCTTGTATTGATTGGTTTTTGTCTTTATTGATACCTCTTTCACGCTTAAGCTTTGACTCTAACTTTTGAAGTCTAATCATCATGACATTTATTTAATTTATAAAATCCGATTCAGTCATATCACATACCTCTTCAATTACTTTTTCATATGTCTCAGCTTCAGCTTCCAACTCTATCTTACCCATTAAGCACAAGTGTGCTGTCTCTTCCTTCTCTTCTGTCTCATCTTCCTGGTTTGAATGATCAAGCCAGAACTCATCCTCTGCCATTAATGCTTTTACAGCCTCCTGTTGCTTGGCCAGAAGCATCTTGTTCTTGTAATACTCGGAGTTTATGACTTTGGGCTTTCTGCAGTTTTTAGCAAAATGACCCAGTTTGCCACAGTTGTAGCACTTTGTAGGTTCTAGCTGTTTCTTCTCTTCAACAGGCTTCTTCTCTTCCATTCTCTTTCCTTCAATTCTCTCCTTGTGCTCATAGTTCTTAGACCCAAAAGAGTACCTCTGACTGTTTGAGCTAGGCTTTTTGTAAAACTTTTTCTGAAAAGCTTTTGTCAACATCAGCATGGCCTGCTTCAAACTTTCACAATCATCTGAATCAGAGTTATCTTCACTCTCTACCTCTTCTGATTCAGAAAGTATGACTTTCTTTTTCTTCTTAAGGCTCACACTCTTCTTTTTCACAACTAGAGCAACTGGATCAACAACTACCTTCTCAGCCTTTTTCTTTTCACCCATAATCTCATCAACCTCTTCTTCATTTTGTCTAAGAGTTTCATAGACTTCATGGAGTGGTATTTCATTCAAGTCCTTCATTTGCTTCATTTGCCTAGTAAATCTCTTCCACTCAGGCTGCAAGATACTAAGGATCTTGACATTAAGCTCAATTTGTGACTTATTCACTTTGTTCTTGCTGAGTTCGTTCAACAAAGTCACAAATCGGTCATAAGTAGCCTCCAGTGATTCACCCTCCTTAGCCTTGAACTCTTCATAGTTATTGAGGCAGTTGGATATTTTGAGTTGGTTCCCAACTTTTGATCCTAGCATCATTTTCTCCAGTTGATCCCACATTTGCTTTCCGGTAGCATTGTAACTGTCAATCTTAACATATATCTCGTTTGGTATGCCTTGAAGAATGAAAGACTTTGCCAATTTATCAGCTCTTGCTATATCTTTCTCCTCATCAGTGAATTCATTAAATTTCAGTTCATATTCTATCTACTCATTTCCAACAGTACGGGTCGTTGTTGGAATTGGCATAACTCCTTCCTCCAAAGATATCTTGATAAGTTCACCCAATGCGTGTCTATCTATGAATTCCATGAACCTATCTTTCCATTGCTCATACTCTCCCTTGAAGAGTATTGGTGGCTTTATGTTAGTTCCAATAGCAAGAGCTTCTCTTGATGTCATCTTGTTTGGTAAAAAATATGCAATAAGAAACTTGAAATTGACCGTTAGTCCAAATGAAATCACAAAGATACAAAAATCTTGAAATAGGAATTCAGGAATTTTGATCAACAATCAGAACAATGTCCCTCCACAGACTTAGCACGGGGGTCCCGCTACCCGGTTAGCGGGTGAGGTCAAGGGGCAACACCCTTGCGGGGTCTGGGTTGCAAAAATTTGACTAAGTACTGAAACTCGCAAATCACTAAAGAAACTTGAAACTCGCAGACGCCTAAACTCGCAAAATACTATTTACTGAGAAACTCGCAGGCTTAGGCGTGCGTGTTTGTGAAACTCGCAAGCAAAGGGTTGCGCGTTTTGACAAACTCGCAGACCGAAAGAATCGCTAAAACTCGTAGATAGAGGCGTGCGCGTTTCCTGAACTCGCAAATGCCTACTTGCACGTTTCCTGAACTCGCAGACTAAACTCGCAAGATGAAACTCACAATGGTTGCGTGTTTCAATACTTAGAAAAATTTTCCCAATTTTCAAACTCGCACGTGATTAAATTCGCAGATTGAAGACCAAACTCGCAGTCTTCGATCTGCGCGTTTCTAGAACTCGCAAACAGCCCTTTGCGCGTTTTTCGGCCAGAATCAAAAAATTTCAGCTTGCGCGTTTCGTAGATCTTGCACATTCTTGAAGAATTTGCGTGTTCTTAGCCTTTTCGAAGAAAAACCAATCTGTTTGATTCAAAACCACATCAAAACTTTCATTCTTGATCTGAAACTTCGACAATTCACTCAACAACACTTCTAGAATTTATTTCTATCAACAAATTACATCAAAATTACTATATAATCGACATCGATTCTAAACACAGTGTATAAACTCGTGAAAAACCAAAACCAACAAATT
Source organism: Arctium lappa (assembly GCA_023525745.1). NCBI lineage: Eukaryota > Viridiplantae > Streptophyta > Magnoliopsida > Asterales > Asteraceae > Arctium > Arctium lappa. Next base: position 18,977,332 of record CM042051.1, on the reverse strand, counting down.
TTCAAATTAATGAAAAATTACAGTGCAATTCAAGATTTTATCTATACAAACTCATTCTAAAACATGATTCGACCACAGTACAATCAATTACAACACTGAAAAACAACACAATTTCAGAATTGAATATGAAAGTTGATAGAACATTGTCAACAAACTTTTTCTTGAAATGATTTCAATCTGGATCTGCTCTTATACCAATTGTGTGTCCCTGAAATCAAGATTCTAATTGCAAAAACAAAACAAACAAACAAGACTTACAAACATGTTTATCAAATTCAATTCAAGAATCAACCGTTTACAACTTTCTCTCACTATAGATCTCTTTCTCTCTCTACAAATCTGTTTTTCTAAAACTGAACTCAAACTCTAGCCATCTATCTATTAAACAGCAAAGAAAAGTATTTATACCCACAAGCTAAAACAAGGAAACAAACAAACACAACTAGACTTTGACTTTTATTACAAAATGACTTTGACTTTTAATGAGAGTTTGACTTTCCAGCTTTGACTACTTGAATCTCTGACCTTCAGTCTTCATGATCTTGTATCCAACATATTTTTGCTATAACATTGATAGTGTATGTGTGTGAGTGTAAGTGTGTATGTATATGATGATCAATCGAGAACATAGTCAAAATATAAAAACACCAAATTAGCCAAATCACAAGTGATTTTGCATTGAAATCACATGCGATTTCTAAACACGATCAACGCAAGGGTTAGCGGACGATTTGGTCCACGACCTTAGGTCGCAGTGTGAATCACATGTGATTTAGATATGATTTTAATGTAAAATCACATGATCCGACCGTTCTCGTTTTTATTTATTTGGTTCATATTTTGTATGAACCTTAGGGGCGTTTGGTTCGCAGATTCTGATGGAATCTGATGGAATTGGAATGTTGAATTCCATTGACCAGATTCCATTACATCGTTTGGTTCATTCTTTTTAAGGAATTGGAATGTTGAATTCCAATGAATTCCACAAATGAAGAAATTCAACATTCCTTGGGGGGGGGGGGGGGGAGGTGGTATTTCATTGGAATGGAATGTCATATTTTTTTGGACAAAATTACCCCTCATCCTAATATGCACCACCACCTCCGGCCACCATCGACCACCTCCGACCACCACCACCACCGACCACCACCACCTCCGGCTACCAACACTGACCACCACCACCACCTTTGGCCACCGCCATCAGCCACCACCACCACCGGCCACTACCGCCACCGGCCACCACTACCGTTCAACATTATTAGCAGACACCAACTCTCTCTCTCCTCTCTCTCTCTCCCTCTCTCTCCGCTCTATCTCTCTCAATCTATCATCTCTCTCTCCTCTCTCTCTTCTCTCTCTACTCTCTTTCTCTCAATCTATCATCTCTCCCTCTCTCTCCTCTCTCTCTCCTCTCACCCTCTCTCCCCTCTCCCTCTCCTCTCTCTCTTTCCCTCTCTCTCTCCTCTCTCTCCTCTTTCCTTTTCTTTCTCCCCTCTCTCTCACAATCTATCATCTCTCTCTCCTCTCTCTCTACTCTCTCTCTCTCAATCTATCATTTCTCTCTCCTTTTTCTCCTCTCTCTCACAATCTATCATCTCTCTCTCCTCTCTCTCTCAATCTATCATTTCTCTCTCCTCTTTCTCCTCTCTCTCCTCTCTCTTTCCTCTCCCTTTCTCTCTCCTCTCTCTCTCTCTCCCTCCCTCTCTCCTCTCTCTCTCCTCTCTCTCTCTCTCCTCTCTATCCCTCTCTCTCTCATCATCATTCGTGTGCTAAAATAATCAAAGCAATTTTAGTTAAAAATTAAACTATTTAATGACTATTTTATTAAAGTAATTTTTGTTGAAAAAAATTAAAATAAACAAAAAGGGTATTTTGGTCATTTACCAAAATTTCATTCCAATTCTAAAGCTACAATATGTGAACCAAACAGAAAAATTCCAATTCATTTAACAGATTCAATTCCAATTCTGTCAACCAAACAGGTGGTCAAATCTGACAACATTTCATTCAAATTTCTTCAAAGTCAATTTTTTTTTACAGATTTCATTCCATCCAAAAATATTCTGCGAACCAAACGCCCCCTTACTCTTTCTATATATTTTAACAGAGAGAGACTTGGAATCACATAAAAACAATCCTTTTTATGAGAATATGATAACACTTATAAATCTTTGAACTGAATTTGTATCATTATATCACATTCAATATTTATTATTTTAACTAATTTATATTGAGAATTTTCATCTAAAAAAATTGATCAAACAAACAACACATTTAACTAAACATCGAAATGATAATTTTCTATAATTCAACTTTTCATCTAATACAATTAACAAACAACAATTATTTATTTATCAGCTACAAGCATACATTTTCATCCACATTATCGTTTAATTAGAGAAAAAGAGTACACACTTGCTTTTTTTTCATACATATTAAGTATATGACAAAAGTGTTGCACATGTATTTAATAAATTAAATTATCCCATGCTTTATTGTCCAATATTAATTATATAATTTTATTCATTGAAAAACATAATATTTAATTTGAACGTGTAATTTAATAAAAATTTAGCTAATAGTTAAACACATAAATACCCTAAATAAAATAAAATCAATATATTTTTGGATTAAAAGCAATGCTACAAACATATCTTATATAATGATTGATATAAATAAGTTTGGGTTACCAGGTTACTAAAAAAAGTGTTAAATATATTAACACACATTTGTTCTTGTGTAATTCGGTAATTACATTAACAAATATCTCGGAGTTTTTTATTTTTGATGGTGGGAGGCAAATCGTGGGGTCGTTGAAGGTTGTGTGGCAAGCTGTTCTCTTGGGAAACTAATTAAAGAATGCTTATGTTGGAAAATTTTAGTAAAAATTGTGATTTCTTACTAACTTTGGACACAAATAAATACATGTATATGTATTGTATATATCTAACTCTTCGTGGGTTTATGTTCTCCTATATGAGAGCTTCAAAACGATATATTATGTGTCCAAAACGGAATATGTGTGAATGAGATATCGATGCTCAAAGTTAAGTGTTTGGGATGAAAATTGGCAAAACCAAATGGGTGTGGGAACTTGTTCCACATAGGAAGGAGGACCAAAGTTTTAGTGGTTTATAACTAAAAATGTGGGAGGGACTTTCAAGTCCTTAGTTTAGTTTTACTCCATCACCTACCCGCACGTAGGGGGGGTGCCAATTGCGGCCTTCGTAGGCTAAATTCGGCGATCTTGTGCTCGCGTAGGTTGGTTTTTGCTGAAATATTCTGTTTATGGACGATAAAACAGGTTGGTTTATTCTGTAACTCCTTCATACTCATTATTGAAATGATTAATAGGATTAATTAACATTAATCCTTCGGTTTTCAATTGATTAGTATAAATAGAGGAGTATGTTTCAGTCCAAAACACAACAACATTCTTGAACACACAAAGCCTTCTGATTCAAGGGTCGTTTTTCTCTCAGTGATCTTTTTAGTGACATCCAGTTTAAATCCTTCGATTAGATTGCTCCTAGGTTCAAAGATCGGTCTATCTCTAAAATGGCTTGACTTATGTCCTTGTTTTCTGCTGTTTCTTGAGGTTTTTCATTTTTTTTTGTTTTGATGGTCATTTATTTCTTGAGGGGTTTGGTTTATTCCACTCTTTGTTATTTGTCTCTCACATATCTCTTTGTACTTTGTAGGACTGTTCTCGTTGGTTTTTTTATAAAATTTTACCTTTCTAAAAAAATTACATTAAACAATTAACATTTTTCATTTTACACTCTTATCATTTTAACACAAATAATCGTATATAAACAAAAATGCAATGAAAAAATACGTTTCTTTTTTTTTACAAATTATACCATTATAATCGTCTCGTCAATACCTTCAAAACGAGCCCAATATTGAATATTTTTTAATTTAACCGTACTATTAAACATCATGAATATCTACGAATTGAATTTTTTTTATATAAAAATTCTAAAACGGTTATTGTACAATCTTTTGTACAATAACATTTACCACCCTTAAATTTTACATTTATCACTCATTACAATTACTTATTTAATTTACTTTATATCCCTAAAATTTCTAAAACGGTTATTTTACAATCTTTTGTACAATAACATTTACCACTCTTGCAATGTTACATTTACCACCCTTACAATTACTTATTTAATTTAATTTATATTCCTTACTTTTTCATTTTACATCATTATCATATTAACACAAATAATCGTATATGAACAAAAATGCAATGAAAAATACGTTTCTTTTTTTACAAATTATACCATCATAATCGTTTCGTCAATACATTCAAAACGAGCCCAATATTGAATATTTTTTAATTTAACCGTAATATTAAATATCATGAATATCTACGAATTAAATTGTTTTATATAAAAATTCTAAAACGGTTATTGAACAATCTTTTGACAATAACATTTACCACCCATAAATGTTACATTTACCACCCTTACAATTACTTATTTAATTTAGTTTATCTATACTATTATATTAAAATTCTAATTTGGTTGAACGGTTATTGGAAAACGGTTTTTTGAAAGTCATTCTTTTCTCCCATATTAATTACATTTACCACCCATATAATTAATTATTTAATTTACTTTATATTTTTTTTTTCATTTTACACCCTTATCATGTTAACACAAATAATCGTATATGAACAAAAATGAAATGAAAAAATACGTTTCTTTTTTTACAAATTATATCATTATAATCGTCTCGTCAATACCTTCAAAACGAGCTCAATATTGAATATTCTTTTAATTTAACCGTACTATAAAATGGTTATTTTCAAAATTCATTGTTACATTTATCACCTTATAATTAATTATTTAATTTATTTTATATCCCTTGTTTTTTCATTTTTCATTTTTCACCATTATAATGTTAACACAAATAATCGTATATGAACAAAAATACAATAAAAAATACGTTCTTTTTTTTACAAATTATACCATTATAATCATCTCGTCAATACATTCAAAACGATCCCAATATTGAATATTCTTTTAATTTAACCGTACTATAAAATATAATGAACATCTACGAATTAATTTGTTTTCTATCCATACGTTTTATTTTTTTTCAGCGTTAGCATATTAAAAATACATAATCGTAGACAACTAAAATATATTAAAAATACGTTTCATTATTATTATAATTTATATTATTATAATTTTTCCGTCAATAATTTTAATATAAACTAATTATTGAATATTTTTATGTCTACCATAAATGTGTAACATTATATATATATATATATATATATATATATATATATATATATATATATACTTTCTATATCTATATCTATACTATTATATTAAAATTGTAAAACAATTATTTTCAATATTCAATATTACATTTAACACTCTTACAATTAATTATTTAATTTAATTTATATAGCTTGCCTTTTCATTTTTCATTGCCCACCATTATCATGTAAACACAAATAATCGTATGTAAACAAAATGCAATGAAAAAATACGTTTCTTTTTTACAAATTATACCATTATAATTGTTTCGTCATACCTTCAAAACGAGCCCAATATTGAATATTTTTTAATTTAACCGTACTATTAAATATCATTAATATCTACGAATTAATTGTTTTCTATCCATGCATTTTTTTCATAACATATTAAAAATACATAATCGTAAATCAACTTAAATATATTAAAAATATGTTTCATTCTTAATATAAATTATATCATTATAATTTTTTCATCGATAATTTTAATATAACTTAATTATTGAATTTTTTTGGGTTTTATCTCTACTATATTATTAAAATTCTAATACGGTTAATTAGTTTTTTGGAAAGTTTTGAAAGCCAAAATTTTAGCTTCACTTTTCTTCGAAGTTATATTTAGCACTCTTATAATTAGTTATTTAATTTACTTTATATCCTTGGTTTTTCATTTTTCATTTTTTATTTTACACTTTTATCATGTTAACACAAATAATCATATATGAACAAAAATGAAATGAAAATATATGTTTCTTTTTTACAAGTTATACCATTATAATCGTCTCGTCAATATTTTTAAAACAAGCCCAATATTGAATATTTTTTAGTTTAACCGTACTATTAAATATAATGAATATCTACGAATTAATTTGTTTTCTATCTCTACGCTTTATTTTTTTTCTTTTCATTTTTAGCATATTAAAAACATATAATCATAGACCAACAAAATATTAAAAAAAAACGCGTTTCATTTTTTTTATAAATTACACCACTATTATTTGTTCATCAATATTTTCAAATTAAGTTTATTTTTGAATTTTTATTGATTTATTACTATTATAAAATAGAATAAAGACATATCAATTTTACTATATATATATATATATATATATATATATATATATATATATATATATATATATATATAAGATAGCATACCGATAGATATTTGTAACGGTTATTGTAGAAAAAAAACGAGGTATACAAATTTATACATATCTATATTAGATTTTTTTATTGAATTAATTAAAATTTTATAATCAGATAAATTATAAAGGTATACAACTTACATCAATATGGACAAAAATAAAACAAAAATGAAATATGATTGAAAATACATAACAAATTAATTGAGAGTCAATGCATGATTCACATATAAGTGCACCAAACGACTTAAACACCGTGTTGTCATGACTAAAGTATCGAAAAGGACGAAGAATACAAACTTAAAATAAAACGTTGTTGTCATTTTGATTTCAATATGTTTCGCGAGCGGATACATACATTTGTCAATTGTTCCTTCGATTTCACGATTTTTCGCACCACATCGTACGTGGGTATATGTCTAGTAGTTTTTTAATAATACCGTCAAAGTGGACAAATTATATAATGTTAACGATAGGCCTATTTAATGGAATAAAATTTGATTTAACAATGACCAAAAGTATGTTCATTAATTATACTGACGTAATTGTTACAAAAATTTGGTTTACAATATAAAATTATTTTGAGTGGAAAAGTAAGAGCCCCATGTGAGGTTAACTTTGAACACAATAAAATAAATAAGCTTGAATTTTCAACGAAAAATCATCTATCTATACTATATATATATATATATATATATATATATATATATATATATATATATATATATATATATATATTATAAAGCACGGATAAAAAAACTCTTAAATACAAATTATTAGGCACAAAGTACCATCATTTTATACAATATTTTAAAATTTTCTTAATTTACAAGTATCAAAAAACATAAGATACATATTACTAGTTTACTACTGCAGACTTCTAACACCCACCAATTTGGTATATGTAGGGTTCCATGTATCACTATTAATTAATATATTATATTACTATAATTTTGTTTTAATTATATTATTAAATATGTAATTGGTTATTTTTTCTAGATGTCATTAAAATATATAAGATAATTATTGAATTCTAACAAAATACTTAATTTTTTTATATAAAAAACATTATATTATTAAGCCTAAATTAAACAAATTTATAAAAAATATTATCTCTTTCTCAAAAATCCAAAATCGTATTGTAAATCGACAAAAAAAATAAAATGAAACATTAAAATCGTGATGTATCTCGCTGCATTGCGCGAGTACGCTTCTAGTATATTATAAAGCACGGATAAAAAAACTCTTACATACAAATTATTAGGCACAAGGTATCATCATTTTATGCAAGATTTTAAAAATCTCTTAATTTACAAGTATCAAATCACTATATACATATTACTACTGCAGGTTTCTAACACCCACTAATTTGGTATGTGCAAGGTCTTCCTTTTATGCAGGTCTTTCCATGTATCACTATTAATTAATATATTATATTACTATAATTTTATTTTAATTATATTATTAAATATGTAATTGGTTGTTTTTTCTAAATGTATTAAAATATATAAGATAATCATTGAATTCTAACAAAATACTTAATTTTTTATATAAAAAATATTATATTATTAAGCCTAAATTAAACAAATTTATAAAAAAAATATTATCAATTTCTCAAAACCATTCAAAATCGTATTGTAAATCGACAACAAAATAAAATGAAACATTAAAATCGTGATGTATCTCGCTTCATTGCGCGAATACGATTCTAGTATCTTTATATATATAAGCAAAACCTACAAAAGATGATGTGACACATTGTAAGAAGATGATTTGTCTAAAGAAATTTTCTCATTGTTTTGAGTTTTGTAAATATTAAATAATCTAATGATTATTCTACCCCTAAATGAAAACTATGTATTTTATTATAAGAAGGTTTCTTTGGTAAATTCACTTCCAATTTAATTAGCTTTAACTTTCAAACTACATAACTTCTTAGAGATATTCATTACACTCTTTTCATCTTTCCATATATTAATTAAGGGAAATTCTACAATAAATAATTTTACACATTGTTACAAAAATGATTATTTATAAAGATAATTAAGTTAAAGTCTTTATAAAATGTTAAATAAGTTAACAATTTTCTACCCGTGAATGAAAATTGTGTATTTCATTATTTTCTCTAAAATGATAACAAAATTTTCAAGCCAAATATGTCGTTCATTGAGCAACTCGCATTAGTAGTTCACATGTATCAAAAAGTAAAATAAAAAGTTTATTAGGTGGCACTTTTTTTTATTTATTTTGGGTTATTATTAATTGTCTTTCATTAACTCATAAATGTTGTAGAACTTTCGGTTGTCTATTCCGTTTTTAATCTCGTCTATATATTATATCTCATTTAACGTTTTATTCTTTTATTTTACCGAATCCTCTATGGCTCCGTCATATTGCAAACTACACAACCGAATGTCTAATCAAGATGGAAGCATTTTTTTTCTTTTGTTTTACCGAATACTCCATCATATTGCAAACTACACAACTGAATGTCTCATCAAGATGGAAGCTACATTTTTATGGTTTGTCTTATGTTTTTATGTGAGCTCTTTTTTGTTATTGATGTTGGTGTGTTTACTTTTTTACAGAATTTTTTATCGTGATACAGTTGTTCTTCCTCCATAAAATCCATGTAAGAATTGTTATATTTTATTTCATTATTTGTCTGAGTATATATTGTAACACCCTTAATTTTCCTAAACAACAGTTGATGATCGGTCAACGGTCGGCCGAGAGAAACGGTCGGAGAACGGTTTAACACAAGGCACATGACGGCTCAGCAGGTGGCACGTGCGGCTAGGCCCGCGTAATTCACTGTTGTCTACGGCCTAGAGGACACGCATGACTTGAACCGCGACTTGAAGTCACGGCCAAGGCCGCGGGAATCAGTCTGGTCGATTTATGTCGAGATTTCTAGGGTTTTTCCTCAGTTGTACTCCCCCACTCTCCATTTCTTTCATTGAGACGATTTTGGGAGCCCAAGATCTGATTTTGGAGCACCTTGATGTAAATCTACCCTAGGGAGATCAAAGAGTTGGTGAATGAAGCTTGGATGTGAAGAGGATGAAAGATGTCATGGATGAAAATGTTGGTGGGAAGACTTTAAGTTTTGTTTGAGGTAAGTTCTTGTGTATTTCAAGCAAAGTGTATGAGGATCTTTGTAGATCTAAAGGGTTATACTTGTTGGTGGTTTATTTCTTTTAGATTTGGAGAAAAAAGGGTTATTTGGAAACCCTAACTCATTGTTGAAGATGATGTGTTGATGATGGAAGCTTCATTCTTGGAGGCTAAGGATTTGGGTTGAAACCTAGGTTTAACTTAACCTAGCAAGGTGAGTTCAAGTTGATTTGTGAAAACGTTGTAATGCCAAAAATGTCCATCTTAAAGTGTTTATGTGTTTACATGAATTTTATTAATAGTTAGGATATTTGAAGAGTTTTACTCATCTGTATTATTTTGTTTTATAAATTTTGTGAAACGCTCACATTTGGGATTTTCGAACATTTTGGTAAATAAATCCTGTTGATGTGCTTCCTTGATGATTATATATATAAATGGAGGTCATTTGATGTAAATGTCACTTTTGTGTTTTTGATCTTATAAACCACTTGAAAAATGCATATTATTGTGTTATGAGGTATTTTGGAAATATAAGGGTATGAGTTCATTTGGAAAATGGTTTGCTTCAACCAATGACGAGTTTAAGTTAATCATACTGTTGGTCGTTATGTTTGCATAACCGTTGGTCAAACGTGTTTTAATGTTTACACTGGCTTTCATTGGTGATTTGAGTAAATTGTTGGGTCGTTGGCTCGGTTTTGACTAAGATGAGTCTTGAGGACATTTGTCCGGTTTAATAGCTCGTTGTAGAGTTTTGAGTATGATGACGTTCATTACGTGACATTTGAGAATTACATGTTTTGAGTGCTTTGGTCATTCATTTGGAGTCATGTAGTGTTATAGACTATAATGTAATGGATCCATAGGCATATGAGTCGGTCTTTATTATTTTACGAAAAAGGGCTATTGTTTCCATGTTGGGACCAGAATTACTCATGGGATTATCGAGGGCCTTATGGTGCGGGCTCGTGGAGTCTAACATTTGGTCCTGGGCCCGTGATATAATTTATGAGTCTATTTTTACGGGATGGTTATTTCCCATTTGTAGCTAGTTGAGACATTGGGTCCTCGGGGGCATCTTAGTAAGGTTATGTGGAGCCGGTTAGTAGCCATGGGCCGTAAATGTAATCCTAGCGAATGAGTATGATTAGGATCATCGGGTGCCCTCATCCACATCTTAGTACGAGTTGGCGAGCTCGTGGCCATGGGTCCTAGTATGGTGAGCTCAATAACTTGGAAAGTGACCTACTTTTGTGTTCCGCCACAAGCCATGGAATTCGGGTCTCCCCCGTCACCGAAAAGTGTTATTTTGGGAATTTAATTTTATCTTTGTTTTTCGGTGACGTTTTGAGTTTGGGTTATTCTCCATATGTTATAATTTTTGGAGCCTTGAGTTTACTCATATTTCGGTTGTTTGATTTATTAAGTTTTATTCAAATTTCAACGTTTGAGCATTTACCATTATTCACGTCTTGAGTAAGCGTTGGGTTGCATTACTTCATGAAAGAATGTTTTGGCGTTGAGGCGTTCATTTATAAATATCATATTATTGGAAAACGGGTCAACCTCATATTTAAAGTAATCCGTCTTGAAGAATCATGATTTAAGTTGTATTATCTCTGTTTTTATAATCACGATAAAAACTCTTGAACTCACTAGGCGATAGCCTAACATTTTTATTTGTCGGCATGTGCATCAGGTTCCGTCTCGGGATTAGTTCTAGCGATATTGTGAAGGGATGATTGCTAGTTGTGTGCTCGAAGAAGTGAATAGCTTAGTGAAGTCTTCTGCATTTACCTTGGATGTAGCGACTGTCTTTGGGTTTTTAGTAACAACCGACTCTAATTAGTCTTTATGTAAGACTTTATTGATTTTGTTGACGGTTAATTCTAAAATTGTATTTTTAGTCGTTCTTTCCAAATTTGAGGGTGTTACATATATGTTGTTGATGAATGTTTTTTATAACATGTTATTATACTTTGTTAATTATTTTTACATTTGGTTTTCTGTGTGTGATATGTCCTATTTACGTGTTTCTCCGCAGTTTTTTTTTTCTTTCTAATTGTCCATATTGAATGTTATTTCACCATAAACTATTCAGGGTTATAAATATTACGATTTATTTTATGATTTGTGTGAGTTGTTGTTATTGATGAATATCTTTTCTTTTCAAAAGTTTCTTTCCCATTATTTTATTTTATTCATTATGGTTTTTCATCCCTCATTTTTTAGAAATGATTTATGTTGTGTGTGTGTGTGTTCTTTTTATGTGTCTTTCTATTTTGCATAATTTTGTTTTACTAATATTGTTGTAGTTATTCAAGTTTTATTTTTTGTTTCTTGACAACAATTAAATTTTGATCAAGTGTGATTTATGTGAAGTTTTTTTATTGTGAATTTTTTTCTCCGTCTTTTATATTTATAGAGTTTTTTACTTTGTATTTTTTATGTCATTCTCTATATTGTGGTTATTTATGAAAAATCAATATATATCATATGACTATTTATTGTTGTATTTTTTATGATATTCTTTGTATTGTGGTTAAAATGACCTTTTTATAGATGTTTAAAATTTTTGTAGAGTTTTATATTTAATATTAGATATAAAAGAGTAATGAAAATTTTGTTTTTTTAATGTGTATAAGTTTATTATGCTATGCATGCGGTGAGATTAAAGACTTGGTATAAAAAAAGAGATTTTTTTATATATTCAATAAATCAAAAATGTGAGTGAGCTATTTGTTTTTTATTTGTCATGTTTAATATTTTGTAAGATTTATTTAACGTTGGTTCGAATTGGTTCGGAGTTTCGATTATGTATTCGAAGGATTGATAGTAACATATCAATAATTGTGAGTTAATAAAGTATTAAAATACTTTTACTTTTGTTTAATTTATGATTGAAATTTCATCATGATGTGACATAGTTAACTCATTATTCACTAGGTCGAACGCTCATATATACGTCAATAAACTTACATCGTCAAACAATGTGCAAGATAAATGAAATGAGATTATTCGTTTGTTATGAGTTATTCTTACAAAGTATCAGCCAACTACTTTTGTGTAATTGTAAAATTGAAGATTTTTTGCAGTTTATATTATTAAAATTTAACGCATTATAATTATATCAATTTTTACAAATACATGTCACTAATCTACATTATAAATTCTTTGAAATCGAAAAGGCACACCAAAATGCATGTAGAAATATATCTTAATAGGACATTCAGTACATAATGTGTTACACATGTAATGAGAGTTCATAAATGAATTGAATTTATTCACATTAACAATTCACTTTGTATTCCATCACATATATAATTAATTAGGTATATCATAAACCAAATAGAAGATAATTAATATTTGGGCAGTTAAAATATCACCGGTTTACTATAAATACAACGTGTATTATTGTTTTCTTCAAGGAATTGTGCAATGATAATATTATTAAAAATTACATCTATTTCATTGTTGTTTGTAATTACGATTATGAATGTTACATATCTAGATGCACATGTATATATTGTTAAACTCCCTTTATATAGATGAAAGTTTATGTGTTGGGTTGGGTATCTAACCCTAATAGGGTGGGGATTCCCCACTGTGGTGGGTAATGGGATGGGGACGAGAGTTTATTTTCATATCTGAACCGGAGTCAGGACAGGGTTGGAGATGGCATTATTCACCCCTAAGTGGACCCTGATTAAATTTTTTTTATTTTGTTAAATATATATATATATAAATAAATGTATATATGTATGTATTATACATCTATTATTAAATGACAAATATGTTTAGTTTTTAATATCATAATTAATATAGTGACGATTTATTATAATTTTAATATTAAAATACATTATTTTTATTGTTTTTTACTGAACGGGTACCCAACGGGGTCCTAAACCCCTTAAGGATTCCTTCCTCCCCGAACCCGTTGGGGATTAGACGACACGGGGTCGGGGATGTGGAGCGCCTTAAACGGGGGTTGGGGTTGAGGATGAGGGATGCATTACCCACCCAACACCGACCCATTTCCATCCCTACTTATTACTTATTTAGACCTATAATGCTCATAATAGTCATGTTATTTTTAGGGTTTATTGAATTATTTTGTGTAATACAACCACCGATAGTTATATTTTTTTTGTGCAATATTGAAATTAATTTGACGTATCTATATTAATATTTTTATTTACATAAATGTAGTTTATGATCAAACAATATCCAATGTTCATTTGATAAAAAGAAAATGTACTTATTAAACTATTAGTTTTACTTTTATGATTTTGTATTATTACATCGTATATTTTTTATAATTAATTTAAACTTATACATATATACACTTAAAGATCTTATATATATGTATATATATATATATATATATATATATATTTGTATTGTTAGTATGTTCTTGTTAGAGCTAAATTGTATTCAAGATTAAAAAGAGGGTATAAATTAAAGTGTAATTGTTGTAAAGTGTGGGTGTTAATTTTAATTATAGTTTAGAGTTGACTATTTGCTAAAGGTCATGTTGACCATATAAATAGCAAGTCTTAGTGTTTTAGAACATAACTCACACATGCGCATATTTGGTAAGACTACACGGTGAAAACACACACACACACACACAGTGCTTTAGAGTCAAATGCAACAAATAGGGATATGAGTGTATGTAGATTATTTTGATCAATAAAGATTGTTGTTCTTGATAATCTGAGTGTTAATTGTTTGCTAAAATACTAGGATCATAGTTCAAACTTATCACATCGGATATATTAACTACAAATTCTGTACTTAGCATATTTTTCAAGTGATTTTTTCTATTGATTTTTCTGATTTTCTGACTAACGATCATTTCTAGCTAATTTTTTTTAGATATCAAGTTGCAATATGAGATTTAATTGTCAAAAAAATTTCTCTAGGGGCGCTGCCCCTCGACCTCGCAAGGGCGTTGCCCCTTGACCCCACCCGCTAACCGGGTAGCGGGACCACCGTGCTAAGTCTGCGGAGGGGGGCATATTTCTGAGTGTGATCAAAGTTTATGATTTTTGTTAACGATCATTTCAAGCTTATATTTTACAGATTTCACGATGCCTTACATTGACGAGAAAGAAAATATAGTTTTGACAAAAAGAGATTGTGTTATCGCTTATATGTCAGAGATTCCAGCCCTTGAAGCAAAAAATAAGAATCTGAAAATTCAGAATTCATCTCTTCTTGATCAGATCAATGAATTGAAAGATAATTCTAAAATTTTAAAGAAATACTTTATTTGCTCAGATTGTGTTGCTAACTCCAAATTTCATTTTGCATGGATCTCTGAATCTAAAGAAAAAGAGATTTCAAATCTTCAAACAAAGTTGAAGAAGTTTGAAGGACTAAATGCAAATTCTACATGGTCAAAGAAGGAGTTGATACAAAAAGAGATTGATGATCTTAGAATACGTGCAAACATTGTTGGAGAGACGTGTGATGGGCTGAGAAAGACAAATTCACAAATCTTCTCTGAAAGAGACAAGTTAAGAGACAGAGTGTTCAATCTTTAAGTTGAAATAAACACGCTTAAAGAAAAAGCCACAAAAGAGATGAACCACTCAAGAGCTCAAGAGGAGATAAAGAAGATTGAAAATAAGAGAAAAGATTTAGAAAGAGACAATATTGAGCTTCAGAAGAAGATTACTGAACTGAAAGAACATATATCTCAAGATGAAAATAAGTCAAATAAAGAAAGAGAAGAATTTGAAAGAGAAAGAAAAGCTTTTGCTCAGAAATTTTCTGACTTTTCAAGAAAGTCTTTTGAAGAAAAGAAGATGGTAGAACTCAAATGTTCCAAACTTACTCAACAAGTGACAGACTTTAAGAAAGTTATCATCATGAAGAGAGACAAGTTTGAAAAGGAAAAGAAGAATGCTGAAAAGAAGAATGTTGGTGTTTTCAAAGAAATATCTGAACAAAGAAAGCCTGTAGAAAAAGATTTTGAGGAAGAAAGGAAAGTGTTTGAGGCTGAGATAAACAAGCTGACAGGAAAACTATCTGAACTGTCATCAACTGTTCTGAAGGAGAAGAAGACGAAGTCTGAATTGCACAAGAAGTTTAATCTACTTTCAAATGAAAGAAACAGTTTGTCATCAAAGATCAAAGAACTTGAAGAGATCATTTTCAAGGTGAAGCTGACTGAGCAAAAGACGTTAGAATCAATTATTCAATCACCGAGAGAGGATCCAGCTACATCATAATGTTCATTTAAATCAACTGCAAGTTTAATTTTTACAAATGTTTCTAATAATCCTTTGTTTGTTATTACAGATGATAATCATACTTCTAAACATAAAGAACATATTTGTCCTACTAACCTTTTCTATGACAAATATATTGATGGTTCAGGTAACATCAAGAAGAACAAGTCTCAGCAGAAAATGTTTTGGAGAAGGAAATATGAGAAATACAAAGAAAAATGGATTTGGAGAGTAAAAGGATCCACAGATGAGAAGAAGGATAAAAAAATCTTTTGTGCATACACTGATTGCAAAGAAAAACAATGCTCCTAAAGGTAAAACTTTGGCAAATCTGATCTTGTTTACATTATCAATCAATTGATCAGGTTAGCACAGAAGAAAATTAATTGTTCTTACTGTGGTACAAATGATTTTGTTAGGAAATATTATGTGGATAACTGGTATGGTTCTTACTACATTTCTCCTAATATAACTGCAACTAACAAATCAGGACCCAAATATCAGTGGGTACCAAAAGCTAAACCTGTGTTGCAGGAAACTAAAGACTAAGCAGAGAAAGAACAATGGTTTCTGATTACAACAGATTAGGACCCGATCTTCAATGTTTAAGATGATTGGATTTTGAACAAAGCGGTTCAAGACCCGATCTTCAATGATAAAGATGAACAGTTACTATTCTCACCGGAGAATACGTGACGATGACTTCTGGATAACTCAGTTCAGAACCCGTACGCAAAAGTTTTTCTTCTAAAGGACGCTTAATAGATAACATATTTAAAGGAGTTTTTGTTTTGAGGGGGAGTTTATAAGTATTTCACTGTCATATCTTTTAGGGGGAGAAGATAGTATTTTTCTGATGAATTGACTCTTTACAGATATCGAGAGGGAGCATATCTGATGTTTTGTCAAAGATGCTTCAAAGACATTATTCATTTTAAGGGGATTTTAAATTTCTGCATTGAAGGTATACATTTCTAAATTCTTAAACTCTAACACTTGTTGAAAGAAGGACAACTTTCGCTTGTGAAAATCGTTTTCTTAAATGTTCAAACCACTTCCTATTCTTAAAATGTTTTCATTAATTGAGAAATGTGCTTTTAAATTTTATTTGGATACTTAATGATTATCTGACCGTGTGTTTCCAAAAGATCAAAACTTGTGTATTATCTTGTCTATATACTGTCAAGTATTCATACACACATCAGTTCAGTACATCCTCAGTGACTTTGTTATTACCATGTCTCAAAAGATAAATTTTTCGATGGTAATACTCCCGTTTGAAATTCAATGTTGTTTGAGATCAGACGCCATTTCAACTATAAATGTGCTTTCCTTGATAATATGTTTATATCTCGTTCATATAAACACATATTTGTTCTTTGATATCCCAAACATTTTTCTCATGATATTTGATCTGATTTTATCATTGTCAGATTCTCAAAACAATGAAATTGAATGATCATAAATGTTCAAAGTTTTGAGAGATCTTAAATGTTCAATTGCTCAAATTTCATTTTTATCTGTTATGAGCATACATACACTGACTATGATATCTTGTGCTTAATTGTCAAGATAATCATTGAGCAACACATTCTTTTTAGGACAATACATGGGATTCGGTGTGAGTGCTTAAAAGACTTCCCTATATTCACAATAACCAATGTTTCCTACCCCGGAAGTAATCCTTGAGTGATTGAGGGGAGAGGGGTCAAAAAGATTGAGAGTGGGTGTGTGCTGAGGTATAATGGAAAGGAAAGGTTGGTTAGAAGCGATCTCAAATGTTAAAAAGAAAGAGGGTGAGAGATCATAGTAAAAGAATATCAAACTTTGCACCAATCTGTTGGTTCACACTTCTTTGTGACCTTCATTGAAAAAAGCACTTAGCCCATGCCAACTCTTGTATAAAACCCCACCTGCTACTCATTCTTTTCTCAACAAAAGAATGTTTCACATTTTCAAGGGGAAGCAACACATCATCTATTGGATCTTCATTTGGAAGATGCTGATATTGAAAAAGAAGGAAAGTTGCCCCCCCCCCCTTCGACCCTTTCTCATGCACATTGAGTCTATGTATAACTATTGTTGTCTCAATGGTTTACATTATTTTGAGCCTTAAAAGCAATCATTGTGCTAATTCTTTCATACACAAGCATGAGCACACAAAAAATTCGTTTTTCTGTCAAAACGTTCATAGATTAACCTTGTGTTTTTTGATGATTGAATGGAAGTCCTGGGGAGTGAACATCACCCAAGCTCCTTATAAAGTACATCTGTTGTACTAAGTAACTCTGTGTTACTTACAGAAAATATAACTGATTCATTAGTTGATTCAGGGTTACCACTCATAATTTGTCTGAATTTGAAAAGATTCGGATAAATACATTCATGAATTGACGACAAATTATCAGATCAGACGAAGTATGTTCATCTTATTCTTTGGGGGAGATTGCTTATTTTCCTACATGAGGAGATTGTTTACATCTTACCAAATGGGAAATTGTTTCTATTCATGAAGATTGTGCTTATTTGATATTTGGGGGAGATGATTTCAAAGACATAACTGGCCTTGAAATGTTTTGATGATTCTGATTCTCAAAATTCATCAAAAAGGGGGAGAAATTCAAGATTTCAAAGTCAGATTAAAGTTGATCTTATCAGAAAGGGGGATATAAAGTCAGATCTGTTTCAATGCGAAAGCTATGACAAGCAAGTTATGTTTAAAAAGGGGGAAGATACTAAAGTCAGATTGTTGTCAAGAGATAAAAGCCGAAGCAAAGTCAGATGTGATAAAGTGAAAGAAAAGTTGTCAAAGCTGGTGATGTCTCTGAAAATCTTATTGCATTATTGTAGTTTTTTACTCAAAGGTGAAAACTGTCAATAGTAATCAAGGAATCCAAAGAGGGAGATTAATCTGAAAGTGCTATCAAAGTTTGATCAAAGTGATAAAGATTTGAAGACGTCAAAGCTGTGAAAGACTATTTGTTGAAGATTTTTCTGAAAAAAGAAGACCTAAAGATTATTGTCAAATTTTTTTAATCTTGAATCCAAAGGAGGAGATTGTTAGAGATAAATTGTATTCAAGATTAAAAAGAGGGTCTAAAGTGTAACTGTTGTAAAGTGTGGGTGTTAATTGTAATTGTAGTTTAGAGTTGACTATTTGCTAAAGGTCATGTTTACCATATAAATAGCAAGTCTTAGTGTTTTAGAACATAACTCACACATGCGCATATTTGGTAAGACTACACTGTGAAAACACACACACACAGTGCTTTAGAGTCAAATGCAACAAATAGGGATATGAGTGTATGTAGATTGTTTTGAATAATAAAGATTGTTGTTCTTGATAATCGGAGTGTTAATTGTTTGCTAAAATACTGGGATCATAGTTCAAACTTATCACATCGAATATATTAACTACAAAAAATATCATTTATAAAGTTCAACCTTTATCTATCACAATTTCCCTATTTTATTTTAGATATATATATATATATATATATATGTATATATTGTGTTGCTTAAACAATGTTATGTATAAATGTATTATTCTTATTTTATGTTAAACAAAGTAGAATATGACTACACCATCTATCGATATATAAGAAAATGTCTCTTCGGTATCAAAACATTGTTACTATAGTCACCAATTACACATATTATGTAATGTCATTTTTATCATGTTCAACGAGCACCTTGTATTTCACAAGATGCTCCACACAGACGCCATTCACTCTGAAATCATGTTAACTATACGGCTAACCTTTAACAAACAACATCAATATTAAGATGCATACATTAATATCTGAAAAATAAACCACTTATCAATATACATATTTTTTAGTAAACGAAATAAATTGGTTATCAACTTTTTAATGTTATTTGTACCAATCAATTTAATCACCGCGCAACGCGCGGTATCACACTTATTGGTCCAATACTTTCTTAAATAATGTATCGCTACCGCGCAACACGCTGTGGCCGTACTAGTATAATATAACCATTCGTTAATTGATCATGAATCAGAATCAGGGGTCGTTTACCTAACGGTTATCCGGTCAGTAAGCATTTACGGTAATAGTCAACATTTTCACTAAATTTATTGGGTAAGATTTTAATCCATTAAAACGACATTGTATGCAACAATTTATAGGGTAAGCCTTATCAGGTAAGGGTCATCACTTTTACCTACCAGGTAAGACTCTCGGTACTTGTCATCGCTCTTATCGAATGAGATTCTTAGGGGTTATTTGTTTACCTCTTAATAGTTTCATTAAGAGACAACCTCTGAATCACTAAGAGATGAATCTTGTTTGATAAAAAAAATATGCATCTTAATGGTTCTAAAATCATCTAAATGATTTTGTATCTTGGGCCTCCCTTAACCATTCAGCACCCTAATTTCATTCTGAATAATTACCAAACAACAATATTTCATTTAATTATTAACTGCCAAACAACCCCTTAATATTTGTCATGTTCATCTGATAAGGTAAAATGACCTGATAAACACTTATTAGGTAAGGTTTAGGCGGCGTTTGTTTTTTAAGTGGTGCTGAAGTTTGAAATCTGATTTCACTTCTGATTTTTAAGTGGTGGTGCTGAAGTCTGAAATCTGAATAAAAAAAAGACTGTTTGTTTTTGCAAGCTGAAAACGTCTGAACTAGAGATAGAAACTTGCGGCGAGAGGAGCGAATAAGTGAAAATAAGTGGCTAGGTTACCACTTTTTTGTTCAAATAAGTTTAAGTGATAAGAGGGTTTGAATAAGTTTAAAAAACAAACAGTCTGAAATTGAAAACGTTTGACCGAATAAATGATAAGTGGTTAATAAGAGATGAAAATCAAAAAACGAACAAGGCCTTAGTAAACACTAAACAACCCTTTAGACAATAAAAACTCGTTTCAAAAGAAAATTTCATTCGATGGAACATCAATTGCAATCTTCCTACTTCAATCATGAGCTGCTTAACTTTGATGGAGGAAAACAAATCTCGTGTTCATTAAGGTAGCGTTTGGTATGCAGACATGATTGGACAGGACAACACCGAACATGACTGGACTGGACAAGACAAGAGGGCAGGACAAGACTGGACAGGACAAGTGTCTGTCTGGTGTTTGGTATGACTAGGACTAGATCAGACAGGACTAGACAATTTGCCCATAAAATTTGTTTGATGATTTTATATATCATATAATAGTTATAATTGACACAAATAAAGTATATATTTAAATAATTTAATTTATAAGCATTTTTAGTTTTTTACACAATTTTCATATACATAAATAATAATACGAAATTTTAATGAAGAATCTGAAATTGATGGTAGTTCGAAAAATAAACCCAATTCATATAAAGGAAATACGAAATTCAATTTGGAAGAACTTTATGAATCGGCAGAAGCATGGTTGCAACGACGGGTAGAGGTAAAGGCGATGGGTGGTTGGTGAACGATGGTGATTGTAGAGGACGTGAAGATGGTGGATAGTGGTGTTGGAGGAGGTAGTTGTGGTTGATGTGGCCGATGTGGTATAGGTATAGGTGGTGGTGGGCAGTGATGGGTGGTGGTCGTCGACGATTGTAGTGGCGATGGACGATGGTTGTGGAGGTGGTAGAAGGGGTGGAGGTGGCCGACAATAGTTGGCGGTGACTACCGATGATCGTCGGTGGTAGTGGTTGCGATGGATGATAGTGATCGGTGGAGGTGGAGGTGGAGGTGGTCAACAATGGTAGTGGTGGTGACGACGATGGGCGATGGTTGTTGAGGTAGTGGAGGAAGAGATGGAAGTGGTTGATGGTGGTTACCGATGGTCATCGGTGGTGGTGGAAATGATGGTGGTGGTAAAGGTGGTCAACGATCATAGTGGTAGGGGGATGGGCGGTGGTTGTGGAGGTGGTGGAGGAAGCTGTTGTAGTGGAGGAAGATGTAGAGGTGGACGACGGTAGTTGGCGGTGGCTAACGGTGGCCACCCTGTCCCAATCATCGTCCTATTCCATGTCGTACCAAACGTGGGACAGTGAGTTTGTGTCATGTCTCATGTCACGCCGAACATGGGACAGTGAGTTTTGTCTCGTCCTGTCATGTCTTGTCCTATGTATCAAACGCAACCTAAAGGGCATCTTGCAAGCGGTAATTTGGATTGCGGCTTACTTTCTTTGGAGATTTAGAAACTCTCAGGTCTTTATAGGGGTCGATTTAAGCATTGATCTCTTGAGTGACATCCAATTCCAATATTTCAAATTGATTTAGATGCAATTCTTTATCAATCTCTGGGATTTTTTGGTTCTGCATTCCTTATGCAGCGTTGGTCTTTTGAGCTTTCTTCTTCTAGATTGAGTTTTCGTTTTGGTTTTTGTTTGTTGTTGGTTTTTGTATTTTCCTAGTCCTCTTTTGTTTCAGTTTTCTCGTGAGTCTTGGGGTGTTTTTTTATGTTTCTCGCAGATTCCCCCTTGATGTCTATGTTTTGTTGTTTCCTTCTTTCTTAATAAAATTTTTCTTTAAAAAAATCAAAATAAAATCTATATAAAGATTTTTTCTAATAAAACTTATTTGTTTGTTTATTTTTTTTAGTACTATAAAAAGATTAATATATTAAATCATCCGTCAACATCACAAGTTCACACCCAACAATCACGAGTAGCCAATTAAATAAAAGTAATTAAAATTAAACTACTTCAATACAAGATTTTTGGAATAAATTTGACTAAATAAAACTTAAATAATTGTATAAAATTGTATCGACTAGGGAAGGGAACTCTGGTAAAATAAAAATAAAATTTTGGGGTCGTTTACTAAACGCTTATCCGGGTAAGTGTTTATCAACTCACGTTACCTTACTGGATGAATATGTCAAGGACCAAGAATCTTACCCGGTAAGTGAGGGCAAAAACTCTTACCACGATTAGCGCTTACAGGGAAAATTGTTTCATATGATACCGTTTTGGTGAACTAAAATCTTACTCAGTAAGCAAGTGATAGTGTTGAATTTTGTTGGTAAACGTTTACCCGGGTAAACGTTTGGTAATGTAACGACCCAAACTCCAACGATAACGTAAAGATAACATTACAACCGAAATGGTCCCAAATAAACTAATTACAAAATTTCCAACTCAATAACCACTACGATAATACATGACTATAACTGAAAATATACTAAGTCTACCAGAACTTCGAGTTTCCACGATATCTCTTCTACGACACACCTCTCATCTTTCCCTTGTACGAACTTATAACTAAACCCTCACCTAAAAAGGGTTTTAGTTTTTGAAAAACCGAGGGTTAGACCATGAGGTTCAATGAGTTCCCTCTAGAAACAACATTCATGCCGCAAATAGCATTTAAAGCAGTTTATAAGCATTTATAAACAATTCTCCACTTTAAGACATTTAAACTTTCACTCGCAAAAATACACATGTAATTGGCACACTGAAGTCACGCCACCTGTGACAACGTGTCAGTCTCATACTGCCTTAACTGGAACACACCCTCCATGGCATAAACGGCACACCCCCCTCCCGACATGAGCACTACGGAACACACCCTCCGACTTAGCCGTTACACATCCACTTCTAAATGTATGCATACCAAAATATCTCAACTTTTACAACATATCAAACATGCAGTTCATAAAAAGGATCAACATGAAGTTTTATAACATCTCATGCGTTTAACATAAAACACAAGTCAGCACACTTTCAATTAGAAATACTCGCCTGTTGTCCTTGCTTACTTTCTTGCACTAGAGCTCCTGATTCTTAGACCGAATACCTATGATATAAAAATTCAAAGGTGATAAGTTTCTCAGACGACCGAAGACATTCTCAAAAGACACTCAAAGTGACACGCAACCCAACCGAGTCTAGACAGGGTCTTAGGACTAACCTTTCGGTTTCCCCCATATGAGCCCCCCGCCCTCCCGGATCCCGCTTTATCGGCCTCCCCGGGTTGGCTCCCCGCCTTCCGGGTCCCGCCTTTCTGGTCTACCCGGGTTGGCTCCTCGTCTCTCGAGGTTTCGCCTTCCCGGTCTCCCCGGGTCAGCTCCCCGCCTTCCCGGTCCTCCTGGGTTGGCTCCCCGTCTCCCGGGGTTTCGCCTTCCCAGTCTCCCTGGGTCGGCTCCCTGCATCCCGGGTTGGTTCCCCATCTCCCGAGATTTCACCTTCCCGGTCTCTCCTGGTCGGCTCCCGTCTCCCGCGAATTCGCCTTCTCGGCCTCCCCAGGTTGGCTCCCGACTCCCGGGTAGTTCACTTCCCCCCGGGTTTCGGCCCGACGACTCCCAGTGTCGAAACTGACATAGACCAAACCCCCAATCGAGGGGTTTTACCCGAAATTAGTCGATTCTAGAGACTTAACTCGGTTAGGTAATTGCCCCAAACATTCTATAAACAAAATAATTAACATAAACATCCACAAAAGAGAAACCCAACTCAAATAAATCAACCGATTAAATTTCTTTCTCACCAGTAAACCCATATTGCATTTCATCAAGAATCCATAATAGAGTTAGCAATGAAGATTACCTTGGTGGGAAATTGACAAGAAATTCCTTCTATGCTATCCCCCTCATTGATTTCTCCCAATCTTGAATGTCACCAAGTTTTTCTCCCTATATCTCTTAGCCGCCAACTTTGAGGAATGATTTAGGGGATAAAGATGTTAGGGTTTAATGCCTTTTATTAATATTTGCAATTCAGCCCTCGAACTTTGGGCTTTCCCAAAAAAAACCCACCTGCTCTCCATTCTATACAATTGAATCTGGTTATTACAGGTAAATTGCCCCTTAATTAATATATAAAATTGTGTGGACCGGGAGAGGCTAAATTTAGGGACCGTTATGCTTAAGCATTTATCATATGTCAATTACCTTATTAGGTGAGCATGACAAGGGTCGTGAATTTCATCTGATAAGAGGTATAACTGTAACACCCTCAAATCTGGAAATAACAACTAATTTAAAATCTTCTAAATACACCAATAAATGATTCACCTACAAATACAATTTAAGATTTAACCTTAATACACACATTCATTCTATACATACAGTCTATAATAAGACGGGTGCTACTAAAACCCAATATTAGTCACTATCTCCAAACTGCGGAAGACTTCACCAAATACTTACACTTGTGACAAACTAAGTACCACTATTCGTAGCACTTCTAGAACCAAACCCCCATCTGGAACCTGATGCGCATGCCGACAAATAAAAAGGTTAGGCTTAACGCCTAGTGAGCTCAAGAGTTTTCAACATATATAAATTAACCGTTTAAAAAGGAAGAATACAACTGAAATCATAATCTTTCAAAATAATGTTCTTCAAATATGAAACGACTCATTTTCCAATAATATGCATTTTAGACGAATGAGGCACCATAATAAACATTTTCCAAACCAAACGGTTTTAAGAACTAAGACCCCAAAATAACACGTTCCCTCGTAAATTAATTTCAACACATAACTCACTCAAAAGGAGAAGAGAAAGCAAACTCCCAATTTATGAAACGTGGATAAAAATCTGCATCCCGAAACACCCAAAAACACGGGTGGCCATAATACTCAACTCATAACTCATGGAAAACAATCCATAAAATAAAAGATATACCATCAGAAACATGGGATTAAAATTCAATACTCACGCGACCATAAATGGGATGAAACCCAATGTTAAAACATGGACAATTAAATATCCAAGATACTACGGGACGACAGCGGGGGATACCCGCATCCGTTGAGAGTGGAGGAACACAAAAGTATGCCACTCATACAACGTTAATCGTATGACACTTCACGACATACAAGCCCAAGTGTCCCTACGACTCCCTTCAAGCTACACCAAAAGAGACAACTGACATTAGCGAATATTACCAATAATACCACCAAAGGCTCGGTACAAGGGGGATACAACCATGGCATTGCCCCGACATGGCGGAGGCCCCAAACGCCTATCATGAACTACCCACCGTCACAATAGCACAACCGGACTCATCCCTCCTAGTGTACACTTGAAAGGACAAGGTCATAAAACATGAGTCCCGGAGTCCAACCCCGTACCACCCACTTGACCATCAAATAAGACTGACGTACGTGCTTATGGATCCAATGCAACACAATCTAATATTACATGACTACACATGAATGACCAACGCACCCGCATGTAAATACCATTAATTTGCAATAAGATGCATTAAGATGTAAATCGTAGATGGGACTTTACATTGAGCCACTAAAACTGGGCAAATGTCCTCGAGACTCTTTTAAGTCAAAATCGAGCTAAAACGATCTAAATACCGCTTGGGCAACAAATAACGATTCCCAAATAATAAAACACATTTAAATAGCGTTTATGCAGACACATAACTCAAAGAGGTGATTAACCCAAAACTCGACCCGAATTGGGACATATCATTTTCCAAATGGTTTATGAACTCAAATACTTCAAAATGTCATACGTCATAAATTAGACTTCACATGTACAAAAATCATCGAAGATGCATAAATCATAGAATAGACTTTACATGTACAAAATCACCAAGAATACGTAAATTATGCTATTTACCAAATATGAGAACTTATAAAAATACTCACACTTTGACGATTACCAAGTAAAACATATTTTTTTTTCAAAATACACATTTTGGCATGTACATAGTTTTCACAAAGCATCTTGAACTCACCTTACTAGATTTAGGCTAAATCTAGATTTTACCCTAACTTGAGCTTCCTTGAAGAAATCCGAACCTTCAAGCCAAATCTTCCAAAAACCTAGATCCACAAGTTTCAACCATAAATATACTTATTCCACCATAAATAATTGTTCCCCAAACATATTACCCCAAGATCTCAACATATCACCAAAACCCTAATTTTGGTCTAATTCCTCCAAAATCATTAAGCCCAAAAATTGAGAGGTGCAACCACTAGGAGATCATCAAAAGAACATTTGTAATCTATATAAATGTTTAGAAAAAGGATAATGAATGTAACATCCGGAAATTTATAAGGTAAGTAATTGCCTCCCTTACTTCATTAATTGTGATTATTTGAGAATATGAGCCCTTAATTATGTACTTAATCATTTCGTTAATGTCATAATGATTTATGAGTTATACATATAGTTTATATGTCTAAACCTCGCGCTCGTTATCAATTTGGTCAGTTTTCGGAGCCATTGGTGTATGGCGCGACTATGACAGGTGATTGTGACATGGTCACTATCGCCATGTCACAGTCGCGGGGTGTGTACCACGGGGAGTATGTGGGGAGCGACTATGACACGCGATTGTGACATGGTCACTATCGCCGTGTCATTGTCGCGGTGAGTGTACCGAGACCTTGGGGTCTTGCGCGACTTTGACACACGACAATGCCCATGGCATTGTCGTCGGGCACTGTCGCCGACGGGGTGAGTGCCTTAAATGAGCCCTTGACCGATTCTAATCTCATTTTCCTCACTTCTCTTCTCTCTTGGGCGATTTTTGGAGCACCCAAATCAGTTCCCTCTTCACCCAAACCCTAGTTATCATAAATGCAAACCCTTTGGTAGTTGGAATCGTTGGTGTAGCATTTACTCTCTCAAAGAAGCATATTTTCTAGGGTTTCTCAAGTCTTCAAGTCTCCTTTCTTCAAGTTAGGGTTCCATATTTTCTAGGTTTTGGTTCAAAAACCTAGATTGTGAGTTTACTAACCCTTTGTTAAAACTAGATACACATCATAATCTCTTACTTGTTATTATTGTATCATTTCTCACAATGTTTACCTTTATGTGTTCAAATACTTGGTGGTAGTCTTATGAATAATATGTTGGGATATCTCTTATGAGTATTTTGCCATGATTTACTCTATTGGTCAAATATTTGGGATTTACTTCATGAATGCACATTATTGATATTTTGACATGATTTGGGGTATATGTGACATAATAGATGATAAATTATACTTGGAATGCATTCTTGGCGATTTAACATGTAAACATAGAATATGTTGGAATTTGGGGCTCATATTGGACTTATGTGTTAGGATGGTAACATTGTACCCATGGTTGGTATCGAAATGTGTTGGTTGAAATATACCTCAAGACCTCCTATAAATTATGTTGGACGAACCAAGTCAGTAGACACTAGGAGGATGTAGTCTTGGGCGCCACCATGATGGTATGTGCCTAGACCTCCGTCATTCGGGGAATTTCCTTAGTTGTAGTCCTCGGGTGTGTCGGGCCTTTCAGGTGTCTCTTGGTAGATGGCATCAAGGTATATCAACTCTTTGGGTGGAACTTGATTGGTGCTATGGGTCTCCCCTATTGACTCCACATATGTTGAACTCTGGTTAACTGCTGATAAGAATTGTAACTGTTCATGCATGCTCATTATTGTTTAACTCACTAGGATTTTTGGCCTAACACTTGTCTGGTGTCGATGTGTATCTCAGGTTCTAGCGGCGTCGCTCCTAAGCTGGCATAGTTGCTTGGGTGAGAGCTTGGGGGATACTTGCATTTGGACATACTTTTGGGTAGAAGAAGTTTGGGTTATAAATGACAACCCTTTTTGTAATCTCTTTTCTAGTTATAGAAATTAGATTAGTTGGTTGTTAATTTATTGTCCGTTAAATTACAACTTTAATTAAACAGGTTTGTATATTTCCCCATTTTTGGGAGGCTCTTGCTATGGCAATTTTACATACCATTTGTCCTTTTTTTTCGGATTTTTGTTATCCCTATTTTTAGGGTGTTACAATGAACTTACCAAGTGGGTGTTGTGTAAAACCCCAAGAACTCCAAAAATCTCAAGGGTTGAAGATGAAAGTTTTGCCTTGAATCAAGAGGTGTACCCACTAGCATAGATGATGAAGAACTTCATGATTTTAGGAGAAGTAACCCCAAAATAAGCTAGGGTTCATGAGAGGGTGTGAGGGGTCGATTTTAGAGAGAGAGGAAGAAGAGATGGAAATGAGAAATGGAGTGAAAAGTACTGAAAATCGCATTTTTAATCTAATAGACCCGGGCGGCGACCTTGCCACGCGATAGTGACATTGTCACTATCGCGAGGGCACTCTCGCGGGGATTTTACCGCGGGTGGTACTCCCCCGACGATTGTGCCATGCGATGTGTCACTATCGCGAGTCACTCTCGCGCCACACGTACCGAGCCCGTAAAAAGGTCAAAAGTCGAGATTCTCGCATGGGTCGATTTAAGGATCGAAAGTACAACTTATTCCACCTAAAAAGATAAACGGAAGATGAAAAGATGACTATACGGAAACTTACTGAGCGAAAATTCGGGTGTTACAATCCTCCCAACCTTAGAAGAGATTTCGTCCTCGAAATCTAGATTCCCATGAAACGTTGACCACATGATAGATTGTCTCTACACTGCTTGCCAGAACTACCACCATAACCTTATGCTGGTCCTTACGATAAATGTCCCCTTGGGCACATCCTACTTATATCCGAATGAACAAATAATTTACTACCGTAACCTTTAATCATGAGACTGCGGTTGTCTCCCAACCTTGGGTGACACGTACTACTTCTAGGGTAGTTTGTGACCTCAACTTCATACCGACCGATTTACCTCAGGTCCACATGTTTCTGAACCCAAAACCAACGATTGACACCAAACCCCAAAGAATTCTCAATATTCTTAACGATCCATTCCTGATCTTGATAAGACCGTCCTTCCAAGGGCGTACCAATACGCTCTTCGGGTAGTTAGTTAGTGCAGATCCGTCAATCACTCAACTCCGATCTACTCCCAACTTCAAAGCATTCCATAAAAAAAATTACCATAACAGGAGGCTTATACACATCGATACTTAATTACCAACATCCAATCCTCCTTTAAATTATACCACCGAGAGGTCAACTTTTCTCATGACCTACCCGAGATACTTCCAAACATTCCAGGATTTATTGACTTCAAGAAACGAGTCGACGCCTAATACCAAAATGGTAACATCAAAACGTGGACCTCCCGTCCAATACTTCATTCCAAAAGTATTGTCGCATTAAGGTTGACACTTAACAGAGGACTAGTATTCCCAAATCTTACATCCCTAATAGACGGACCACAAAATTCCTTGATCACGGAAGCCCATTAAGACGATACACCATCAACATATGCCACGATGTCGGACAAACAAGAAACCCATTAAATCGAACCCAACCAGGCGTAGATAATCACACAAGACCTTATCCCGCAGGTTTACCGAAGCATAGAGATCATCTCTTAATTAACTGGGGGACAAAATCTAATACCTCCACTATTCATGCATGACCCGATTCAAAAACTGAAACTCAAATTCAAGGTTGACCACAAGTCGGATCATCCGACGCTTCAAATCCCAAGGACTCCTCTAGTCCCTTAATTGCAACTCCTTTCACGATAGTGGTTTTAAATCTATAGCCCTAATGAGTTCAAGGTTTTTCAACCAGTATGCCAATTTGAAATTTATAAAACTTTCAAATACACAAGTTTTATAACAATTAATCATGTGGTAAAATACACTACCGTTCATCCGATAGGTTTCAAAATTGATCACCAACACTACGCATATAAAATCATTTCCAAAACTCATTTGATTAGTACTTACGTTAATATGGATAATAATGAAAGATGCACAACAAAACTTTAAATGTACTACCATGGTCCTAACATACATCAGATTATACCATATATGTGAAAACAATTTTTCTGCACCAAAACACATGCAATAAATGTTTGTATGACTCCAAAAAGGGAACTTCACAATTTTGACTTTAAATTCGTTCCTTTTAACCGCAAAACGTCGCGGAATAAAAAAATTCAACAAAGCCTATATACACCAGTTTATTCCCCAAAACTCAGTAAAACGATAGGGACGTACATAAATATTAAATCAAGTTTAACTTTGGGTTGCACAGAAAAAACGCACCTCCAAAATAGTAACTACAACGACATGTAACTAATACTCGTTTAATGCATTGCAGAAAATTTCTAGCAGTAAAATCGATAATTGAAAAGTGTTCAGAACAAAAGTTCTACCTGAAATAACATAAATCTTTTATACGTTTACTCACACCAATAGTATAACTTAATCCAAATATAACACGTGGGATGACATCTATTAACAAAACATATAAATTAACGCACACAATAATGCATGTACACATGTTCCCAAAATTTATTTACGCAACGCAAAAGTCGTATGGTAAGACACTATGAACCCAACTGAATTTTCATAAAACTCATTAGAGCTAAAATCATGCGGTATCAAAATTTTCATTGTCCAACAAATAAGTATAAGGCGGCGATAAGTCTAAAAATGTCAAAGTTCTAAAAAAACACAACGTACGATAAAGTGACCATTTTCAGCAAAACTTTAATGAGACACAACGCCCAACAAACTCGTAAATTTATACGCAATAAAATTAAAACTCACGCAATTCCAAATGCACTCGTGCGTAGCAAAGCATCATAAAACAATATTTCATAAAATCAACATGACTCGTATAGACTAAAATTTCTAAAAAAATTCCGACTCAAGACATGGGAACAACTCTTCCTTTAAAACCTTAACATACGTGGAGGAACTCCAATGTCAAAGTCAAAAATTCCACAGTTACTTGCCCAATAACCCAAATGACATTAAAACACGGATATTACAATATCCGAAAAATAGCATTAGACACGAAACAGGGGTAAAGAGATTTTTAATAAAAATTGCAACCACGTGCAACAAAACAATTTCATGCATGTTTAAACTCACGGTTTAAAATCTGATGAGTGTTAAATGTTTTACCAAGGCTTCGTAGTATAACTCACTTTATGCTTCGAAAACATGAGAAACAATTGATGCAAACTTATTTTAGGAATAAATTATGTGCATGACTTTGGTCGGCACTCAACATCCCGAAATCCCATTCCTCGATTTTCCCGTCACACTATTGTCATCCGGGTGATCAAACATCTTAAGGAAATCATCGAAGATTTCATCGGTCTATCTTACAATTTCTCCTCGAATAATGTCGATTCCAAAAGTCAACGGTTCTAACCCATCCGTTCATTCCGACCCGAACGGTCCCCATAATGCTATCACCATGCTTATTGACATTCCAAGCGTCGAATACTCAAATCATCGACTCTTTCTAACGGTTACTCATTTAGAAACTTCTTCATTACCCCAACGGTTATCGTACCCAGGCAGTTCAAGCATACACATGTAACTCGTAGGCTCACCATAACACTGCCAGGTGCTATTATGAACATACTATACATGATCATCCTTGCCATTTTCGGCGTAATTCTCGTTCCTAGTGAATCCACTCACCTCGAATCATCAAATCTTAAAGTGCCTAATGGTGCAATCTCACATTCAAACACTTAAAATTACACTAGTTTGAGTCTAGGCATTCATAATCAACACCTAAATCTCTCAAACTTAAGCTCTGATACCAACTTGTAACACCCTAAAATCTGGAAATAACAAATAATTTAAAATCTTCTAAATACACCAATAAATGATTCACCTACAAATACAATTTAAGATTTAATCTCAATATACACATTCATTCTATACATACAGTCTATAATAAAGACGGGTGCTACAAAAACCCAATATTAGTCACTATCTCCAAACCGCGGAAGACTTCACCAAATACTTACACTTGTGACAAACTAAGTACCACTATTCGTAGCACACCTATAACCAAACCCCCATCTGGAACCTGATGCACATGCCAACAAATAAAAAGGTTAGGCTTAACGCCTAGTGAGCTCAAGAGTTTTCAACATATATAAATTAACCGTTTAAAAAGGAAGAATACAACTGAAATCATAATCTTTCAAAATAATGTGTGCTTCAAATGTGAAACGATTCGTTTTCCAATAATATGCATTTTAGAAGAATGAGGCACCAGAATAAACGTTTTCCAAACCAAACGGTTTTAAGAACTAAGACCCCAAAATAACACGTTCCCTCGGAAATTAATTTCAACACATAACTCACTCAAAAGGAGAAGAGAAAGCAGACTCCCAATTTATGAAACATGGATAAAACTCTGCATCCCGAAACACCCAAAAACACGGGTGGCCATAATACTCAACTCATAACTCATGGAAAACAATCCATAAAATAAAAGATATACCATCGTAAACATGGGATTAAAATTCAATACTCACGCGACCTTCAAATGGGATGAAACCCAATGTTAAAACATGGACAATTAAATATCCAAGATACTACGGGCCGATAGCGGGGGATACCCGCATCCGTTGAGAGTGGAGGAACACAAAAGTATGTCACTTATACAACGTTAATCGTATGACACTTCATGACACGCAAGCCCAAGTGTCCCTACAACTCCCTTCAAGCTACACCAAAAGAGACAGTTGACCTTAGCGAATATTACCAAGAATATCACCAAAGGCTCGGCACAAGGGGATACAACCATGGCATTGCCCCGACATGGCGGAGTCCCCAAACGCCTATCATGAACTACCCACTGTCACAATAGCACAACCGGACTCAGCCCTCCTAGTGTACACTTGAAAGGACAAGGTAATAAAACATGAGTCCCGGAGTCCAACCTCGTACCACCCACTTGACCATCAAATAAGACTGACTTACGTGTCTATGGATCCAATGCAACACAGTCTAATATTACATGACTACACATGAATGACCAACGCACCCGCATGTAAATACCATTAATATGCAATAAGATGCATTAAGATGTAAATCGTAGATGGGACTTTACATTGAGACACTAAAACTGGGCAAATGTCTTCGAGACTCTTTTAAGTCAAAACCGAGCTAAAATGCTCTAAATACCGCTTGGCCAACAAATAACGATTCCCAAATAATAAAACACATTTAAATAGCGTTTATGCAGACCCATACCTCAAAGAGGTGATTAACCCAAAACTCGACCCGAATTGGGACATATCATTTTCCAAATGGTTTATGAACTCAAATACTTCAAAATGGCGTACGTCATAAATTAGACTTCACAAGTACAAAAATCGTCGAAGATGCATAAATCATAAAATAGACTTTACTTGTACAAAATCATCAAGAATTACGTAAATCATGCTATTTACCAAATATGAGAACTTATAAAAATACTCACACTTTGACAATTACCATGTAAAACATATTTTTACTTCAAAATACACATTTTGGCATGTACATAGTTTTCACAAAGCATCTTGAACTCACCTTGCTAGATTTAGGCTAAATCTAGATTTTACCCCAACTTGAGCTTCCTTGAAGAAATCCGAACCTTCAAGCCAAATCTTCCAAAAACCTAGATCCACAAGTTTCAACCATAAATATACTTATTCCACCATAAATAATTGTTCCCCAAACATATTACCCCAAGATCTCAACATATCACCAAAACCCTAATTTTGGTCTAATTCCTCCAAAATCACTAAGCCCAAAAATTGAGAGGTGCAACCACTAGGAGATCATCAAAAGAACATTTATAATCTATATAAATGTTTAGAAAAAGGATAATGAACTTACCAAGTGGGTATTGTGTAAAACCCCAAGAACTCCAAAAATCTCAAGGGTTGAAGATGAAAGCTTTGCCTTGAATCAAGAGGTGTACCCACTAGCATAGATGATGAAGAACTTCATGATTTTAGGAGAAGTAACCCCAAAATAAGCTAGGGTTCATGAGAGGGTGTGAGGGGTCAATTTTAGAGAGAGAGGAAGAAGAGTTGGAAATGAGAAATGGAGTGAAAAGGGCTGAAAATCGCATTTTTAATCTAACAGACCCCGACGACGACCTTGCCACGCGATAGTGACATTGTCACTATCGCGAGGGCACTCTCGCGGGGATTGTACCGCGGGTGGTACTCCCCCGACGATTGTGCCACGCGATAGTGACACATGTCACTATCGCGAGTTACTCTCACGCCACACGTACCGAGCCCGGAAAAAGGTCAAAACTCGAGATTCTCGTATGGGTCGATTTAAGGATCGAAAGTACAACTTATTCCACTCAAAAAGATAAACGAAAGATGAAAAGATGACTAAAGATGAACGAAAATTTACTAAGCGAAAATTTGGGTGTTACAATAACATTGATCGATAATATTAACCAGGTAAGTGGGGGGGGGACTCTTATATGATAATAACTTATTGCAATATCCCATATCAGTTGGGGAGGTGAACAAATGTTATTTTATAAAGGGTTGGGCATCGTCTCTTTCAGATGTGTTTTAAAAACATGTGAATCTATGTGTGAACAAAACGGACAATATTTGACACGGTTAGCCTGAGATGTTACGAATGTCGTCAAAGCAAGAAATCAGACTGGTCTAGCAGTAATAACGTTGGGGTCTTAGGGGATGGATTGTAAGATCTCACATCGGTTAGAGGGGAACAAATGTTGTCTTATAAGGGAGTTGATACATTCTCTTTCAGATGCTTTTTGAAAATCGTGAGTCTAAATGTGGACAAAGCAGACAATATCTTTTTACAGTTAGTTTGGGATGTTATAAATAGTATTAGGGCAAGAAACCGGACCGGTATGCCAGCAAGGATGTTGGGTTCTAAGGGGGTAGATTGTAAGATTCCACATCTGTTTGGGGCACACCGTCGGGGGGGGGGGGGGGGGGGATGTTGCCTTATAAGGGACTGGATACCCTATATTTCAAATGCGTTTAAAAAACCTTAAGTCCTGAGATGTTACACTTATCGAATAAAAGATGTTTACCAACAATCAATTTTGATAGCTAAAAATGTTACCCAATAAAAAGTACGTAAGCATAACGACTCTTATCGATAAATGCTTACACATTAAACATTTGGTAAACAACCCATTAATTAAAAAAATAAGAGATAAATTTAATGAATAGAAATTAGTTTTGAATACAATTTACACAAACTATTATAATATTGACCCCGAACCAGCCAATTGATTATTTTGAAGTACTTTAGAGGCCATTATTTTTTAATAATCCCCTCGTGGCAGGAAACTTTGAATAATAACAACGTGGGAATTGGAATAATGATTATTAATTAATTAATTAATGACAAAATGGCTTATTATTCAACCTCCTCAAGAATTATTTCTTTGAACCTTTTTAAAGTCATTCAAAGGTTGAAAATTCCATATTGTGATTGTGGTTTTTTGTAATATATTGTTTAAAGTTTAAACCATCTCTAATATATTGTTTCGTCAAATTAGTGTACTTTTTGATACAAATATAGTAATAATTTAGCATTTCAGTTTTTAAACAAAAAATTCTAAGTATATTTATTTTTTAACACCAAAAAATAATGTAAATTAATGATGATATATTAGATTTCGGGGTCGTTTAGTGAACGTTTACCTAGTAAGCGCTTGCTGGGTTATTTACCTTACCGGATAAACATGATAAGAGTAAAGGAATCTTATTGTTAAGAGCAATGATAAGGATGGAAAGTCTTACGCGATAAGCGTTTAGCAGTTTACAGGGTAAATTGTTGCACGATATCGTTTTGATAGACTACAATCTTAATCGGTCAGTAAGTTAAAATTTTAAACCTTATCGATAAACATTTACCATCTAATTATTTGGGTAAACGGCCCTTTAATGTTTATTGTTTATGACAATTTTTGTGTTAAACTAGAAGTGTACTCGCGTAATACAGCGAGATACATCACGATTTTAATGTTTTATTTTATTTTTGTTTTTTTTATAGATTTACAGTACGATTTTGGATTGTTTTGAGGGAATGATAATGATTTTTTTATAAATTTCTTTAATTTAGGCTTAATAAATATAATGATTTTTATATAAAAAAATTAAGTATTTTGTTAGAATTCAGTGGTTATCTTGTATATTTTAAATTCTTTATATTTAAATTGAGATGTTTATCAGTTATTTATGAATTCAAACATTTAGTTTTAGAAATTTGTACTCATGAATCATGACTTGTAATCTTGAATTTTAAGTATTGTGTATCAATAAACAGTATTTAATGCATAAAAAAATGTTTTTAAGAGTTTCTTCAATAATTTAATAATAATGTAATTTATTTTAGGTTTAATAAAATAATGTTTTTTTTATAAAATAAACATTAAATATTCTATTAGATTTTCTTAATTAAATTTTAGATTTTTTATATTTAAAATTTGATTTTTATCTTGTATTTAGTTATGCGAGCAGGGATTTTAGAAAAGTTAAAATGGTTAAAGATAAGAGTGAATTGTGGATTTGGTCTCTGTGGTTTAGTGATTTCTTTAACCATGGTTCTCATTCTATATTTATTGTGGATTTGGTCCTTGTGGTATTCAATTTATTTTGGTCATGGTCCTTCTGACTAACACTTCCATTAACTTTGTTAAATCAAGGACCATTTTAGTCATTTTGCCTATTTTTTGTCCTTTTTTATAAGAAAAAATATAAACAATATTTTTATGCACACAAACATACATGCATACACATATGTATATATATATATATATATATATATATATATATATATATATAACGATATTAAAATAAATAAAATAAGACATTATTGTATGATTTAATTGTTTAATTTTTTTAAAATTAATTATATTAAATACGATTTAATTTTATTATTTTATTGTAATTGTGAAAAAAGATATAGTTTTATTGTCTTAATGTAATTAAAACTTCAAGTTAAACAAATCAGATCATAAAACTATATCTTATTTATTTAGATCGAATAAAATAAAATATGGTTTTATGATTTGATTTATTGAATTAAAATTTTAATTAAGTTAGATATGATTTAATTATATTGTTCTTTTACTATCATTACAACAAACTTATTGTTGATATTTTAACAACAAAAATCATTGAAAACCGTTGAGAAATGAACTATAATTTTATCATCTTAAAATTAGAAGCTCCAATTTTCATATTGTTTTTCAGTCAAAAACTCAAAATCAATTTTCATATTGTTTTTAGTATGATAAAATTAAAGTTCATTTCTCAACGGGTTTTAATGATTTTTTTTGTGTTAAAATATCAACAATAAGCTTGTTTGTTGCAATGATAATAAAATAACAATATAATTAAATCGTCTTTAACTTAATTAAAATTTTAATTCGATAAATCAAATCATAAAACCATATTTTATTTTATTCGCTCTAAATAAAATAAGATATAGTTTTATGATTTGATTTGTTTAGATTGAAATTTTAATTACATTAAAACAATAAAACTATATATATTTTTTCCACAATTACAATAAAATAATAAAATTAAATCGTATTTAATATAATTAATTTAAAAAAAATTAAACCACTAAATCATACAATAATGTCTTATTTTATTTATTTTAATATCATTATATATATATATATATATATATATATATATATATACATGTGTGTGCATATGTGTATAAAAATATTGTTTATATTTTTCTTATCAAAAAATGACCAAAAATAGGCAAAATGACCAAAATAAATTGAATATCATAAGAACCAAATCCACAATAAACATAGAATGAGAACCATGGTCAAAGAAATCACTAAACCACAGGGACCAAATCCACAATTCACTTGAAAGTTAATAAATAGCATTAAATGTAGTACATAAAGCTTTAATAGTTGTTTTTAAGATATTTTAAGTAATTAACATTAAATAGCAGTACATTAAGCTTTAACAATTATTTTTAAGAGTTTTTTATAGATGTTATATTATTATAATACTAGAAACGTAGTTGCGCAATGCAGCGAGATGCATCACGATTTTAATTTTTTTCTTTTATTTTTATCTTTTATATTTTAAATTCTTTATATTTAAATTAAAATATTTATTCTGTTTTGATTATTTTATCGGTTAGTTATGAATTCAAACATATAGATTTTGAAATTTGTACTCATGCATCATTACTTGTAATTTTGAATTTTAAGTAATGTGTATCAATAAACAGTACTTAATGCATAAAAATTTGTTTTTAAGAGTTTCTTCGATAGTTTAATAATAATGCAATTTATTTTAGGTTTAATAAAATAATGTTTTTTTTATAAAATAAACATTAAATATTCTGTTAGATTTGTCTTAATTATAAATTAGAATTTTTTATATTTAAAATTTAATTTTTATCCTGTATTTAATTATGCATGGAGTGATTTTAGGGAAGTTGAATTGATAAGTGATTTTAGGGGAGTTAAAGTTGTTAGAGATAAGGATTAAATAGGAAGAGATTTTAAGTTTTCATTCTTTATTTGTAACACCCTGAATTTCGATATGTTTGGTTATTTTTCCTTCCCCATCTATACTACGATTAAGCATTATTGTTGGTATATTAGTTACTTTGGACGCCAAACTAATTGAGAGCGGGAAAAGTCAAATTTTCAAGGTTTGGGGCACCTGGGCGATTGTGCCAACGATAGTGACATTGGCACAATCGCTTGGTACTATCGTCGAGCCATTTTGGGTCGCGGTACAATCCAGGCGATTGTGTCAGCGATAGTGCCACTGGCACAATCGCTTGGCACTATCGCCGAAAGGTTCCAGTGGGTTAAAAGTCGCGATTTTCAGACATTTTCCCCATTTCTCATTTCTACTCCTTCTTCTTCTCTCCCAAAACCGACCCCTCTCATCCTCTCAAAAACCTTAGCATATTTTGGAGCTTTTCCTTTTATAAACCAAGTGTTTCTCTTAAATCTAACATGGTTGGAAGCTAGAGCTATGATATCTTCACCTTCTTCATCATCTCCATCAATTTTCTAGGGTTTCCACCTAACCCATTTCATCGTTTCGAATTTGGGAGTTTATGGCTAATTTTGGCGATCTAGAAGTGCATTGTTGATGGATTCAAGTTGTGGGTAAGGTAACATTCTCTTTTCTTCATCTATTGAAATTAGGGTTTTGAGATAAAATGAGATCTTCATGTTAAATGTTTGGGGAACGATTTTATACGGTTGAATATGTATACTTATGGTTGGAAATCTATGGATCTAGGTTTTGGAAGGATTTTGCTTGTGGATTCGGATTTTGCTTTTGGTCATTGGGTTGCATAACCGTTGGTTAAACGTGTTTTAATGTTTACACTAGCTTTATTGGAGATTTAAGTAAATTGTTGAGCCTTTGGCTCGGTTTTGACTAAGATGAGCCTTGAGGACATTTGTCCGGTTTAATAGCCCGTTGTGGAGTCTTGGGTATGATGGTGGTTATTACGTGTCATTTGAGAGTTACATGTTTTGGGTGCATTGGGCATTCAATTGGAGTCATGTAATGTTAGACTGTGTTGCATTGGATCCATAGGCACGTAAGTTAGTCTGTTTTGGTGGGCAAGGGATCTTTGGTTATGACTGTCGACCGTTTGGGTCACTAGCGAGTAGGCAATAGAGGGCGCAAGCCCTTGAGGTGAAACTCGTCTAGATTGGATAGGCACCCTTGTCTGTAAGACCTTGAGGTGTAACTCGATAGAGTAAGCACTAGAGGCATAAACGGTTTGAGGATTGTGATGTATGTTATGGCATGGGAACTAGAACCGGGATAGGTGGTGAAATCCAATAACATCGTGGGTGACATCATTCACGTGTTCTCGTCACCCAAGATGGAAACGTTGAGGTGACATGTGAGTAAAGTCGTATGGACGACCTACTTGTGTGTTCCTCCACCATCAACGTATACGGGTCTCCCCCGTCGTCGACCATTAGTATTTTAAATGTTAACGCCGTATCTTCTATCGTTGGATTTGTGTGGTCGACGGTAAATGATGACCTTAATATTGGGTTTCCCCCGCGTATATTAAGGTTTGAATGAAATACGTCATTCCCAAGTTTTAGTATTTGGTTTCCTTTTATTTTATGATTGCGTGAGTATTGGGCCTAGTGTCCATGTTTTTCGGTGACATATCGTATTGGTGAATTATTAACATTGATTTATGGGTCGAGTGAATTATTAACTTTAATTCTGGGTTTAAAGTAAATCTTTTGAAAGGTTGTGATTTTAAGTGGAGTTTACTCGTTTTATAAATATGTTCATTCGTGTAAAACTCTTGAACTCACTAGGCGTTAGTCTAACCTTTTTATTTGTCGGCATGCG
The DNA here is from genome assembly GCA_023525745.1 of Arctium lappa. Lineage (NCBI taxonomy): Eukaryota > Viridiplantae > Streptophyta > Magnoliopsida > Asterales > Asteraceae > Arctium > Arctium lappa. The sequence continues at coordinate 18,936,556 of CM042051.1, read as the reverse complement.
CAACAGGTTTCGGTTGAGAATAGTTCTAGTAACACTATGAAGAGAGAAGTGCTAGTTGTGTGCCCGATGAGTGTTTGGCTTGGTGAAGTCTTCCGTTTTTTTATTGGGAAGAGCAAATTGTAATTCGGTTAAGTAACACCCGACTCCGGCTTAGCCCTTGTATGTAAATGGAGTTTATGATTGTTGAGGTTAATTATAGAATGTTACCTCGAGGTATCTGAGTTTTGTTTTGAGTTATTAATAATAATAACACGAATACACATAAATTAGAAGGAAACAACTTATGATTAACATAAACGAATTAAACGAAGCTGAGGCTCGTGTGTGACACGATTCACTTAAACAAATTCGTCGTCTGTTCCCAGGGTATAACAGCCAAAGCAGTTGAACTGCCGGAGATGACCACTTGCCTGAAAAGTCATCGAAGACTAGTGTATGCAGTAGTTTTTCAGATAATTTGTGTGATGTGTTTGATATTCGGTGTCAAGAATGAAACCGGACGAATTAATATGTAATTAATCAGTAATTATATGACCATTAAACATATTAATCTTTATATTCAATGAGTATCAAAAAGGAGTTACAAACGGAATCAAAACAGTATGTGGCAGGGGTAACCTAGCGACTTAACCCGCCCGGGCCACTGGATCAAAACAAAAAATTCGCAACCAAGCTACGCGAGCACAAGATCTCGGAACGGAATTCATGTCCGCAAGTCGCGCCCATACATAAGTTCGGCGATTTTAGCCTCAATTAGCACCCCCCACACGCGGGTAAGTGTTGGAGTAAAACCAAACAAAGAGCTTGTAAGCTCTTCCCACATTCATGAGTAAAATCAAAACAGTACGTGGCAGGGGTAGCCGCGCGACTTAACCCGCCCGGGCCACTGGATCAAAACAAAAAATTCGCAAAAACCAAGTTGCGCGAGCACAAGATCTCGGAGCGGAATTCATGTCCACAAGTCGCGCTCATACACAAGTTCGCCGATTTTAGCCTCAATTGGAGAACACAAACCCACGAAGACAAACCCACGAAGAGTTAGATATATACACTACATATACATGTATTTAAATGTGTCCAAAGTTAGTAAAAACCCATATTTTACTAAATTTTTCCAACATAGATAGTATAGATTTGTTGTGTCATTGCATAAGATTTTGTGTTAAAAATGGGTTTGCTGCAGAATTTGGTGTTCCGGTAGAGACGTATGGATTTGTGACAAATAATTTTATAATTTCTTATTGAATTCATTTTGATTATCTTTTTTAAATTATTTAAGGTCAATATACTCATATTTGGATAACTAAGAAAATAGTTGCTGCAATAAAACTATTTATCTGATTAATGTAAAGTTATCTAACTATATTTAATTTTAATGGCGAATGATCATGTGAGAAGTTGAGTTAACGGTGAGAATCGTGAGAAGTGGATCTGAACGGTTGATCTCTTTTAATCTCAAGTCTTCCCATGAATTGCGGCTTCGAAAGGAATTGATCTGGTGCATCTCATCATAATGTGTGTTCATTTCTCATCCAACGGTCGATAACCACTTCTCACGTTTCTCACTATTAACTCAACTTCTCATCGGAACCCTACCCTAATTTTAATACACTAGTTATTTGATCATTCAAATCATAATAGTCACTTTGAAAACATATGTACAAACACCGCTTATTCTTATAATTCACAATTCCGTAATACGATGCTCAATTTGAATGGAAGACAAAAAGTTCAAAAACTTGAGTTCCATCATTAATAAGTCGAGTTATGCGACTTAGGTGTCGTTTGTTTTTTAAGAGGTCTAAAGTTTGAAGTCTTATTTTAGTTATGATTAATAAGAGGTGGCGTATAAAAATGTATGAATGATTCAGACTTAAGAGTCATTAAGAGGTTTTTTAAAAAAACCTCTTACCCCTTAGGCTATGTTTGACAAATTAGCTGATACGCTAGCTGATAGCTTATGAACAAATTATGTATGACAGCAACTAGCTTTATAAGCATGTAAAATACCAAAAAAGAGCATCTTGAAAAAAATAGTCAATTATCAATATTTCAAATAAATTCTAATAATATAATTAAAACATATTTTTAATAATATAATATGTTAATTAATACAAATAAATTAGTAAAAAAAATAAATAATATAATATGTTAACTGGAATAATTTAAAATCGATTATTATATGTACTATAAATTTTAAATATGTTAAAACAAATTTAAAAAAAAATCTACATTAATCTATGATTTCGAAAATATAATTAATAATTAAATTAAATATTTTATTAAAGTTATTTTTCTATGAAATAAAATTAGTATAACTTTAATTTTTGTGTAACTTATATAAATATTTTAAAATTGTTATATTTGCTTTTTAATGTGTAAATATATTGAATAATAAAAAATAACTTGTATAACTAATAACATCAATAAATAATTAATAATTATGATTAATATCTAATGTATAGTTAGAATTAATTAATAATTAAAAGTAATTACTAAAAGTGAGTCAGAAAAAGCTGTTAAAAAGCTAAATTTTAATTACAATAAATAAATATTTATGAATATTTTTTTTTGAAAGGCAGTATTTATTAATAACCAACAGTGCAGTTACAACCTTAAACCGAAACAAAACTCAAAAACGATTTTGCGAGATCCCCCTCTAATACAAAACACAGACAACACAGGGACTAAAATCAAAACCAAGTGCAACTAACAACGACCCTACAAAGCTCTGTCCGAAGCAACAGTCGGAAAATTTAGTTTGTGAGGTTTAAACTATCCGATGCCGACGTCGATTAGCCTCTACCTTCATCCTCTTCTTCCCAGCCCCCACCCCGTGTCGATTGCTCTAAGTGATTTGCGTTGGATCCGAGAACCAAGTCCTACCTTCTACTATGTCGATGGATTTTCGTCTTTATGAATAATTAATATTTATTTATAATTAATAGTTGATATTTATTAACAATTAATATTATTTATGATTAATAATAATAATTAAAAATTTAATATTAATCAGGGTTATAATTAGAAAACGTGTCAAAAAAACGGCAAGTTATAATTAGAAAGCTACTTGGAGTAGCTTATGTGCATCCAAACAATTACCAAGGTTCAAAATGGCGTGACGATAAGGACAAGTCTTAAATCTTACATGCCACAACAAGGAAACAACGTTTTTCAAGGAGTGACATAAGACGGCAAATTTATATGTCATATATAGAATTATATATATATATATATATATATATATATAGAGAGAGAGAGAGAGAGAGAGAGAGATGGAGGTTCAGGGAAAACCTAAAAAAAACGGAAAACTGAAAAACACTCTGGTAGCCTTCCATTTGGACGGTATGCACTTGTGTATACATGTAAATTATGTTGTTTTTTGGTTTTTATACACAAGTGTATTATGCACTTGTGCATATGCACGTGTGCATGTTACAAATTACTTGTATGCACAAGTGCATACCGTCCAGATAAAGGGCTACCAGGGTGTTCTTCAGTTTTCCGTTTTTTTGAGGTTTTCCCCTGAACCTAACCCTATATATATATATATATATATATATATATATATATATATATATATATATATATATATATATATGTGTGTGTTTTATATATATTATCTAATCAAATAATAATATAAAAAATGTACATTCATATTAAAAGAAGAATAATCATATAGACTATTATTACAAAAATAGGTTTAGATTATATATATATATATATATATATATATATATATATATATATATATATATATATATATTATAACTTAGAAAGGTAATTTTACACTTAGTTTTAATCGCGAGTCCATAACGCTTATGAATTTCTGAAATTGGAGTGATGTAATTAGATAAATCTATAAAAGTGTAAAAAAAATATTTTGAGTAAACTACGATTTTTGTCTCTGTGGTTTGATGTCTATAACGATTTTCGTCCCCAGTCTTTAAAAACTGCTTTTTTCGTCCCTATGGTTTCTACTTCGTTTCTCTTTTCGTCTTTAGGACTAACGCAGTTAGAAAATGTTTGTTAAATTGAGGGTAATTTGGTCTTTTATCACTTTAACTATTTCTTTTATTAAAAAGTCACCACACACATCGTCCCTTACCCTACATAACCCTAACCTCGTTCCAGTACCCTTCCTTCCATCCAATGACCATCTGTTTTTCTCGCAACCCTCCTATTTTGTCCAACCATCAATATCGAGATTGGAGATTCACTCTTCTTCAGATCGAGGTCAACCCATAAATTTTTATCTATGGAAGAAACCACTTGTGACCATCGAGATCGAGATTGAAGAAAATAAACCACAATGAATAAACCACAGGTGACCATCCGATGACCATCGAGATCGAGATTTCCCTTCGCTCTTCTTCCCCTTCCCTATTTCCCTTCACTGCTTTTCCCATCATCCTTTTCCCCACTCCTTATGTGTTAGGTATGATCAATCACAATTCACAAAACTTGTATATATATTGGAATTAAATATAACAAATAAGAATTATTTTACAAACTTATGTAGTAAACATAAAAACAATAACATAATCATAAACCTTACTTGAAATCGAAGATTCTTTGTTCCAACGAATTCGATTGAGGCCCGCGAAGAATGCAGTGTCCTAAGACAAAATTCGCATGGTGTATCGGCGTTGTCTAGAGGATACAACAATCAATTCAAGTTTACAACTTGAATCTATCGAATCATCATATGTTTGATGATGAATTTTTGTAGAGAGAAAACCCTGAAAACTTGAGAAATTTCGTATCTGATTATGGAGAAAAAGTGCAGCATTTATACTTTGCAGTTTGGTAACCGAATAAACTGACAGCGCTCCGCGCGGCTGGTTCACCCGCACAGAGACCCGCGCCAAACACTGGACGTAGGAAATTCCAGTGATCCGCGCTAGGGGTGCTCACGGGTTGGGTTGATCGGGTTGAAGGCTTTTTAACAACTCAACCCAATATAGGCGGTTTGAAATTTTTACAACCCAATATAGGCGGTTTAAAAATTTTACAACCCAACCCAACCCAAACCGTTCGGGTTGTGTTTAAACAAGATGAAATCAAATTTAGAAATATAAACATAAATGAAACATTTCTTTGAAATACAACCGAATGACCGATAATTCATGAGAGTATGTAAGTTCATAAAAAATATTACGATATTACATATAAAAATATCTAAACCAAATGATCATATGTCAATCAACAACAATCGTTTTAGACGTCTCCAACCCCGATGCTTTCTTTCTTGGCCTTGAGGTTGGTCGTGCCATCATCAACCGTTTGGTACAACTTATCCATACTTCTTAAATCTTAAATATATCACATTTAGCTAATTTTTTAATTTTCACACACACACACACAGTGTGTGTGTGTGTGTATGTTTACATTTATTAAACATATGTACAAAGGAGTTATATAGAGATGAATAATAGATTGAAAATATATGTAAATGAAGAGGGTACGCAATAGTGTAATTGTTTAATTTATATATTAATAGAGACTTAATAATCATATTAAATCCACAAAATAAAAGGATTGGGTTCATCGGGTTGGGTTGGGTTCAAATAAAAGTAACTTGATATCAACTCAATACCTACGGTTTGAAGATTTTACAACTCGATTAGACATCGGGTTGCTTCAGTTTGAGTTATTTCGCGTTGGGTTGGGTTGATCGGGATGGTCAGGTTGATCGGGTTTTTTTAGCACCCTTAATGTGCACGCATAATGTCGCGGGTATGGTTGTGCCTCGAATCGTGTCAGGCTCTGTCCACAGTGTGCCCACGCGACTTGGGTCGCGTCGTGATCCGCGCCAACCTCTGTCTTGCCTGCACTTGACCATTCCACAATCAATGTATCTCGACCCCATGGAGATCTCAAGAGCCTCACGGCACAAGGCCCAATCTTTGATATTTAATATGCATTATTAATGTCAAGGAGAGCCCACTAATCACATCACAATCCAAACCCAAGCAAATAAATGATTCATTTAATGCTCAATGGTTTTGATTTATTCAGTGGTGTAAACTTTGTCTTGGCTCCTATGTGGGACAAGGTTTCTCAACTCTACACTAAGTTCCAACATTATTTTCCTTGGAATTTTGAATTGATGTAGATCGATTTTCCCATAGAAAAGCATCAATAACAAACCTTAGCTAAGGCGTTCAATTTCACTGGATGCAGAAATGGAATCCTAAACCTAAAAACACCTACCCATAGAATGAGATGTGGATTGAACCAGATATCGTTAATGGGAGAGGAAGGATACGATGAAGAAAAGTAGGTCATATATAAAGGAGAGTATTGACAACAAAAAGGGCAACCCGTGATAGGGGGTTCACGTTGAAATCTCCTATACTGGTTTTCAATTTTGAAGATGGTGGATTTTCCATTTTTTGTTTCAGGCCTTAACCGGAGAAGATGACTAAGGGGCCGTTTACCTAAATGCTTACCCGGTAAGCACTTACCGGTATGAATCAACACTTTTACTTACCTTACCGGGTAAGATTCTAATCCATTAATACAACATCATATGCAACAATTTATCCGGTAAGCTCTTACCGGGTAAGAGTCGTAACACTCACTTACCCTGGTAAGACTCTCGACCCTTACCATCCTCTTACCGGGTAAGATTCTCGATCATTGCGATGTTCATCCGATATGATAAAGTGACATGGTAAGCACTTACCGGGTAAGTGTTTAATAAACGACCCCTAAGTCATCGGAGGAAAATGGCAGACATCAAATAAGGGGAATGAAGGGGGGATTAGAAGTAGACACGTGTTGGGCTTTTTTGGGGGATGTTAAGTCATGTGTTATGAGGGTGTTATGTTAGGTGTTTTTTTTTAATAAATGTTTATATGAATTTAAGTAGAAAAAAAAAGACAATATTACCTCTAATTTAAAAATAACAAACATTTTTAATAAAGTTAGTCCCAAGGATGAAAAGAGAAATGAAGTGGAAACTACAGGGACGAAAAAATAGTTTTTAAAGACCAGAGACGAAAATCGTTATAAACACCAAACCACAGGGACAAAAATAATAGTTTACTCATGTTTTTTTTTAATAAAGTCACGTCTTACAAAAAAACACGTGTTGCGGCGCACTATGACACACCTCAAAACGTCATGGCGTGAGTCACATCTTACAGAAACGCTACGAGTCATTTCGTAACGGCTGCGATGTGTCTTGCGTCATATCACGCCATGACAGCCGTCATGACGCGTCTTTTTGAACACAGACAATTACACAAAAAATAAGTTAGCTTATAAACTAGCTTATTTTTGCCAAATTAACGATGCCATAAACTCATGATATATGATGGCTCGATTTTATGAACACAAATAGATGGTACATTCAAGATTAATTAAGAGATATCAGATACTTTTATTTCATTTATGATATATAATGGCTCAAGCTCCATCGCTAGGTACTGAAATAACGTACATTGCCTAGCTAGATGCTTTTTCATCTACACTATGGGTGTAGGGGCCGGCCATTGTTGGCTCATGTTTTACGAATTCAATAAATAGAGAAATTATTTAATACTCAACTAAAATATCATCATCTTAATTCATCTAATATTTACCATGAGTGAAGATCAGACGAGAACAACAACTATTTAAAAGAACACGGGAACTAACAAAATCATTAGTAATTTTATATTAACGTGCAAAAAAGTCACGCGAATCTGAAGCCGCGGCCAAAAACCTTTTTTCGTGTGTTAATGTAAAATCACTAATGATTTTGTTAGTTCTCATGTTCTTTTAAACATGTATTAATTGTTCTCGTTTGAACCCGACTCTACTTACTATTTTTAAATAATTGTTGATTCAATAAATTTTATGTATTTTATAATTATGGCATTCGATAATCATGATTAAGATGGTAACTTTTTCCATAGATTAGGTGGAGAAATGAAACATAGATACTAATTCAAAATCCGATAGCTACTCAAATAGCCATAAATTCTCTGTGCATATTATTCATGAAAAATCATGATTGATTTATGTTCAATTATTTATATATATTTATATGAAAATAATTTTTTATCGTTTATTGTTGTCAGTAACAACTCCATGAAATATATCTACACTCACATGAGAAGATTAAACAATGCTTGCTCGTTAATCCATGATGATATAATAATAAAATCGATTGTGTGATTAAACAATGCGATGGAGAGATTGTGTCGCAAGGTTGACTAAATGACTGTTCCAGGTTTATCTTCATTTAGAATCTGGTACTATAACATTTCAACTTTATCACACTTGAATATATATGTCATGTTCAAACGATAAAAAGGTCAATTTATCAAAAGAAGACGAGAAGTTATTTAAATCACATATTTCATTGAAAAATACAATAAATGAAAAATAATTTTAGAAATCAGGATAATTACCATTTTAAATTGAATCAAATATTCTGTTAAAGGTATAACTATAACAAACGCGCTACTTGAATACCTTAAAAATCTCACTATATATATTTTTGATTTTTTTTAATTTTAATTAAGTCATAATTTTTTAATCAAATTTTATAATATTTCTTTCACTGTTTTTTAGATACACTATTGATAAATATATATATTTTTTCACAATTTTCGTCAAATATCACATGTGATATTCATAATAAATCTATTATCTTTTCACCATTTTTTCTATTTTTTGGATTTACGTTTTGAATCACATGTGATTAATTAAATTTAACCTATGATATGTCACGTATCACATATGATCCACTTTGTTAATTTTTTTATATATCACATATGATAAGATGCATGTCAGTGTGTTATGTATTATCACGTGTGATGATGATGATATACGTACGTATTATCACATGTGATAACGTTTGCATCACAATAAGATCTATAAATGTAAATATACATAATTAAATATGATTAATAAAAGTATCTATAATTATCACATATGATTGATATTATAATCGAACAAATTATCATATGTGACAAATATCTATAATCAAACTCTTACAAATTTATCTTTGTGATGAAATAGGTTTATTATTGATTACTAGAAATCTACCCTCGCAATGCAGCGGGTTTCTGAAATCTAGAACTCGAACCCTCGATCATTATTCATATTTTTTGTTAGTTTTTTTTTATTTTATTTTACGATTTTGAGAAACCTAGATTTAAAACAAAAATATATTTTAGTTTAGTTTAATTATGTTTTTTTATAAAAAATAATAATAATAATTTTGTTACGGGTCAAAAAATGTTTAATTTAAATGATAACTATATTTAAGATATTTTATATTTAAAATTAAAAAAGATAACATGTTTCAATAAAAAAATAAAAATAAGATGTTTTATCTCGAATTTTCTTATATTTATCGGTTAGTTATATCAATAGTTAAAAATTTTAGATATTTTAGAAAATAAAAATAAGTGTTTATCTGCAGTTAGTTACACGAATTCAAACATTAAGCTTTTATAAGTTATACTTATAAAATCAATTTGTACTTTTGGATTTTAAGTAATATGCATTAATAAGTGGTACCTAATGCATAAATAAAATAAAACATTAAAATCGTGATGTATTTCGTTGCATTGCGCGAGTACGATTCTAGTAATATAGTATAGATATATGTATGATCATATTATATTATTTTAAAATATTTATGGAATATGTTATAATTTAAGTATTATTTTCTAATATATCAACATTCCAACATTTTGGAAATAATATTATTTCTAAAGTTAACAATTTAAAATAACTTATTTACTTTTCGTTATCGTAATAAATAAACTTATATAATATATTATTATATGTGATTAAAATTATAGAAATATCTAGTATAAATAATCGTTATCTCTAACTAAATTTGTTGTGAGATAATGTGTTTTGATAAGTTGTACCAAAGCATTATGAAGTTGTAAATTAAGTTATTGGCTTTGTATTTTGTGCTTAAGATATTGTAATTAAGAGTTTTTTATGTCTCTTTTATAATATAGTATAGATTATATAATATATTATTATATGTGATTAAAATTATAGAAATATCTAGTATAAATAATTGTTATCTCTAACTAAATTTGTTGTGAGATACTGTGCTTTGATAAGTTGTACCAAAACATTATGAAGTTGTAAATTAAGTAATTGGCTTTAATTAATTGTATTTTGTGCTTAAGATATTGTAATTAAAAGTTTTTTATGTCTCTTTTATAATATAGTATAGATTAGAAATCGGTTTGAAAAACAAACTTAGGGGGTGTTTGGGATTGCTTATTTAAAACAACTTATGCTTATTTTAAAAAGTGTTTATCAACTTATGCGGTGTCAAACCGGAGTTTTTAAAAAAGTGTTTGGATTAGCTTATTGTGGTACCAAAACGTAATAAGCTAATAAGTTGTTATTTGAAGGTGTTTGGGATTGCTTATACATATTAAATAACCAAAAAAGTCATAAACACTTTTCAAAAAGTTGATAAGTTAAAATCAAATGACTTATCAAAAAGGGCTTTTCAGCGGTTTGACACCGCTATAAGCCATTTTAATTTTTGCCCATCCAAACACTCAAAAGTGCTCATCTCCGGTGCCAAATCGCAATAAGCTAAAAAGCCTCTCAAATAAGCAATCCCAAACACCCCCTTAATACTCATTTATTAAGGATTATTCTCACGGCTATAGATAATGTTATACACAAAATAACAATCATACATTTTTTAATTTAAATCTAATAATGCTTTATTTAATTCATTTATTAAATAAGATATGTGGCACATATTTCTTATATTTTTTTTGCAAATTAATTTGGCTATCCAATACTCCTCCCTCATATGTGTGTATATATATATATATATATATATATATATATATATATATATATATATAACATTTGGCATTCCTAATGGGTTGCTCTCCTCTGGGAAGTGATGGCCTGGGAGGCAAAGCATCTAGCTTTTTCTTCACTAATTTTCCGGAGGATGCTGATGAGAAGGAGTTGTGGAGGCTGTTTAAGAAGCATGGAGAGATTGTGGATATTTACGTGGCTAGAAAGCGAAATGCCTATGGAAAGAAATTTGGCTTTGCTAGATTCATAAGAGTTAAGGAACTAAGGCAACTGGAATCTAAGCTTAATGACACTTGGATAGGCAAGCACAGGATAAGGGCCAACTTAGCTAAATATGGAAGAAGAAAGGAGCCTCAAGCGGTAGGAGTTTACAGGCATCAGGTAGGCAACGACACAGGTAGAGAAGGGAAGGTAAGGCTGAAAAGTGTGGTGGTGCACCCGGTTAAGATGAAGGAAGAAGGTAGATCGTTTGCGGAGGTGGTAAAAGGCTCTCCAGAACAAGCCAAAGAGAGATCATATGAGGGAAGAAAAGAGGACAAGGAACAAGAGAACATTTGCCTTACTTTTTTTCCTTCGAGTGATATGTTGGCAAGGATGGAGAAAGTTCTAATTGGAGAATTAAAATCCTTTTCCTCATTAAGTCTGCTTGGGTCCTTTAACATTTTTGAGGGATGGTCAGGGATTAAAATACACTACTTAGGAGGCCTTGCAGTTCAACTTGAATTTGATACCGCCAAAGATGCAATGGTTTTCTTGAGCGACGCAGAATCATCTTGGAAGATGTGGTTCTCGTCTATGTCAAGGTGGAATAAGGATGTTGCAATCAACAGCAGATTGGCGATGTTGGTCATTCAAGGCCTCCCTATTCACGTGTGGTGTTCGAAAGTCTTCTCTGAAATCGGTCGTATGTGGGGAGAGGTGGTTTTAACTGAGGAGTACAGCAACAATGGGATTAGCAAGGTTTATGGCCGTGTAGGGATTATCACGAAGAAGATGGAGTGGATAAAGGAAATCATACGTATCAAGGTGGACGGAAAAATCTTCAGGGTTAGAGTTATGGAAAAACTCTGGGAGGACTTGGATCTAGGGGATAATAAAGATTATATATCTAGTTCTTCGGAAGAAGACTGGGATAAAGATGAAAATTGGAGCAAGTAGGAGGAGACAAGGGAAGAAGTGGCAGGAGCAGGGCTTTCAGCGACAGACAACCGACATGTTGTTTACGAATCACCAGAAGTCCCACCGGTGGTGAATATCCAGCAGCCGGAGAAATCTACGTTTGAGTTTCTGTCACCGGAAGAGAGAAGGGTTTTTCGAGGAAAGGAAAAAATCACGGAGGAAGATCCAGAGTCGTATGCAGGGTATCTTAGTATGAGTGCAACAAAGTTAAATGCCTCTAATTACGTGGAGAAGCTAAAAGAGGCGGTGGGGCAGTCTTCAGAAGATGGATCGAGCTCTAATTTCTCATATATTGGGCCTGTTTTGCATGGGTCCAAAAAGGAGGCAGACAAGCCCAGTATGCTGGATTGGAATAGGTCCATTGAGGAGGCTACAATTGGGCCAGATTTAAACCACACCAGGGAGCAGGAAAGTCTTTTAGGTGAAAATAATGGAATGAAGGAAGGAACCTATACGATCCTTACACAGAATAATGAACTCTTCCTATCTACAAATGAACCAAAAGATAATGTGTAACACCCTAAAAATCAGAGTAAATTAAAACATGGAAAACCTGACAAATATGACGAAAGTAGATCCATTAACTTCCCATAAATGGGATCAGTTCTTTAGACTATACAATCCTATACAAGGATTTCATCAAAAGAATGGGACTTAACAATGCCCAGCATCAATACTAAAATAACTCCAAAAACCTCGAGACTCAAAACTCGTCTCTCCAAAAACCCTGGCACCCACCGCTAATGGAAACCTGTTATACACATCATTTGAGAAAAAGTGTCAGACTTTAAAGCCTAGTGAGAACATACAGTTTATAAGCTCAAAAGATAAAACATCAGTTCCAAGATAACATTTCCAAAGAGATTAAGTTTACAATTTAGGTCCTTGCCACAATCGGGCTTTTTCGTTATAAACATGTCATAAAAAGACCGAAAACAAAACATTTTACCAAGGATCGTGGCGTAACACAAAGTTAGGCCAACAATCCGAGTTACGAGCTAAACCAATTGGAGTCCGCGGATACGAATCACAAAGTTCGTGCTACAATGTGAGATCAAGCCCCAAGCGCAAAACCAAGGTATACTCCTTCACTAGGATCACTATGAACCATGGCTAGTATCCGGCCTCACATAACCGTACGAAGTTGCCCTCTACGAACAAGTGAATCCATAGCTACAAATTTGGGGAATGTATCATCCCAGAAATACAGTCTACTCAAAACCTAGGGATCCACTAGTAATGGTAAGGACTCGTCACAACAACATATGTGACCAACCATAAATAAATATATGGTATAAGTACATTTTATAAACAAAATGCCATTTCCAGTTCAACTTATGATAAGAATGAAAATCATTAAAATGAGTTCATAAAGCATTCTTTTTACATAATCACGTAAAGTGCAAGTAAAACATCATTTTACTTTAATAAGGCGGAACCCGTCATTTTGGTCAAGTCTGACCGGGAACCCCGAGAATCACCAAAAAACTTCATTTATAATGAAATGTAGAGAACATAAAATCATACCGTAGAAATACTTTAGATTTTGCAAATAAGAGTTTTGACATGTATAAAGTTTGTAAAATGGTAGTAGGAACTCACCGATAGGTTTTGGAATAAAACCTAGAAAACCAGATAACGATCACGACGAAGAGGTGAAGTCTAAAACACCGACCCCTTGCTAGAAACACCGACAACTAGCAACCAAACGAGACTTCGAAGATCGAAGGTGAAAATAGAGAGAGAAAATTAGAGAGAGAAAGATATTTGAGATATGTGATAAAGAAATTTGGGAAACTGAACCTCTTAAGGCGGTCAAAGCAACCACGCGGGTTATGTCGCGACTTCAACTCGCGGCATAACTCGCCCGTGTCCCAAATACCCTAATCATCCAGTGGGTTACGCGGGTTATGCCGCGACCTCCAGTCGCGGTGTAACTCGCGTAGTTCCCCAAAATCCCATATCCACAGAGAGTTACGCGGGTTGTGCCGCGACTTCAACTCGCGGTGTAACTCGCGTAATTCACTGTTTCTCCCCCAAAATTCTCAAAACTCTAAAACAACACCAAACCAAACACGGAGCTAACGGCAAAAGCTTAACACAAGAATAACAAGATTACACAACGGAAATCCGGGGTGTTACAATCCTCCCCAACTTGGGAATGATTTCGTCCCCAAAATCCTAACTATTCGAAAAGATGAGGATATCTTCGCTTCATATCCTCCTCGGCTTCCCACGTCACATTCGCTCCCCGATGATGCTTCCACTGCACCTTGACCAAGGTGACTTCTTTATGACGCAACTTCTTAGACTTTCTCTCTAAGATGGCGTCGGGTTCTTCCACACAACGGTTGCCTTCGTCTACCCTTAACTCTGAAAGGGGAATGACGCTGTCTTCCACCGCCAAACACTTCCGGAGGTAGCAAACATGAAACATGTTGTGTATTCTACTCAACTCCGGTGGCAGTTCCAACTGGTAGGCTTGCAAACCCACCCGTTTAAGCACTTTGAAAGGTCCGAGGAAACGGGGACTCAACTTCCCACGTTTTCCGAACCGTATAATGCCCTTCCACGGCGACACTTTAAGCATAACACGGTCGCCTACTTGGAATTCCATCGGTCGCCTCTTCTTATCGGCATAGCTCTTCTGACGATCCTGAGCCGCTTTCATTCTTTCGCGAATGCCCTTGACCTTATCGGAAGTCTCTTGCACGATCTTAGGTCCGGCGAATTGCTTTTCTCCCGCTTCAAGCCAGCACACAGGAGTTCGACACTTTCGCCCATACAATGCCTCAAAGGGTGTCATTCCGATACTCGAGTGGTAGCTATTGTTGTAAGCAAACTCCACCAAAGGCAGGTGAGAGTCCCAGCTACCCCCGAAATCAATGACACAAGACCTTAACATGTCTTCCAAAGTTTGGATCGTTCGTTCGCTCTGCCCGTCGGTTTGCGGATGGTAAGCCGTACTCAACTTCACTCGAGTACCAAGCTCTTTCTGGAATCCATCCCAGAAGTTCGAAGTGAACCGACTGTCGCGATCCGATACGATCGACAATGGTATGCCGTGCCTCGAGACCACCTCATCGATATAAAGCTTTGCTAACTTATCCATCGGTAGAGTCTCGCGCATAGCCAAGAAGTGAGCCCTCTTTGTCAATCTGTCAACTAACACCCAAATGGTATCGTGACCTCGAAGAGTTTTAGGCAACTTCGTCACGAAGTCCATAGTGATATGCTCCCACTTCCATTCGGGAATCTCTAAAGACTGAAGACTCCCATATGGTCGCTGATGTTCGGCCTTGACTTGCGAACACGTCACACAACGCTCAACGTAACGCGCTACATCAAGTTTCATTACCGGCCACCAATAGTGCAGCTTCAAGTCTCTGTACATCTTTGTACTTCCCGGATGAATGGAATACCTAGACTTGTGTTCATCTTCCAACAACAACTCACGGTTTCCCCCTAACTTGGGCACCCCCACACGACCGCTGAACAGTTTCAGTCCACGGCTATCTTCCGTTAAGAGCAAATGCTGCTTAGTCATGACTTCATCCCTTAGATTCTCTTCTAACAGTGCTTCCAACTGTGATGTCTTGATCTTCTCCACAAAGCTAGACACTAGCTCGATTCTCGAATGGGTAGCTCGAATACTTCCGCTATAGTCCTTCCGACTTAGCGCATCTGCCACCACGTTCGCCTTACCGGGATGGTAAAGCAATTCACAGTCGTAATCTTTAAACAACTCGAGCCACCTCCTTTGCCTCATATTCAGCTCTTTCTGATCAAAGACATACTTTAGGCTCTTGTGATCCGTGTAAAGAGTGCACTTCGTGCCGTAGAGGTAATGTCGCCAAAGCTTTAAAGCGAACACCACCGCTGCTAACTCCAGATCATGGGTTGGATAATTCTGCTTGTGTATCTTAAGTTGCCTCGAGGCATAAGCGATCACCTTGCCTCGTTGCATCAACACATAACCCAATCCCATCTTTGAAGCGTCGCTGTAAACCACAAAATCTTCCGACCCTTCAGGTAATGTCAAGATCGGAGCTTCACACAACTTCTTTTGAAGGATCCGGAACGCCTTCTCTTGGGTTTCGGTCCATTCAAACTTCACATTCTTCCGAGTCAGAACTGTCAAGGAAGAAGCGATCTTGGAAAAGTCTTGAATGAATCTCCTGTAGTGTCCCGCCAGACCCAAGAAACTTCGGATCTCGGATGGACTCTTAGGAGACTCCCAATTCATCATTGCTTCAATCTTGGAGGGGTCTACTCTCACTCCGTCCCGAGTGACTACGTGCCCCAGAAATTGTACTTCTTTAAGCCAGAAGTCGCACTTGGAAAACTTGGCGTACAACCTTTCTCTTCTCAACATTTCCAGAACTTCACGTAGATGCTGCTCGTGTTATGTCTCACTCTTGGAGTACACTAGTATGTCATCAATGAATACAATGACCGACTTGTCGAGGAAAGGTTGGCACACTCTATTCATCAAGTCCATAAACACTGCTGGTGCGTTCGTCAGGCCAAAAGGCATTACAAGGAACTCGTAATGGCCGTAACGCGTTCTGAAAGTCGTCTTCGGAACATCTTCTTCTCTTACCTTCACTTGGTGATAACCTGAACGTAAGTCGATCTTGGAAAAACAACCCACTCCTTGAAGTTGATCGAACAAGTCGTCTATTCTCGGAAGCGGATACCTGTTCTTCACTGTAGCTTTGTTCAACTCACGGTAGTCAATGCACATTCTCATTGTGCCATCCTTCTTCTTGACAAATAAGACCGGAGCTCCCCAAGGTGACGAACTCGGTCTTATAAATCCTTTCTCCAATAACTCTTGGAGTTGTGCTACCATCTCTTGCATCTCCGATGGCGCTAAGCGATAAGGTGCTTTATCGATCGGTGCAGCGCCAGGCACAAGATCAATCCGAAACTCTACCTGACGATCGGGTGGCAACCCGGGCAAGTCGTTCGGAAAGATATCTGGAAACTCACGCACAATCTTCACATCTTCCAGCTTGGACTTCTCTAACTTGGCATCGATCACATAGGCTAAGAAATACGAACATCCTTTTATTAAACACTTGCGTGCTCTTGCCATTGTGATTATTGCCACTTCACCCTTTCTCTTTTCACCATAGATGACTACGACCTCTCCGGAGGGGTTGGGAAGTCGAATCATCTTCTTGGAACACACGAACTCGGCCTGATTGTTTGACAACCAATCCATACCGATTACAACATCAAAACCCCCGATTGACATTGGCAGTAGATCGATCGGGAATTCTCTCCCTTCGATACTAAGAGCACACTGCTTCAGAACTTTGTGGATCAGAACTCGTCTACCATCAGCTATTTCTACTACTAACGCATCCTCAAGACTAGTAGTGGGCATAGCAATTTTTTGACGGAACAATTCAGATACGAAAGAGAAACTAGCACCCGTATCGAATAAAATACGAGCAGGTACAGAGTTTATAAGGAAAGTACCCGATACCACGTCAGCGGATGCTCTGGCCTCTTCGGCCGTCATCTGAAATGCTCGACCCAGAACCTTTGGAGGGTTCTCCTTCCTTGCTGGTGTGCTACCCGACACCAGCTTCGGGCAATCCTTCCTCACGTGCCCCGGTGCCTTGCACTCATAACAGATGGGTCCTCTGACCGGGCAATCTCTAACAGTGTGACCAGGCTTCCCACACTTATAGCAAGTTTGAGAATTGTTGTAACAGTTACCGTGATGCTTGGTCCGACACTTCGGGCACCACTTTGCTTCCTGATAACTGCCGAAGTTGCAGTTTCCGACAAAAGTTCGGGCCCGCTTGGGAGGTACTGAACTGCTCTCCCACTTTCTCTTTTCAGGCACCACCACTGCCTTCTCAGATTTGCCCTTCGCGAACATCTCCTCCATGAACTGAGCTTCCTCCACCATCTCTCGGAGGTTAGAAGCTTTGAAATTATGGACCATGGATTGCATGTCCGCAGGCAAGCCGTTGAGATATGCTTTCATCTTGTCTTTCTCTGTTGGGGCAACATGTCCCACCAGACCAAGCTTTTCCATAAACTGACGGGTATACTCTCTCACCATCAGGCTTCCCTTCACCAAGGACCGGAATTCTTTCTCAATTCGGTCCATGGTCCTCTCGTTGCAGAATTCTTCTAGCAGCTTCTTCTTGAACTCGGTCTAAGACAATTGGGCCAACACTTCAAGAGATACAGTGGATTGGATGATATTCCACCAGATGAGTGCAGTGTCCCTCAGCAATTGGGTACCGAACCGCACCCTCTGATCATCACCACATTCGGAAGAGCCAAAAGCTTGCTCAACCGCTCGGATCCACTTTACACATACCACCGGGTCATCAGAACCGAAGAATTCTGGCGGTCCGCAACTCAGAAAGGACTTATAGGAACAACTCTTCCTATTCCCCGGAGCACCAGAAATCCCGCGCTCTACCGACACGACCCTTATACCATCGCCTCCCGAACCTGCTACGACGTTCTCCACAACCGTCTCACTTCTCCGATGATTCATGTCGCGGTCCTCCATCGCTTTCAGCAGAAACTCTTGCTGCTTAACCATCTCTTCTCTCATCGCCAACATCACGCTAGCCAACAACTCTGACTGGGGATTAACATCCCTGATGACTGGGTGGGACGAAGCCAGGTCTACTCGCGGAATGACCTCTGGCCTCCCACCTAGCACTTGTTGAACTGGCGGACGCACAACAACCTCAACTCCTTCCGGCCGATCAGCGGTGGAGGTTGTCGCTTCCAGACCATCAACACGAGTACGCGGTCTACCACGCGTATTCACCATATTGAACAGCTTCACAGAACAAGGAAGAGATAAGAGAGAGATAGGAAAACACGAAAGGAAAACGTACTACCACATTATCAATTGTCATATCAACAGCAAATCAAGGACTCTTACGTGCAATATCCTCATAATAACATTAGCTAAGTGAAATTATGAACATACAACACATAACGGTTCTTGTCAGCACTATTACAACGCCTGATAACTGTACTTTCCGTTGACTCTAAGACTAACCCATCTTAGGAGCTCTACCCAAATCTCGCGGATCAATTCTTAGCATACGCAGTCTAAGTCTAGACATCTTACATTCATGTCTAGTTCGCTTAAACTAGAGCTCTGATACCAACCTGTAACACCCTAAAAATCAGAGTAAATTAAAACATGGAAAACCTGACAAATATGACGAAAGTAGATCCATTAACTTCCCATAAATGGGATCAGTTCTTTAGACTATACAATCCTATACAAGGATTTCATCAAAAGAATGGGACTTAACAATGCCCAGCATCAATACTAAAATAACTCCAAAAACCTCGAGACTCAAAACTCGTCTCTCCAAAAACCCTGGCACCCACCGCTAATGGAAACCTGTTGTACACATCATTTGAGAAAAAGTGTCAGACTTTAAAGCCTGGTGAGAACATACAGTTTATAAGCTCAAAAGATAAAACATCAGTTCCAAGATAACATTTCCAAAGAGATTAAGTTTACAATTTAGGTCCTTGCCACAATCAGGCTTTTTCGTTATAAACATGTCATAAAAGGACCGAAAACAAAACATTTTACCAAGGATCGTGGCGTAACACAAAGTTAGGCCAACAATTCGAGTTACGAGCTAAACCAATTGGAGTCCGCGGATACGAATCACAAAGTCCGTGCTACAATGTGAGATCAAGCCCCAAGCGCAAAACCAAGGTATACTCCTTCACTAGGATCACTATGAACCATGGCTAGTATCCGGCCTCACATAACCGTACGAAGTTGCCCTCTACGAACAAGTGAATCCATAGCTACAAATTTGGGGAATGTATCATCCCAGAAATACAGTCTACTCAAAACCTAGGGATCCACTAGTAATGGTAAGGACTCGTCACAACAACATATGTGACTAACCATAAATAAATATATGGTATAAATACATTTTATAAACAAAATGCCATTTCCAGTTCAACTTCTGATAAGAATGAAAATCATTAAAATGAGTTCATAAAGCATTCTTTTTACATAATCACGTAAAGTGCAAGTAAAACATCATTTTACTTTAATAAGGCGGAACCCGTCATTTTGGTCAAGTCTGACCGGGAACCCCGAGAATCACCAAAAAACTTCATTTATAATGAAATGTAGAGAACATAAAATCATACCGTAGAAATACTTTAGATTTTGCAAATAAGAGTTTTGACATGTATAAAGTTTGTAAAATGGTAGTAGGAACTCACCGATAGGTTTTGGAATAAAACCTAGAAAACCAGATAACGATCACGACGAAGAGGTGAAGTCTAAAACACCGACCCCTTGCTAGAAACACCGACAACTAGCAACCAAACGAGACTTCGAAGATCGAAGGTGAAAATAGAGAGAGAAAATTAGAGAGAGAAAGATATTTGAGATATGTGATAAAGAAATTTGGGAAACTGAACCTCTTAAGGCGGTCAAAGCAACCACGCGGGTTATGTCGCGACTTCAACTCGCGGCATAACTCGCCCGTGTCCCAAATACCCTAATCATCCAGTGGGTTACGCGGGTTATGCCGCGACCTCCAGTCGTGGTGTAACTCGCGTAGTTCCCCAAAATCCCATATCCACAGAGAGTTACGCGGGTTGTGCCGCGACTTCAACTCGCGGTGTAACTCGCGTAATTCACTGTTTCTCCCCCAAAATTCTCAAAACTCTAAAACAACACCAAACCAAACACGGAGCTAACGGCAAAAGCTTAACACAAGAATAACAAGATTACACAACGAAAATCCGGGGTGTTACAATCCTCCCCAACTTGGGAATGATTTCGTCCCCAAAATCCTAACTATTCGAAAAGATGAGGATATCTTCGCTTCATATCCTCCTCGGCTTCCCACGTCACATTCGCTCCCCGATGATGCTTCCACTGCACCTTGACCAAGGTGACTTCTTTATGACGCAACTTCTTAGACTTTCTCTCTAAGATGGCCGAAGTGGCCGGGGTGACAAAAGATTTGGGTTTTGTTGCGGTTCATGGGGTATGGAGATCTAATAAATCAAAATGCGGAGTAATTAATGTATATGCTCCTCAGGGGGGAGCGGAAAGAAACAATTATGGGAAAACATCAAGGTTGTGGTGCGGGGGGACGCGAACACAGCGTGGGTAATCTTTGGTGATTTTAATGAGGTTCGATCTGCTGAAGAGAGAAAAGGATCTATATTTGATCCAGCAGGTGCACGTGTTTTCAATGATTTTATCTATTCGTTGGGTCTAATTGATATCAGTCTAGGGGGAAGGAAGTTTACGTGGATGAAAGTAGATGGGTCAAAGCTTAGCAAGTTGGATCGTTTTTTGGTTAACGTCCGTTTTCTTGAATTATGGCCAAATGTGAGCTCGATTGCTCTTCCGAGACTCTATTCAGATCACTGCCCGATCTTCTTGGAATCAGTCTGCCCTGATTTTGGTCCATTCCCCTTTAAATTTTTTAACTCTTGGTTGGGGGGATCCGGAGCTGGAGAATGTGGTAAACAACAAGTGGGTGAGTTCAGGGAGGGAGATAGACATGGAAATGGACCCCGACCCGTTGGGGAACCCGGTCCACCCGCCCCGATCGGGGATGGGGATTCCCCGCTAAACCGGGGATGGGGATGGGGACGGGGACGGGTATCGCACTCCCCGCCCCGTCCTCGTTATATATTTTAATTAATATTTAATATATATTATTTATTTAAACTAAATCGGTAATTCATAATTTCTTATTTCCTAACTAGGTTTATAATATAAAATTGTTATTTTTTGGATGTTAGTATGTATTTTTTATGTCAATCAAAATACAATTACTCGATATGGTTTTGAATATTACTCGATATCTTTTGGTACGTGTGAAGTTAAGTTTTTTTCCAAGTTCGGTTGAATTTCTTTTGGTTTTAAGTTATTAATTATTATATGATGTTGTGATTTTTTTATACTAAATTAAATTTCTTTCGATTTTAGGTTTATTGGAAATATGTGATATTTAAACATGTGTGGTGTCTCATATATTTGATTTAAATAACTTACATAAACGGAAAAGAAAATCCCCGTTTACCCGTTGAGGATCCCCGTTCCCCGTTCCCCGGTGGGGATGGGGATGGGGATGTGTTCATATTCCCCGGCGGGGACGGGGATGTAGATGAGAGATTGGGGACGGGGATGGGGATTGAGGTCCCCGCCCCATCCCCGCCCCATTTCCATGCCTAGAGGGAGATGCATGTTTTTTCGAAGATCGAGAGGTTGTCTCATTTGTTCAGAAATCTAAAAGCGGGGGTTAAAGAGTGGAGACACGGATAAAAGAAAGAAAACGATAAAGAGATGGACCGTCTTAAACAAAAAATCGTTGCAATAGATATTATGGCTGAGGCATTGGACCTGGATGAGGATATGATTAGAGAAAGAGTGGAACTGCAGGCAAAAGTGGGCGAATTAGAAGCTGTAAAAATCTCAGATTTGAAACGAAAAGCGAAAGTGAAATGGGCTTTAGAAGGAGATGAGAATTCCATATTCTTTCATGGGATCATCAATAAAAAATCCACGAGCTCAAGAATTCACGGCCTTAAGATTAACGGAATATGGGTTTCTGATCCCGGAAAAATAAAGGACGAAGTTCATAATTTCTTCAAAAGAAAGTTCGAAGACAAGAACCCGGTAAGACCAAAGATGCGTAGTGGGTTGTTCAAAAGGCTTTCGGATGATCAAAGAAAGCTCCTCGAGGCCCCGTTTGAGATGGAGGAAGTCAAGGCAACAGTTTGGAGTTGTGGAAACAACAAAGCCCCTGGTCCGGATGGATTCTCCTTCGAGTTTATTAAGAAATTCTGGAATAAGATTGGTGGAGACATATTCGAAGCGGTTAAATTTTTTGAAGACAACTAGATGATCAATCCCGGTAGCAACACTTCGTTCATCTCCCTTATTCCCAAGGTAAAGGACCCTCTTTCTCTTTCGGAATATCGCCCAATAAACCTCATTGGGTGTGTGACCAAAATAATCTCGACAACACTTGCGGGTAGACTCAAAGGTGTTATGGGGTCGGCGGTGTGCAAAGTCCAAACGACATACATCAAAGGTCGGAGTATCTTGGATGGCCCGGTGATTGTCAATGAGATTATAAAGTGGGCCAAAAGAAAAAAGAAAAAAACGATGATCTTTAAGGTGGACTTCGAGAAAGCCTTTGACTCGCTTAACTGGGGATACCTGGATGATATTCTTAATCAAATGGGATTCGGAGAAAAATGGAGAGCTTGGGTTAGGGGGTGTATCTCAACGGCTAGAGTCTCGGTTCTAGTCAACGGATCTCCGACGAAAAAATTCCACATGGAGAAAGGTGTGAGACAAGGGGACCCTCTAGCTCCTTTTCTTTTCATTCTTGATGCGGAAGGGTTGAATGTGGCGAGGAAAGAAGCACAAAATAAAGGGTTGTTTAAAGGGATTCACTTTGATAACATGGGAGAGGAGGTGTCTATCCTTCAGTACGCGGATGACACCATTTTTCTGGGGGATTGGTCGCGAAGTAATGCTGCTAATTTAGTCCGGATTCTTAAGTGTTTCCAGATTTGTTCAGGACTTAAAGTCAATATGGAGAAAGGCAAAGTTATGGGAGTAATGGTTAACAATGAAGAGGTCAAAAGAATGGCCAGATTGTTACACTGTAGGGAGGGCTCGATTCCGTTCACATACCTGGGTATGCCGATGGGAGAAAAGATGGCTAGAGTGTCGAGTTGGAAGCCGATTATAGAGAAATTCAAAGTCAGGCTGAGTGACTGGAAAGCAAGAAACTTGTCTATTGGGGGTAGACTGTGCCTTTGTAAGTCGGTGTTGGGAAGTTTGGGCTCTTACTTCTTCTCGTTATTCAAGGTGCCTAGTAAAGTAATCAACATTTTAGAGAGCATTAGGTGTCGTTTCTTCTGGGGAGGTAGTGAGGAAAAAAGAAAATTTTGTTGGGTTGCGTGGGATAAAGTCTTAAATAGCAAGGAAAATGGGGGGCTCGTTATTGGTAGCTTAAAATCCTTGAATCTGGCGATGTTGGGGAAGTGGTGGTGGCGTTACCGAACGGATACGGATGCAATGTGGAGAGGAATTGTGAATAATTTCTATGGTAGCTCGGGGGGGCTGTCGGATGGGAATAGGAGTAAAGCTAAAGGGGGTGTTTGGGGATCGATCGTAGGATTAAAAAAAGATTTGGATGAGCGGGGAATTAACCTGGACAACTTGTTCCAATTGGATTCGATCAACGCGCGCTGGAAGTGGGTTAAGGAAAAGGATGGGTGTTATTCGGTCGCCTCCCTTCGGAGGATAGTAGACTGTACGCTCCTTCCAGGTGCCGACCGGGAAACCTATTGGAATACGTGGGTCCCCGCCAAAGTCAATGTGCATCTATCATCTATGGAGGGTACTACAGGAGCGACTGGCTACCAAAGATAATCTATTAAAAAGGGGCTTTCACATAGATTCTGATGTTTGCCCGTGTTGATTGTCACATCCAGAGAATTCTGATCATTTATTTGTGCAGTGCTCTACAACGCAGGAGGTGGGAGCTCGTCTTCATCAATGGTGGACAATCTGGCCGACAACGGCAAATTCAATGATTGACATGTGGACGAACGTTGAACAATCGTGTGCTCAGAGGCAAAGTAAGGAGGTTGCAAAAGTGGTCTGCATGACTTACTTTTGGGTGTTGTGGAATCAAAGGAACGAGAAGTTGCACAAAGGAAAGATGAGGAATAGTAGAGAGAGATCACCAATTTAATTTTGTACTTTGCTTTTTATTGGATTAAAGTTAGATTTAAGATGGGTAGAGCCTAATGTTGGGAGGAATGGTTAAGCTCTCCCTTGAATTTTTGTAATCGAACGGTGGACCGCTAGTGTCTCGCTAGTTTCGGGTTTCTAATAAAGGCTGGTTTTTGCTGTCCAAAAGAATATATATATATATATATATATATATATATAGAGAGAGAGAGAGAGAGAGAGAGAGAAGATAAAAAACGTACACCTTCGGATATAAATCTTTTGAAAATGTTACTTTTATCGTTTATCTTAACTTAACAAACATACTTATCTTTGTTTAATTTGCAAGGAACACTTCAGTCAAATTGTTGATAAACTCCAAACCTCTTAGTTTTATTTTTTTGCCTTTTCATAAGTAGTTAAATTGTTGATAGAACAAATATAAAATACATGAAGTTGAAGTTTATATTTTTTTTCTTCACAATGTATTCGATAACATCTATTTGAATAGTCGAAGAATGCGTACTCTATGTTGGAATGTTTAGATGCATGAACGATGGCTATATCAGCTTTTCACGGTTCCACTTTATTCCATCTTAAAATGTATATGGACTCGATAAAAGCGGATGGGGGACCAATATGTGATGGCTTTTTAAACCCTATTTAGGTTCAAGACTATAGTACAACATATTGCCGGTGATTACCTCCAATTTTATAGTCAGTAAAAATGTAAGAAAAACATAAATTAAAAATTATTGTTTTTTAATATAAAAATTATTATTAACTCGTAAAATTTATATCTATCTGAATTACAGATTTTTTTAACTAAGATTTGCTCTAATCGATTATTTTTCTAAAGCCATGTAAGCATTTATGTACTTTTTTTTTTAATTCTATAGTTTATTTATCTAATTTTAAAATAATTATTGCTATAATTATCACCCAATTTGCTTTTTTTTTTCTTAATCTTTTTTACAAGTGAAAATAAAGGCTTGGCTCGTAGTGTAGAAATTTGGAGAACTAAGGAATGGTCAATAACGTCTCTTTGGGGGAGAAAATAGAGAACAGTGGATTTAATACACACGAGTTTTGACCAATAAATAAATGCCTTCCACAAATTATGAAATCGACAGGGATGCCTTGGTAATATTGCATCATGTTAACCTTATGATTATAATTAGACAACATATTTATTACTTCCTCCGTCCCAAATTATGTGTCTGCATTACTATTTTAGTTTGTCCCAAAATAAGCGTCCACTTTCAAAAAGAAAATGTCCACTTTCCAATTCTACCCTTAATTATGTGATGGAGAAAATTTCTCTCTCTATAATTAAGGGTAAAATTGTACTTTGGTTAATTAAAAAGTGTAATAATTACACACTCCTAAAACTGTGTGTCTTTTTCATTGTGGACATTTATTTTGGGACGAAGGAAGTATTATGTCTAGAGTGATTTGTGGATTTGGTCCATGTGGTTTTGTGTTTTCTTTAACCATGGTCTACATTCTATGTTTATTGTGGATATAGTCTCTGTGGTGTACAATATATTGTGGCTAGGGTCCTTGAACACTAACACCGTTAATTTTGAAAGGTTAAAGGCATCATATGCCTTACACACTTTGGGTATAATTGTCTTCCATATGGTATTTTTGTTTTGAGAAATGTCGTATAAACATCATTTTTTTATAGAACACTTGTTTTTATAAGACATTTTCTCAAATAATGTCCTACAAAAAAAAACTAATAAAAAAATGTTTTATTTCAAAATTAGTATACTAAAAAACTTATCACAACGGGCAAAAACGTTATATAAACTTATTGGAACACTTTTAAATAGAACATTTTATTATTTGGTTCTATAAATTTAAGTTTTATAAAAAAAGAAACTTTTAACATTTTTAACATCGCTCATACATGTGTTATCAAATGAAAGATTTTCAGATATCAATAATTCGAAGAAATTATATATTTATTACAGATAAAAAATACTATGATTTTTATTAAATAATAAGACATGCTTTAATTAAATATTCACCATTAATTATTTTCAAATAATAAGAAAAGTAAAAAAAAAAAAAACAGCAAGTTTTCCATGACCAATGTAACCGGTGTTAAATTTGTCTTCTAGCCATGGTAGCCGCCCCTCAATTTATTCAATAAAACCAAATTGACCTTCCTTCTCTTCATCCCATTTCTTCATATCTCTCTCTCTCTCTTTGAAATGGAAAACAACAATGGCGAAATGTTTTCTTACACATCATCTTCAACATCACCACCACCCGCTGCTGTTAATTGTTCATCATATTTATCGTTAAACATGATGAATAACGATGAATATTCACATATGAATAATTACAGTAAGCAGCAGCAGGTGGTGGGATTCATTGAGAAAGATGGACAGATGTATGAAAGCTCTGACGACATGGTGGTGACGGATCAACAAGTTTCTCCGACGAGCGGTAGCCAGTTAACTGACGATCTGAACATGGCGTCAAGGAAGAGTAGTAGTATCAGAAAAGGAGAGAAGAAGATCAGAAAGCCTAAACATGCTTTTCAAACGAGGAGTCAAGTCGATATTCTTGATGATGGTTATAGATGGAGGAAGTATGGTCAAAAGGCTGTCAAGAACAATAAATTCCCCAGGTATATAATTTTATTTATATGTTTTTTTTATAAATGATTAAGTTTATTTTACTTTACATTATCAAGAAATAATAAAAATTAGTTTTGAATGTAACTAAAAGTAAATAAAATCAAGACAACTGCGATTAATTTACTAACTTTTTAATATGAATTAACCATGATCTATATATATATATATATATATACTTATGTACATAATCAATACGTTAAAACACATTTGTTTTTAATTTAATTAATTCTCATGTAGAAAATTAAATAATATACGGACACGATTGGGCATAGTAATTTGGTAATTTATTAAGTTTATATGATATTCCTCGGGTTTTTTATGGGACAAAAAAAATGCATTATTATCCCATAATCCCATGAGTCATATTTAATTTGTTTTAATCTAGTTACGTATCAAACGCGTAACAACAAGCTTTTGTTATATTTCATCGTGTTTTGTCTCGTTAATCAAACGGCCTGGATTTAAAAAATATAAGACTTTCAAGCATTTTAAGTTGATTTTTAAATACAATTTGTTTTGTAACGAGATAAACAGAAAATTGTTGAAGTATGATTAATTGTTAAAATGTACTTTGAAAAATAAAAAAATGGATTTCATGGACAATTGGTTCCATTCTGAATTTTTTTTTCTCCATTTCTTGAACTTGACGGTTGATAAATAAGCATATTACGAAAAATAAGTTTTTTTTGAAAGGGTATCTTGTGCCTATGACCCATACTAATCCCTGGTAATTAGGGCCTTTGGCCCAGCTGCTAAAGCGTGCAGCCCTGAGTTTATCCTCAGTAGCCACAAGTGCTGCGAGTGGGGCTCGAACCTGGGTTAAGCGCTATACACTCGTTTTCAATAGTTAACTTCTATAAAGAAAATCAAATATATTATTCTTAAAGTATATAATATGATTAAAAATAATATATATATATATATATATATATATATATATATATATAGAGAGAGAGAGAGAGAGAGAGAGAGAGAGAAAATTGATCAAACTAGAATAAGATCAAAATAAGAGAACAAAAAAATGGTCAAAATACATGTAATTTTACATGCGATTACGAAACACAGTCAATGCAAGGTGAGCGGGGGATCGGCTGGCTCACGACCCGAGATCGCGGCAAAAGTCGTGTGAATCACATGTGATTTAGTGCAAAATCACTTGTGATTCGATCGTTTTCTTATTTAATTATTGTTTTTGTATGAACCTGACACATACTCTCTTTATATATATATATATGTATGTATATACGTATACATAATACATGCATTCATGTTGTATATAATTTGATTACAATATACTTTTAAGTTGCTATTAGTAATCGTTGATTGTTGCACGAAATTAGAATAAACTTGCAACACAAAATGGTGTTCTTTCTATATCCCAAAAAAAATGCGAATATTTCTTTTTTGGCTTTATAATTTTTTTCTTTTTTTTATTTAGAAACCTTAAATATTTTAAAAATTCTAGGAACTATTTATTTTATGTAATATTCATAATGAATAAATTATGACATATGTTAATGATGAATAATATTCATTATCATTTACGGTTATTTATCACTAAAACTACATCAATGGTCTACAGATTCTCAAAAAGCCAATTGTGATTATAGCGGAAAAATAATAACTAGGAACATGGTTACACTACACTTTTGTTTCAACACAAATTTAACTTTCAATAACATAATTTAATTTTTATGTCGTTTTCTTAAGTTTTACTAGCCATATACCCGTGCGATGCAGCGGAATGTAAGTAAAGAACGAACAATTAATGTTAATTACTTATAGACATGTCATCAATAATCAACTATGACCTAGGAATCACAACTTATGAAACCCTAAACCCATAAAAATATTCTATAATTAGTTTATATTACAATTATTGACGAAAAAAATTATAATGATATAATTTATAATAAGAATGAAACGTATTTTACGATTATGTATTTTTAATGTGCTAACGGTGAAAAAAAATAAAACGTATGGATAGAAAACAAATTAATTCGTAGATATTCATTATATTTAATAGTACGATTAAATTAAAAAATATTCAATATTGAGCTCGTTTTGAATGTATTGACGAGACGATTATAATGATATAATTTGTAAAAAAAGAAACGTATTTTTTCATTGCATTTTTGTTCATATACGATTATTTGTGTTAATATGATAATGGTGTAAAATGAAAAATAAAAAAACAAGGGATATAAAGTAATTAAATAAGTAAGTGTAAGGGTGGTAAATACAACATTGTACAAGAAACCACTTTGTATAAATAACCGTTTTAGAATCTTTATAATATTGTAGAGATAAGATTTTTCAATTTCATCTTTACAAGTTATTGTTTTGTAAACATATACTTAATAAGTGAGGTTGTCAACTTTTGTCATACTCATAACTTATTGTAACATATTTAGATAATACACATAATTGTTGGTCCTATAAACTTTTTAGTCCTGTTAAAATAATCTATTAGGACCTTTGTAACTCTTGAGCTCCTAACATACCACTCTTACTGTAGCTACTCGTTTTCTTATCTATCTATGTTCTTACTTTGTTTTTTATATAAAAATTAGTTTAGATGAATCAACCTCTTATTGCGTTTTACATATATGTATACAGAAACTACTATCGTTGTACATATCAAGGATGCAACGTCAAGAAGCAAGTTCAACGACTATCAAACGATGACGGGGTTGTGGTTACAACATACGAAGGAATGCATTCACATCCAATCGAGAAATCTACCGATAACTTTGAGCATATTTTGACACAAATGCAACTCTATTCTCGCTAAAAAAATGTACAACCCGATGTTGCTAGTGCTCTATTTTATTGTACCAGACATAACCCTAAAAATTATACAAAAATGTAAGTCATCTCTCTAACTACCCTTTTAATAACAGGGAGATGATATTTTAAAATCGAAGTATAAACTCGTTTATTTTTTTCTTTCATTCCCTTAGATTTTATTAAGTGTTATTACTTTCTCATTTTAATAAAAAAATAGTACGATTATAACGTTACTCGAGAATATTGTAACCTGAAAATTGAATAATGTTATAGCCGGCTAATAGTGTTCCTTTTGTTGTAATGTAACACGTTTAAGTTGCATAGCAAGTTTAATAATTTTCTATAAATTCCATATCTCATATATTATATTGTACATAAAGTCTTAATATTTGACTTGTTAATATCATATACTTTTATCTTATTTAGAGTGAATTACTTGTTCCATCCCTATGGTTATATGTTTTTAACAGGACTTGTCCTTTTTTATAAATTCAATGAAACGTGTCCTTGTGGTTGCATTTTTACAACGAGTTTGGTCCTTAATGCAATCATAAGGACCCAGATTGTTGATTTATTTAGGGAGCAGACTAATTAAAAAACTTCAACAACAGGGATCCATCCCATTAAAAACTGGAACCATAAGGATGTAACTTGTTAAAAAACGTAGCCACAAGGTCACTTTCCGTTAAATTTTCAAAAAAAGACAAAGATTGTCAAAAATACCTAACCACAGGGACAAAATATGTAACTTACTCTCTTATTTATAAATATTTAAAAATGCTACAACTTATTTATCAAAGAAGTTTCAACGAATTGTTTGTAACAATCCAACCAGAAGCAACTAATTAGCAACTTAAATATTAATAATTTAAATAAAAATTCATGCCAAAACGGCCCTAAAATTACAATCAAAAATTTCAAGGTTCTCAAAGCCAACCTACACAACTGAGATACTAACAAGGAATATCTAAGATGACAGTCTTCTAACTCTTTCCGCTACATCTTCTCCTTGTCCTTATCTGGTCTCAATAAATTCACGCTTGCCTGAAAAGATTTTTAGTTTTGAAAGAGTGAGGGTTAGACCATAGGTCTAGTGAGTCCCCTCAAACAATTAAGCAACAAAAATAGCTTTCCAGAATTTAATCAACAAAATTATAAACACACAAGGATAAGCACGCTACTGACCACACGACCGTCAAAGACGATGTGTCTAACTCGCGCTGCCTTAATGTTGGGACACACCCCCAACGGCATATACGGGCCACACTCCCCGGCACGAGTAGGCGGGTCACACTCCCCGACTTAGGTCAAAATCTCCACATAGAATGTATGCATACATTTAAACAACAACTATTTATAACACACTTGGAAACATTTCATAATTATCATGCCATCGTAAATAAATTCAATGTTTATAAATTAAACTTTACAAGCTTCCGTTACCAAAAGGATTTTAGTTCAGAAAAACTCACCTGATGTCCTTAGCTTAAATCCCGCGTTTACTCTTACAATTCGGTCTGAAACCTATA
The DNA here is from genome assembly GCA_023525745.1 of Arctium lappa. Lineage (NCBI taxonomy): Eukaryota > Viridiplantae > Streptophyta > Magnoliopsida > Asterales > Asteraceae > Arctium > Arctium lappa. The sequence goes on along the minus strand of CM042051.1, from coordinate 18,904,835 downwards.
AAGGAAACATTGGCCGATAAACTCCCAAGTCAATCTACTTTAAAACGAACTTAACTCATTACTCAACGGCATCTACCTTCTATAAACCACTTGGTCCACCAAATCTCTACTTAATATAATACCTTAGGCCCTAAATTAAAATTGAATTGGGCCTGCCAAATAAATGAAATAGCCCAACAACTACCCAATTTACTAAACAAAAGAATTGGGCTTCGGCCCAAGATCCAACGCCGATGACCGGGGCCTTATTGGCTGACCGGAGTGACTTCAAGACCGGGGCTTAAGAACCGACCGGTGTGGCATCATGACCGGGCCTTAGGGCCGACCGGTGTGATCCCTTGCCCGGGGTCTTAGGCCGACCGGAGTTCTCCATACAACGATCGGGGTCTCCCCCCATTTAGCGACCGGTGTCTAACACAAGGACCAGTGGCATCTACTCGACCGATGTCATATCTTCCGACCTGTGTCTAAATGTGACCGGAGTCGTACTCGATAACTCCAATTTGCAGTTCCTAATTAAACTCTTGAAATCCATACAATCTAACCCAGATTTTATAATCAAAAGATAATCTAAATTTTACCAAAATTCCATTAACCACAGAAATAGACTTATGTCGATTTCTCACTCATCTCAAACCCAGAAACCAACAAAAACAGATTCGACATTCCACACCCAACTATGACTATTATGATAAAATCATTAATAACTTGATGAGTTTTGAATCACAAGGGAGTTTACCTTCAATAAAACGATCCAAGTCTGGAATTTCTTGAAATTTCTCTTCTTCCTCGGTCTCTTTCTCGAAAATCGCCCCCAAGAGCTCCTCCAAATATTCAGCCGCCACCCCCACTCAACCCTAAATTCCCAAGGTTAAAACATTTTTCCAACTTTACTCAATAGACCCTTCAAAATGAGATTTTTCCCACTTTCTCACCCAACTTTTATTTTACTTGATTTAAGCCCGGTTATTACATTGTTTGGTTTCGAATGAAAATAAGCCACTTAATTCAACCATAAGAAATCATTAGAATGGGAAAGTTAAAAGGCTTTATGGTTTGATTTTTATGGTATCTCACTACTAGAAAAAGGGGTATCAGTGACGAAAATCAGTGACAGAAATTTCCGTCACTAATTACCGACGGACCAAATCCGTCACTAATCCGTCGCCAATTAGTGACGGATTAGTGACGGAACTAATTCCGTCGCTAATTAGCGATGGATTAGCGACGGAATCTATTTAAAAAATAAATTGATAGGGTAAATTTATTTCCCCTATTTATAGTCCTCTTTTTGACATTTTTTTGAGCTACTTTTCTTTTCCCATTGCGTCTTTTAACTTATTTTCGTAGTTTTATCGTATAACTTTATATTTATCGTTTACGGCTAATAAATCCATCTTATTGTGAAAATGCGACAAAAATCTTATGTATTTATATATGTGCGTATTTTAGGATCAAGATACGGCCGATTGAAGTCCAAGATTACCGGAGTACGGATTTTTGCGAGCTTACAAACGCGGGCTTCAATATTTTCGATGGGCCGATTTTTTTGAAGACGTTGGGCTAATTTTTTGGGTTTCCACAACGACACACTTTGGGCCTTGTGAAGACATTTATGGGCTAACTTTTGTATTAAGATAAATAATTATATAAGCCAAATCTTGAAAAGCCCAAGTATCTTTGAGGCCCATGGCCTTCTCCAAGTATTTTTAGCCTATAAATAGAAGCCTTTGGCTTTGTAGTTAATCATCCCTTTTCTCCTAGTAATTGTTTTCTAGAGAAATCATCATTTTCTCTCTTAGTTGCTAGTAGTTAGTCTCCTTAAAAACTTGTAGCATCATCTTAGGTGGTTTGAAGGAAGTGAGCCATAAGCTCACGGTTGTCTCATTTAGCCTAGGCTCACGATTCAAACTACCTCATCTTTTGGTTTGAATGAATGCAACTTTACTGTTTTAATTCAAGTATTAATCTTTTGCTACTTTTCCGCAATTTCTTCTCATCTCTTAAGACTCGATAACCTCTTGGTTTTTATTTGGTTTTCACTACAATTTTAGTTCTATTACAAACCGGAAGTCCGATTAATCATTTCGGACTCCCGACCTCGGTTGGTTCACGGTTTGTTGTAGTATTAAAATTGTTCCGTGTTTCCAAAGTTGTAGAAACCATCCCGCTTATTACGTTAATTAAATTAACAAATACCAAGAACTCTTGACGTAAAGGACTAAGGACACACTTAAAAATAAGTCTTTCTTTAACTAATGGTAAATTAGTTGGTAAATTACAATTATATAACTTTATTCTAACGCCGTGTAGTTAACTGAATTTAATTTCTTATAATTGTAGTTTAATATTGTCATTGTTCTCAAGTAAGATAATTTTCTAGTTCAAGTAAAGATTTTAGTTACATGCATAGTTGATAAATCATTTCTTTTAAGGTTAATTAGCAAGTAGTTGACGTAATTCTCATTTTCTTTAATTGCTTTTACAATCTTTAAAATTAGGATTTAAAATGATGATGGGCTAACCGTCTCAGTTCGGGGTAAAAAAAAGTAAAGTTGGGACCGAGACCGATAAGAGAATAAAAGGTGTATCGTATTGCATGATTGTCCAAAGTTATTTAAATCAGAGTTATATTTTATGTCGGAATACAACCGATCACTTGACAACTGGTTCGTGGTATGACGACTTCTTTAAGTTACATAAAATATCGACTCTGAGATAACGATGGAATGCAATCTTGTCTTTTATTTAATTATTAAATTTGTCCCAACGGATCTTTATACCCCGTGCTTCCTTTTAAAATTAATTTCTCAGTAGTTGTTACTCAAAACCCAATCAAAATATTGTTTTCGAATTCGCCATCTGAAACTCGCTTTTACAGACCCGACTTTCGAGGAGAACTTTACCACGCTTCCCTGTGGGATCGATATTCGGTACTTTGTACCATTATTACTTGTTACAGACGGCAGTAGATTAAGATGTATACTTGCGTCGAGATCTATTTTCTTGCATTTTAAAAAGGTGTAAACACGAAAAGTCGCAACATAAATAAATAAAGAAAATCCACGTGTCCGTCGCTAATCCGCCGTATAATCATCTTCTTCGTCATCATGATCATCAGTTATTATATTTTTAACACAAATTAATTATCACCAATTATGGTTTTTAATGATCATTTAATCACGTATACATGTACTTTATAAAAAGGCACAAAAGAGATGGTGAAATAGACGATCCAATGGATTATAACTAGAGCTGCATAATGATTGGATCTTGATCGGTCATAAAAATACCGGTCTTTTTTTAGCAAAAAAAGACCTGATCGAACCTTAACCGATCATTGGCCAATAATTTAGAACTAAATTCGGACCAACACTTCTAACCGGGTCTTAACCGGTCCTATTGGATTTCATTTTTTTTAAAAACAAATACATATGAAAAAAATAAAGTAATCAATTATTTTAAAATAACACCTCGAAATTTTATTTAATTGTAAATTAATTAATCATAAGATATAAGAACTAGTTAATTATGACATTATAAATTAATAAATTCTTTTGTTGTCTTCGTTTTTTATTTTCTTCTTCTTCTTCTTCAATATTCTTCATATCTTCAATTTGAATCTTTATATCTTTGTTGTATTGAATATTTCTCATTGTCTTTAACCTTCTTTAAGTGATCAAACTCGATCGTGTTTAGATTTAGAGCATCCAATATTTCTTCTAATAAATCTCCGACTCCATTTGTGTTGCATATTGGGTTTAAAGTTGAGTCATATAAAAAATAAAGACGTTTTATAAAAATTTATAGCATTAATTTCACTATTGATGACTACAAATTATTGTTTTGATATTATTTAATTTTTCTAGTCATAATATATATTTGGGGTAAACGCAACTGCCAACTGGTCCTGACCCGTTTTTTCAGGTTTTGGTAAGCCTTTTTTGGGTTTTAATTGGATCGGTTTTCGGGCTTTATCCGAGTTTTTTTTAACTAGTTAAAGGCCGGTTCAAAATTTAGAACAAAAACTGGCTTTCGCCAGACCCGTTCCTAACATTTTTAGGCCCTGGGAGAGATGTAAATTTGGGTCCTCGATAAATACGAAATTATTTTCAATATATTGTTTATATTATCAAAAATATCATTGCATTAAAAAAATACTAACAATTCATATAAAACCGTTTTTCCCGGTATTCCTAACGCAAGATCAATCAATAATCATTTCTAAGGTGACACTTGTTTTTTAAGAGGTCTAAAGTCTTATTTCACTCTTGATTAATAAGTGGTGGTGCTAAATTCTGAAATTTGAATGAATAAGACTATTTGTGTTTTGTAATGCTTGGAGGCGTTTTGAGAGAAAGGAGAACATATGAACTGAAGTGGCGATAAGAGATTTTAAGAAGTTATGTCACCACTTCTCATTTCAGATGTATTTATAAGAGTTAAGAGGTTCTCAAAACTAGAAAAAAACAAACAGTCTGATCGATTCAGACTTAACAACCATTAATAGATTTTTTCAAAAAAAAAAAAACAAAGAAAAAAACAAACAAACATCCCCTAAATTAATATTATCTACCATATCATTTTTACACAACACAATCAATCAGTTACACCACCAAGATATACTTTTAATATATAGATTGACATCATTTGATGTCACTATGTTGATCATTCGGAGTAACACTTTAAGTAAATCAACATAAATTAGTTGATATTTCACATGTTATCTGATGTTAATGTTTTTCATCATCATTTTAAACTTTTAGGGATGAAATAAACTTTTTAAGAACCATCCATATTAAAATCAAAAGTCAATGTTGGTTATAGTTTGAAATATTATTCTTCTTTTAAAGATACGAGAGTACTTAAGATTCATGCACCCAATATTAGATAATAAAAAGTCAATAATGTATGAAAAAAGAAGTATCTTTGAAATCTTAAATATAGATATATGCGGGGTCGTCTCATATAGTTTGTAATTGTTTTCAAAATGTAGATTTTTTCTTAGTTAATAACAAGAAATCTACTATATTCTAATACAATAATAAAATTCATGCGGATGGAATAACGAAAATATTATGTAGAAGATGAGTGATGGAGATCAAGGATTATAGGCAAAAATAGTTTTTAGATATTAGTATTAGAGAAACAATAAGCAATACTATAAAATGAAAGACTAAATAATTTTTTACAAATTTTCTTGTCCAATGTAATTAATTAATACATGTTTGAGCCTTAATATAATGTTAATTTTTTTTTGGGTCCTATTATATACTAAATTCTTTTGTCCTTTTCATTTACAATTTTTTTAACTACTAATATATAGTATATACTATAAAATTTGGGCCCTTATTTCCTTTGGGCCCTGGGCGTGCGCCCGACCCGTCCTCCTCCAGGGACGTCCCTGGCTGTCGCACATAACCAATCTTTAGGCCGAGCCTTTTTTCTAGCAGTCATATTTTGGACCGGTCCCAGTCTTTACTAGTTCAAAACCATTTAACCGGTCAATTATACATATCTAGTTAGAAAATTCAACAAATTCTTCAAAATAGAGAAATAGATATTTTATTTGTTTCTATAGATTCTGCAAAACATTCTCCAAACTAAAAAAAGTATAAGAGAGGAAAAGGATAAAATTTTCAAATATAAGTAACTCCCTAAAATTAGGGGTGCTTACGGGTTGGGTTGATCGGGTTGAAGACTTTTTAACAACTCAACCCAATATAGGAGGTTTGAAAATTTTACAACCCAACCCAATCAAAAGTACAACCCAACCCAACCCAACCTGTTCGGGTTGGTCGGGTTGTGTTTAAACAAGATGAAATCAAATTTAGAAATATAAACATAAAGGAAACATTTCTTTGAAATACAACTGAATGACCGATAATTCATGAGAGTATGTAAGTTCATCAAAAATATTACGATATTACATATAAAAATATCTAAACCAAATGATAATATGTCAATCAACAACGTCTCCAACCCCGATGCTTTCGCTTTCTTGGCCTTGAGGTTGGTCGTGTCATCATCAACCATTTGGTACAACTTATCCATACTTCTTAAATCTTAAATATATCACATTTAGTTAATTTTTTAGTTTATATATATATATATATATATATGTGTGTGTGTGTGTGTGTGTTTACATTTATTAAACATATATACAAAGGAGTTATATAGAGATGAATAATAGATTGAAAATATACGTAAATAAAGAGGGTACGCAATAGTGTAATTGTCTAATTTACATATTAATAGAGACTTAATAATCATATTAAATCCACAAAATAAAAGGATCGGGTTCATCGGGTTGAGTTGAGTTCAAATAAAAGTAACTCGATATCAACCCAATACCTACGGTTTGAAGATTTTACAACTCGATTAGACATCGGGTTGCTTAAGTTATTTCGCGTTAGGTTAGGTTGGGTTGGGTTGATCGGGTTTTTGAGCACCCCTACCTAAAATGATTACTTAGGGTTATGGTGTCATTTCAAAACTACATTAACAATTAATAATAAAGATAAAAGCAAGTCGCACGGACAATTGGTTTACTTTACTTAGAGGTATTAAACAATAATTAATAAGATTGAAAATAAAAGAGATAGTTTGATTTTATATAATATAACAGACTCAATTTTTATTTCAGGTTGAACTGTTTCATATTCATTTCCATTCTCTGTCATTTTCGTTTTCATTTCTCCCGCAACCAAATAACCCCTTATAATTAAATTAAAATATAATCAAAATCGAGTACACGGGCTAAAATCATCCATGAACAAAAAGATATTGGGCTTATAATGGGCCGAGGCCCACAAGGCTGTTGCTTGTGGAGAAATAGTAGAGGGGGTTGATTTTCTTCGTTTACCATAAATAAAGAAAAAAGAAAAATAAGAACAAAAGAATCGTTGGGAGTCTAAGCAGCTGGAATGGTCCGAGCAAGTTAGGGGATCAAGATAGTCCCTTCGACGCCATCATGAACTAGGGTTTGGTTTCGCCTCATAACAGCTGAGAGCGACAATTCATTTACAGAATAAGAGGGAAAACAAATCAGACTGAACTCATCTTAATCTATTAGCGGCAAACGTAGATGCTCACTATTTTCGCATAATACACATTTACTTGATCGATCCGACGATGGCTCTTTCTCTTGGGAAGTTGACGATAATCATTGGAGCAGGTATGATTTTATTGATTGTCACGTCGTTAACTTTTTGTTTAACCTAACGACTTCTTGATGGCTACGTTTTCTTCTTCTTCTTCTTCTTCCATTATTCGGTTAGTTGTATATTTTAATGGTTAATCAGCTTAAAAAACGTTACTACTTGTTAATTGATGTAGATTTACTAAGTGTTTTTTTTTTAGTTTTTGCGAAAACTATAGAATTGCGTTATGATGCAGTTTTTATTTATTTAATCGCTGCTAGGGTTTGGGTTTTTGATCGAAATTCGAGTTGAATACATGTGAATGTTCCTAATCAATGTCAATTTGGTCCACTCCTAGGCCCTGGCTATAAGTGTATGCCATAGTCAAAAGTCAAAACTGGGTGGGGGTGGGTCGGTGGGGATCTTTTGGGCTCTTGAAACACAGCTCTATAATGCTCTAGTAATATGTGAAGAGGACCTTCCTTGGGAGTGGCTAGTTCCACGCTTTGAACTATTAGAAGCTTGACTACTTGCAGGTTAGGACAGCTCTTCATGTATCTTTCCAAGGCAGCAGCTGATATAAGTCTAACTTCACCTACCTTTTTACTTGTCTTTTTACCTGCTCATTGGGGGTCTAGATGGTTAATTGTTTCTTTGTGAAATGCATGTTTAAGGGTCCTCGTGTTTCTGACCATTGAATTCCAAGAAGGCAAGAACCATGTCACTACCACTAAATTCATCAGCCCAACCTCAGTGCAATTTTCTTTACCCTGTATCTTCTATGTGATGGTCTTAACTCTTACGTACTTGCGTGCTCAACATCACTTCCCCATTACCATTAGCAGTGGGAACTACCACGGGCCTCGATGCCTCAATTTAACAACCATGATATTAGCCATGTGAATGTACAAGTATGCAAAGTTATGGGTGCAATCGCTGTCTGCTAAAATATCGAAGCTCCTTTTTTACCCCTTATACCGAGAATGTTGTATCGTACCCTGCCTCAGCCCTCAGATGTAATGTCATGTAGAGATTCCTCTCCCTTTTCTGCATTCTACATCAGGGGTTATGCATTCTCTATCTGCACACTGAGTTGTCACCTTCTCATCATTTTCATTAGGTTCAGAGCATACATGCCCAAGGAGTATCTACCCCACAAAAATAACATAACCACACTATGCCTCTCAAGTCAATCAGGGGTGGTTAATCGTTGTGGTGCTGGTCCTGGATGTGTTATTTAAGGCTCGAGGTGCACCAATGCACAAAGATCCCATTGGTGCCTAGTAGCGAGGCAAGGTGCAGGCCTCATCAAAGCAAGGTGCATGAATTTCAAAACTATATATATGATATATATATATATATATATATATATATATTAATATGAATATGAATATATCTTCAATAATAAGATTGAAAATTATTGGTACCTGAAATCCCTAAGCTCAAGAATGAACTTATATAAACTCAAATAACTAAATTAGTTATGTCCTGTCCAGTGACGTACCAAATGCACTCGTATTGATGTTATACTAAGGGAGTAAATGAGAGAAGAATATTAAGAAGAATTAGAAAAAAATATGTTAAGAAAAAATCAAGAGAAACCTGTTGTTTGAGAGTTGGTAGCTGAACATTAAGAAAGAACCAGGAAAAAAATCGAGAAACGTAATGTTAAGGAGAAACGTAAATGTTAAGAAGTACTGATAGGCATTTGTCGTGAGGAGAACACAAAAGAAGTCGTCGCTTTTGTTTCAGAGAAGTGTCTGTCATGTTGCTTTTGTTTCGAGAGAAGAATCTGTTGTGTCCTGTGTGTTCTCTTCGTGCCCTATAATTTTTTTTTTCTATTTCTAGATTAAGTGCCTTAATCTCAAGCTGCTCACATCATTGAAATTGCCTCAGCCAAGGTGAGTCCTTAACTCTACATGTGTCATGGGTCTAGGTGCTCTCCTAGCCTGCCTTTGATAACACTGCTTGTAGGGGTTGTTAAACTTTTTTTCTTCTAGTGTGGCTGGATTTGGCTTGCCCATAGAGATGGGATTTGGATTGTACAAACTTCGACTAGGTTGGGCTTCGATGTGGATTTACTCTTGTTTCTGTAACTAAAGAGTGTTTTTTTTTTCTTACGTTTATGATGAGGGTTTTGATGAGCTACCATTCTTTCACCCTAAATCTCGTTGCTACTTGCTCCACCAAGGCTTGTGATGAATGTCTGCAGAAGGAATTTTTCTTCGAGTTAAGAACTTGAGATGCAACCATAGTAAGGGATGCTATTATGGCTTCAAATGCTTCAACGTCGTCCTCCACATTAGAAGGGCGTCCTAGGTTTTTTAAGTCAGCAATTAGTCTTTCATCTCCCTTACCCTCAAATTTTTTCACAACTTCTCTTGTAAATTCCTTCTAGTTCATCTTGAATTTTCCTTCACGCAAGACTCTGGTATCTTAGCTAAACCATGCCATTAGATGCATTCACAAGATATACCTTCTGGTTATGAGGAATCAGCTGGAACTTGCAACACATATTGTTCTTGTCACCCATCCACGTGGATCTTCACCATTAAAAGAGGGAAGCTAAGCATTGGGGGAGGTTCTTGTAGAAAAACTTTGAGGGAATGAGGCTTACTAGATCCCAGATACAGTGCAATCAGCAAGATAATAATCAATAACACGCAATGATTGATCCACAACAGCTAGTCATATGATTGATAATCAATAAAGGGTTTAGGTTTACAGAGAGAATTTATGATCAGGGAATGTAAACCTTACGACTAGCTATCTATGAATGATTTCTTCTATTCTTCTCTAACCTAAAACTAGGTTTAGAATAACATATATATATATGGACGACATAGGCCTAATGGGCTTTGAGGCCCATTTACAGAACAACTTTCATTTAATTACAATTCAAACCCTATAAATGTGTTATACAACTTTCAACGCACTAGGACTTTCAGTCCTAACACTTACCCTCAGAACTTGGCTTTACTAAGGGTCTTATAGTGGCGTCTTGGGATCCAAGTAAGAGGTATGTGATAACTCTCAAATCTGAGAGTTATTTATTATTCCTTTCTCTTATTTTGCATCATTATATACCCATTTTGCCTCTATCTCCTTTTGGTCTAAAACGTTTTAAGAGGTGATGAATGCCAAGGATTCAATTATGTTCTACAAATCGTCACTGTTGGATTGTGGCACAATCTCACCAATATTGGAATTTCGAGATAGATTTGGAAGAGATCTTATTTCCTATTTTAGCTGCATAAAGATAAGACTGAGCATTCATGAATATGGAATGGGAAAGGCATTTTGACTTGGACTTTATTTGATGCTTCTATCTCTTGGGTAAAAGGGGGTCCCATTCTTTTTCTTTCATATAAATTAAGGCCTTGAAGGAGCATTGAAGACATTCATGCAAGGTTTGGACCATTCAATACTCTAAACTGATATGGAGCAAGGGGAGGAGCATTTATTTTCAAGCATTTTACTTTGGGTGTGGACCGAACCTAAGACTAGTGCAACACTTGGGTGTTGCCAATATTGCTAATTCTTAGGCTTGGTCACTTGAGCCAATCACATGGAAGTGTTAATATTAGATCATAGATTCATAGATGGATGGATTCGAAATACGGCTTGATTGATGCACAAAGATTTGAGAAAGTCTTTGATAACTACGTAAGATACGGGTTTTGTATGATTTTTGCTAAGGTTCACACATTGGTCGAGATTTGTACTACAACGAGATTTAAGTATGATCTTCATACTAATAGAACTTTGATTCATTAAAATCAACTTAGCTAAATCGACAAGCCTAAAATCTGCAATAGTGGTGACTTTGTGGGAGTGTCTATAAAAGTTCACTTTTGAGAGATTTGTTATTTTTATAGACGTTTTTGTGGCTCAAGTTCCTTACAATTGTGTTACCATGGTTTTAAAAAGCGTGAGGTGCATGCCTCAAGGCGAGGCGGCCTAAAACCGAATATGAGGCGACACCTCTCCCCAAGTATAGTTGGGTCGTACGCCTTGGTTAACAGAGATGAGGACTGATTCGGTGAAGCGGTAAGACAGTAATGTGGCGGTCGCCTTTGTTGACTGTTCTAATTTGTACAAATCCACACAAAAGCACGATGCTTTATACTCTCTCAACTGCAAAACCACCCACCGTCCCACTTTGTATATACTCTTTAAAAGCAGTACACATATAGAGTGAATTACGTTTTTAGTCCCTATGGTTTGTTAAAATTTTCTTTTTTTGTCCTTGTAGTTTTGAAATTACGATTTTCATCCCTATGGTTTATAAGTCATTAACTTTTTCGTCCTTATGATTTAAATTTGTTACTTTTTTCATCCCTATGGTTTACAATTCATTTGTATTTCAGTCCTTCATACTTAAAAGTAGTGTTTTGGCCCCAGGGATGAAAATATAAATGAATTCCAAACCATAGGGATGAAAAACGAAATTTCAAATGCACAGGGACGAAATCCGAAATTTTTAACAAACTACAGGGACTAAAAACATAATTTACTCTATATAATATTATATATAATCTAAGTCTCCCACCGTCCCACTTTGTATCACTTGGTATATTTTCTTTGTAAGCAAATATATATATATATATATATAATTCAACTCTCCCACCGTCCAACTTTCAATGTGTATATATAGTAGTGTCTAGTGACATTATATATATATATATATATATATATATTTAGTATTTGTGTATGTTGTATTTGGTCCAAAATATAATAATTTTTGTTTATATATATTATTGTGTATATATGTTAAGTATTTATGTATTTTGTGTATATTGTATTCAGTCGAGAGTATAATAATTATTGCGTATATATAATTTATGTGCATACATATTACTATATTAGTTTTTTGGGGCTTACGTCTCGACCGTTTCGAGGCTTATGCCTCACATAACTAATGGGAAAATGTCTCAAGGCTCGTTTCCGTTCTTTAAAACCTTGTGTGTTACTACTAGTGTCTTAGGGAAAACTTACACCCATACCCATCTTTTAAAATTAATAGTTTCACCTTTTTAAATTAAAAGCAATTCCAACAAAAATATTGAGTTTTTCTCAAAACCAAAACTTGCACAAGAAGAAGATTCTTGGTTGTTTCGGTCTTTGTGGAAACAATCTTGGTGTACTACTTTATTACTTGGATTATAGTGTTTTTGCACCTCCAACGTGGCAACACTGTGGCCACTTTGTAGACCTATACGATTTTCCGCTATCAGTATGTCTAGTTGAGCTGGAGATTTACTTTTCATCATGCAGAATAGTTATTCAAACCTGGATCCATAATCCATTGTTTGTTTCAGACCTCCCGACTTGACCACCATTTGGGCCTTAATGCACCATAGCATCCAGAGCCTTCATCCTTACCTCCATCAACTGTTTCTTAGTTTTTATTTGGCTAAACGCTTTAACTGCTGGGCCTGCAGCTTTGGTCGTCAATACTATATACACTAATATTATTAGCTGAGTACTCTAAAAACAGTATACCTTCAAGACCTTGTTCTTCTCATCTTAGGGGCTGTTTGTTTACCTCTTAATGGTTCCATTAAGAGGCAACCTCTGAATCATTAAGAGGTAAATCCTGTTTGGCGAAAAAAGGGTTGCCTCTTAATGGTTCCAAAATCCTCTTAATGATTTTGTATCCTGAAGCTCCCTTAACCATTAAGAGCCCTGATTTCATTATGAACAATTAGCAAACAACCATATTTCATTTTACACTATATCATAAAAACCTCTTAATCATTCAGACCACTTAATCATTCTGCACTATACCATTCAGCAACCGCCAAACAGCCCCTTAGTGTGGTTATTTATGGAGTTTTAATGAGTTCAGAAACTGCAAGTCTAATCTTCTCACTCAAGTCACTCAAACTAGATCATGCTAAACTTTATCAGTTTGGGGTATCTAGATTTTCTCACTGCGAACTAATACCTTTGATCCAAGTACTTGACTGATTCTAACACTATATGTTACCATTTAAAAATGTCTATATGACACGCGTTATATACCCTTTAGTAGTTTTAATTTTCTTGATAAAAGCACATATGGGATAACCAAGTACATTATCTTATTATTTGCAGGCCTTGTTGGGTCAGTGCTTGCCAAAGAAGGACGCATGCCCAGTGTCTATGATTTTTTCTCTGGTGCTTCGAAGGTGAGCAAAACATTTGCTAGCTAATTAGCTGGGGCCTTGGTATTTGATGGTCATATGTTTCTATGCCATAATAGTTTTTCTAATATCTTGTCATTTAAGATGTTATGATTGTCTCTCTTTCTAGGTACTTAAAATAATTAAAACAGATGATAAACCCAGTTCAAATCCAAAACCACACAGCGATTCATTAATGGCACAGGTTAGAATGTTCATTTCTGACAATTCTCTGTAGTTGTGACAGTTCTATGATATGTCGACTTTATTATGTGAGGTATTCTGCTTTAGGCATATGTTGACATATTACTTTTTTTTTTCTTTCTTATATCTGCTTTAACAGGTCAACAGCCTAAGGCAAGAGCTGCAACTCCTGGCATCAAATAGACCTGTTACCATTGTGACTTCTAATGGTTCAGCAGGTTTGTTAAATTCTTGATATTGATGCGTATATCTGCCAAGTGTTTATTAACTATGAAAGTTTCACATTCTAGCTTGATTGGTTTTTAATTTAGGATTCATCAGATGTAACATACAGTGACTACCTTTCTGAGTCTATAGTTCAGTGCGTGATCTGATACTGTTGCTACCATTGGCTGCATGCATTCCAAATATAGTACCTAAATGCACAATAAAGTCTTGGCACATATAGCAAAATGTTCGGTTAAGACCCCATAGAAATTAGGAATTTAAGTGCATGATCATGGATGGTTTGCTGATGGTTCGTTTTAGAATGTCATGTTATGCCCGGGGTAGACCAATATGAGCCTGCTTTTGTTCATATTTTCATCTTATGCACCACCTGTATGCAAACATGATCTTTTGATGAAATTTATTTCTCACATATATGCAAGGAAGTTTGAATGATAGGTTCATCAGTTTTCTATGGGATTTTCCTACGAGATTTTTTTTTGGTTCAGTGAATGGATTACTATTGAACTTGATTTTTTAGATCCTTTTGTTTGTACTACTTCCACCCCCTGATACTTAATATGTTCTGCTTTCATGCAGGTGCTACTGGCAAATACGGTATTATTATCATTGTTGTTGTCATGGGATATGGATATGTTTGGTGGAAGGTAATATTAAGTTGATACTAACTTTTCATTTTGCTTGTTATTCCTGTTCATTTCCGGATCATTCGTCTTAGAAGTTGTTCCGGTTGCATAACAAACTAAAACTTTGGTATGTCAATATTCAATAATCTGTTGACCAACTGACCTTTCTTTGGAATCAGAATGTGCTTTTTTGGTTTTCTAGGAGTTTTGAGTTTTAGGATTGTTTCAACAGAGCGCCTCATCATGGTACAATTGTTTTCATTGAGCTATTTATGCTAGCGCCTTTTGCTTTGCCATTGGCTTATGAAGACAGTGCTACTTGATAAAAACCATTGTGGGAAAACTTTGTTCTCAAACTTCATGTGTGGAGGGAACCAACTCTTGTATTATTGATAGGAAAGAAGGGAAACACTTCGGCTTGCCCAAAAAATGTAGTGATTGCAGTAACTGAATCATAAACATCGCCCGCAATAATCCAGAAGCAGCGTATGAATATATATAAGTGGATGCTTGTTTGATCAAAAATGTCTCTGTTCCTGTTATAGTTGCCAACTTAAATGTATTAATGACTGTCAATCAATCATTGCAGGGTCCCCATTGTTTTGTGCTACAAGTTTTATGCCATTCTGTCTAGACATGATCTATTCATATTATTATTTTGTACAGGTAACTTATATACAATTTTTTCTTGAACTTACTTTGTGTCCTTGTTTTCAGGGTTGGAAACTTCCTGATATGATGTTTGCTACAAAGCGTGGTTTATCTGATGCAACAAATGCCGTAGCTAAACAGCTTGATAATGTCTACTCGTCTCTTGCGGCAAGTCACCGAAACTTTGTCCTTATACTACTGTTCTCTATCTGGGGTTTTAATATATATATATATATATATATCAGTTTTGTACTTCTTGATGATAGTTGATATTTTATAGCTTGTACAAGAGATGGATTGGTTTTGTACCAGGTCAATATTGGCTTAGTTAACGTTTTTGCCTATGTCGTTTAGGCTACCAAGCGGCATTTATCTTCAAGAATTGATCGGGTTGATTGTAGTTTAGATGAGTGTGCAGAAATTGCTGCTTCTACAAAAGAGGAGGTAAGGCTACATAAAGGTTGGCTAGTTTCTTTGTGCTTATCCTGGCATCAATCACATCGATTTATGTAATACTTTGTTAAAATGCATAGGTTTCTGCTTTACGAGGAGATACAAAAATCATTGCTTTGGATGTACAATCTGTACATGATGCAGTTTACTCCCTGGTTTGGTTCATATCCATTAACTTCTGCAGTTCCAGATGTTCCTTTCTGTTCTTGTAAGATGTTTCATAGAGAACTTGGATACATGCTAACAATTTCTTTTTACAGGAGAGTAAGCTGAGTAGGATTGAAGGGAAGCAGGTACTGATTCTTGTAGCATAAATATATCAAGTGAGATCATAGTTATTGTGCCCTTTTCCAACTGCTTTATTGACATATCTGCAGGATAATACAAATCTAGGAGTGGCAAAGTTGCTACGTACCGCCTTAACAATGGAGCAACAGGCATCTGTGGAGCGCATCCAGGTAAAATATAATATCCTCCTAGTAACAAGAATTGTGAACTACATTGTGTTATGGACAGTATATCCACAGGATTACAATCCTAGCAACAATTACGGGTCTACATGTTCAAATTGGAGAAAATTACTTCCCTCAAATATCAGTTACTTGGGACAAGCGTCTAGCAAATTTATTATTGGATTACTTTTTTAAAAGCTTTTAATCTTAATCTGAGGGTGGATCCGGCTTGCGACTGGTGGGCCTTTTTTTTTGGGGGGGGGGGGGGGGGAGCTTCTGATGGTGAGTTTCTACACCAGGGGGTAAAGTGCGATACTGTATATTTATAGGGTATCATAAATAAAGTCTCTTTATACCATGATTTGTGATCATTTTCTATGTGAAGGGTTGAGTTGAATTGACTGGCTATATATTGCATCCCTTCTTCCTATACTTGAGGCCTAAAAGTTTTGGTTCTGTCCTGTATAAGTGAGCATAACCCTGTTTTGGTTTTCACAAAAAGCGAAGTAAAAATCAGATTTTTATAATCGAACGAGTGCCATTAAAAACTCTGATTTTCTTAATTTTTCTTTTTCCAAGCAAAAGGCTCGTTGGTAGTGCCATAAATCTTTTAACTCGTTCATTCTTGGATCTACCACTCTTTGCATCCTGCCCATTTATTGGCATATCCAGTTGGTGCTTGGCATGGTGACATCATAAAGCTTATCTTTCTATTGCACATGCATCTTATTGTTTCATACTCTTGAAACATGGCCAATCCTTCTTTCGTCCAACCTTCTATACGCATTATTCAAAATAAAATTTTTCGTTTGTCATCATGTTCGGTAATTAGACCGGTTGGGGCGGACAGAATTGTCTCAAGATGGACCATTTGTTCCAGAGATTTATTACCATTTCATGTTAATCAATTTTCTTATCCTTTGTAGGGAAACCCATCCAGTTCATCAAGGCCAGCTCTCGAATTGCCACAAAGGGTAAACTTCTTATACATGTTTCATTTGTCTACTTGGTTCTAGATATTTATGGAAGAGGATAGAGTTCATTTACTATGATCATTACTTTAGATTTGGAAACAATTGAGATATATTATAAAACAAAATTCAATAGGGTACATTCCAAAAAAAATCAATAGGGTAGATGGACGGTTAAGATTGGTGTGTATGGTTTGTAACATTTACATGGTTTGTATTTGAAACCTCCTCTATATATATGTATGAAATATATAATGGTTATATGCGGCAACTATTCACGCACACTCCTCACCTGTGGGCTGTGGTGAGGTTTGAACCATCGATCTTCTGGTAGGCTGGGTTACCGCTGGGCCAATGACCCTTTGGTGTAGTTTTTGTATTTGCTGACGAGAACACAATGATATATATATATATATATATATGATAAAGAAAACCTCGAAAGTTTAGCAATAACTGCCGGTCTACCCCTTTATTATTGATTTGGCAAATCACCTTCTTGGTTTAGGAAGAAGAGTATATGGTTCATTTAGAAAATTGTCCGTTTGTGTTGCCTTTATTGTTATCTAAAATGCTTATTTCACATTATATAATGATCAGACCGTCAACATGGTAACATAACTCGCGTGAGTATGTACTTGGTGAAATGTGATAGCAGCATCTGATCATTATGTTCTTGCTTATTTAATTCTTTTGTTCATCTTTGCAGGCTATGTCTTTGCCACCAGTTCAAATAGAGGAACTACAATCATCTCCCCCAGTGTCTCCCAAGGTATGTTTCTCTTATCCAAAGTTTAGTGTGAGAATTTTGTTATCGTTATATGCCACTTCAATATTTGCTTATTATTAAGAGGTCTATTGAGTTGAAATATTTGGGTCAACTGATATGAGCTCATATGTTAAGCATGAAAAGTCAGGTTGGGAAAATTTTCAAAACTTAGCTGCTAATTCCAGCATCGTCAACTTGCAGTTTTGTTTTGGTTAGGCTCGAGTAAAAATGAAGCAAAGTATTATACTTCATCCGTCCCAAAATAAGTGTCAAAATTTCCTCTATTAGTTTGCCCCAAAATAAGTGTACACTTTGAAAAGTAGGTGCCTACTTTCCGATTACCTTATTTACAAGATGAATTCATTACTTCGTCTATTATTAAGGGTAAATTTGTCATTTAGCTCATTAAAAAGTGTAACAATTACACATTTCTAAAGTTGCGTGCCTTTTTCTTTGTGACATTTATTTTGGGTTGGGGGAGTATCAATGTTTTGTTGGCTTGACAGAATTCACAAAACTATAATTGAGCAACACAATATTCAGCTTGTTTTGTTTATGGCCTTCGAAGTAGCAGTAGTTTGTGTTCTTTATTTTGTGTATAAGGTTTGAAGGGCCAAGTTATTTAACTTAGTTGTGTTCTGCATCCTCGGTGTTTTCAGGCCAAGCGACCTCTGGAAAGTGTCGTCTCTGCTGCATCTGGCTTGAAGGTTAGTTGCTACCAATCCGTTACTTCCTCCGTCCCAAAATAAGTGTCCACATTTCTAGTTTAATTTATCCCAAACTAAGTGGCCACTTTCAAAAGTAAATATCTATTTTCCAATTCTACCCTTAATTATGAGACAAAGAAATTCATTACTCTTTCTCTATTATTAAGGGTAAAATTGTCATTTAGCTAATGAAGAAGTGTATTTACACATTTTTAAAATTGTGAGTTTTTCATTATAGAACTTTATTTTCGAAGGAGGGAGTATTTTTGTTGTGAAATTTGCAGAATGAAGTATTTGATTTGGGAATTTGTTGTAGGTTCTACAAGGGAACCCCCCAGATGTGGCTGAAAGTAGAAACACCCCCAGTGGAGCATCAAACGGCTTAAACATTACAGAAGAGGGAACAAGTTCCCGGGTTTTTGGGCGAACATTTTCTGGTATCAGTTCTGTATTCTCGAGGAACCGTACATGAAGCATACTTATTATTTTTATTTGCTGCTGCTCCAAACCGGAACATATATTTTTGTACTTATAATAGAAAGAAAGAAAAAAAAGCCTCTGAGGGGTTGGGTCAGGTAGGAACCGTCCCTCAGGTAGAGCGAGATTAGTTTAGTTTCAGGCACGGTCAGCTGGATACTGGTTACTGAAACCTAAACTAGAAATGAGATTTATTATTGAATCCAATTTCAACATTTTTGGATTTTCTTTTCACGCTTCAGCGTGGATTCTTTGAATAATGGGATGTGTCTATTTATCTATCTCTTGCCTCGAATGGAAGTTGGTTTGAAAATTTCGATTCACTCGTGGGGACCACCATGGCATGGTATCCATATTGGAAAGAGAGGTAAATGGATACTCCATTTATCTTCTTTTTTCAAGGATTTCATAATCGGACATTGTACCCATCATCCCATTTTTGTATGGGTCAAAATTAGACGAATGAGGTTGAAAGTGCAACACCAATAAATTCATGATCATTTGTAAAATAGCTTCATTGAGTGATTGAACCATATTCTTTTTGGTTAAATAATATCTTTATTTCATGTCCGCTTCTTGTTCATCAATCATAATTAAAACACAAAAAGATAAATTAAATAAATTTATATTAAATAAAATAATGGCATGTATTCCATGATTGGTGGAACGGGAAGAGAACTAGAACGTGTAATTTTTATTCTTATTCTCCGTTTGTAGTGCGCTTGATCTACCTATCTTTTTGAGTTTGATTGGTTTTCGCTTGTTGATAGTAATTGTTAAATAGTACTTTTCAAATTATTCGTACTAAAAACTATAAAAAGGCTTTGCATATTAATCCTTTTAGGATCATGTAAATTATATGTTTTTGTTTGGTCTTGATAACCAATTAAGAGGTTGTTCACTTGTTTGTTTGCGGCTTAATGAGTTGAATAGGCAGTATGTCTTATTCAGTCAGCCATACAAATCTATTCAGTTGGAGCTTAATGGGTCAACTAGTGGCTTATTTAGTCGGCCATATTACAGTGTTGTCTACATTCAACCCATGGTTCTAGATAACTCGTTATGACGTTAAAGGTTTGTGTTTGTCGCCACGTTAACCCCCCTACGAGTCTACGACTCCATTGTGAGGCTTGACTTGCACGTTATTTTGTAAAGTGAAGGATTATTTTTAATATATAACTTGAGGGATAAATATAGTTGTATACAAGACCTAAGACTTAATAAACATAAAAGGGAAACTTAAAAACAAAACAAAAACGTAAATAGGTTAATACTTACTCCCATTCCCGTACATGAAGAACCGGACACGAATTATTTGAAAATTGAAGAAAGTAGTGGATATAGATTCAAGAGATTTAATCCCGGTTTTGCACTATTGATATCATTTTTTATAAGTTCTATATATTTGGTATCAATGGTTCTTTTTTTCTTTTTTAGTTCTATTTATATAATTTAATTTGTTCTACGATATTATTCAAAACACTAACATACGAGTGTATGTGTGTGTGTGTGTATATATATATATATATATATATATATATATATGACGCCTTAGGGCATTGCCTTGAAAAACGTCGTGCCCTCGCCGTAACTTATAAGCCTTGAAGTTTGATCTCGTTGTCACATCATGCCTCGTGTCATTTAGAACCTTGATTCAGTCCAATATTTTCAACATATACCATTTTATTTTATTTTCCCTAAAGTTTGTATAGCCTCCTTTGGTCCAACGCCCAATCAAGCCTCATCTCTCGTCGTTGTCGCCAGCCTAGCTTCCGGCCCTCACCATTGCCGGTCTTGATTCCACCCCTCACCGCTGCCTGTTTAGCATCCAACCCTTGTTGTCGTCGGTCTTCGTTTTCAGCACCTCATTAGATATTGATCTTCCAACATTATCAATATATTAAGCTAGGTTATCAAATGCAATTGAGATTTTTCCTATGTGTTTGTTGGAATTATGCCAGAAAGTTGTTTCCGGCAAGTTTCAATGTGATTACTAAATTCATCAATTTCATGTTTTTTTTTTAAATTTTAGGGTTCCATTTGGTTTTGTTTCATTTAATTTGCTTGTTGTTCTTGACATTGATGTTGGAAGATTTGTCTACAAAATTGTTCTACAAAAATTTGGTGTAAAAATATTGTTGTATGATGTATTATAAAATTTGATCAAATATTGTTTAATATCAACTAAAGCGTAAAATAGTCGTTTATATGATTCCTATTGTCTAATTAGTATAACAATCCAACAACAATTTAACTAAATTCATGAAGATAATTTTATTCATACACCATATTATTTCAATATAAAATGTAATTAAAAACCAAACAAACAACCTCTAAAATAGTTTGAAAAGGAAAGAAAAAGTATGATTAGATAGCACATTTAAGTTGGGCCTCCTCTCCAATAGTACTCTAAAGTAGTTGGGCCTCATCCATAATTATTTTAATCCCAACTTGGTGTTGGTGGGTCCATAAAATGATTGACTTCTATCATAACATTAACATTAATCGTTGTCGTATATTTACTGTACAAGAATCCTACAACTCTCAATATTTATAATAAAAATAATTTTTTAGTAACAATGGGTTTTCGGGTTAGCTTATGTATAACGACTAATTCCCGGACAACCACGAATGGCCTGGAGCCATCGTAGGTGAATCTCCACGGTTATAAAGACTTTGGCGGTGTCTGGATTTGAACCATGGATAAATGAGATTTTCCACTACATCTCTCAAAGGTTTTACCAGTGCCCCCACAACCTAAGTAGTTAAATAAAAAAGCTTTATACATATATCTTAAAGAAAATTTTATTTTAATGCTGAATAGTATAAAAACCGCTTTTCCAAGCAGGCTGGATGATTAATTATGTAAGAGCATCTCCAGCAGCATTGCTAAAATAGAAAAAAAAATTGGGTTTTTGTTTTTTATACTTCTCCAATAACATTGCTATCTTGTTTGCTATAATAGAGAATCATGAAAAAATTTCTAAATATAAAGAATTCTCTATAATTATCTAAATAGAAGAGAGAAATATTATTTTATTTCATCCTACCAATGAGATTCAATTTTTATCATTTTATATTAAGTTATTTTTTTGAAGTGTATTGGGATGATAAATTAGATAATATTATAATAATATAAGTTGTTTTAAAATTTCTAAAATAGCAAATATGTTGGAGTTGAATGTAATATTTTTTAGAGATTTTCACTTTTAGTTCTCTATTTTAGAAAAATTATAGAAAAGTTGTTGGAGATGCACTAAGAACATCTCCAACAGCTTCTTAAAAATGGAGAAAATAGAGATTTTAGACATTTTTGTGCTCCAACAGATTCTCCAAATCTTTCTCCAAAATGGAGAAAGTAGGAGAAAGAGTGTAATTTTCTCTAAATATGAAGAACTCTCCAAAATCTCCAAAAATGATTACAATGAGAGGGAAATTGTTTTTTATTATATTCTACCAATAAAATTTATTCAAATGAGATGGGTATGAAAGATAAATAATATTTTAATATTATAAGTAATGATTTCATCTCCAAAATGGAGAATCTGTTGGAGATGGGTGTAAATTTTTATGTAGATTTTAACTTTTAATTCTCTATTTTAGAGAAATTTTGAAGATGTTGTTGATGATGCTCTAAGAGACCGTTACTAAACACTAACCTTGGTAAGTGCTTATCGCTTTAATTACCTTATAGGGTAAACATAACAAGAACCGAGAATCTTACCTGGTTAGGGGGAAGACACAAATCCAAATGCTTACCAAGTAGGTGAGGGTGATGACTTTTACCCGATAAGTGTTTTAACGGGTTACAAACACTTACCATCAATCTATTTTGATGACAAAAAATATTACCCAATAAAATAAGTAAAAGTAACGACTTATGCATGTAAACATTTACCTGATAAACATCTGATAAACGACCCATAAAGTATAAATATATAGATACTTACTTTTTGTACGTAAGCAAATATATTTTAAAAAGTTAAAAGAAAAGAAAATTTGAAGTGTAGAATTAAGGGCACATAGAAATAAAAGGGGGTAGTGGAGTGGGGTTGAGAGAGAGAGAGCATTATTGAGAAGTGTGATTTCCTAAAACAGAAAGTGGGCCCAGTTTCTAATCCGGGCGACGCTTGATGTTTCCTCGTTTTAGGTTAAATATCTGACCCTGGTCCCACCCTATATTTACTACTCCATGCCATGGTCCCCTTTTTCCATCTAAATAAATTTTATTTTTAAAAAAATAAAAAATAAAAAAATCTTCATTATGAAACCATGATATTAATTACCATAATTTCATTATTATTAGGATGATAAGTTCGTTTTAATATTTTTAGAGTTGTTTTAAAAAAAATTATAATATCTTGACTTCTAACATTACAAAAATATTGATATTTTATTTATAAAAATTTCAATTTGATGATAAATATATATGTATTTAACAAACAGTTTTACTTATGTGTTAGATTATATGATAGTGAAATATTGTAGTTTTTAACAACATATTACATATGGGATAAATCTTGAATCAATGGTTATGCTGTTTAGGTTAAGGGTGTGCATTGGGTTGGAAATGAATTAACATAAAAACAAGAAATAAAAAATTGAATCAGTCTAAGCCAGTTTATATGAGATCAGTGTAAACTGAATACATATGTGAGTTTGTTATATTATGAACATATAAACTAAAATAACATTATTTACGGTTTGAAAGGAAATACAGGTTCTCTTTTAATTTTGAACTAAAACTAAAATTTGAAGCCAATCACAATTATTTCCGGTCCGGTTCTTTTTCACATCCACAAATTTACATCAAGTACTAGATATCACGTATGGTTAACCCAAAAACGAGAAAGAAATTAAATTTTCAGCCATTTTTGGTTTATTTTAAATTTCATTACATAAAATAGATTCTAATAAAAACTTTTCTCACTTTATGCGTTTTGCCCCATAGAACATCTTCAACAACTTCCTCAAAATAGAGAACCAAAGTCAAAATGTCCAAAAAAATTACATTCATCCCCAACAGGTTCCCCATTTTGGAGAATCAAACATTGATTATAAATTTAAAATATTCCATTCATCTATTAAAATATTATTACCCTCTCTACATATTTATTTTCAAAGTTTTTTGTTGGTCCCCTCATTTGGTAAAATTTTTAGGGTGATCTCCATATTTGGAGAAAAAGTTCTTCTCTCTCCTACTTTATCCATTTTCGAGATAGTTTTGGGAAAGTTGTTGGAGTAAAATATTAGCTCAAAATCTCCATTTTCTCCAAAATAGATAAATTGTTGGAGATGCTCTTAATACTATTCACTCTTGATGACTATATTAGATCAATTAGTTTTGTTATACTACGATTCAATATACTTTTGGATGAACCCAAGATTCTGAATGTTACTGAAAAGCATCAAGTAAATAAGCAGATTCCTACTTGTAACTTTATTGTCTCGATTTGTCCACTACTGCTACTGAAGTACTGAGCCCACCATAAGCACATCGACCGACCGACATGGCTCAAAGTTATGGTTAAGTTCATGTCTACTGTCTAATCATTAAGAAAAACACATCAACAACTCAAATTGATACATAAAATATAATTCGTCTTAGATTACCAATATATAAGAAATGATTGAAAAATCAAGTAGTCCATTTTGTGAATAAAGATTAGGTTATACTTGGTACTTTACTTAATTCAAAATGTCATGTCTTCAAAAGCTTTGGCATTAATTGAAGAATTACAAGCTTGGGAAATAACTATTGCAAGAATCAGAATAAAACAATGTTGAACACAGAGGAAGAACATTAATAATCACATGTAAACCAAATTTCATGATAAATTAAATGATATGGGGTTACTACCATGGGGCGGACCTACATAGAGAGTAGGGGGTGCATGGCCCCACTCAATCGTTCTGTCGTAATGAAATTTATTTATCGATTGTAACTGTGAACCCACTTAATTTTAAATGGTGCTCTTATATGTTTTTAAAACCAAACCCAAAACAAAAACATGATGTAGTATGTAGGAATGGTTGGGGGATTGCTTTTCATTAATGGGGTCATGGGTTCCATCCTTATTTATTAGAAGCAAATTTTATTTTTTATCAATAAGCTACTACTACTTTTAGGGGGTGTTTACTTGGGGCCTCATGGGGTGAGTAGCTTATTCGCGCAGACAAATGGAGTGTTTACTTGGGGC
Organism: Arctium lappa; assembly: GCA_023525745.1. Taxonomy (NCBI): domain Eukaryota; kingdom Viridiplantae; phylum Streptophyta; class Magnoliopsida; order Asterales; family Asteraceae; genus Arctium; species Arctium lappa. The sequence goes on along the minus strand of CM042051.1, from coordinate 18,879,791 downwards.
TTAATGGCTTAATCGCACAACTAAATTTGATTTAATCGCTCAACAGTGAAAATAGTAGTTGTCCCTATTAAGCCAAAAACTTGACATTTTTACCCTTCACAAAAAACAAAAAAAAAACATAAGAATCCTAACCTAATCGCTTCTGTCTCCCCTTTCACGCCTCCATCCAGACCTCTCACTTTCATCGCCTCCATCAACGACGACACTCTTCACCGGCGACCACTATTCATCGACGCCCACTCTTCCCCGTCGCAACTCTTGTCTCCGGCTACCTGCTGCGCTTCTCTCCCCGTCGCAGCTCTCGTCTCCGGCGAACTGCACTGCACCTCCTGTCGGCGACCATTTTTGGGGTCACCATCGAGACCATCATGACCAGCGAGCACTCTGGTTTGCTCACTCCAGAGATTGGCAACCATCATGACCATTGACCATCTCTCTGGTTTGCTCCTCCGTTTGATCTCCCTGATTTCATATTTGTTCATTTTTGTTCATAGTTCATATTTTTGTTCATTGTTTATATTTTTTTTTTACTGTGGGTAGTTCTACATATTTTGTTGATTGTTCAGATTTTGATTGTGAACATATATTGATTTTGGATAGTTTAATTGTTCAATGCGGATAGTTTTTTGATTCTTTGTTATGTATAGCTAATTTGGTGTTTGTATTGGTTTGTATTGATTTTGATTTGATTCGATTTTGTGTTTGTATTGGTTTTTTTGGTTTGATTTTGATTGAAGTGGTGTCAACAAAAATTGGTTTAAACATGTCCAAGAAAAGGTAAACAATAACACATTTTTGTTTGAGGGGTAGATCAGTCATTTCTGTTAATCAGACGGTTGATTCAGGTAAAAAAGCAAACAACACCACATTTTTACCCAGACAGACAAATTTATCCATACAGGACTTAATCAAAAATTTGGTAAACAAACCCTTAATTTATTACTGTCCCCATCTTAGTTTTATTTCCTTTTTCTGATTTTCCCCCCAATTTACCCATTAATATTAAAATTGTTTTTTTGTTCTTGTTTTAATTAACGACAAGACATGTTTATTTGAAATAAATTGAAAAAGAAATTAATTAATCACATTTAACAAGTAATACATTGTATAAGTTTTTATTTTTTCTAAATTTTGATAAATACCGGCGGTTATTATTCTTTTGTATATGATGTCATCAAACATGCTTACGAAAAAACCAAAAAACCAAAAAAAGTTTCCCATAAAAGTGGAATTTGGCAACAACAACAAAAAATCACGTCGGGTGTAAGACGTAGTTTTCCGCCATGCTCAAAAAGTCAAGGTCGATTCCATTTGTAATATTGTACTGTATCCAATCGACATAATTCAATTTTCACCGAGTCAAACCGTGTTGACTTTTCCCTAGGTTCAACCGCGACTTTGTGAGACTTTGATCGATCTTAAAGTTGCACCCGCCACTGATGTTACTACCCTACCCAAAAGCAACAAACAATAACGATAACTAAGGATACTTCATAATATGAGAATGAGATTTACTAAAGATATAAAAAAGTATGAAGTTGAAGTAACATGCACACCCTATATTTAGAGTTTTTTTTTTTGGAAAGAGTATCATGGCCTTTGGCCCAAACTAATCCCTTGACAAAAAAACCGACTGCGAAAGCATGCAGCCCTGAGGTTAAACCCAGTGGCCACAAAGTTGCGAATGCAGGGAATCGAACCCGGGTTGAACACTATGAACTCCCCAGGTGATTACCGCTACACCACAAGCCATGTGGTTCCTATATTTAGAGCTTTAATTGTGTGTTAAAACAAAACTATATATTCTCAAGGCTAGAATGGGTTCTCCCACAACCATGTTTCATCTTGAAATCCTAAAAAAGTTACAACAATAAAAACATTTAGGGGTTGTTTGTTTTCTTTTAAAAACCTCTTAATAACTCTTAAGTTTGAATCGTTCAGACATTTTTATACACCACCTCTTATTAATCATAACTAAAATAAGATTTCAGACTTTAGACCACTTAAAAAACAAACGGCACCTTAGAAACACCGTTGACTTGCTCAACGACATTTAGCTAGTATACCAAGAATGTTGTGAACGATGGTTAAAAAAGGAAATAACACGACTTGTGAATTATTCACAGTTCTTACGCACCAACTAGGTCAATAATATATAAAAGTGAAAAAGTTTTACAAATTAATGAGTAAAAATCATTAAGGTGCCGTTTGTTTTTTAAAATGTCTAAAGTCTGAAGTCTTAATTTACTTATGATTAATAAGAGGTGATGTGTAAAAAGGTCTTAACGATTCAGACTTAAGAGTCATTAAAAGATTTTTTTTAAAAAACAAACAACCCCTTAAATTATGATTTGTTTGCAAGGCGAAGAATCATATGAGAATTTGAGGTTAACATGATCTGAACCGTTGATCACTTTTAATCAAATGTTCTCCTATGAATTGTGTCTAAGAAGAGAATTGATCCAGTGTGTCTCATCATAATGTGCATCCATTTTACATCCAACAGTTGATAACCATTTCTCACGTTTCTCACATTAACTTAAATTCTCACCGGAACTCAACCCTAGGAGTTGTTTTATTTGCAACCCTTAAAAAGGTTGCAAACCTTGCAACCCACATCTTAACCGTCGGATTCATGATCGGCGGTTACAATAGATATGGAGTCCAATATTTTTAATTAAAAAAACAGAAAAATAAAAATAAAATAACCGTCGATCATGAATCCGACGGTTAAGATGTGGGTTGCAAAATATTCTTCCAATATATATATATATATATAATTTATCCTCTTAGTTGAATGTATATATTTAACGTTTTTTTTAAATGTTATAACTAATTTTGTGTTCTTTCTATAAAAGTTACACTCTCTTACTTTGTTTAGAAAGAATATAAAGGGCAGAAAAATGAGAAAAATTGTTAATTGTCTTACGTTTTTTAAAGTAAGAAATAAGGAAAAAGAAACTGTTGTGTTTTGATTATTTTTGGTGTTTTCAAAAAGTAAAAGAAAGGTAACAATTCAATTTGTAGAATTATACTGATATTTGCATATCAATATCAATAGCAGTTTTGTCCTTAATTAATAAAAATGTAGCATCAAACTTATAATCTAATTACCTCGCATAATACTCTCACGAGATGGAAAAAACATACTCATAACTAGGGGTGCTCAAAAACCCGACCAACCCGGGAAAAAAATAACCCGAGGTAACCCGACATATAATCGATACAAATTAGGACAACCCGAAGCTATTGGGTTGATATTGGGTTATGGTCAAAATAACCCGATAAACGTTTTAGCGATTTTCTAAAATTATTTATATTTCTCTTTAATATGTATAAGTTACCAAAAACAACTCGGCAATAACGAGAAATGGAACTCATAAGAGGACGTTATTGGAAAGTTATAGGTAATGCTTAAATATTTGACAAACTCGTATATTTATTTGAATGATGGATCGTATTTCAAAGAAAAAATTATTTATTTTTATGTTTTCAATATTGTTTTTACTTTGTTTAAACACAATCCGATCAACCCGACCAAACCGACCAACCCGAACGGATTGGGTTGGGTTAGGTTGCACTTTTGTTTGGGTCGGGTTGAAAATTTTCAAACCGCCAACATTGAGTTAGGTTGTTGAAACTCCTTCAACCCGATCAACCCAACCCGTGAGCACCCCTACTCATAACATATACCTAATGTCGTTAAATGTTAAATTAATAGTTAATTAAGTTGTTAAATAATCTAATGACCTTTGCATAATATTGTGACATGTTAGAAAAAAAAATCACTTAACGCCTTCACACACACACACACACACACATATATATATATATATATATATATATATATATATATATATATATATACACATATAATTATCCGAGATAGTGAATAGTTTAAATAAAAAAACTGAATATCGTGAAAATGTAAGAAACGAACATTATATATATATATATATATATGTGTGTGTGTGTGTGTGTTGTTTAGGTGTACATTTTCAAAGTATGTAAGAATCAGAATTGGAAAAAGATTTAGGGACGTTTGGTTCGCAGATTCTGATGGAATCTGATGGAATTGGAATGTCCAATTCCTCTGACCAAATTCAATTCCCTTGTTTGGTTCATTCTTTTCTATGGAAGGAATGTGTGAATTCCACCAAATTCCACAAATGAAGGAATTTGAACATTCCATCCTAAAACCCAAGGATTTCAATGGAATGGAATCTTATATTTTGATAATTCCAAATTTATCTTTTACTCCAAACTAAACCCTACTAATATTTGATTATCAACAAACACCAACTATCTCTTTCATCTCTATCTCCCTCTCTCTCCTCTCTTTATCTCTCTCTCCTCTCCTCTCTCTCTCTCCCTCTCCCTCTCTCACCTCTCTCTCTCCTCCACTCTCTCCTCTCTCTCTTCCCTCTCTTCCCTCTCTCTCCTCTCTCTCCTCTATCTCTCCTCTCTCTCTTCCCTCTATCTTTATCTCTCCTCACTCTCTCCTTTCTCTCTCTCTCTCTCTCTTCCCTCTCTCTTTATCTCTCCTCTCTCTTTCTCTTCCCTCTCTCTTTATCTCTCCTCCCTCTCCTCTCTCTCTCCTCTCTCTCCTCTCTATCCTCTCTCTCTCCTCTCTCTCCCTCTATCCTCTCTTTTTCCTCTCTCTCTCCTCCACTCTCTCCTCTCTCCCTCTCTCCTCTCTCCTCACTCTCTCGGCATCATTCATGTGCTAAAATAATAAAAACAATTTTTGTTAAAAATTAAACTATTTAATGACTATTTTATTAAAGTAATTTTGTTTAAAAAATTAAAATAATCAAAAAAAGGGTATTTTGGTCATTTACCAAAATTCCATTCCAATTCCGAAGCTACAATCTGTGAACCAAAAAGAAAAATTCCAATTCATTTAACAGATTTCATTCCAATTCTGTCAACCAAACAGGTGGTCAAACCTGACAACATTCCATTCCAATTCCATCAAAGTCAAATTCCTTTGACAGATTTCATTCCATCCAAAAACATTCTGCGAACCAAACGCCCCCTTAGTTGTCTTAAATTGATTTAAGTTAACGTTACTTGAATAGTTTTATATTTATGATAAAACCCCAATTTTGTACAACAAATAAAGACCAACTATATACTATGATAATGAGATCATAAGTGAACCAAATATGTATAATGTGTCGTTAAATGTTGGTTCAAGCCAAAGAAAAAGAAAGTAAGGTTAATCTTGCACCAATGAGCCCTCCGTGACAATTCAAGCCAAGAACCGTATCTTTTAGCCCTCAAATGAAAACCCGAAGATGGATCGTGTTGATGATTATTATAAATTTGCTTGGTGAATTTACCTCTTAATTAGGCGTTTAACATAAGAGGAACCGGTCCTTAATTGGTGTAAGATTTCAACACAAGATTGATGGTAGCCTGCGACTTCAATGGTAACCTATAGTTAAAAAAACATTATCAATAAATCTAAATAATTTTTTTTTATAGTTACATTAATATTAAGGGGTTGTTTGTTTTTTTAAAAAAACCTCTTAATGTCTCTTAAGTCTGAATCATTCCGACTTTTTTACACACTACCTCTTATTAATCATAAATAAAATAAGACTTCAGATTTTAGACCTGTTAAAAAACAAACGGCACCTAAGTTAATAACTTAGACAAAATTAAGGGTCGGAAATAATGTAGCACTATTTTATTTTATTCTTCTCAAAAGATTTCATCGTGTTGTTATTTTTGGTAATAAATATATATTTATTACGTTAAACATAAAAATATTTCTGTGAGTTTTAAGTATATATTTAAACTGAAAGAATGAATAGATGGAGGCATGGAGGAATCGAATGATATGTTGACACGTGCAAGTAAGCAGCCAATAATCCGAAGTGTATTTTAAGGTTAGCGGGTGTGACATCTGGACCGTCGGATGGATATCCTATCCCAACAAACAAGATTGCTGCTCCCCCTACATTACCATTTGTTCTTCCACGGTCTTATCATTCTTACAAATCCACCAATCACCGCACATGGACCCCTTGTCTTCTCTCCTAGCTAAATCTAAAAGCATCTTGTATAGCGTTTCTAAAACAGAGAAAATAGAGATTTTGAGCAATTTTTTTCTTCAACAGTTTCTTCAAAACTTTCTCTAAAATAAAGAAAATAGGAGAGAGTATTTTTTCCAAATTTGAAGATATCCCAAAAAAAAATTATCAAGAGAGAAAAATTTGGACAAATCATGTCTAGCTCAGTTGGTTTCCCCAAGGACGGTAACATCGTAGGGGGTTGTGAATGGTATCCCAATCTACCCGGATTCGAATCCAAGGGGAGTCAGTTTAAGGGCATGAGGAGTACCCAGTCCTTGAGCCGGTCTAGTCGTTGATTGGGCTAGGCATGGAAATAGGTCCCGACCCGTTGGGGAACCCGGTCCACCCGCCCCGATCGGGGATGAGGATTCCCCGCTAAACCGGAGATGGGGATGGGGACGGGGATCCCCGTTTGTCTCAAACCGGGGATGGGGACGGGGACAGGTATCACACTCCCCGCCCCGCCCCGTCCCCGTTATATATTTTAATTAATATTTAATATATATTATTTATTTAAACTAAATCGATAATTCATAATTTCCTATTTCCTAACTAGGTTTATAATATAAAATTGTTATTTTTTGGATGTTAGTATGTATTTTGGATATCAATCAAAATACAATTACTCGATATGGTTTTGAATATTACTCGATATCTTTTCGTACGTGTGAAGTTAAGTTTTTTTTTTTTTTCCGAATTCGGTTGAATTTCTTTTGGTTTTAAGTTATTAATTATTATATAATGTTGTGATTTTTTTATACTAAATTAAATTTCTTTCGATTTTAGGTTTATTGGAAATATGTGATATTTAAACATGTACGGTGTCTCATATATTTCATTTAAATAACTTACATAAACGGAAAAAAAATCCCTATTTCCCCGTTGGGGATCCCCGTTCCCCGTTGGGGATGGGGATGTGATCATATTTCCCGACGGGGACGGGGACGGGGATGAAGATGAGGGATTGGGGACGAGGATGGGGATTGAGGTCCCCGCCCAATTCCATGCCTAGATTGGGCCGCCCCCAACCCAGTCTTAGACTGTGGTTGGGCTCTAGGTTTAGCGTAAGCTGAGCCGGAACAACGGTGGATTAGTGGGCTGCCCGTGGATGTCCGATAACGCCGGGAACGTGTGCATGCGTGTGTTCGTGGTAGTCGTTCGTTGGTTCGATGCCGATATGTCTTCCAAAAAAAAAAGAGAAAAATTATTGTTTATATATTACACCAATAAGAAACATTGAAATGAAATGTTTGGTGAGAGATAATATTTTATTAAATATATAGAATATTTTAATAATATAATCAATGATTTATCTCTAAAATGGGGAAGCTGTTGGAGATGGATGTAAATTTTTATGGAGATTTTGACTTTTGTTTCTTAATTTTAGAGAAATTTTGGAGAAGTTGGAGATGCTCTAAATGCAGTCTTACCTATTAATTTCATCTTTAGATACATCAATATAAAGACTTGGAGGTCATTTATTAAATGTTTACAGGGTAAATGTTTGTCAATATCACTTAACTTACCATCTGAGCATGACATGAACCAACAATTTTACGAGGTAAAGGAATAAGAAAGACCAAGAGTCTTACCCGGTTTAAAACGTTTACTAACAAGTAAAAATCCATTTTGTTGATCGAAAATGTTACGTGATAAGGTAAGTAAGAGTAATCTTGTTTTCCAACCCACTACTTTTTATATTTTCAATACATAATTTGGTTTGATCCAAACTTAAATAGGGGTGTATATAACAACACTCTCGAAATATTCACCTCTTTTTACAGTTGAGAACTTAACTTTTACTCATGTTTCGTATTTTATGTTTTTTTTATTCGGTTCGATTTTATTATTAAGGTTTTGTGTGTTTAGTATTATGTCAGATTAATAGGACTCAACTTTTATCTTATATTTGAAGGTGTTTATCAGTCAGTTAGAGCATCTCTAATAAATTCTTTAAAATTAAGAAAAATGAAATTTTTTCCTACTCTTTACTTTCACAAAATTTTCAAAACTTTCTCCAAAATAGAAGTTTTAAAAGTTATATGTATTCACTAATAATTTGTAAACTTATATTTTAATAGATTTTAATACCATAGGGTAATATGCGTTATTGACTCTAGTTCAAATGAAAAACATAAATAGTTTGAAAAGCGGAAAACTTTAGAGGCGCGTTAAAGTGAAACCCATAAATATTTTGAGAACTGAAGAACCACCTATTTTGTGTATTATTAATGATAAATGTCATGATAGATATTCATGATAAACAATATTCATTATTATTCATAGTTATTCATCATAAATAATACATTAAATATGTAATTCCCAGTTCTCTAAATATTTATGGTTATCATTTTAACCTGCTACTACTTCAATATCGTATGAAACAATTTTTTTCCTGAAACATACAAATTAATATGTCTTGTCTGATCGTACCACTCGACTAGATGATCAAAAATTATTTCAATTTCATTGGTTGAAAAGAGTGAAGATCTAGAGTTAGCGGTTAATTAGGAGGTATGATCGTTCCCAATTATTTCTTTAAATCATAAAACCATATAAAAGATGTTAGTATAAAATCATCAATGAGATATTTTTTGCCCCAAAAATATTGTAACCAATTTATAAAATTTGCTCTCCTTTATGTGTGTGTATATATAGAAAGAGACACGAAAGATCGTAAGAAAAGAGTTAAAGTTGAGACGTGTAAGAAGAGATTTAGACTCCTTATCACTTTTAATCTCAAAACAACTCGTGAATTACGTTTTAGAAGGGAATTGATCTTCAATTAGGTTTGATCCAAAGGTAGAGATTAATTCTTACCCTTCTCACCATAACTTTAATTCTCACTTTTATGAAAATGCGAGAACATTTATAAATCTTCCAACTATTTGACACATAATAAAATTTAGAATAAATGACAATAAATCATTAGGGGTGCTAATGTAATTATGTATTTATCAACAATTTTATTTTCTGTTAATGATTGTCTTTAACTCTTTATTCCTTAAATGTTGCTAATATTATCGAAGATTTCTTATGTCGATGCCTTCGTTGTCGATAATGATGCAAAAAAGTTGTGATAATGACATGATTTTGCTATCATAATGATGTGATAATACTTTGATAAATCCAAGACTTTTTATGATGTAATTTTGTTGTGATAATGTTGTGATAAATCGAAAACCAGGGATGATCTTGTCCACGATCATCGTCTCTGTCTGTTCATTATGTGATTTGCATTTTTTTTAACATTTTACCTCTGCATGTCTTCGATATTAAAAAAAATGATAAATATTTATTTAATATTTTAGCGTTCTCTCAATCCTTCTAAAAATATAATTAAAAACAAAATGATAGGCTTACAAGTGTTAATACGCATTTGCGTAAATCACATATGTTCTCGTTCAAATTTTTTGCCTATGTATAAATATATTAAAATATATAATATTTATATACGACAAATACGACAAACAAACTCAAACTCAATTCTTAATTTTAGTGATGCTTGAATACCTGACTTCTTAGGAGGTCAATGACCCACATACTGTTAGTCCAAAGACCCCTTGGTTCCTTTAATTGTATATTTCTACATACCGAAAGGTCAGGATATTCCAACAACATAGTATAAGATTCAAACCAATTCGTGTCATTTCTAACTAGGTTTAAGAGTATCTACATTAATCTTACAAGAAGTCTTGTAAAATAACATGGACATGCTACCTCACTTTCAAATTTAGCGAACTTTTTAAGTTTAGAAACCGTTTCAAATTAATACTATTTTATATATAATTTTTTTTAATAATAAATAAATCATATTAGTATATTTTCTATATTTTATAATTAATTTATTACTTATATTATAATTAATTTATCATTTATATTTTAAATAAATCATATGTATTATTTTTTGTGATATTATAAATTATTAAAATATGTAAACGTAAATTATAAATTTGTTGGTGATTAGTGGCAATGAAAACCATTTTGAAATATGTATATAATTTCATTGATATGAGATCTTATTGTAAAGCTGATGTGACACATTTAAAAGGAGTTTGTTATTTCGTTGAAATAGATTGTCTAACATTTAAAAAAAAAGAACAACTTTTATTCGGTTATGACCATTTTACATGTAAAAACCACAAAAAAAGAAACCATTTATAATTAATTGTTGTAGTTTAAAAACAAAAACCTTTGTGTTTAAATAAAAAAGTAAAAAAAAAAAAATTAAGTAGAATGGTTGGTTAGATTTGGAAGGTAAATTCACACTAACTTCCATTAAATAAATAAATATAAATATATATATATATATATAATAACTGTATCTATATTTGTGTATAACTGTATCTGCAAAAGAAAGCGTACGTGTATACACAAGGTAGGGAATTGAAAGCTAGCTAGAAATTAAGCAGGAGATCTAGAGAGTTGTGTTTACGTCTGAATTGAATCTTAATTTTTTTGTGATAGAGTGAAAATGGGGAGAGGTAGGGTAGAATTGAAGAGGATAGAGAACAAAATCAACAGGCAAGTCACTTTCGCCAAGCGTAGAAATGGACTTTTGAAGAAAGCTTACGAGCTCTCAGTTCTGTGTGATGCTGAGGTTGCTTTGATCATCTTCTCCAATAGGGGAAAACTCTATGAGTTTTGTAGCAGCTCAAGGTAATACATATACATATATATATATATATATATATATATATATCTATATTGAAATGCTTTTGAAATGGAATCACTAATTGGATCTGCTTTTCTTAGATCTAGCTAAGGAATTGAATTAGCAGGTCATGGATTTGAAAAAGTGAATTTGTTTATCTGTTTTGGTGAATGTCTCGGCGTTTATGGAACTGGTTGCTAGTTTTGTTTGTTAGATCTGCAAGTGGAAACTCATGAAAAGAAGATTTTTCTTTCTTTCTTTCTTTCTAATCCTCTCTCTCTCTCACCATTTCTATATAAATGCATCCTCATTTTTCTCTTTAGTTTTCCTCACCAGTTTCTTACCCTTTTCTAGCTTTCTATACGATTCCATTTTTTTTAATTTTTTTTTCTTTTCTGAAGTGGAGTAATTGGATTTCTTAATTTTTCTTCATCAAAATTGTACAAAACTTCAAAAGGAATTTCTTCAAACTCAGTTTTCATTTCATGGCAGCATCTCTCTCTCTCTCTCTCTCTCTCTCTCTCTCTCTCTCTCTCTCTCTCTCTCTCTCTCTCTCCTCCTTTTTGTTTTCCTTTATTTCGACTCAATTTGTAATAAATTATGTTTCTAAGTCTAGGGTTTGCTTTAGTCATAGTCAATTATTTATCTTCATTATTACATTTTCCAGTTTGGTGTTAATTAGCAGGTTGATATATGTTCTGGTTAGTTTTTCAAATTTCCACTAGCAAATGAATAGCAGTAGAACTTTTAATCTTTTTTATCATCGGAGTTGGTATAGACTGCAATTAATACTCATATAAAAATTCCAGAAACATTACAATTTATGCTTATTTGTTTACCTCTTAGCTTTTATTTTGGAAAAACCGGAAAATTGGTCTCAACTCCATAAGCTGCAGTGCCCAATTGGTCTTGTTGCAGCGGTTAAGACTTTCTCGTTATAACCTAGATGTCAAAATTAAGTTCGAATCCGACTACTAGTATGTCGGGTAAAAGTATCACAGATGCATTATGGGCGATAAAAATCTCACTTCCTCACGGATATGGTTTCCGGGATCTTACCAAAGAAGTTCTTAGGCTGGAGCTAATTTTGATCTTTCAAAAGTTCAATTGGTTCATTTAGTTTCTAGTCGCCGCTTGCTCAATCTCAGTTTCATTTCATTAGGTTGGGTGGTTAATTTCCCTGGTTAGCGATTCATAATTATCATAAAACTCGTATTTTTTTGGGTATTTCATAACTCGAATCAACAGTGACTTAAGGGGAACAGATTGAAAGAAAATATATTCCTTACTTTCAAGACATTTAAGAGCTTTATATGAGTTCTTTTTATCACATGTGAGGTGGAAGATGTCTATAGTTTGTGTTGAACAAAGATCTCCCTCTCTTTTAACAAGATAAACGTAGTTAAAGTTGTGCGTGCCTCTCATGTTACCTTTAGGTGTGTTCTCAGTGCCAGATTTAGTGGAACTTTTCTAGAATTTGATCGAATTGAATCTACGATGCTGATTCTCGACGTCTGGTATAGCTCCGGTGACCCACAAAACTGCAGACACAAAAAGGGGTTTTGGCCTTCGGATCCATCTCCGGTGACCCAAGTTTTCCCCAATTCTAAATTTTTTGGGTTAGGAACACCCTTAAAGTCCTGGGCTTTAGGTGCAGACCATGAGTTCTTTCTGTGTCAAAGACTTGCTACTAATTTGCCTAATATTTCTTGGTTTAAAATTATGTTGAATTAACACATGGGTTATTTGACACCTATAATCCTTTTTTGTTATTCAATTTCCATTATATATATTATCTTAACTTCATTTTTTATATTTTACGTGTATTTTTTATCTATTATTCTAGCAGCATGCTCAAAACACTTGAGAGATATCAAAAATGCAACTACGGAGCACCAGAGCCAAATGTCTCTGCAAGGGAGGCGATGGTTAGTATTCTCTTTCTATGACCTACTATGCTCATCTTTCTCTCGATTTCATTTTCGTAAATTGGTATTTGACTTGGGATCATGTGACGCCAGTCTTTTTTCGCGAGACTCGTGAGACCACAAATATAACACTGAACCTTCACAGCAAAGCACGTACAACGTGGTGGTCTCCACAGTGCTTTTTGCTGTGAAGGTTTAGTCTTTTTTTATACCTTTACAATGTTTTGTTGTGAAAGTTCAGTGTTATTTTATGGACTCACGAGTCTCATGAAAACAGGCCGGTCTCACGTGAACCCAACCCATTGATATTTGCCAGATTTGTCTTTACAAAGATTTTATGTGTATATATATATATTATAGAGGGAGGTTCAAAACAAGAAACGATAACTAAATAAGAGAATACAAACACAGTCAAATCACGTGTAAAATCACATATGATTGTAAAATCACATATGATTGTACACTAATGGTCAACGCAACTACGCATGGGTATGCGAACGACCTAGCCCGCGACCAAATTCAAGTAAATCACATGTGATTTTACAATTTAGCCGATGTGGAACTTTAGCACACCCTCCCCCTCCAATGGAGGCTAGACAGACAAATATACACCAAATGGTAGACCTTGGCTAGATCTGATATAAACCATAAATGATTATATGAAACCCTATTAGATTACTCCCAATGAAAACCCTTGAGGAGAAAAAGGGGTTCTGAAAGAAAATTGTCAATTCTTCGCCAATATAAGACTCTTAAAACATATAAGTATAACATATATATTTATGTGAAAAACTGGTATTCCATAAAGAACCGAAGCATTTTTAAAATGTTTAATCTAAATTACAACTTCATATAAACCTGAAAATAGGCCCTGCAGAGCAAGTAGACCAGCTTAGATAAAAAGAAGCATCAACTTGTCATTCAATTATGTGGACACCAAACAGCTTTAACCCTTTGGTCTTTACAGTGCTTCTTTGGATGGTTTCATCATTCATCTTTTCATCCTTCAAATTTTCTTCCCTTTCCTTCTCTAATGAGCAATTGGCATATGTTCCCACACCAAGTTTCAAACTTGCTCCATTATTGCTTGTAGACAAACACGAATGATCGATAACCCAAAACCCCATATTCGGTATTTCAAGATTCTCATGATAATAAAAAGTTATCTTGTCCTTTGCCTTCAATTTCTTCTCTTTAACAAACTGATTCCAACCCCTAGTGAACACAAAACTTTGGCTACTCTTCCAATAACAATACCGGAATTTCCACAACCGTTTTTCTAGATCATAAAAAGAAAGATTTACCTCATCGTTTGCAAAGCCTTCCGACTCATCGGGGACAGGAGGGAAGTATCCCACAGCATATTTCTTGGGTATAACTAGCCTATTAAGCTTGCCCACATCACTTGGTGTTAGTTCCTTTTGAAAAAGCACCCTACAAGAAAAACCACAGCTTCCATTTCCAGGAGATAGATTATGATCAATCTCTTCACCCTTTTTCTCTCTTCGAAAATCATCAAACTTGGCTTGATAGGATCCATCTTTGATCATGGCTAAAACTGTTTCTATGCTATAAGGACTTTGGAACTTTGCTTCTTGAAGTGTTAACTTAGTCCAAGGGAAATTTCTTGGGGCATCGGCACTTCTAAGCTTGATAGATGCCCGATCGTAAGCCATAGCTGCATCGAGTTCGGACTTGAATGTTCCTAGCCATATCCGTTGGTTATTTGCATATATCTGAGCCCCCCAATTTCCATTCTGCTGAGGAACCACCCCTTTGTATTTCTGTGAATAACCATAATCATCCATCACTTTAAGATTCATCTTCTGAGCGAAATTGCTTCCGGAGCTTGAATCTAAATGTTCTTCCATTAGTTCCCAACTTGTATAGAAATTAAAGCTCTTCTTCAAGCTAACCTTTTTAAGTCGGAGAAAATGGTAAAATTAGTATTGCTAATACCAAATCAAAGAACACAATATATCCCTCTAGAAAGTAGGCCCTGGGAGGGATAGGATGTACACAGACATTATCTCAATCATCAGTATTGAGAGGCTGTTTCTTTGAAGACCCATGGCTTGTGCACGACTCAATGTGTGTGCAAGCATGCAATAATAAGATAGGTAATATAGTAGGTAATCAAGAAACATAACATGTAGAATAACGATTCAATTGAGTATACGTGATTCGCTTGTGTGCAAGCAGACAATATAAGAAGGTAGAACATATAATACAAGTAGAACTAATGTATATAATGGGTAATATATAAAATTGCCCTCTAATACTCAGTCCATTCAATATTCATGATTAGTGGCCTTCAAATTAAATTAGATCTTCAATCCATATTTTTGTATTAATATTCTTGGTTTTATAGTTAGGAGTATATATTTGGCAAAAGGTTGATTACTAGCAATCCCGATTCGCCTCACATAAAACCCACCCACTGGGAACCACATGTTTATGTAAGGAGGCATTTTAGAGCTGACTCACGTCACGGAAGGGTATATATTTAACATTGTTAAAAGTAAAACATGACTCTAAATTAGGACAGTTGATGCAGAATGTGTAAACTGAAGTGAAGATTATTCTCTTTGAGAGCAACATGAACTAAAGAAACATATATAAATACATAATGAATGCAACGGTAACTGAGACAAAAACTAATGTACAAAGATGAAGATTTAATTTAAAGAATGTTAATAACTTCAACATATATATATATATATATATATATATATGATTTAATCAATAAAATTAAATCTGGATTTGCAGAATCATTAACTGACCTTTTGCAATCTGAATAAGCTGGGATGAAGATGATTTTGGAGTTCCACTAGAAGCACCAAGAAAATAATATATAAAGGAGGGGAAATTGATTTTAAGGGGAAAAAGTCGTCAGTAATATCAAGGGAAATTGTTCATCATTCCTAAAAATCTGTAGCCTGCAAGAAAATTGCCAAAATTACTTCTCATAATTATAGCAAGCAAATCATAATAGATCTTTCAAGAAATAGGACATATTTATTCGTGGTGTGTATATATTTATATATATATATATATATATATATAAATTACAGAAGGTAGCTATATATATATATATGTGTGTGTGTGTGTTTTGAAATATACTAGTTGTATACCCTAAGATGTAGTTGAAGATGAAAACTTAATGCAACTTTTTATTAAAGAAATTTCGAAATTTGTATCTGAACAAAATTAATAAGCATTATAAGTGGTGGTTGAACAATGTTTTGTTAATTTCAAAACTCAGGTAAAATACCCAAGATAAATATATCAGTATGGTGTAAAATTTAAAAGGCCCATTAAAATTTAATATAAATCAAAAGTGAGTATAATTTCAAGTAATCTTTAATACTATTTGATGAATGATTTTCAGAATATTTTGAATTTACATCCTTATTTCCTTAGATATGAATTATAACATGAAGATTACAAAGTTTTGTCTTGTTTTACCTTTTGAAATAAGGAATCGTGCCCTGGAATTTAGTATATTTGCCTTAATTCAATTTTCTAATTACGCTTATTATTTTAATTAACACTTTTACCCTAAATTAGCATGCGAGGATTAATGGTATATAATTAGGGTTTTAATCAACTAGTGCAGGCGAGTTACCATAATTTATAGGTAATTAAACCATTAATTAAGGGTTCAATGCTGTAAAGTTCTCAGTTTTCAAGAATAACACCTGGGTTAACAGGCATTGCCTCTTCTGATAATTTGGGTTTATATATATATATATATGTTTTTCTTTTAGAAATTTGTGCAGTCTCGTCTGCGTACCACCCTAATCGATGAGCTCCTTGGATCCAATTAACTAATCAACTTGTTATTTAATTGATATGTTCCATGTTGTGGTGGTTTCCTTAATTTATGATCAGGATTGATAATATATATGTATATATATATGATTAATTTGGTTTGTTGTACGTGGTTGTAGGAGCTAAGTAGTCAGCAGGAGTATTTGAAACTTAAGGCACGGTATGAAGCACTACAACGATCCCAGAGGTAATTAATTAAGTAATCAAAGTTACAAACACAAATTAAGATCTAGCTAGCTAGCTAACGTTAATTAATATTATATATTTGTTTAATTATCGTGAAATCAGTTATTGCTAGCTGATTACTACTAGCTAATTAATTCGATGGCTGATGGCTGTATATATATATATATATATATATATATATATATATATGTATATATAGGAATCTCCTGGGTGAGGATCTTGGCCCTCTCAACTGCAAGGAGCTTGAGTCGCTAGAAAGGCAGCTCGATACATCTCTCAAACATATCAGATCAGCTCGGGTATTAATTAATTACGCTCTAATTAATCTTGATCAACTCATAAATTAATGTTTGATTCATATTTGCACCTACAGACACAGCTCATGTTGGACACGCTTACAGATCTTCAAAAAAAGGTGACAACTATATTTACATATATATATATATATATATATATATATATTATTTCTTCTGGTTGCTGCTTCTTCTTCTTCTTCTAATATAATTAATTTGTTCATTAATTCTTCAGGAGCATGCACTAAATGAGGCAAACAGGACCTTGAAGCAAAGGGTATGTTGTTTAATTGCCCATTTAATTTCTTTCAGAAATAAATAAATCATATTATTAATAGTTGGTTAATAATATTGCATTGCATTGCATGGCAGCTGATAGAAGGAAATCAAGTAAACTCAGTCCATTGGTATCAGCAGCAGGAAATCTGCTATGACAACAGACAACCTGTTCCTGCGCCTCAACATCAAACTGATCATGAAGCCTTCTTTCATCCGCTCGACTGTGGACCCACTTTACAAATGGGGTATAATAATTAAACATCATATTAATTAAGATATATATATATATATATATATATATATATATATATGTTTGTGTGTGTGTGTGTGTTGAATCAGGTCATGCTGTTTAAAAAATAAAAAAATAACCCTCATTTTATTGATTTTTAGGTATCAAACAGATCCACTAACAGCAGCCGGAGGAGGAGGAGGAGCAGGGCCAAGTATGAATAATTACATGCAAGGATGGTTGCCATGTTAAAACAACAAAAAAATTAACACAATAATAATGGGTTAATTATTAATTAATTTATGAGTATGCATGTTATATATATATATATATATAATACTACTCATCATAAGAATTAAGATATATCCCATGTGTGTTTGTTTAATCTTTATTGTAACTCAAAACTAATGTCTATATTTATTACTCAAAACTGTTGCATTCAGTGGCGGATGCCCACCCTGCTATTTTGCATCCTCACTATATGTTATTTTATTATATATTAACTTTAAGGTTTATCAAATATTGAATTTGTCCTCTTCATTCTTTGTAATTAAAAATTTGAGAGCCCAAGTTTGTTTTTTAGACTGCCTTTTCGTATGCAGACTGGGTGGGACGAGACGACATAAAAAAAATAGTCTCATGTTTGGCAAGCTATAGGACTAAAATTAGATGGGACAACATGAGACAAAATTGAGTTTTCATGGGACAAAAGTTCAAATTTTTTGTTCCAGCCAAAAGGGTGAAACAACATGGGACTATTTTAAAGATTACCACTCTACACATATACTTGTTTTTAGAGTGAAATGATTACGTGAAGAGATTTTGAGTTATAAAATATCAATTATGATACAAACAGTAGATATTATGATTACAAAATATGTTTAATTGTATTAAAAAGTAACGTACTTTCATCTGATTCTTATTTTGAGAAACGGACTTTTGAAACCTTCATTTTAGTACCTCATATGTTAAATATCAAACTTTTAAGTACTTGGTTTACCTATACATCATATAGGTAACCGGTCATCATATATGATGTGTCATTGTTTGACGACATAGAAATAAAAAAATGACATGAAAACTTTTTATTTCTAAAACCTTCCCCCCAAAACCAACACGGCAGCATCATCTCCCTTTCCCTAAAATTGAAACGTCGCTCCTTCTCTCGTCATCATTCGTCAACATCCATCGGCGCCCCTTCTATCGTCGTCAACATCCATTGTCGCCCCTTCTCTTGTCGTCGACACCACCTCGTATGGGCTCACCTCTCCTTTCCTCGCAATTGTACAAGGTTAGTCGACATCGTCGCCCCATTTTTGGTGGTTTCTAGGGTTTTGTGTTTTTTCGACTAAATGCAAATGCAAAGTTCTTGATTAATGGTAAGACGTGGCATTTACGGAATTATGGTAAGACATCTAATTGCTAAAAAAGATACCTGGGATCATACCTTTTTATTCCATGTTCTTATTTAAGATCTTTTAATCTTATCTAGTTTGAAGTTTCTCTTACATACATAGGTTTCTTTGAGATGTTCATTTGATATGAGATATTAGTTTGATATGGACGTAAGCATCTTTTACCCGGTAAACACTTACTAGTAAGTCATACTCTCGCTTACCTTATTGGCTAACATTCATAGCCATCAAAATAGATTGTTGGTAACGTTTTTTACTCAGTAAGCGCTTACCGGGTAAGAGTCTTTTTTTCACTTACCGAGTAAAATTCTTGATCCTTCTATGCCTCTGGCCAGGTAAGATGTTTGGTTCTTGCCATGCTCACTCCGTAAAGTATGGCATACTCATAAAGTTTGGTATCTTATCAAGACATAATACATTGAGAGTCGAAGGTTAGATCAAGATACCATACTTTAGACATGCCTATATGACAATCACAAAAAAAATTGTTTAAACTTGAGTCTAATACTCCTCCAGTTGGATCATATATGACAATTGTCAAACAGATGATTAACTTGTCACATACAAGGCAAGTTGATTTTGATGTTGTTTCTTTGTATGCAGGAAGAAGAAAATCACAATTGGTACTGTTGGACTATGGTCTGTATAAAAAAACACATTTTTACCAGGACCAACTATACTGCTCTCTGGAAGGTGCACCTTTTAATTTCTTGAATGTTAAGGGTCTTTGGCGAAGGATCGTGTGAGAAGTTGAGTTAACGGTGAGAAGCGTGAGAAGTGGATTTGAACCGTTGATCTATTTTAATCTCAAACTCTCTCATGAATTGCGGTTTAGAAGGGAATTGATCTGGTGTATCTTATTTTGGTGCATCTCATCCTAATGTGCGTCCATTTCTCATCAAACGGTTGATAACCACTTTTCACGCTTCTCATCATTAACTCAACTTTATCACCGGAACCCAACCCAAGGGTCTTTTATGTCATCTATTTATATCTTTGCTTCATGTCCATGTTAGCTTAGACTTCTCTGAAATTACCCTTTTGTGGTAAGTAAATCTTGTGATTCTATATGGTTTTTTATTTAATTTGCCTAAATTGTTATTCAAGAGTTATTAGGTAATTAATCGTGATGTTTTTTTTTAAGTTGAAGCATGAGAAAGGGAAGAAACTTCATCGAAGAGGACTAAGTGAAGTCGGGTGTAACATTGATTGAGCGTAGCGATGTATAGAAGCATTTATCTTTGATTCAGCATTAACAAAGTATTGGAACATTTGGTTTGTAGTTGATAGCGGTATTATGCCCCTTTTTATTATGGAAGATACCGCTCTTACGAAATTTTTGTAAAAGTATTTAACCATTGACAATATTTTATTTATTAACTTATCAATGTTTACCAATAATTACAAATATTTTTATTATTTTGGTCATGTTTAATTAATAAAATTTTCAACAAATAATTGGCCAAAAAATATTATGGAAATAACAATAATTTAAAATTTTACAAAAATTACAATCATTCTTATTGAAGAGTAAACTCTAATTTTGGTCCTTGAGGTTCAATGAAAAGTTTGAAAATGGGACCTGAACTTTGATAAGTCTGAAAATCATCCTTATGATTTTCATTTTATTTTGAAAGTGGTCTTTGATCATTAACTCTGTTAAATAATGGGGCAGTTTAGTCTTTTTACTAATTTTACCAATTTTCTTTCAAAAAATTATATATAATATTATCTCTTTTTCTCTCTGTGTATATATATAGTACATATATGACGTACAATAACACATAGGTCGTGACTTGTTGGTCACATCTCCGACGAGTATTTCTTCGTCACAACTCCAGCAAGAACCGATAAGACAAGCGAGTAGTGGTGGTGGAGCTGGCCAAAAGTGTAGGTGTAACTCCATCATATCAAAGCTCAAACCCACATTGAAGTTCACAATGACCACCTGCAACTTAGATCAAACCGACTTGCAACTCCGGCGAAGTTGAAACCAATATCGAAACTTATATAACAGATATCGTAGCTCCAACCTTCCACTTCATGTACGTTGTTTGGGTAAAAATTTCAATAATACATTGTCGTACGATTAACGCTGGACAACAGGTAAGGAATTCCAGCAGTCAGAACCTACTATGTCGCACGACCAAATAGATAACAGACGCCCTTTCTTCAAGTGACCTCAATTAAATTATCAGAACCTATCCGCAGTCTCTGTCGTACGACATAATTTCAGTTACTAATCTACAATATACATTATACCATGTTTTAATGCAGGATTCAAGGATATTTATGACTAAAGATCATAACGGAAGCCTTCATCAATAGCAACGGACATAACGGACGCTATCATCAATGTCAAAACGGTCATCCCATTAATGTGTAAGATACGCATTAAAGGCGTCCTAACGGAAAAATGCACTATAAATACGAAGAGGAAATCTCACTCGGGGACATCTGATTCTCAGACCTTACAAGCCCACTCATTCTCTCTCAAAGTTCATAAAGCCTACTGTTGTTTATCATACGACGCACGTCCGACTTTACTTTATCGTATTGTTTTACATTGTATTACACTTGTAACACTTGTTATTAAGGACGACGTCCCTTATTGACGTCCATAGTGCACGACGACTCATACTCGTCCGCGGTTTTTACCCATTTTAGGGGTTTTCCGCGTCACCAATTCTCTTGTCTCGTTTATTTCATTTTTATTATTGTCGTACGATTATTAAAGTTACTTTCTTTGGTTGGATCAAGCTCCACATTTACCTTAAATTTTCCTTGGGAGATTTTTGGCATAAACAGTTTGGTGCCCACCGTGGGGCCCCATCCAAATAAAATCTGCGATAATCTTACGACGTATTAACGTTTCTCTTCAAGTGTTCCTTTTTCAGTTATTCAGGATAATGGCATTCCAAGGAACACAAGATCATGTCGTGGCTCAAATGAACATGGAGCTGACCGCTGCCCGTGCTCGTATCGATGCCCTAACAGCTCAGGCTCGTCAGGCGGCAGAAACCATCGAGCATCTTAGAAGTCAAAGTGGAAACAATGTGACTGGGACTACGAATGCTTATAATGGTGCTTGGAACGTACCTCCTCCATTGCCTAATTATCCTTGTCCACCACCAGTTAATCCTGCGACCTTCGTACTTCCAACCAAAGGGGGCAAGACCCAAGGAAGACGCAGAATTAGAAGCTATGCCCTTGACGTTCGACCAAGCAGACCACGACGACGTACATCAGAAACATCATGACGGACTAATTATCCAATTGAGCATTGGAAATTGTCTGACCAAAAGGATACTCGTCGACGGAGGTAGTTCAACTAACATTATCTTTTTTGATGCAGTAAAAGCAATGGGACTCGACAAATCCGAGATTACACGACGTTCGACTACACTCGTTGGATTCAACGGAGGAACGACAAGCACCATGGGAGAAATTACACTACCAGTATATGCTAAAGGAATCAACAGACAGACGAAGTTCAACGTCGTCGACTGTTCATCAGCTTATAATGTCATCCTTGGGCGACCATGGATCCACGATATGAAAGCTGTACCCTCGACGTACCATCAGACCTTGAAATTTCCCACGCAATGGGGAGTACAGGAGATCAAGGGCGAAAGAAAAGTCGCTAGGAAATGTTACAAAGTTTCCTTGAAGCCTCCAAAGCAGACAGTATAGCAATTACAGAAACAGGACGTTCCTGGGACGGACGACAACTATCGCTTGGAAGTTGTCGTCTTAAACCAGGATAAGCCTGATCAGAGGGTTTACATAGGTGCGACACTCGACCCTTCTTTTAAAAAGAGACTAATATCTTTTTTGCAGGATCACTATGATTGCTTTGCATGGACGCACGAGGACATGATAGGCATCGATCCGAGTATTATTTCTCATAAACTCCACGTCGATCCATCATTCAAACCCGTTCAACAGAAAAGACGGAAGTTTGCTCTTGAGAGAAATAAAGTTATCAACGACGAAGTTGATAATTTGGTTAAAACGGGAAAAATAAGAGAAGTCAAGTATCCAGATTGGCTTGCCAACTTTGTTGTCGTCCAAAAGAAAAACGAATGCAGGTGCGTGTGTTTTGATTTTATAAATTTATAAAATTTGTAACTTTTGATTTTATTTTATTCTATAAATTTGTAACTTTTGATTTTATTATAAATTTGTAAAATGTATTTTTCTTTTTGTAACAATTACATTTTATCATAACTTTGTTAAATGTATTTTTATTTTAGGGACCAATTTCGTAACAAACGCCAAACGTTAGGGACAAAATCTGTAATTTACTCTGTAAGACTCAAGTTTTTTTTAAAACATATAATTATTCTATTTCTTACCCGAATTGAAACGTAAATAAAAATGACAATTAAAGATAGTTAAGGGTTAAAACTGTCATTAACCTAAACTCTTTATATATATATATATATATATATATATATATATATATATATATATATATATATATATATATATGGTGGAAGGATATTTTGCAACCCTGAAAAAGGTTGCAACCCATGCAACCCACATCTTAACCATTGGATTCATGATCGACGGTTATTTTATTTTTATTTTTCTGTTTTTTTAATTAAAAAATTGGGTCCCATATCTATTGTAACCGCCGATCATGAATCCGACGGTTAAGATGTGGGTTGCAAGGTTTGCAACCTTTTTAAGGGTTGCAAATGAAACAACCCCTATATATATATATATATATATATATATATATATATATATATATATATATATATATATATATACACATGACTTAAGTTCGCGTGAGGCCAAACTGTTTCTGTGAGACCGGTGAGACCAAACTTTAAAGTATGAAACTTCACACCAAAAAACTGTGAATGTAAAAAAAATTCGAACTTTTCATAGGGAAAACACCATAAATGTTACGTTCACGGTGTTTTTCGCTGTGAATGTTCGTTTTTTTTTTACCTTCACAACGTCTCACTATGAAGGTTCAGATATACCTTCACAGTCTTTTATCCGTGAAGGTTTTATTTTTTTTAACTTGGTTTAGGTTTTTTTTACCTTCATAGTGTTTTTTAACTTGGCAGTAGGACGTAATTGCCGCTTAGGTCCACTACTCCAATGTGGTATGAACATGTTGTTTTTACAATCGGGTACGTTAATGGTAACCATTATGTGAAATTAGATATGGCAGAAAGATATCCGTTTCCGCAAATTGTATCACTTTTTTTCCATCACAGTTATCGGTGTGCTGCTGGATGGTCTACCCCGTATTCAGAGTGAATAAAGAACTACATGAAGCTTTTACGTGTTAATTGTACTACGAATAATGTTATTTTAGAATAATCGAATGTAATATAGATTATTTTATGTTCTATTTATATGTTAATTCGCAATATTTATTTTTTATTTTTATAATTATATAATTAAAAAAATAGTAATATTTATATTTATAAATATTTATTTATTTTCAAATCAAAACAAGTACATATAATAAAAACATATAAACAAAAATATAAAAATACAACAAAAAGACGAAAAAACAAAAAACCATAATCATTTTTGCAATCATTTTGGTGTATTTAGCAAAAAAAATGTGCATTTAGCCCTCCCTTTTTTAAATTACAATTTTAATAGGGTTTTTTTTAAGGGGCAATGGCATAAATAGCACTTTTTTAATTTTTTTTTTTGACAAAATAACACATTTTTAGAGAAATTGCACAAATAGCACCCTATTACGCCGGATCTATTACGCCTCCTCCCGACGTATATTGTTCATGGGCCCCACAACTGACAAACCAATAAACAAATGACACGTGTAATTCATTTCCCCCTTTTTCAGACAACTATTCTTAATGGGTCCGACGTAACCCCCCCACCCCACCCTAGCCCGGCGTAAAACCACCCCAACCCCACCCCCACTCGGCGTAAACCCCTCCCCCTTGAGTTGACATAATATTCCAATCATTTTTTATAATTATTAATTGTTTGACATCATGTTGCTGACATCAGCCCTAAACGGTTTTTTTTATGTTTTGTATTATTTAAAAAAAATTGTAGTGTATTTTTTTTTCTTTTTATGTTTTGTATTAATTATAAAAAAAATTGAAGTGTATTTTTTATGTTTTGTATTAAATAAAACCCGTTTTTTTACTCAATACCCGGTTTTTGTTATTTTACCTTCATTGTGACATAGATACCAATTTATTCCAAAAAATCTTCCTAATTTTTAAACACTGAAAATAAATATCAGATAAATTTTGACCAAAAAATCTTCCTCCATTCCCAAAAAAAAATTTACTTCCCAAGATATATATTGATTTGACAACACAATAACAATAATCAGATATATTTTGACCAACTTTAAACCCGATTTTTTTTACTCAATACCCGGTTTTTGTTATTTTATCTTCATTGTGACATAGATACCAATTTATTCCAAAAAATCTTCCTAATTTTTAAACACTGAGGGGGGTTTACGCCGGGTGGGGGTGAGGGTGGGGTGGTTTTACGCCGGGTGGGGGTGGGGTGGGGTGGGGGGTTTTACGCCGGGGCCACTAGGAATAGTTGTCTGAAAAAGGTGGGACATGAATGACACGTGGCATTTGTTTATTGGTTTGTCAGTTGTGGGACCCATGAACAATTTACGTCGGGAGGAGGCGTAATGGATCCGGCGTAATAGGGTGTTATTTGTGCAATTTCTCTGAAAAGGTGTTATTTTGTCAATTTTTTTAAAAAAAGTGTTATTTATGCCATTGCCCCGTTTCTAAGTATACCCCTCTCCTCTCACAATCGATTATTTTTGGGTTTTTTAATTCATATTTATAACTTTGGTCCCTGAACTCTTTTAATTAATTTACTTTATACCTTTTGGTTTTACATTTTACATTTTATATTTTTATTATATTAACACATATAAGCGTATATTAACTAAAATACGTTAAAAAATACTTTTTAATTTAAACAAGTTACACCATTATAATCGTCTCGTCAATACCATTGAAATGAGCCCAATATTGAATATTTTTTTATTTAATTATATTATTATATGTCATATATTATACTTTGGTTAATCGATTTTTTTTTGAAAAAGAGAAAATGTATCACATCGAACGTAAGTTTTTAACATAAAGATAATAAACATAATAACTATATTGCGTATTTTTTTTATTCCAACAAATTCCAACTTTGATTATTCATTTAAATCAACATAGTCACGAGTACGAGTACGCTCTATATATTCTTCATACATATCTAATCTACGTTTGTATGGGATAATCCACAACATTGCATCTGGAAGTACATGACGTGTCTAATGGTGTATGAGTGTGGGCATTGGGTAATCTCCGTTTAATACAACATTTATGTAATGATTGCCATTAACATGCACTATTGCAATTGACTCGTCTTGGGATGATGACGGCGGTTGTGTCCTGAATGGTAAGTATGTCGTACTGCCTTCCATACTGAGAACATGTAGTATGACATTGAACCTTGAAGCAGTTAGAATTCCCATTTCAGGCATAGCGATCCAATGTTGTAACAACCCGAATTTCGTTTGGTTTTGCGAAGTTGTATTAAGGAAAAATAGGTTTCTGTGGCTGTCTACAGCACGACCCGTGCGCCCTCCTTCAGAGAAAACGCACGGGTCGTGCGCATTTCCTTCTTTGAGGGCGCAGGATGCTTTTTGAGATTTGCTTAAATATCTAGAGTTAGAGATATTTTCTTAAATATCTCAATCTCAGTTCTCTCTCTCTCTCTTCTTTTTCTCTTTTTCTTCTTTTGATCTTCAAGGCTTCGTTGGTAGCTAGTTTGCGATGTTTCTAGCAAGGGGTCGGTGTTTTAAGCTTCACCTCTACGTCGTGATCGTTATCTGGTTTTCCGGGTTTTATTATGAAAACCTACCGATGAGTTACTACTACCATTTTACAAACTTTATACATGTCAAAACTCTTATTTGTGAAATCCGAAGTATTTCTACGGTATGATTTCATGTTCTCTACATTTTGATATAAATTAAGTTTTTGGTGATTTTCGGGGTTCCCGATCAGTTTTGACTAAAATGACTGGTTCCGCCTTATTGAAGTAAAATGATGTTTTACTTGCACATTATGTGGATATGTGAAAAGAATGTTTAAGAACTCATTTTTTTTAATGATTTTCATTCTTAGCAGAAGTTGAACTGGAGATGACATTTTGTTTATAAAATGTGTTTATACCATATGTTTACTTATGGTTGGTCACATATGTTGTTGTGACGAGTCTGTACCATTACTAGTGGATCCCTAGTGTTACTAATATTTCATACTTCGAGTTATACAAGTTGTGTCAATTTATAAAACGTATTTGCAATGAAGTATCCATCTTTGAAAGTGCATGACTTTGAAAAGGAGTTGTTTCCATGTTTTAAAGTTCATTATTTGAAAGGTTCTGATTTAAAGAGAAGTTCATCAATTTAAATGTTTTTACTTATGTAAAACTCTTGAGCTCTCTAGGCGTTAAGCTTAAACCCTTTTATTTTATCTACATGTGCATCATTTCCTGTTGGGGGTGCGGTTCTAGCAGTGCTTTGAGGAGTCGGGTCTTAGCCTTGAGCTAGAGTAATTGTTGGTAAAGTCTTCCACAGGTTGGAGATAGTGACTACGCATGGGTTTCTGTAGCGCCCGTCCTTTATAAGTCCGAATGTATAGATTGGTGGTATGTTTAGAAGTTAATCTTTATAATGTGGTTGTAGACGAAGTATTTATGGAAGTATTAAGAAATTCGAATAAGGGCTATTTCCAGATTTGGGGTCAGATCGGAGTTGAGCGATATTAGAATCTGTGTTAACCGATTGCCGGAAAGACGCATTGGTGCGCCTTGTAAGAATATCTTTATCGATATTAGGAATGGATCAGTGAAATCTGAGAATTTTGGGAAGATTAGCGTCGACCGTTAGCTTTGAGTTCGGAACCGTGCAGTTCGAAAGAAATTGGTAGATGGAAAGTTGTGGTCGTTGATTTCCTGGAGGTAGTAATTGTCACCTAAGGTTGGGAGGCAACCGTAACCTTGTGAGTAAAGGTTACTTTAGAGAGTTGAGTGTTCGCTCGGTTAGGAGTGAAATATGCCCAAGAAGGGTAGTTATTTCGGGTGTCGGTATTAAGATCTCGTTAATGATTCTGGTATTTAGGTTTGAGACGATATTCTCTGTGATCAGTGTTCCATTGAGAAGAGTAGATTTCGAGGACGAAATCATTCTAAGGTTGGGAGTATTGTAACACCCCGAATTTCGTTTGGTTTTGCGAAGTTGTATTGAGGAAAAAGAGGTTTCCTTCAGAGAAAACGCACGGGTCGTGTGTGTGAACAGCGGCAAGGCAGTGGGCTGCGCACGAGTCGTGCGCATTTCCTTCTTTGAGGGCGCACGACTGTCAGGATGCTTTTTGAGATTTGCTTAAATATCTAGAGTTAGAGATATTTTCTTAAATATCTCAATCTCAGTTCTCTCTCTCTCTCTCTCTCTTCTTTTTCTCCTTTTCTTCTTTTGATCTTCAAGGCTTTGTTGGTAGCTAATTTGCGGTGTTTCTAGCAAGGGGTCGGTGTTTTAAGCTTCACCTCTACGTCGTGATCGTTATCTGGTTTTCCGGGTTTTATTCTGAAAACCTACCGGTGAGTTCCTACTACCATTTTACAAACTTGATACATGTCAAAACTCTTATTTGCGAAATCCGAAGTATTTCTACGGTATGATTTCATGTTCTCTACATTTTGATATAAATGAAGTTTTTGGTGATTTTCGGGGTTCCCGATCAGTTTTGACTAAAATGACTGGTTCCGCCTTATTGAAGTAAAATGATTTTTTACTTGCACATTATGTGGATATGTGAAAAGAATGTTTAAGAACTCATTTTTTTAATGATTTTCATTCTTACCAGAAGTTGAACTGGAAATGACATTTTGTTTATAAATTGTGTTTATACCATATGTTTACTTATGGTTGGTCACATATGTTGTTGTGACGAGTCTGTACCATTACTAGTGGATCCCTAGGTTTTGAGTCGACTGTATTGTTGGGATGTCATATTCCCCAATTTTGTAGCTAGGGATCATATGTTCCTCGGGGGCAACTTGGTACGGTTATGTGAGGCCGGATACTAGTCATGGTTCATAGTGATCCTAGTGAATGAGTATACATTGGTTTTGCTTGGGGCTAGATCTCACTTTGTAGCACGGACCTATGTGTTCGTATCCTCGGATTCCAATTGTTTAGCTCATAACTCGGATTGGTGGTCTACTTTGTGTTACACCACAATCCTTGGTAAAATGGTTCTTTTGTCATCGTATGATGAGTTTTGGACCGAAAAGGCCCGGTTGTGGCGAAATGTTATCTTTTATAAATTAAACCTTTATGAAAAGATTTCCTTATGATACTGATCTTTATATTTCGGAAAGTTTATAAAAGAACCACTTGTGCATTAAATTGTGAGGATTTGGAAAGAAGGTTTATGGTCTCATTTTAATGGATTTCATTTTTATCAACAGTTAACTTGGACAAGCTTATTTGAAAAGATTCCCTTTGATACAAAAGTTTATATCTCTTGAAATCTATAAACTGTATGTTCTCACTAGGCTTTAAGCCTGACACTTTTCTCAAATGATGTGTATAACAGGTTTCCCTTAGCGGTGGGTTGCACAGGGTCTT
Source organism: Arctium lappa (assembly GCA_023525745.1). Classification (NCBI taxonomy): domain Eukaryota; kingdom Viridiplantae; phylum Streptophyta; class Magnoliopsida; order Asterales; family Asteraceae; genus Arctium; species Arctium lappa. Next base: position 18,850,215 of record CM042051.1, on the reverse strand, counting down.
TGAGAGTCGAGCTTGGACTCGAGGCATTTGAGATGTCTAGTATCTTGACGTTGGGCATTGTTTAAGTCCCATCTTTTAGTGAACTTTGGTTCGTCAAGTGATGTAGTCTAGACAGTTATGTTTAGATTAGTTTTGTTGATAAATTCTATATCTGTACGAGTTTTGTAAGTCTTAGGACTGTTCCCCATTAAGGGAGGTTCATATCAATTGGAATGTCTTGTTGCCTTTATTTTCGCAGTTTTAATTCACTCTGGATTTTAGGGTGTTACAAATGCCTAGGTGGTGCAAAGACGCCCTTCTGGAAAAAAAAATCCAACGCATGGCAACCCATGACTTGTACGCAGTTTACAACCACAATTTTCAGAAAATACGCTAGTCTCGAAAGACAGCGCATATTCACTGGAAATCATATCAAGTGCATAAAATGAAACAAAGCCCCACAAATTTTGATAATGTTGGTTTTGAAATCGATGTTTCCTAATATTTTTACTCATTTCGAAACTTGCTTTGATCGATGTGTCTTGTGACTGAATTACAACATGAATATGAGATAAAATTCTTTTTAAATCTATTTGTGAAGTCTCCAAATATTTTTTTAATTTTAAATGTTGGCTTTCAACTCTATTTGTAGTATAATTTCCAAAATTTAAAAATCGATCAACTCAAGCAGATACAAACATTTTCTTATATGGCGTCAACCATACACGTTCCAAGTAATTTAAAACACCTGAAAAATCGACATTTGCTACAGATCACATATGATTCTGTTTTCATTATATATTTTTTTTCAATGTTTAATTTGAATCATTGTTTTTCAAAATTTAAATCATATATGATTAGGAAAACATTTTAAAAAAATTAATTCATTGTGAATCACATATGATTTGATGAAAATTATGAATTACGTTTTATAGTATATGTGATATTATACATTAATTTTAATTGTGTTTTGTTACAGATCATATATGATTTTGTTACAGATCATATATGATTTTGTTTTCATTATATATATATATATATATATATATATATATATATTGATTTCCTTAACGTATTTTAAAACGTATTTTTTAACATATAATAAAATAATTTATTCCAAAAATATTTAATATTTGACTCATTTCGAAGGTATCGAAGAGATGATTGAAATGGTGTAACTTGTTAAAATTAAAACGTATATTTTTAACGTATTTTAGTTAATATACGATTATATATATTAATATGGTAATGGTGTAAAATAAAAATTAGAAAAGTAAAAGGTATAAAGTAAACTAACTAAATAATTATAGGGGTATAAAATATAATTATATATTAAAAATCATATAAAAGTAATGTTTTGGAAATATGTTGTCGGATGCGTGAGGGAAATAAGGTTGTAGGAGAGGGTATGGGGTTTATAGGGGTAGGGAAAGCAGCACCATTTTAATAGATTTCACACAAAATAAAAAAGAGGAGTTGATAATGAGAGTGGATTTTTTCCTAATTGAAAGATAATGGTTTCACAAAAAAATAGTTAAAAATAACGTGGATTTTTTTTTCTTAGTTGGTGTTTATAAAATAAATAGACAATGTCACATCAATAAAAACTTGATCCTAGTCAGTATTTACAAGTCATTAGGTTATAGGTAAACCAGGTATTCAAAAATTTGATATTTTACATCTAAGATACCAAAATGAATGTTTTGAAAGTACGTATCCAAAATAGGAATCAGATGAAAGTATGTTACTTTTTAATGCAATTTGTCTTTTATATAAAGGGCCTGATTTAAAACATCCAAATTAGTATATTAGTTTCTCGTTAAACTATGAATATGAAATTTTTCATAGTTTATGAAATTACGTAAATATATAAAATCTATTTCTTAAAGAAACTAAAACAACAAACTTCTAATCCTAACTTAATTGATGAACTCAACTTAAAACCAAAATCATAAACATCAAGAAACTCAAATCTAAATCAAAACCCCTTTGTATTTTATTGCAAATTTCAATATGGTAAACACAAATAGAATCAAGATGAACAACAACAAATCGAATTCACTATCATATAATTATTGTACACAACTAGGTATTTTGAACCAAAACCTTAAATCAAAACCAAAAAACAGAACTTTTGTAAAATCAAACCCTAAAGAAGATGATGAGCATGATTATCAAATAGGTAATTTCCTTGCCTCTGAGATCGATTTACACATCATATCTGTAACTTCAAGTAGTGGTCGATTTAGACAAAGAGAACATGTGGATGGAGGTTGCAAAGAGATCGATTTACATATCTGTAACCTCAAATTTGTAACTTTAAATAGAATGATGTGGAGGTGGTGGTTGTTTCTCTCAGTCGATGGCAAAGAGAATGGGGGGAGGGTTTCCAGGGATGACGGAGAAGGTAAATTTTTGTAGGTTCGCCTGTGAGGAAAAAAAAAGGCGTCGGGGGATGTAGGTAAACAAGAGGATGGGGGAGACGAGGTCGCCGGAGTGACAAGGGTTAACCGGTGAGGAAAAGTAGGTGCGTAAAATGTTGTCTACGGTGGTTGCCAGAGTGACAAGGGTCGTCGGCTATATATGCAAGGGGAGGCCATCGGGAATTTCAAGTCTGAAATGTGTGGCAGATATATTATACTACTTATATATACATATATGTATATGTATAAATATAAATGTATATTATATTAACTATTTAATTAATATATTTTAATATAATAATTAGAGAGTCTTTATTTTTTTAATATTAATGAGATAAAAGTCTAAAAAGACTAAAATGCCCTTGACTTAACGGATATTTTTAACGTCCGTTAGAGACAAGGACCAAATCCGGTCTTTTTTGCATACCATGATGGCGAAACTGTAATTTCGAAACTGTAGAGACGAAAAGGGTTACTTTTGAGAAATCATGTAACACCCTGATTTTAGAAATGTATAATTTCAAGTTAGTATAGAAATCAGTACTTTAAGAGAAATATAAGAATTAATATTTTGGGCTTGAATCTTAGATTTTATAGTCTTGTTGGATGAAGAATTCAAATACAAGTCCAACGGTTCTTTCTGTAGCAAAATCGGAGTTAAAACGAAGAAGTTATGGGCAAAACAGTGATCAGACGCGAGAAATGGGGGATTTCGGAGGCCTACGAGTTGGTGGGCGACCCTAGGCCGCGACCAAGGTCGCGTAACCCTCTGGATTGATGCTGAGGAAGTGCATGGTTTACCCCGCGACTTACAAGCTACAGGCCAAACCGCGGGAAACGACCTGAGGGTTTTATACTCGATTTTTGGAGACCTAACTTCATTTTCTCATAACTTTCTCCTCCTAAATCCGATTTTGATGATTCAAGTTGCTATGGTTTCGTTTTTGAGAGATATGCAATGATATATCAAGAGATTTGAAGTTTATTGGAGTATCCAAGAGTATTTTGGGGTGGTAAGCTTCTCATCTCTCTTACGATGTGTTCTCGAAACTCATTTAACGATGGAAAGGAAAGGAAAGGGAGGGAAAGGATAGGAAAGTAAAAAAAACCCATGTTCTCGAAACTTTTTTAAGAGAGAAAGGAAAGGAAACGGAATGAAAGAATTGATATGTAACACCCCGAGTTTCGAGAGGTATCAATTCAAGTTAATACAGAAACCGATATATAAAGAAAAAATAAGATATTTTATTTTGGACTTGAATCCTAGATTTTATAGTCTATATGGATAAAGGATTCAATTACGAGTCCAACGGTTCTTTCCGGAGCAAAAACGGAGCTATAACGAAGAAGTTACGACCAAAACAGTATCGAGAAGAAAATCAGCGGAAGCAGGCGACTTATGCCGCGACCTAAGTCGCGAGACAAGTCGCGAAATCCACTGTTCCAGCTTAAATCGCGATTTTCAGCCCCAAATTTCATTTCTTCATATCTTTCTCATCCTAGCTCCGATTTGGGTGATTCAAAGTGCCACGGTTTCGGTTTTGAGAGCTCTTCAAGGATCTAGTAAGATATTGGAGGTCTATTGGAGTATACAAGAGTATTTTGTGGTGGTAAGCTCCTCATTTCTCCCATTTCATCTTCTTCACCAAGTTTTCTAGGGTTTTACCCACCCTTTGTGCTTCCTTTCATAGATTGGAGATTTGTGGCTATTTTGGTGAACTAGAAGTGTTTTGGTTGGCGGATTCAAGCTTGGGTTAAGGTAATCTTCTATTCTCTTAAGTTATGGGAGTTAGGGTTTCGGTTTTAGTTGAGGTATTCATGCACATGGTTTGGGAAACGATTCTTTGTGGTTGATTATGTTTATGTATGATTGAATATGTATGGATTTAGGTTTTGGAAGTTTTGTCTTGAGAATCCAAGTGTTCTTCAAAAGAGCTCTAGTTGGGGGAAAATCTAGATTTAGCCTAAATCTAGCAAGGTGAGTTCAAGTAGATTTGTGAAAACGGTGTACATGCCAAAATGTCTATTTTAAAGTGTTGATGTGTTTTACATGAAATTATCAAATGTTGGGTTATTTGTTGATCTTGATTATTTGAAGTATTTAACTTTACAACTTTGTATAACACCCACATTTGGGATTTTTGGGCATTTTGATAAATGTGTTACAAACGAATGTGTTTTGAGGTCTTATTGCATAAGTAGATCTTTGGTCAAAGAAAATACACTTTTAAATGTTTATCGGGTTGCATGCATCATCATGAAATGGAGTGTTTTATAAAGTATTACTTGCACTTTTATGTGAGGTATTTGAAAGAGCGTTTATAGTCTCATTTTATGATTTTCATTCTTATCAGCAGTTAAGTTTGGAAAAAGGCATGTCTTTTGTGTTATGAGGCATTTTGGGAATATAAGGGTATAAGTCATTTGGAAAATTGATTGCCTCAACTAACGTGGAGTTTTGAATTAATTACACTTTTAATCGTTGTTTTTGCATACCCATGGGTCGAGTGCGTTTTATCGTATTTTTACTTCATTTATCAATGGGTCAATGGGTGCTAAGCCTGCGGCTTGGCATTTTTATTTGTGTTGGAGTCTTTGGACAATTGTCCAGTTTTGGTAGCTCGACTTAGAGTCTTGGTTGCGATATTGGATGAGGAGCTCGACCTAGCAATCCCTCGGGGTTGAACTTGAGTTTCCGTGGGTGTATGTTTAAAGCCACTGAGCCTGACATCCCTTGCGCTTGTATTTATTGTTCCGGCGTGGGACGTCTAGTTTTCCACGTCGAGGCACGTTTGGCATCGGATTGGGTTATAAGTCCTTCATGCTCAAGTATTACGATATTGGATGAGGAGCTCGACCTAGCAATCCCTCGGGGTTGAACTTGAGTTTCCGTGGGTGTATGTTTAAAGCCACTAAGCCTGACATCCCTTGCGTGTACTTTTGTTTATATGACTAGTCATAACAACATAAAATGGGCTTACTTTGTGGACCGTTACATTTTATGGAATCGGGAATCCCCCGTCATCGAAAGGTGTTGTTTTTGGGTATTGAGTTTTATTATCCAAGTTTTCGGTGACGTTTTGTACAATTGGGTTTTACCCTTGATTTATGGGTTGAGTATTATTCCCCACCCGTGTTTTGGGGTGTTTTGGGATATAAGGTTTAACCGTATCTTCATAAATGAAGAGTTCAATTTATACTTACGCTTTGAGTGAGTTTTGAGTTAAAAAAAACTAATTTATGAATGGGCGGCCTATGTTGGTATCATTATCTTTGAAGTAGTTGGTTTGGAAAACGTTTTAATTGGTGTTCTTTACCTAAAATGCATATTGTTGGAAATGAGTCGTTTTCACATGTAAGACGTATCATATTGAAGGACTATAACTTTTAACCGCATTCTTTCTTTTAAACTATTATTTCATATATGTTGAAAACTCTTGAGTTCACTAGGCGTTAAGCCTAACCTTTTTATTTGTCGGCATGTGCATCAGGTTCCAGTTGGGGTTGGTTCTAGCAGCCATGAAGAGTTGAGCCTTAGCTTTGTGCCAATGTGAGTAGTTGGTGAAGTCTTCCGCAATTTTGGAGATAGTGACTATTATGGGGTTTTAGTAGCACCCGTTCTTATCATAGCCTTTTGTATAGAATGAATGTTTGGATTGAGGTTAAATCTTAATTTGTGGTGGTAGATAATTCATTTATCGGTGTATTTAGAAAATTTTAAATAAGTTGTTATTTTCATATTTGAGGGTGTTACATGATAACTTTCCTCCCAAACATTTCCTCCCAAACGTGGGAGGAAAGGGAAGGAAATGAAAGAAAAGAAATTAAAACCATTTAAAAAAATTACTGAAATTATTAAAATTACAAAACTACCCAATCTTTCATTATAAAAAATATATTTTATAAGGGTATATTTGTAAAATTGACATCTTTCATTTCCTTTCTCTCATGTTCAAAAACATGAAAAACTATTTTCTTTTCTTTTATTTTCTTTATTTTTCTTTCACTTCGAGGACACAAATGAAAAAAATATTTTCCTTTCCTTTATTTTCCATCCGTTTCTTTTCTTTCTTTTTTTCTCTCCAGATTAGAGAACACAGCGTTAATGTTAAGCTAGGGTTTGATATTTACATCCTTTTTCCTTTCATCCTTCAACTTGGGTGTGATTTTGATGACTTGTGTGGTGAAGGAAACCGTGTAGATGTGTTGGATCTAAGATCTAGAGAGGTTGCTTGGAGATTTCAAGCCTTCATCAAAGGATATTCAAGTTTTGGGGGTAAAAACTAGATTTAGCCTAAATCTAGCAATGTGAGTTCAAGTTGATTTGTGAACACTTTGTACATGCCAAAATGTCTATTTTAAAGTGTTTATGTGTTTACATGAAATTATCATTTGTTGAGTTATTTGGTGAGTTTAATTATTTAAAGTGTTTGACTTTACAAACCTTGTAAAACCCCCACATTTGGGACTTTTGGGCATTTTCATAAATAAGTCATAAACGAAAGTGTTTTAATAATTTATTGCATAAATGAAGATTATTTGGTAAAAATGCATTTTTGGTATTTGTTGGAAATACGCATAATTTGTGTTGTGAGAGGTTTTGAAAACATCAACGGATGAATCTTTGGGTTTTGGTCATTTCCGACCTAGTGAACATTTTCGGAAACTTCAAATCTTTGTTTTGGGGAAAAGATATATTTTAAGTATTTCAATGAGTAAATTCCGAGCATTTGAGCACGTTTCTATGGTATAACCTTGTTTTGGAAAATGATCTATCTTATTTTAAGTTGTGTTAGAGTTTGGTCGTGTACTTTGGAGCACATATTTGCACGACCGTCGGTGGAGTGCGTCTTATTGCATTTCGTTGCTTTCGACAATGAGTCCTTTGGTCATTTGAGCCTATGGCTCGGTATTTGTTTAGGATTTGGATTTTGGGGACATTTGTCCAGTTTTGATAGCTCAACGTAGAGCTTTGGTCAGAATTTATGGTTATTGGAAGATTTACACATTTTGAGTGCGTGTGTCATTCAATTGGGGTCATGTATTGTTTTAGCCCTGTCTGCTATGGATCCATGAGCACTTTTATCACTTTGTCCGATGATGGAACGACTTGGTTTCCACATCGTGACACGTTAGGCATTGGATTGGGTTGTAAGTCCTTCGTGCAAGTATCTGTGGGTGTACGCTGAAAGATGTTGAGTTCGATACTTTATTATTTGTCCAATAGCGGAACGCTAGTTTTCCCCATTGCGGCGCGGTTAGGCATCGGATTGGGTTGTAAGTCTTCCGTGCAAGTATCTATGGGTGTATGCTGAAAGATGTTGATCCCGATACTTAATATCAATATAACATAATGTGTGGCTTACTTTGTGTACGTCACATTTTATGGAATCAGGTCTCCCCCGTCACCGAAAGGTGTTGTCTTCGGGCTGAGTCTTTTATATATATGTTTTTGGTGATGTCTTTTATGGGAGGATTATTGTCCATAATTTTGTGTGTGGAGTATTGGGTCCCATTCGTGTTTTGGGCGTTTTGTAATATGAAATATTATTCATGTTTTCATAAATTGGAAGTCGAATCTACTCTCGTTTTGAGTGAATGTCGGGATGCATCATTTTATAAAGAATGTTCGATATTGAGGTGTTTATCTTTGAAAATGCATATTATCGGAAAACGAGTCGTTTCTAGATTTAAAGTAAAACATTTTGAAAGATCATGATTTGAATTGAATTTCTTTCCTTTAACGATATATTTAATCATGTTGAAAACTCTTAAACTCACTAGGCGTTAGCCTAATCTTTTTATTTGTCAGCATGTGCAACAGGTTTTAGTTGAAAATAGTTCTAGTGAGACTGTGAATAGATGAGTACTATTTGTATGCTCGAAGAAGTTAATAGCTTGGTGAAGTCTTCCGCATTTACTTGGGATATAGCGACTGTCATTGGGTTCTTAGTAGCACCCGACTTTAATCAGTCCTTATATAAGACTTTGATTATTTTGTTGACGGTTAATTCGAGAATTGTATTTCTAGTGTGAACTTGTCGTAAGAGATTTTATTCTTATTTGAGGTATTATTGAAAATTTTAAATTAGTCGATCTTTCCTAATTTGAGGGTGTGATAAACCACAAGGACCAAATCTATAGTTTACTCAAAAGTTTATCCAAAAAAACCATTTGGGTTGTAGGTTTAGTGGATGTAGTCGAAATCTCATCTTTTTCGAGTTTGAATTCAGACGTTATCAAAAATCATTTTGGCCATGGGTGTTCACTTGTGATTACTTTTGGCCATTCATGGTTGCCTGAGGGATTAATCAGTACATGTAAGCTAACCTGAAAATGCACGGTTAACAAAAAAAATCATAACAACAAGTGTCGTAAATTTGCAAATTCATATGGGAAAAAGATAAAATATATAATTCCTCATATTTTTACACTTAATAATGGATGAAGTAATTAATTTCTCCATTTTATAATTACGGGTAAAATTGGGAAGTAGGTATTTGTAACACCCGGAAATTTGTAAGGTAAGTATTTATTTCCCTTACTTCATAAATGGTGATTAATTGAGAATATGAGGCCTTTAATATGCGTATGATCATCATTATTATGTTGTAATGTTTTATGAATTGCTTAACCATCGTAAGTGTCTAAACCTCGCACTCGTTATCGTTTTAGACTGAGTTTTTGGACTGTTGGGAGAGTGGCGCGAGAGTGCCACGCGATAGTGACATTGTCACTATCGCATGTCACTCTCACGGGGTTTGTACCATGAGTTTTGAGGTTGGTGCGATTGTGACCACGCGATAGTGACACTGTCACTCTCGCGGAGAACGTACTGCGTGCACCAAGTTGCTCGCGATTGTGACACGCGATAGTGCCCTTGGCACTATCGCCGAGCACTATCGCCGTCAAGCCTTTTGACTTAAATGAATCCTTTGGCCGATTTCAACCTCATTTCTAACATTTCCACTTTTCTCTTTGGCGATTTTGGAGCCCCAAAATCAGTTCCATCCACCTCCAAACCCTAACCCTCTTTAATACCAATCATTTTGGTAGATGGGATTGATGATCTTGCATTTATTATCTTCAAATGAGCATTTACTAGGGTTTCTCAAGTTCAACTTTTCTCTTCAAGACTCAACCTCTTCAAGCTAGGGTTTCATATTTTCTAGGTTTTGGTCCAAAAACCTAGATAGTGAGTTTACTAAACCTTTGTTAAAACTAGATACACATCATAATCTCTTACTTGTTATTAATGTATATTTACTCAAAATGCTCATCTCTAAATGTTCAAGTATTTGGGGTTTTCTTATAGATATATGTTATGTGTATCTTACCATGATCTAATGTATGCATATCTTGGTATTATGATGATTTCTACTTGAGATACCTCTTTGGTGATGTAATATCTTTATGGTGAAAATGGTTATTTTATGAGTCTTATGTTGGATCATATATTGAGTAGGATGGTAATATTGTACTCTTGGTTGGTATTGAAATATGTTTGGTTGAAATATACCTCAACACCTCTTATAAATTATGTTGGACGAACCAAGTCAGTAGACACTAGGAGGATGTAGTCCTGGGCGCCACCGTGATGGTATGTGCCTAGACCTCCGCCATTCGGGGAATTTCCATAGTTGTAGTCCCCGGATGTGCCGGACCTTTCGGGTGCCTCTTGTTAGTTGGCATCAAGGTATATCGACTCTTTGGTTGGAACTTGATTGGTGTTATGGGTCTCCCCTATTGACTCTACATTTATTGAACATTGGTTAACTGCTGATAAGAATTGTAATTGATCTTATATGCTATTTCTTGTTCAACTCACTTGGCTTTTTGGCCTAACACTTGTTTGGTGTCGATGTGTATCTCAGGTTCTAACGGTGTCGTTTCTAAGCACACATAGTTGCTTTGGGTGAGAGCTTGGGGAATCTTTGCACTTGGACTTATAACTTTTGGAGAAGACGTTTGGGTTTATAGATGACACCCTTTTTGTAATCTCTTTTCTAGATATAGAAATTAGATTAGTTGGTTGTTATTTATTTTTCCGTTAAATTACAACAGTAATTAAACAAGTTTGTCTATTACCCCATTTTTGGGAGGTTCTTGCTATGGCAATTTTATATACCACATGTCCGTTTTTCGGATTTTTGTTATCTCTATTTTTAGGGTGTTACAAGTTGGTATCAGAGCTTTAGTTTAAGTGAACTAGGTATTGTTTTAGCATATCTAGACTTAAGTTTTAGACATTATTGCTTCACTGTCCACTTGGGGTAGAAATCCTAGGTGGGGAGAGCGTTAGGATTTACGGAATTACACTAATTGAGAGTTGTGATGATGGTGGCAAGAATCCTTGTGTATGATTCGTTCATAATTTCACTTAGCTACTGCTATTATGAATGTGTTGTTACGTAAGTGTACTTGATTTGCTATTATTATGATGATTGCTGAAGGTATTAGTACGTACAAAGAGTTCAACTCGCTTAGTCTTTTCTCAATCCCTTTTCTCGTGCATGTATGGCAGATATCAATGGTAAACACTCGGAGCAGGTTACCGAATACGCCAGAGGGCCACTTGGAAGTGGAATCAACTAACCGACCTCCTTTGGTCGAAACCTCCATGGGACCTCCCATACCCAATATCTTGGGAGGAGGACCCGAACATATTCCGCGCATGAACCTTACGGATAACAATGCCATTATGGAGGAGGTGACTATGGAGACCAGAATCAGAGACAATATAATGCTGGCCATGAACTCGGCCATGGCCCAACAACAAGAGTTCTTCATGAAGCTTCTGGAAGATCGAGACGCCAGTCACCGAAAACTGGAGACGATGGAGGAGAACATCGTTATGGGGTCAGGTGGTGGACCGGCTGTTGTGTCTACTGAAGACCTGACGGATAACGGGAACAAGGTAAAGTCCAAGGGGTGCACCTACAAGGCTTTTCTGGGGTGCACCCCGAAAGAGTTTGCAGGTTCTGACAACCCGGTTGCTTGTATGTACTGGCTTAAGGAGGTGGAGATGGCCTTTCCAATCTAGTGATTGTGACGTCTCGCAACGGGTCAAGTTCGATTCTCAACTACGGGATAGGCTTTGATTTGGTGGAATCTCACTCGATCTGCCCTCACTCCCAAGGTTTTTGCCAAGTTGACTTGGCCGGTTTTTAAGGAAAAGATTATGGATAAGTATTGCAGTGAAAGATCGTTGGACAAACTGGAAAGGGAGTTCAGGGATTTGAAGAAGGGTACTCTATCCACTACCGACTACTCCAAGCTCTTTCTGGAGAAATTAAATTTGGTGGGACATCTGGTCCCCGATGAGAAGTCAAAAATTAAAGCTTACCAGCAAGGGTTACCGGCCGAGATGAGGATGGCAGTGAGAAATGCTAGAGGATCGACATTGCAAGAAGTCGTCGAAGAGTCCTTGCTTATAGAGAACGACATGCTTGCGGAGAAAGAAGAGAGAAGGTAGCTAGGGGAGAAGCGAAAGTGGGAAGGGCCATCTGGGCCAGTTCGTCAATCAAAGTCGTTTGTAAGCGGGAGAGCTGGTGACAATCGTCGAGAAGATCGGTGGTGCCACAAGTGCAAGACCAAGCACTCGGGCCCATGTATCCCCAGAACCTACTCGGGTCCGGTCGAATGTGCCAAGTGTGGCCAGAAGGGTCACGCAACTCGAGAGTGCCCTATCCGGGGGCCGGTGTGTTTTGAGTGTCGGGAACCGGGACACATGAGGAAGTATTTCCCAAAGTTAGTAGGAGGCAATCGTGGAAATTCTGTTGGTTCGACGGCAAGAGTCGAGCAACCGCCGAGGGTGCCAAGTCGAGCTTTCCGGATGACTACTGAAGAGGCAAAGGAGACCGTCGATGTTGTTTCGGGTACATTTCTAGTAAACTCCTTGCCCGCTCGTGTATTGTTTGATTCGGGTGCTACGCGTTCCTTTGTATCGGATGTTTTCTGTAAACGGTTCGTCACTCCCATTAGTGTCATTCCCGATGCGCTAGTAGTAGAAGTAGCAAATGAAGATCATCCGAGACCGTTTTTGTGATTGCACTATAGAGATTGATGGGAATCCTTTTGGAGTAGACTTGCTACGTATGTCTATAAGGGGGTTCGACGTGGTCATAGGCATGAATTGGTTGGTGAGGCATATGGCCGACATCTTTTGCTCCAAAAAGATGATCCAAGTGCCTTTGCCGGAAGATGGTGTGGTCACCATCTACGGGGAGAAAGAGAAGAGGAGTAACCCTATCATCTCCTCTCTTAAAGCTCGCAAATTTCTAGCGAAGGGTTACCCTTCGTATCTGGCTTACGTGGTGGATGCTAAGAAGGAGAAGAAGTCAGTAGAGAATGTGAAGATCGTGCAAGACTATCCGGATGTCTTCCCGGAAGACTTGGCCGGATTACCACTGGAACGTCAAGTGGAGTTCCAAATCGACCTCACTCCGGGAGCGGCTCCGATAGCTCGTGCTCCCTATCGGTTGGCCCCGAAGGAAATGAAAGAGATGATGACGCAACTTCAAGAGTTTTTGTAGAAGGGTTTCATCCGACCGAGTTCGTCACCTTGGGGAGCACCGGTATTGTTCGTGAAGAAGAAGGATGGATCCATGCGGATGTGCATCGACTACCGAGAGTTGAACAAAGTTACGGTAAAGAACAAGTATCTTCTACTTCGCATCGACGATCTTTTTGACCAACTCCAAGGCGCGGGATGCTTCTCAAAGATTAATCTTTGGTCCGGATACCATCAAGTGAGGGTGAAGAAGGAAGACATTCCGAAGATGGCTTTTCGGACGTGATACTGTCATTATGAGTTCTTGGTGATGCCTTTCGGCTTGACCAACGCTCCGGCCGTATTCATGGACTTGATTAACCGTGTGTGTCGGCCGGTCTTGGACAAATCTGTGATCGTCTTCATCGAAGATATTCTAATTTATTCAAAGGACGAGTCTGAGCATGGGAAACATTTACGAGAAGTGTTGGAGGTCATAAGAAAGAAAAAGTTGTTTGCAAAATTCTCGAAGTGCGAATTCTGGCTCCAAGAAGTGCAATTCTTGGGGCATGTGGTGTCCAAAGACGGAGTGAAGGTAGACCCGGCAAAGATCGAGGCAATGATGAGTTGGGAGCCACCAACGAGTCCGACGGAGATTCGAAGTTTCTTGGGTTTGGCGGGCTATTATAGACGTTTCATTCAAGATTTTTCCAAGATAGCTACGCCACTCACCTCACTCACAATAAAGAACGTCAAGTTTCTTTGGACTGATGTGCAAGATCGAACTTTCCAAACACTCAAGAGAAGATTGTGCGAATCTCCGATCTTATCCCTACCCGAGGGGTCGGAAGACTTTGTAGTCTATAGTGATGCTTCCAAGATGGGGCTTGGATGCATACTAATGCAACGGGAGAAAGTAATAGCATATGTGTCACGGCAATTAAAGGATCATGAGAAGAACTATCCAACTCATGACATGGAATTGGCGACGGTAGTTTTTGCATTGTAGTTGTGGCGACACTACTTATATGGGACAAAGTGCACTCTCTTCACCGATCACAAGAGTCTTAAGTACATCTTCGATCAAAAGGAACTCAACATGCGGCAAATAAGGTGGATTGAGCTTCTGAAGGATTACGATTGTGATTTACTCTATCATCCCGGTAAGGCCAACGTGGTGGCGGATGCATTGAGTCAAAAGAGCCATGATGGTAGTGTCAAGTTGTCCCTTACAAGGATCGATGTGGTATCAAGTTTGTTGGAAAACATAAAGACGTGTCAAGTGGAAGCACTCAAGGAGGAAAATCTCAAATCCGAGATCATGGTGAAGCAAAGAGAAACGTTGACGGAGGAAAATCGTGGACTTTAGCTTTTTCAAGGGCGAATTTGGGTGCCAAAGTTGGGTGGAAATCGAAAATTACTTCTTGAAGAAGCGCACAAATCGAAGTATTCTATACATCGCGGTAGCACCAAGACGTATAGGGACTTGAAATTGAACTATTAGTGGTCGGTGATGAAGCTAGATGTGGCTAACTATGTGGAGAGATGTGTCACGTGTCTTCAAGTCAAAGCAGAACATCAAAGACCGTACGGGAGTTTGCAACCGTTGTCCATCCCCGAGTAGAAATGGGACAACATCACCATGGATTTTGTGACGAAACTACCAAAGACCTTGCGAGGCCATGACACCATTTGGGTAATTGTTGACCGACTAACCAAGAGCGCGCACTTCCTTGCGATGCGGGAGATTTTTCCAATGGATAAATTGGCCAAACTTTATATCGATGAGGTGGTGTCGAGGCATGGGGTTCCACAATCTATCGTGTCGGATCGGGACAGTCGATTCACATCAAATTTTTGGGCTAGCTTGCAGAAAGAGTTGGGCACTAGATTAAATCTGAGCACGGCATACCACCCTCAAACGGACGGCCAAAACGAAAGGACGATCCAGACGCTAGAGGACATGTTGAGGTCGGGTGTAATAGATTTCGGAGGAAGTTAGGACTCACATCTACCTTTGGTAGAGTTCGCGTACAACAACAGTTACCATTCTAGTATCGGAATGGCACCGTTCGAGGCATTGTATGGGCGGAAGTGTAGAACCCCGATTTGTTGTTTAGAAGCGGGCGAAAAGCAATTCGCCGGACCGGAAATAGTTCAAGAGACGGCAGACAAGGTGAAAGAAATTCGAGAAAGATTGAAGGCGGTGCAAGACCGACAGAAGAGTTATGCGGACAAGAAGAGGAGACCGGTCGAATTCCAAGTGGGCGATCGTGTCATGTTAAAGGTGTCTCCATGGAAGGGGATTATCCGTTTTGGGAAGCGCAGAAAACTTAGTCCTCGTTTCCTTGGACCCTTCGTTATTTTATAAAGGATTTGACTACAAGCCTACCGGTTGGACTTACCACCGGAAATGGACGGGATCCATCCCACTTTCCATGTGTGTTACCTACGGAAGTGCCTAGCCGAGGAGGAGAGTGTGATACCATTGATGGAAATCCGGGTAGATAATGGAAACCGTTGTGTGGAAGAACCAGAAACAATCTTGGAATCGAAAGTGAAAAAGTTGAGGCACAAGGATGTGGTCATGGTTAAAGTTCAATGGAAGCACCATCGGGGTGCTAACATTACTTGGGAGGCTGAAGATGATATGAAGAAGCGTTATCCTCACTTGTTTGTTTAGGGGTAAGATTTCGGGGACGAAATCCCATTTAGGTGGAGAGGATTATTGTAACACCCCGAAATTTAGAATCTCGTTATGGTTGTTATCATATTAAGACTTACCGTGTTTTGGGGATTTATCATTAAATAATGAATTGATCTGTTTTGGACATCGTGGGCTGAAAGTTGACAAAACTGGTTAAATTGGATTTCAGTACAGTGCTCGCGATTGTGCCCGCGATAGTGACAGGGTGTCACAATCGCAGGGCACAATCGCCCCGTTTGTACCGAGAGTCGTGTGGTCCGCGCGACTATGCCTGGCGACTATGCCCTTGGCATAGTCGCATGTCACTATTGCCTGCGGGGGCTGAGAGGCTGATAAGTCCGAATTTTCACCCATTTCCCTAATTTCTCATTTTCTAATCCCTTCCCATTCTCCCCCAAATCATTTCCTCTCTTCCCCACAAACCCTAACCCATTTTGAGGGTTTCTTTCTTAAACCACATGATTTTCATCATCTAGCCAGTTGGAATCAATAACCCCAAAATATCTTCATCTTCCTCACCAAGCTCTTTGGGGTTTCATCCAACCTTTTGCATCATTTGAAGATTGGGAGCTGATGGTTCATTTTGGTGACCTACATGGGTTTTGGTTGGTGGTTTGGAGTTGTAGTTAAGGTAACTTATTGTCTCTCTTCATTTATGAAAATTAGGGTTTCGACATAAGTTGAGATCTTTATGTATAATGTTTGGGGAATGATTTTAAATGGTTAAATATGGATTTTATGGTTGGACCCTTGTGGATCTAGGTTTTGGAAGCTTTAGTTGCAGAGTTGGAGTAGATGTCTTCAGAAAACTTTGGGTAGGATCTATGCTTTTGGAGGCCAACGGCTGGGGATTGAAACCTAGGTTTAACTTAACCTAGCAAGGTGAGTTCAAGATGATTTATGAAAATGGTGTACATGCCAAAATGTTTATTTTAAAGTATTTGTGTTTTACATCAAATTGTTAACTGCTGATAAGTTTTGGGTATTTGGTTATATCTCACTTTATAAACTTGTGTCACACGCATATTTGTGACTTTGGGCATTTTGACAATTAAATCAGTTTGATATGCTTATTTGACGTATATATATATATATATATATATATATATATATATATATATATGAAGTCCATTTGATGTAAATGTCATTTATATGAGTTTGTACTTACAACTATTTGGAAATTGTGTATAAATATGTCATGAGGCATTTTGGAAAAATAAGGATAAAGAGTCCATTTGAAAAATGGTTTGCCTCAACCAATGTTGAGTTTGAGTTGATTATACTCTTGGTTCGTTGTGTCTTCATCAGTTGGTTAAACGTGTTTTTAATGTTCACAAAGGCTTTCGTTGGATATTTACGTAAAGTGTTGGGCATTTGGCTCGGTTTTGACTAATGAGTCGTGTGGACATTTGTCCGGATTTATAACCATTGTGGGTTTTGAGTATGATGACACTTAATTCGTGTCATTGGTGAGTTACATGTTTTGGGAGCTTTAGTCTTTCAATTGGAGTCATGTAACGTTAGATAGTGTTGTAATGGATCCATAGGCACTTAAGTTTGGCTGTTTTGGAAAGCCTAAGTTTTTGGTTACTGTGGTGACCGCTTGGGTTTGCTAGCGAGTAGGCAATAGGTGGCTCGAGCCGCTGAGTTGAAACTCGTCTAGATTGGATAGGCACCCACGTCTGTAAGTCCTTGAAAGTGTAACTTGACGGAGTAAGGCCAGAGGCATAATCGGTCCGAGGTTGTGATGTCGGTGGTGGAATGGGAACTAGGATGTCGGGATGTGTGGTGAAATCCAATAACATAGCGGGTGGCCCCACTCATATGTTCTCGCCACCCAAGATGGAAACGTTTAGAGGACATGCGAGGAAGTTGTATGAGCGGCCTACTTGCGTGTTTCTCTATTCTCGGAGTATATGGATCTCCTCATCGTTGATCCGTGGTATTTTAAATGGTAATGTCGTATTTCACCAACTTGTGTTTTTATGTGGCCGACGGTAATAGTTGGCTTTAATATTGGGTTTTTCCCACGTGTATTAAGTTTCGAATGAAATGCGTCATTTCCGCGTTTCAGTATTTGATTTCGTCCATTTTATGGTCGTGTGAGTTTTGGGTTTAACGTTCGTGTTCACGGCAATATTTATTTATATAGATTTTCATCTATGGTTTATGAGTTGTGTATCATGTCCCACCCGTGTTGGGTAATTTGAGATATAACATTTTTACCCGCGTTTTATAAAGATTGGGAGTTCACTCTTTATTCTCATCTTGAGCAAGTTTTGGTTTAAATCTAAATTTAAAAAAATACGTTTTATATTGAGAACTTCGCTTTTAAGACAGTTGGGTTTGGTTAACGATTAATTCGACGTCTCTTTCGTACAAAATGCATAGTTATCGTTAAACGAGTCGTTTTATAAGTGAAGTGTATCATTTTGAAAGATTTGAATTTAATTGTATTCTTCCTTTCTAAACGATTAATTTATATATGTTGAAAACTCTTGAGCTCACTAGGCATTAAGCCTAACATTTTTATTTGTCGGCATGTGCATCAGGTTCCAGTTGGGGGATGGTTCTAGCAATTCACTGAAGAGTCGAGCCTTAGCTTGGCACAAGGATGAGTAGTTGGTGATGTTTTCCGCAGATTGGAGATAGTGACCGTTATTGGGTTTTAGTAGCACCCGTCCTTATTATAGACGGTATGTATAGATTGAACGTGTGTGTTGAGGTTAATTCTTAAATTGTGATTGTAGATGATGCAATTATTGAGGTATTTAGAAAATTTAAATTAGTTGCTATTTCCAGAATTCAGGGTGTTACAAGTTGGTATCAGAGCTTAAGTTTGAGAGATTTAGGTATTGATTTTTGGATGCCTAGACTCAAACTAGCGTTCTTATAAGTGATTGAAAGTGAAGTTGCACATTAGGCACCATAAGATAAGATATCTTGGAGTTGATCGAGTCGCTAGAAACGAGAATTTTGTCAAGGGTCGCAAGGATGATCATGTATGGTACGTTCATAATGGCACCTGGCCAGTGTTATGGTGAACCTACATATTACATGTGTATACTTGAACTACCTTTGTATGATGACCGTTGGGGTAGTGAGAAAGTTTCTAAGCGAGTAATTTAAGGAAAGGTTGATGTCTATAGCAATGTCACGTTGAAGTGATAGTTAAGTGCGATGAACGCATTAAGTTGATCATCTTGAGTAACAATTATTGGTTGGATTAGAACTATAAGTTCGTTGGACCAATTTTATTTCGAGGAGAAATTGTAAGTTAACCAAATTAGTGGGTTTGTGGCTCTAAGATGTTTGATGCATCCGGATGACAATAGTATGTCGGAAAATAGAGGAGTGTAGTCTTAAGATGCTGAGTGCCGACCAAATCTATACACGAAATGTATTTCTAAAATGGGTTTGCATAAATTGTTTCTCATGTTCTCAAACATAAAGTGAGTTATATTACAAAGTCCCGATAAAGCAATTATTACTCATCGGATTTTAAACCACGAGTTTAAACATGCATAAGATTGTTTTGTTGCACGCGATTGCATATTGTTGTTAAGAATCTCTTCGTCCACGTTCCGTGTCTAACGCTATTTTTCGGATATTGTAATATCCGTGTTTTAATGTTATTTGAGTTATTGGGCAAGTAACTGTGGAATTTTTGACTTGACATTGGATCTCCTCCACGTATGTTAAGGTTTTAAAGGAAGAGTTGTCCCATGTTCTGGAGTCGGGATTTTCTGTAGAATTTTGGTCTGTTTGAGTCGTGTTCAATTTTATGAAGTATAGGTTTGCAACCTTTCGGGCGGATGAGTGTACTTTGTGTTGCGTGGATTTCAATTTTATTGCGTATAAATTTACGAACTTTTTGGGCGGCGTGTCTCATGAAGGTTTTGTTGAAAAGGGGTCACTTTATCTTACGTTGCAATTTAGAATTTGACATTTTGGATTTATTGTCGTATAACGTTTTTTTTTTATTAATATTATGTTGGGAAATGAAATTTTGACACCGTTTGATTTTAGCGTGATTGAGTTTTATGAAAGTTCAGTTGGGTTTTTATGGTGTCTTATTTTACGACATTTTGCGTCGCGTAGGTGAATTTTGGGACGTGTATACGTACATTATTGTGTGCGTTGATTTATAAGTTTTGGTAATAGACGTCATCCCACGCATTGTTTTGGGAAAGTTTCATTTTCGCGTGATTTATCTCTGGACTATATTCAAGTGTCAAT
Organism: Arctium lappa; assembly: GCA_023525745.1. Lineage (NCBI taxonomy): Eukaryota > Viridiplantae > Streptophyta > Magnoliopsida > Asterales > Asteraceae > Arctium > Arctium lappa. The sequence goes on along the minus strand of CM042051.1, from coordinate 18,830,375 downwards.
CGTTTTATATTAATTGTATTTGGATTAAACTATACGGTTGGTATGAGTAAACGTATAAAAGATTTATGTTATTCCAGATAAACCTTTTGCTCTGAACATATTTCATTTTTGACTTTGTTGTTAGATGTTTTCCGCAATGCATGAAATGAATTTTCGGTTTGCATGTCGTTGTAGTTACCGCTTTGGGTAAGTATGTTTTTATATGTGCGGACCAAAATTTGAACTCGATTTAAAAAAAAATTATTTACGTTCCCATTGTGTTGCTAAATTTTGAGAAATAAACGGACGTATATGGGCCTTGTTGGAAATTTTATCTTCTAATGTTTTACGTTCCTTTAAGGAAAAGATTTTAGAATTGAAGTCGTGAAATTTTCCTTTGGGAGTGGTACAAACTTTTACTTACACAGTTATGCTATAATTCGATGTATGTTAGGACCAGGGCAGTCCATTTAAAATTTTACTACGCATCTTTTATTTCGGTCCATAATAACGTATGTACTGATCAACTGAGTTTTGTAAATTGTTTTATATGCGTAGTGTTGGCAATCAATTTTGAAACCTACCGAATGAACGGTAGTGTATTATTTTTACCGCACGTTTATTTGTTATAAAATTTATGTAATAGAAAGTTTTATAAGATTTCAAACTGGCATACTAAAAGCTTGAATTCGTTAGGACTGTAGATTTAAAACCCCTCCCGTGAAAGGAGTTACAATTCAGGGACTAGAGGAGTCCTTGGGATTTGAGGTGTCGGATAAACCGACTTGTGACCAGCTTTGAATGTTGGGTTTCAGTTTTGGATATGTGTATGTATGACTAATTGAGGTATCAGACTTATATGTTACCCCTATTTATAAGCGGTCGATCTTTCCCTTCGGTAAATCCTTGGGTTGAGCCTTATGCGTTTGCTTGAGTGCGGTTGGTTTTGAACTGATGGGATGCTTTTGGCAGCATGTTATGTGTTGGTGGTGTATTACCTTCGCGGGTACTCGAGTATATTGAGGACATTATGGTTTGGTCGTAAAGAGATGTTATCGGAGTTCTCATTTCCATATTAGGCGTCAACTTCAACCTTTGAGGATCGGCTTAGTGCGAGCCGATTTGTCCTTTCGAGATCAGTATTCCTTGGAGTGTTGGATGTATTTCCGGTGGATTAGGAGAGGTGTTAGCCTCTCGGTGATGGGATTTAAAGGAAGTCAGGTATTGATATCTAATAGTCAATCTGTATGCTCTTCATGTGGTAAATTTTGGAAGTTCTTGGGGTTGACGTTGGGCCCTTGGGTTACATATCCGGGATCAGGTCGAATTGGGATGATCCAGTCAGTGGGAAGTTGAGGTTTTAAACTGCCCTCGAGGTAGTACGTGGCGTTTAAGGTTGGGAGGCAACCGAGATCTTCTAGTAGGAAAATGACTTAATAAGGACTCGACGTTCATCTAATCATCGGAGAGGCAATTTGGACCTTGAGCTTGTGGGCATGGCAACTTGTTATGAGGAACATAGTGACAACCTCAACCGGGGTGTAATCGGGTTCATATATGAGGTAAGGTTCCGTGAAGGCTTTTCTCTTGATTAGAGAATCAATTGATCTCGCTAAGTGCGATGATGGGTGTCGAATGGTACCAGATTTCGAGGACGAAATCTCTTTTAAGGTTGGGAGGATTGTAACACCCCGAAATTTAGAATCTCGTACTATGGTTGTTATCATATTAAGACTTACCGTGTTTTGGGGATTTATCGTTAAATAATGAATTGATCTGTTTTGGACATCGCAGGCTGAAAGTTGACAAAACTGGTTAAATTGGATTTTAGTACAGTGCTCGCCTACTGTGCCCGCGATAGTGACAGGGTGTCACAATCGCAGGGCACAATTGCCCCGTTTGTACCGAGAGTCGTGTGGTCCGCGCGACTATGCCCGACGACTATGCCCTTGGAATAGTCACATGTCACTATTGCCTGCGGGGGCTGAGAGGCTGATAAGTCCGAATTTTCACCCATTTCTCTCATTTCTCATTTTCTAATCCCTTCCCATTCTCCCCCAAATCATTTCCTCTCTTCCCCACAAACCCTAACCCATTTTGAGGGTTTCTTTCTTAAACCACATGATTTTCATCATCTAACCAGTTGGAATCAAGAACCCCAAAATATCTTCATCTTCATCTTCCTCACTAAGCTCTTTGGGGTTTCATCCAACCTTTTGCATCATTTGAATATTGGGAGCTTATGGTTCATTTTGGTGACCTACATGGGTTTTGGTTGGTGGTTTGGAGTTGTAGTTAAGGTAACTTATTGTTCTCTTCATTTATGGAAATTAGGGTTTCGACATAAGTTGAGATCTTTATGTATAATGTTTCGGGAATGATTTTAAATGGTTAAATATGGATTTTATGGTTGGACCCTTGTGGATCTAGGTTTTGGAAGCTTGAGTTGCAGAGTTGGAGTGGATGTCTTCGGAAAACTTTGGGTAGGATATATGCTTTTGGAGGCCAACGGCTGGGGATTGAAACCTAGGTTTAACTTAACCTAGCAAGGTGAGTTCAAGATGATTTATGAAAATGGTGTACATGCCAAAATATTTATTTTAAAGTATTTGTGTTTTACATCAAATTGTTAACTGCTGATAAGTTTGGGTATTTGGTTATATCTCACTTTATAAACTTGTGTCACACGCATATTTGTGACTTTGGGCATTTTGACAATTAAATCAGTTTGATATGCTTCTTTGGCGTATATATATATATATATATATATATATATATATATATATATATATATATATATATATAATGGAGTCCATTTGATGTAAAGGTCATTTATATGAGTTTGTACTTACAACTATTTGGAAATTGTGTATAAATATGTCATAAGGCATTTTGGAAATATAAGGATAAAGAGTCCATTTGGAAAATGGTTTGCCTCAACCAATGTTGAGTTTGAGTTGATTATACTCTTGGGTCATTGTGTCTTCATCAGTTGGTTAAACGTGTTTTTAATGTTCACAAAGGCTTTCGTTGGATATTTACGTAAATTGTTGGGTATTTGGCTCGGTTTTGACTAAATGAGTCGTGTGAACATTTGTTCGGATTTATAACCGTTGTGGGTTTTGAGTATGATGACACTTAATTCGTGTCATTGGTGAGTTACATGTTTTGGGAGCTTTAGTCTTTCAATTGGAGTCATGTAACGTTAGATAGTGTTGTAATGGATCCATAGGCACTTAAGTCTGGCTGTTTTGGAAAGCCTAAGTTTTTGGTTATTGTGGTGACCGCTTGGGTTTGCTAGCGAGTAGGCAATAGGTGGCTCGAGCCGCTGAGTTGAAACTCGTCTAGATTGGATAGGCACCCACGTCTGTAAGTCCTTGAAAGTGTAACTAGACGGAGTAAGGCCAGAGGCTAATCGGTCCGAGGTTGTGATGTCGGTGGTGGAATAGGAACTAGGATGTCGGGATGTGTGGTGAAATCCAATAACATCGCGGGTGGCCCCACTCATATGTTCTCGCCACCCAAGATGGAAACGTTTAGAGGACATGCGAGGAAGTTGTATGAGCGGCCTACTTGCGCGTTTCTCTATTCTCGGAGTATACGAATCTCCTCATCGTCGATCCGTGGTATTTTAAATGGTAATGTCGTATTTCACCAACTTGTGTTTTTATGTGGCCGACGGTAATAGTTGGCTTTAATATTGGGTTTTTCCCACGTGTATTAAGTTTCGAATGTAATGCGTCATTTCCACGTTTCAGTATTTGATTTCGTCCATTTTATGGTCGTGTAAGTTTTGGGTTTAACGTCCGTGTTCACGGCAATATTTATTTATATAGATTTTCATCTATGGTTTATGAGTTGTGTATCATGTCCCACCCGTGTTGGGTAATTTGAGATATAACATTTTTACCCGCGTTTTATAAAGATTGGGAGTTCACTCTTTATTCTCATCTTGAGCAAGTTTTGGTTTAAATCTAAATTTAAGAAAATACGTTTTATATTGAGAACTTCGCTTTTAAGACAGTTGGGTTTGGTTAACGATTAATTCGGCGTCTCTTTCGTACAAAATGCATAGTTATCGTTAAACGAGTCGTTTTATAAGTGAAGTGTATCATTTTGAAAGATTTGAATTTAATCGCATTCTTCCATTCTAAACGATTAATTTATATATGTTGAAAACTCTTGAGCTCACTAGGCGTCAAGCCTAACCTTTTTATTTGTTGGCATGTGCATCAGGTTCCAGTTGGGGGATGGTTCTAGCAATTCACTGAAGAGTCGAGCCTTAGCTTGGCACAAGGATGAGTAATTGGTGATGTTTTCCGCAGATTGGAGATAGTGACCGTTATTGGGTTTTAGTAGCACCCGTCCTTATTATAGACGGTATGTATAGATTGAACGTGTGTTGAGGTTAATTATTAAATTGTGATTGTAGATGATGCAATTATCGAGGTATTTAGAAAATTTAAATTAGTTGTTATTTCCAGAATTCAGGGTGTTACAATTGTAACACCCGAAAATTTATAAGGTAAGTATTTATTTCCCTTACTTCATAAATGGTAATTAATTGAGAATATGAGGCCTTTAATATGCGCATGATCATCATTATTATGTTGTAATGTTTTATGAATTGCTTAACCATCGTAAGTGTCTAAACCTCGCGCTCGTTATCGTTTTAGACTGAGTTTTTGGACTGTTGGGAGAGTGGCGCGAGAGTGTCACATGATAGTGACAATGTCACTATCGCAGGTCACTCTCGTGGGGTTTGTACCGTGAGTTTTGAGGTTGGTGCGATTGTGACCACGCGATAGTGACACTGTCACTATCGCAGGTCACTCTCGCGGAGAACGTACCGCGGGCACCAAGTTGCTCGCAATTGTGACACGCCGGGCACTATCGTCGTTGGGCTTTTTGACTTAAATGAATCCTTTGGCCGATTTCAACCTCATTTCGAATAGTTCCACTTTTCTCTTTGGCGATTTTGGATCCCCAAAATCAGTTCCATCCACTTCCAAACCCTAACCCTCTTTAATACCAATCATTTTGGTAGTTGGGATTGATGATCTTGCATTTATTATCTTTTAAAGGAGCATTTACTAGGGTTTCTCAAGTTCAACTTTTCTCTTCAAGACTCAACCTCTTCAAGCTAGGGTTTCATATTTTCTAGGTTTTGGTCCAAAAACCTAGATAGTGAGTTTACTAAACCTTTGTTAAAACTAGATACACTTCATAATCTCCTACTTGTTATTAATGTATATTTACTCAAAATGTTCATCTCTAAATGTTCAAGTATTTGGGGTTTTCTTATAGATATATGTTATGTGTATCTTACCATGATTTAATGTATGCATATCTTGGTATTATGATGATTTCTACTTGAGATACCTCTTTGGTGATGTAATATCTTTATGGTGAAAATGGTTATTTTATGAGTCTTATGTTGGATCATATATTGAGTAGTATGGTAATATTGTACCCTTGGTTGGTATTGAAATATGTTTGGTTGAAATATACCTCAACACCTCTTATAAATTATGTTGGACGAACCAAGTCAGTAGGCACTAGGAGGATGTAGTCTTGGGCGCCACCGTGATGGTATGTGCCTAACCTCCGCCATTCAGGGAATTTCCATAGTTGTAGTCCCCAGATGTGTCGGGCCTTTCGGGTGCCTCTTGTTAGTTGGCATCAAGGTATATCGACTCTTTGGGTGGAACTTGATTGGTGTTATGGGTCTCCCCTACTGACTTCACATTTATTGAACATTGGTTAACTGCTGATAAGAATTGTAATTGATCTTATATGCTATTTCTTGTTCAACTCACTTGGCTTTTTGGCCTAACAGTTGTTTGGTGTCGATGTGTATCTCAGGTTCTAGCGGTGCCGTTTCTAAGCACACATAGTTGCTTTGGGTGAGAGCTTGGGGAATCTTTGCACTTGGACTTATAACTTTTGGAGAAGACGTTTGGGTTTATAGATGACACCCTTTTTGTAATCTCTTTTCTAGATATAGAAATTAGATTAGTTGGTTGTTATTTATTTGTCCGTTAAATTGCAACAGTAATTAAACAGGTTTGTCTATTTCCCCATTTTTGGGAGGCTCTTGCTATGGCAATTTTATATACCACATGTCCGTTTTTCGGATTTTTGTTATCTCTATTTTTAGGGTGTTACAGTATTTATTTTTGAAAATAGACACTTATTATAGGAAGAATTAAAATAGAAATATGAATACGTATTTTGAGACGGAGGGAATACTATATACTAGAATGCGAATAAAAACTTGATGTAACACCTAGATTTTTTTGTAAGTAAAAGTCACCACGTATGTTTCTATAGCTTCTAAGTCATGGATTTTGGTGTTAGGGATTATTGATTTTAGTCCCTAAGAGAATCGAGAGTGTTTCAAGTAAGAAAAGTTGGATTTTGGGGTTCGATACGGGTACAGCTACAATGTCATGCGACTTATGACAGATGTCAATGTGTCCTGACAAAGTAGTAGGGAAGGGGGCACCTTCTGTTTGTTTTGTGCGACAATGACTCACGACATTGCCATGGCATTGTAGCTTGACAATGTCGCCTAAATGTACCATAAGGTGATAAATGCGTTTTTTTTTCAGTTTTCTCTCATTTCTCACTTCTCATACCTTTCCTACTTCACCTATTCTCTCTCAAGAACGAACCTCTCTCATTTATTGCTAAGTTTTGGGCATTTAAGGCTTGGAATCTTGTGTTCTAAAGTGGTATTTCACAATCAACCTAGGATTTGGAGGCTAAGACTAAGAGTTCACCATCATATCTTCATTTTCAAGGGGTTTCTAGGGTCTCTTTTTTTTTCCATAAAAACCCAAGTGTAAGTTCATTCAAACATTTTGAACTTTATACATGTCAACACTCTATATTTTTTGAACTCCTAAACAATGTTTAAATTTTCTTGTTTGAAGGATTTTAACCTGACTTTGATATTTTGGAGATTTTTAGAGGGTTTTTTTTTTAAACCATTTTTAGATATGATAAAGAATATTATGATTAGTGATATAAAATGTGATTCTATATGCATATTTGTGGTTAAATACTTGAATGAAGTCATTTTGGTTACATTTAGGGTTTCACTATTTTGGAAGTTTACTTGGTAAAAAAAATTGGGTTTTTGGAGAAGGAAACAAAGGGATTGTTGTTTGTATTAACAATGGTCATTTTAAAGTTGTATAACTAATGGAAACCTATATGTGAACACTTTATGTTGGTATTTGGAAAATGACCATTTGGTTGCTAAAGTATGGATTTAGTTCATATAATGTTATGCAAGGAAACCATTTTATGGAAATGTTAATATGAAAACTATATATGGTTATAGTTTTATCACAAATGTAATTGTGACAAGGCTTAGACTATTTCTATTGGATCCGTAGGTATGAGAGTCAATTTATTGTGAGGATTACTTACATTTGTAACTAGTTGAGACATTGGGTCATTGGAGGTAACTTAGTATGGTTTTGTGGAGCCAGTTACTAGCCATTGACCATAAATGTAATTCTAGTGAACGAGTATGACCAGGATCATCAGGAGTCCTCCTCCACATCTAAAGTATGAGCCAGAGAGCTCGTGACGATTGATCCTAGTATGAGCTCAATAACTTGGAAAGTAATTTACTTTTTTGTGTTCCGCTACAATATTTGGAAAATCGGGTCTCTCCCGTCATCGTAAGATGAATTTTGGACCGTGTGGTTTTTATATGATTTATGTGGAAACAAACTTATTTCATAATCTTGGAACACTTATTGTTATTTTATGTTTCTTTTAAAATATATAAATGTTTGTTCTCACTAGGTGTAAAACCTAACACTTTTTCTTAAATGACATGTATATAAGGTAATATTTGCGGTGGGGCTCCGAAGTCTTGAGTGGAGTGTGGATACCGCTAGACAACATTTTGGGATAGACGACTTTTGGTAGAATTGGCGTACATACTTTGGTATAATCTTTTGGGAAGTTGATATGACACACGTGTATAATCTAAGCTTAATGTAGTTTAGATTAGTAAGTTATTATTTATCATTCCATTATTCGATGTATAAACGCTATTTCCCATTTCTAAGTGATTTATTTTATATAAATTTTATTGTTATGTCATTATTCAGGTTTAAATTTACCTATATTTTAGGGATGTTACACTTGAAAAGAGTTTTTGGGTGACTAGAAATGCATCCGTGTAATGCAGTGCAATACATCTCGATTTTAATGTTTTTATATACTTTGTTTTTTATCCATTTTATAATACGATTTTGTATGATTTTGAGAAAACGATGATATTTTTACGTTTGAAATATATATTTGAAGATCCCATAAAAATTTAAAAAATATATATATATTGATATTATTATCGAGTTAACAATTAAACATTTCTCATTTTTATATTTTTTGTTTAATTCAATTTTTTTATAATTTATTTTAGATTTAATAACGATGTAATTTATTTTTAAGTTTAGTAATGTAATATTTTTCATATATTAAAATAATAATTAAGTATTCTATTAGAACTCAAAAATTATTCTAATTATATTTTAGAGAATATTTATCTTATTTTTAATTATACTTACCAGGTTTCAGTTACTATACCAATTTAAACATACAAGTCAAAAAAATGTTATATTCATAATACCATTTATACTATATTATAAAGTACGGATAAAAAAAACTCTTAAATACAAATTATTAGGTACAAGGTACCATCATTTTATACAAGATTTTAAAAATCTCTTAATTTACAAGTATCAAAGCACAAGATACATATTACTATTGCAGACTTCTAGCATCCACCAATTTGGTATGTGCAGGGTCTTACTTTTATGCAGACTTTTCTATGTATCACTATTAATTATTATATTATATTACTATAATTTTGTTTTTATTATATTATTAAATATATAATTGGTTATTTTTTCTAGATGTCATTAAAATATATAAGATAATCAATTAATTCTAACAAAATACTTAATTTTTTTTATATAAAAATTATTATATTATTAAGCCTAAATTAAACAAATTTATAAAAAAAACATTATCACTTTCTCAAAACCATCCAAAATCGTACTGTAAATCTACAAAAAAAATAAAATGAAACATTAAAATTGTGATGTATATCGCTGCATTGTGCGATTACGATTCTAATTTATTTGTAAAGAAAACATAAATATAGATATTCCAATAAATAAACGCTTATTTTTAACGCAGTGCCAGTAGAAACAAAAAAAATAAAAAAGGCATTGATGGGTCAGGTCTTCGGAAACTTGTGGTCTTGCTGGCTCAAGTTAGATAAGGTTCCACGTCATCGCCGACACTGCTCCAACATGCCTGGCGCGTTTACCCACGCTCCGTATCTTATCCATTTCTTTTTCTGTATGTAAACTACAAGTTTAGTCCCTATACAATTGATTTAGCTACATTTTTGTTTGTTAACAATATTTGTGATTTCTTGGTCCAAGATTTAATATTTAGTCTCGTTTTCATAATTGAGACTAACGATATGAATTTTCTTTACCCCAAATCACTATTAGACGTTAGTGGTCATATATCAATCGCTAAAGGCCAGGCCTAGCATATAGCATGATGTTGAGTCACTAAGTAAACTCACACAACGATGATAACAGGTATCAAAAAGCCTTTTGACCTAACGGTATCAAAGTCTTTGGCCTCCCAAGAGGTCAGGGATTCAAACTTTACCAAAAGTGAGGAGAGTGTGTAAGTTTATTTGTTGCATTTGTTGTATATAAATATTATATATTTAAAAAAACGATGATAACCGACTCACCTTGAAGATTACTGGCATTGACGGAGCTACATGGTAACCATATGAGGTATGTGCTCCCACTAAAAAAAAATTATGTTAGCCCAAAATCCTTATCCATTTGATTCCTACATGGATCCCCCCCCCCCAATCTACATGAATTCCTCCTCCTTTTTAATTGCCACCATCTATTGTCTTTATACTTGGATCTCCATCCACTCTGAATAAAACTCCTCTTTCAAATTGTAACACTATTTTTAGCATTATAATTGTTTTATCAATAGGTATATAGAATTTGGATACTTAAAAATTAGGTGTTAAAATTGGTTGTTACGTGTTTGTTTTAAATTTAGTTAACTTTAAATATCTTTGAACTTCTCTGTTTGGATAATCGTTTGAACTTGGCTGAAATTTGAAATCATCAAACTTTGATCTTTGAACTTGGATGAAACTTCTATGGTTGATTTAGTTATTATTCTAAGTAATTTTGCAATTGAATTGGTTTTTATCTTAAAAGTTACCTTCCAAGCCTCCAACCCAACCCAATTAACAAGGTTATTTTCTATGCTCGATTAATGCTCTCTTTGATTCTAAATTCTAGCTTTGCCCCTAATTATTGGTCAATATAATCGCTATACCATCATTTCTACCAACAATTATTTGAATTATAATAAAATGAAAGAAAAATGATAACAAAATGCATGTATTATGCATGTGACATGATTTAAATGAAATCATTTGTTATTGTCTTAACTTATGGACCATAACAACACCAATTAGCCCATTTTGGATAAAATTGTAAAATAAAAAACTTACAAACCAAAAGTGCAAAATAGTAAATAGTATAGGGACTATATTTGTAACCTACTCCTTGTATCTTTTTACGTTATCTTCTCCCTGTTCTTTGAACAACGTCATCCCATTTTGAAGATAACTCTCTCATAAATCTTTGGAGATATCTCAGAAATTTCTTCCCAAATCATAATTTCCACCGTTGATCTTTCTGTACTTTGATCTCTGATCGGAGCAGAGAACCTACAGCGATCTTGGCTGCTGCAGATGTAATTGGATTTGAGAAGATTCGAAAGGAAAAGGAAATTTCAGTTTTAGTAGCAGATTTAATTTGATTTTGTCAAACTCTACTCAGAGTTTTATCCGATTGCCTCGATTTTATCAAATAATTTGTACGATTCGAGTATTGGTTTTCATTGACGTTGTCGATCTTCCACCTCGAATTGGAAAACGAGTACTGTTTTTTTTTTTTTTGGATCTAAACAAGATGATGACAAGGCAACCTCATCAAGATCATCAATCCAGGGTTTTATACGAGTTGTCTGCTTTGATTCTCAACTTACTTCGGTATCCTCCTACGCCGATTCAGTTTTCCGATGAGGTGTCTACGTCATCTCAGAGGCAGCCGCGACCGGCTCCACTATCGCAGATATCGCCGGCGGGATTCGCGTCGTTATTATTGGGGATATCGTTGGCTTTGATGCTGTGTGGATCGATAACGTTCTTCATAGGGTTTCTATTGATGCCTTGGGTTTTTGGTTTAGTTTTGTTGTTTTATGTGGCTGGGATTATTTCAAGTATATCCATGGTTGGTCGTGCCATTTTCTGCCATACTCTGTCTCCATCTTCACCTAGAAAAGGCGTCCCTGGTATGATATCACTTGTTTGTATTATATTTTCAAACTTTTTTTCTGCTCTTATTAGCTCAAATCATCAAATTTCGAATAGAACGAAGTTTTATGTGTTTGTAACCACTAACCACATGGAGATATTTCTCCGGTGAAGTACTTCATCCATGAAGTTCTTGAAATTTTAGACGACATATAATTTGTAGGATACAAGTTATAGAAATATAAGGGGTGAAGTTATTTGGGAAATCTACAAGTTAAACAGATATGCTTAGTTCAGGTGGATAGGATCTCTATTCATTTGTTGATCCTGGACATGATTCTTCTTTTGGAATTAGGTTTTCTTATACATTAGTATACTGTTTTGACAAAATCATATGAAGAAAACCACGTGTGGTGTGGTGTGGTGTGGTGTGGTGTGGTGGTAAAGGCTTGGGGGTTCATAACGCTCAACCCGGGTTCGAGCCCCACTAGCAGCACTTGTGGCCACCGAGGATAAACTCAGGGCTGCAAGCTTTAGCAGCTGGGCCAAAGGCCCTAATTTTGGCCCTAATTGCCAGGGATTAGTCTGGGTCATAGGTCCAGGATACCCTTTCCAAAAAAAAATCATATGAAGTAGGCTATACCATGCGCATCTTAGTGTGTGTTCTTTTCAGATGAAGAACAGCCCAATCCGGCTTTTCATTTTGAGTGTGGATTTTACATGGGAAGATATGGTTTGAGCTTTCAAATCCTTTTAATTTTGGAGCTAAAAGTATATGTTCCTCTGTTTCAGCATTGAGAAACAATTTTATTGAATTAAGTTTATAAACAAAAATCGCAATTTTACAAGAGAGTACCTATTTTCAGGGGTTAATGCATTTCATGCAAGTATGTAACCATTCTTTCTTGGTATTCTAAAGTTATTAGTATCTTCAGCAATGGTGGGATATGATTAGTGAATCTTGAATGATTAGAATTTCTACTTGTCTGTGGCAATCGAGGCCTGAGGATGGACGGGGTGAAATAAATTGTTCTCTTTATAGATCGAGACAAGCTGTAACCGTTGTGGATTGTTCTCTTTATACAGGACTAAACATTAGGTCAATGCTTATGTAGTTTGGAGAATCTTGTTTGAAATAGACGTTTTGCCCTTTGACATATTGTATGTTCTTTGGTGGAGATCACCAAAGGGGAGACCTTTTGTTCTCTTTGTTTCTTCTTGCATCTACTATTAGATCCTGCTACTTTCTGTATACACCTTCATATTCAGAAAATACAAAAAACTTCACTCGAGTGTTGAGTTCCCATGGAAAACGTATTCCTTTCCAACCCTCTTTGCCCTGTCTGCCTAGAAGAGTAACAACTCCAAATTTCTATTCACGGTTGTGGTGCTAGGAAAGTATGTCTCAGATTTGTGCTGGTGTAGGAGCTTTCACTTGCTTTCTTTGGCTAGAAAATGATATGATTGATGAACACTTGAACGTAAACTAAGTTAAATTATTATTCTCTTAGACCCTAGAAAAAAGGTCTGTGTACAGTTATTAAATGCCAAACAAGTAGACTTAAATTTACAATTGATAAGAGCCGTGTTCGTTTTAGAAGTTTTACGTAATTATATTATCCTATAGGAAAGTAACGTAATAGTAACGTGTCAAGAGAAAATTGTAAACATTTATATCAATTTTGAATATGGAAATGTTACGGTTGAACTTGTACAGTCAAGTGTATTTCAATTATAGGACCAAAGGGTACCACGATATCAATTTTCTCTTGGAGTAGTGTACCACGTTCTTGTTTGGAAGCTTGACCTTTTTAAATGGAGACTGGATTTTTGGTAGTCTATTACCTTGTTATTGTTTATCAGTACATAGATCTTGCACAATTCTGTAATTACAATTAGGAGGAGGAATTGGTTTGCTGTGGTGAAGAAGTTTCTTGAGCTTAATTTACTACCTAAAGTTTCCACAAATAATAAGATCCATAGAGTATATTATGCGTTTTGTTTCTTATAAGAATTCGTATTCGTGTACCCATTTTCTTTGTTTGGTTTATTTCCATTTTGCTAGTGCATTCTTATTTGTATTTGCCCGTTTGGTTCTGCTGGAGGTTCATTTAGGAACCTTTGGTACCATCTTTTTTGTGAGTATTGATGACGTGATAAAGTATTCAGGAGGAATATATCCATGATAAATAATATCGAGAATGAGTACTCATAAAATAGTTGGTTCTTGGGTTAAAGTTCCTAAATAAAACTGCTGCTACTCTGGTATGCTTTAGAATTGTAGGTATGATTAGAGATATTTTAAGGGTAATAATGATTGATTTTGGGAAGTTGTAGGATTGTGATTAATGGCTTATATTTTGATGGTGCAGCTTGGAAAATGTTGTGAAGCAGGAGAAGAGGTGTTATACAACTGCCCAGAAAAATGATAGAGAATGTTGTTTCTGAGCAGAGCAGGTGATAGAGGTATTGAGGGGAAAATGGAATGAAGCCTGAGCTTCTTCAAGTATTAGTGCAGGAAGGAACTCTGGATGATTTATGAAGAAGATATACAATATAGGTTTTAATTTTAATTTTAATTTTAATTTTAATTTTTTTGGGTTTCTGAAAGAAAGTTAGTGGGTGTGCATTCTTTACTTGAGGAAGCATATGGAATCCTGAATTCTGGTTGGTGCTTATGAATTTGTGTGTGTGTGTGTGTGTAAAGGCTAAAACATGGTTGTGGTGGTGGTGGTGGTGGTGGTATTATGGACTTTGTTTCTTACATGTAGTTTATTATTCTTTATTTGCAATTGATTTATTAAATCATGTTGTTACAACTACACTTGGGCTGATTATTTCTAAAATTGATTTCTTTTTTTCATTTCGACTCAGTTAATATGATGATCAATTAATGTGAGTACAAAAAATTAGAGAATAAATTATTTAATAGGAAAATTATTTTAAATAAACAAAGTTTGGTTTGGTCTGGTCACTATTTATTGTAATGAGGAGTTTTGTTCTTAATTATGTAATAGAGTGTTAGTTTTTTTTATTTTACATCTATTTCGTTTGATAACATGTAATATATGACGTGGATATATTTTTATGAAATATTTGAAGTGTAACTGTAAACTTATAAGATTATTACCAAGGGGTTGTTTGTTTTTTTAAAAAAACCTCTTAATGGTTTTTTGAATCGTTCAGACATTTTTATACACCACTTCTTATTAATCATAACTAAAATAAGACTTCAGATCTCTTAAAAAATAAACGGCACCTAAGTATATTAAATTGGACAAAACATAATAAATTTTAAAATTGAATAGTAAATAGTTAAAACAAAATATATTGTTTGTATAATATTGGATCCAAAACAAACTTTGTTTATCTTTATTCTTAAATGCATTCCTGTCTATTAATTTCTTCTTTCAACATATCAAGTCATCAACATCAAAATTTAGAGCACATTTAATAGTTAAGCTATAACTACATCCAATTCCACTATCAAGATATAGGACAATTCTAGTTTAACTATATTATTAAAATATTTAATACAATTAATAAAATATTAATTCTCTATCATAAACACTTATTTAAAAAAACGTTTATTATCAATATCTTGTCTTGGTGACAAAAATAAAAATACTATATTTCTCTATTGTATATGGAGTTTAGAAATTTTCATATATTCTTTTTTTTTTTACAATACAATATAGCATAGCTGTTAATCACAAAAACTTTTATAAATTACCAAAATTTCTATATAATATACTAACTTTTAAGATACTATTTATCTTATAAATTTTTAATGTATAATTTACCCTGTAACTTAAAAATGCATACGACACCACCTTAATTATTATTATTAATTTTTTTTATCTGAAATCTTAATTTTTTTTTATCAGAAATCTTGATATTACAAAACAAGCTGTTACAATCAGTTTGGACTGTAGTAGTTGTAAATCAACGAGAAATTATATATTCAATTAATACTTGAAGAAGCCAAAACCCCACTGTCAAGTCGCCAGACTTTCTTCCTTATGAGTCGTCGATCCAACCACCTACAGCTAATTCCTTTCGATCAACAAATACAGCCTGACGCCGTCCATATTCCACCGCCGGCCGCTAAATTCTTACTTGATTCAAAGCATCGGCGTCATCAGATCTTTTTCTAGTGCGCTCGAACCTGTTCCGGTGTTTAGAACTTCGTTACGTAGCTCCGTTTCTAAGACTTGAACATACGAATGACGACGTCAGGTGAGATTTTGAAATTTATTTGTTCCTCTGTCATAATTGAATGTATTTGAATAGTTTATCCAGGTTTTGTCGGTGCAATTTACAGCTTAATGATGAGGTATTGAAAACTGTAAAAAGCATCATGTAGTTGCACTTGGTTTATTGGTCGCTAAATTGTTTACAGAGTATTGATTACACGATATTCGTTTTTCAACAATTTATCAAGATTATGGAAAATTTAACAATGTGATGCGGTCCCTTGGGGTCGTTATGCTTCGCTTGTGCTTAATTTATAGATATTTTAATTCCAGATGGTAAATTATTGATTTATTTCTGTTAATGTATATAGGTGTATAAGGCCAGGCCCATTTGTGTATAAGGCCCAAACCCATATAGTGTCTGTATAAATATCTTGTTTCCTTTAGTCTAGGTTAATAATCTCATTATTTACTTTGTCGTATTGTACGTTTATTCTGTCAATCAATATATCGAAGTCTCAAACCTTCAGCATATTCATCGTCTCCTTCAATCATATTCATCTTCTAACATGGTATCAAAGTTGTAGGTTTGCTTGCAATCTATCATCATTTTTTTACTGTTCATCGAGTGTATCGCCGCCCTTTCTGTCTCTCGTCGTCGCCTTCAAACACGTCCGCCACACCAAAACCCTAGTCGCAGACCGGAAGATACTACCGGTCGCTCACCCTACCGGTCGATACTACCGGTCGCTAATACCCTACCGGTCGCACACCTACCGGTCGCTAATACCGGTCTCTAATACCAATCCATACCGATCGACATCCTACCGGTCTCTAATACCAATCCATACCGGTCGACATCCTACCGGTCGCTAATACCAGCCCATACCGGTTCACATCTTGTTAATACCAGTTCACATCCTACCGGTCCATATCGGTCACTCTCAGTTAACTGTTTCTCGTCCCATCCATGGCTACCAATCTCAGTCACTCAAATCCCATCTCGGTTGTTTTCAATGGTAGCAACTACATCCTGTGGCACCATCATATGACAATTCTGCTTAAATCTCATGGGCTTTACACCTATGTTACTGGTGCATCCAAACTTCCAGTTCAGGAAGCAACTGAGAATGTTGTTGATTTTGCTAAACGCGTGAATGAGTGGGACATTAATAATGCTCGTATTCTGGGTTTCATTAATGCCTCCACTACTCCTGAGATCAACCAACAGTTTCTTGGCTATATCACCGCCAAGAGTCTCTGGGATTTTCTCGCCAAGCGGTACACATCATCGAGTCTATCTTATCAGTATCAACTGTGGACCACCTTTCAGAACAAACGTCAGCTTCCTGATCAATCCATAAACTCTTATATCTCTGAAATGCAGTCTTTCAGAGATCATATAAGTCTTGGAGCACCACAGATTTTTGATGAAACGACTCAACAGTTCACAGCCTACTTCAACCAGCTACATTTGATCACCATTCTGATGGGTCTTACAGACAAATTTGAGAATGTTCGTGCTTCTCTTCTTCATAGGCAACCCCTACCCACTCTTGAAGAAGCCATATCAAAATTGTTAAGTGAAGAAACTCGTCTTCACATGCGCTCACCGATGCCCGCTACTGATAGCGTTCTCTACACGTCTCATCCCAAGTCCAAAGGTAAATGGACCAACAACAACCATTCCAAATCTGTGGGAAAGACAAACACATTTGAGTGTGCCTTTTGCCATTCCACTGCTCATCTTCTCCTTGATTGTCCTATTCGCAAATGTCGTAGGTGTGGCATCACTCATCCGCACCATTATGAGTCTGACTGCCCTAAGAACTCAAAGCACACCGGCTCTCAGAACCGGACTCACGCTGTTGTTGGGTCTACTATCACTGATAACGAGGTTTCTTCTTCAGTCTCCTCACCTGATCTAATGGAACTGATGCATCGCAATCAGGAACTCATGGAGGAGATCATGTCTGGTGCTATGGGTATGAATTCTCCACACTCAGCTGCATCAGGTAACGTATGGCTTTTTGACTCTGGGTGTTGCAATCATATGACACCCTGCACTGATGGTTTTGTTTCTAAGAAACCACCTCAGCATTTTACGTCAATACGAACTGTTGACAACACTGGCCTACCGGTATCTTTTAGTGGAAATGTCTCCACTCCTCATATTCAATTACCGGATGTTCTAAATGTTCCGAAACTATCTCTGAGCTTAGTTTCGATTGCACAGCTTCTTGAATCTAATTTGATCATTTTATTTCATTCTTCTGGTTGTGTTGTACAGGATCCAAAGACCAAGCAGATCCTTGGACTCGGCCGTAAAGTTGGACGGATGATTGAAGTGGTCTACCTTCGTCTTCCATTACCCTCTTCCAGTCTTGTTGCCTCAGTTTCCAACACTTCTTCCTTTGATTTGTGGCATGTCCGGCTAGGTCACTTGTCTCTAGCCAGAATAAAATCATTAGCTAAATTAGGGGTGTTAGGAAATTGTGTATCAACTGACAATTTTGCTTGTTTATCTTGCAAACTTGGCAAACATCATGCTTTATCTTTTGAAATGAATGAATTTAATTCTACTTCTTCCTTTGATCTTATTCATTTTGATGTATGGGGACCAACACCACATCCATCCATGGGGGGTGCTCGATATTTTGTTATTTTTATTGATGATCATACACGTTTCACATGGATATATCTCATGAAACATCGTTCAGAACTACCTAA
Organism: Arctium lappa; assembly: GCA_023525745.1. NCBI lineage: Eukaryota > Viridiplantae > Streptophyta > Magnoliopsida > Asterales > Asteraceae > Arctium > Arctium lappa. Next base: position 18,812,066 of record CM042051.1, on the reverse strand, counting down.
AATTTATATTATGTTTGCTCGGATGATTCACACCCAATTCTCAAAATCTATAAAGATTCTTAGAGCTGACAATGCTATGGAATACAAAGAGTCCTCTCTTCTCTCCTTTCTTCAATCTCAAGGGACTCTCTCTTAGTACTCTTGTCCCGGCACATCTCCTCAGAATGGTCGTGGCGAACGCAAACACCGTCATATTCTTGATACGGTTCGCACTCTTCTCATTTCTGCTAAATGTCCAGAACGTTTTTGGGGGGAAGCTGCTTTCACTGCAGTTTATACTATCAATCGTCATCCTACTCCCATCCTTAATAATAAGTCTCCTTATGAGGCTCTTCATGAGGTCACCCCTGCCTATGAACTTCTAAAAGTTTGGGGTAGTGCTTGTTTTGTTCAATTACAATTTCATGAACATACCAAACTTGAACCGCGCTCCAGACTTTGCTGCTTCCTTGGATATGGCATTGAGCACAAGGGTTATCGCTGCTGAGATCCTATCTCCCAGCGTCTTCGTATATCTCGTCACGTTACCTTCTGGGAATATGTTCCTTTTTCTTCTATATCCAAGTTTCGTGAGTCCCCTACCTTCATCGCTCCGTTCTTTACTGAGACTTCTGTCTCGTTGGACTCACTCCAATCTGACATCATATCGTCTCCGCCTATTGTTCAAACATCTTCTGACTCTGCCTCTACACAGCCTACCTCTCCTAGTTTTCCTGATCACCATCAATCATCTGCTCCATCCGCACAGCCAACATCTGAGCTGCCTGCTGAGTCTTTGGCTCCTGGAACGTCTCAATCTCAGAATGTTCGACGATCAGGTCGGGTAAGACAAGTTCCCTCTCATCTTCGTGATTATCATGTTTATGCTATTCTGCTGACCAATCACGAACCTACTTCCTACAAGGAAGCCTCATCTAACCCTGATTGGCAAAAAGCTATGGATGAGGAAATTCAGGCTCTTGACAAAGCTCAGACATGGGAATCTGTCCCTCTTCCACCGGGCAAGTCACCCATTGGTTCCAAATGGGTGTTCAAAATGAAGACAAAATCTGATGGCTCTATTGATCGGTACAAAGCTCGCCTTGTAGCCAAGGGATTCAATCAAGAGTACGACATCGATTATGAGGAGACTTTTGCACCTGTTGCTCGAGTCACTTCTATTCGCAGTCTCCTAGCTGTTGCTGCTACGAAACAATGGCCTCTCTTTCAGATGGATGTTAAGAATGCCTTCTTGAACGGTGACTTATCTGAGGAAGTCTACATGACACCTCCTCCAGGCGTTCGACTTCCACAAGGTCATGTTTGTCGTCTTCGGAAGGCTCTTTATGGACTCAAGCAAGCTCCGCGAGCTTGGTTTGAGAAGTTCAGCTCCACAGTCACCTCTCTGGGGTTCTCACCCAGCCACTACGATTTCGGACTGCTTACTCGGACCACTGAGGCTGGCACAATCTTACTTCTTTTGAATGTGGATGATATGATTATTACTGGGAGTGACTCAAAAGGCATCGCTCATCCCAAGACATCTCTCAGCTCCTGTTTTGAGATGAAGGACCTTGGCTCTTTACACTATTTTCTTGGTCTTGAGGTGCTCTCAGATCCATCGGGAATTTATCTTTGTCAAGCCAAATACACCTCAGATCTCTTGTCAAAAGTTGGGCTTACTGACAACAAAACTGCATCGACTCCTCTTGAGCACAACCTTCATTTAGCTCCGAATGTTAGGCCTCCTCTGCGTGATCCTACGTTGTATCGATAGTTAGTGGGGTCACTTGTTTACCTGACAGTGACTCGTCCTGACATTGCCTATGTTGTTCATACAGTCAGTCAGTTCATGTTTGCACCCTGTTCAGATCACTATGCTGTTGTCCTGCGCATCCTTCGATATTTAAAAGGGACCATGTTTCACGATCTTCATTTTACATCCACATCATCATTGACATTGCGCAGTTTTTCTGATGCTGATTGGGATAGTGACATGACTGATCGTCGCTCCACTACCGGCTACTGTTTCTTTCTTGGAGACTCACTCATATCTTGGCGGAGCAAGAAACAATCTCTCACAGCTCGATCCAGTACTGAAGCTGAGTATCGAGCACTAGCTGACACGGCTCAAGAACTTGTGTGGTTACGCTGGCTACTCTCTGACATGAGGGCTCCTCAACATTCTCCAACTCCATTGTGGTGCGACAACAACAATGCGATTCAGATCGCTCACAATGATGTCTTTCACGAGCGAACGAAGCATATTGAAATTGACCGTCGCTTTGTTCGTCAACATGTGACTCGTCAGACTATCCAGCTTCTTCCTATTTCAACTATTGATCAGCCGGCCGACATTTTTACTAAAGCTCATCTTCCAGGACGGTTTCGTGATCTAGTTTCCAAATCCATCTGGCTCATTCTTCTCCCGATTGAGTTTGAGGGGGGATGTTAATGTATATAGGTGTATAAGGCCTAGGCCCATTTGTGTATAAGGCCCAAGCCCATATAGTGTCTGTATAAATATCTTGTTTCCTTTAGTCTAGGTTAATAATCTCATTATTTACTTTGTCGTATTATACGTTTATTCTCTCAATCAATATATCGAAGTCTCAAACCTTCAGCATATCCATCGTCTCCTTCAATCATATTCATCTTCTAACAATTTCTATGAACAAACAACTATTCAAGTTATCACTATTTTTTTTGCATATAGAGCAGGAGCATCAATGATCAATCCTGTTGGTATAGAATCATAACTGCCATTTGTGATGTTCAGGTATGAGGTGTCAACGACGGTTATGAGATGTGAACTAGTTAAGAAATCTTTATGCAAGTTGAAGTTTGTTTTTATTATTTAACGACTTTAGGATCTAAGTTATCTAAAAGAGTGTCATAACCGGGTAACCTTTGTTTGCATGCATGATTCCATATGTTACCTTCTGGTACTTGATCAACCTCTATGCAGCGTGCCATACAATGCCCTCATCATGTTGTCAATGTTATTTGTTCTAGTTAATTTTCTGGAATCGTCGCAGGCCACATATTTATTGACCAAGAAGTTCTAAAGTTGTTTTTGTTTCATATTATAGGGTATCATATCAGAGATCTTGTGGAAGAAGCACAAGTCCGGTGGCTAAAGCCTGGAGAGGTGCTCTTCATACTGCAGAGTTTTGAGGAAAAGCAGCTCACTCACGAGCCCCCTCAAAAGCCACCAAGTATATACTTATGTGCTGATTTTTGTTGGAAGATATATATATCTGATAATGCTGTTACCTTGTTGATTGAATTTGTCTACAGGCGGCTCTTTGTTTCTCTTTGACAGGAAGGCCCTGAGGTTTTTTCGTAGAGACGGTCATAGTTGGAGGAAAAAGAAGGATGGAAAAAATCTTGGGGAAGCACATGAACGTCTAAAGGTTGACGACCTCTTCTCTTTTTCTTTTATTTCATGGTGTTCCATACTTTTGTCTGTGTTAAAGTCCTTTTGCATAGGTTGGAAATGCTGAAGCTTTGAATTGTTACTATGCACATGGTGAGGAGAATCCTAATTTCCAGAGGCGTAGCTATTGGATGTTGAATTCGTGAGTATCTTCTTCCTTGGCGGGTTCAAATATTTTCTTCAAGCATATGATTTATTTTGAAGCTGGCATTTCAATTTAAGTACAATTTGCTACTAAAATTCTGCTTTTAACCAAACAATGAGCACATCTACCTACATTCATGATTTCTGTAATGGTTGATTTGCATTTCTTGATTTTATCATGACAGGGAAATGGATCATATTGTGCTTGTTCATTACAGAGATACAACCATGGTAAGCCTCAAGGACGTAATAGAAAAGTAGTAGGTCTAACTAGTGGCTTTCCTTACTTACGGATAAAACTATTCAAATATAGCATCAGGCAGTTAACATTTTTGTATGTCCATTCGCTTGTTGATAACTTTATTTAATTTCATGTATATTTCTACTCCCTTTTGTTGACTGCAAATTCCTTCCGTCCATGTAATAGCTTTACTTTATGGACTTATGCATCCCCATCCCAATTTGTGTAGCCTGAAATATTATGTACTATATTATATACATGGCCAATTGTCTTCCCTGTGTCTAAGTGTGTGCGTGTGTACACATATACTGTAACCACTATGTTTTTGTTTTTTCTACCAATAGCATTAGGCTCTTGACTCTAAATTTTCCTTGTCATGCATGTTACCAGCACCAGACGATAACTTTACAAGGTTAGAAATTGAAAAGGTTGTTATATCTACGAATATGATACTCCAATACCCAATATTCTTATCCAGTTTTCTATGGTTTTTATTACTATGAAAAGAAACAGTAGTTTCTGGGTGTTTCACATTTGAGCTTCTATAAGATACCAACTGCATTCCTATTTAACAGGGTAGGAAAATCGCTGGACCTCTTTCAGCATTGCCTCCAGGATCTTCTTCAACTCTTGTTCAGAGTTCCATCTCCTATGCTAGTCAGTTTACTAGGTCTGCTGCTGCTTCTAGTGAAATTGGTGAACCTTATGAGAGCACCCCTAGTCCCAGTTGCATTGAAGTTACTTCAAGTTTACTTACTAATGCCGAGGGGAGAAGTCACTTGAATATAATGGAAGGAACAGAAGGAATTAGTGGTTCACCTAACTCTGAGATTGATCAGGCATTGCGAAGGATCGAGGAGCAGTTAAGTTTGGATGAGGACCAGTTGAAAGACATTGGTGCTTTCTACAGTGAGAATGAGGATTCATATGATTCTGGTCTGACGGTGGATGAACAAAGTTATAATGCATTTAGAGGGATGCAAGGTAGTTCAAACAATTATGTGTCTCAGCAATATGCTCATTTGTCGACTTTGTTTAGAGCTCATAAACATCAAAGCATCCAGAAGTTATGTAATTTTATGTATATATATAACTTCTGAAGCTAACTCTTCAGACACAAAAAAGCTCAATATATATGAAGAATCAAACTAACTTCCATATTTTTCTCACCTCTTCCCCTAGTCTCCTAAGTATACTATTATATCTCTTCTTCAGTGAATATCATATAAGAAAGTGCTCAAGAGCAATTACATATGGAAAGGTTTTGTTGTAGGTCACTCTGGAAGATTACATGAGTACCAGCAACAATTCCAGGATGAATTCACTTCTACAAGTCAAGAAACTTCATGTTGGAAGGATATGCTAATTTACCATGGGGGTGCAGCAGGTGATGGGGAGTCACAAGAGGATCATGTTTGCCCGTCGGACAAAAATGTAAAATTATTTTGATTTTCTTCTTTGAGAAGATTTCAACATCTTTTTGCTTCTATTACTGTTCCTTCCACTTGTACACATTACTTGGTGCAATGTGATTATGCCTCTTTGCAATATTGCCCATTGTTGGTGGCAGCCAAATGTCAATATGCTTGTAGACGTGGATGAGTAAAGAAGCATGTTTGAAGTCAAAACCCTTCTTTATCATGTCACAACCAAATAATCCTTCTAACATTTTCAATTACTCTCTTTTTTTGGCCTAATCAGTTCTATTTTGTCTTCAAACAGGGAATACACCTACCTCAACCAATAAAGTATCCAGTGGAAAAGCAAGAAAATTTCTATTCTGGAGATAATGGTGCAAAGAATGACTGTAAGTCTAGTTTTTTCTGTACTCTGGTGGATCTAAAGTTTAAATCCAGTTTTTAACCCTGTATCTTTGAACCATCTGAGAATTCTATTTGATTTACAGCATTCATGTTGCTGCCTAATGAACTTGAAGATGTAAAATTTTCTTCGTATACCCATGCAAGAAATATGTATGGAAGTGATCCGGACTTCTACTCAGCAACACTTGACCAAGAACATATTCGAATGCCTCTTGAACCAAACTCAAGTTTAACCATCGCACAAGAGCAGAAATTTACTATTCAAGAGATATCCCCAGAATGGGGTTATGCAACTGAATCAACTAAGGTATGTTCATTCAAGTTGTATAAGAACTTCTTTCTAAGTTCATTTGGTTCTTTATAAATTATGATGACTGCAAATATGAGTTAGGGATATCCTCATCGCCTATTATTCATCTAATATTACCAAGCAATTGTACTGATTTGGGTAATGTTAGGATATGTGAAACCCCTTCGAATCTCTCTCTAAAAGAGCCCTTATAGAGGTTCCTACATATGTACTGGTTTGATGGCCCGTGTCTAGCCAATGTGGGACTCCAACATTTAACATAGCCACCAACACTATAAAACACTCCAAAAGTTGGTTATTATAGCAAAGGTAAAGGAATCAGCAATGGATACTGATTTGACATGTTAGCTGATAGCATGTCTTTTGTTGTCTCCGGTGCTCATCTTTCTTCGGAGAGCCATATCCATCATATACCTACTGAAAATGTGTTTGGAGGTATTTCTGTTGGCATGATGTTATTTACTCAATCCTTTTTAGGAAGTTTGATGCAGGATGCAGATCTCATCCTCATCTCCCCCAACCCCACACCAAACAACCCACACCTGGGTTACTTTGTAATTCTTTCACACACACACACACGAACAGAGACATCAAGATAGACTAAGCAATTGAAAATCTGAAAAGGTGCCTACAGGATGCTTTATGTGTGCATATTTCTAGCTGCAGGTGCTCATTATTGGGACATTTACATGTGATCCAACCAAATGTGACTGGACTTGTATGTTTGGTGAGATTGGAGTTCCTGTTGAGATTATTCAGGAGGGAGTCATCTGTTGCCAGGCTCCTCCTTGTTTACCTGGAAAAGTTGCTGTCTATATTACCTCAGGCAATCAAGAGGATTGTAGTGAGATAAGCGAGTTTGAATACCGTGATAAACCAAATAGTTATGGGCATACTAATTCAGTAGAGAAAGAATCACGTAGGAGCTTGGAAGAATTGTTGTTACTTGTCAGACTAGTGCAAATGCTACTGTCTGATCAAGTTGCACAAAAAAGAGAAAGCACAAGAGCTGATCTTCTGGCCAGTTCAATGGCTGGGGAGGACTCATGGGCTCAAGTCATTGAGGCTCTTTTAGATGGCAGTTTGGCATCATCTAGTGCAACAGACTGGGTTCTGGAAGAACTTCTAAAAGACAAGTTGCAGGAATGGCTTTCTTCTAGATTGCAGGATAACAACGCTCCTCCGGCTTTGTCCAGAAGGGAACAAGGGATAATACACATGATTTCTGGATTGGGCTTCTGGTGGGCCTTGAAACCGATACTTAACTCCGGAGTCGGCGTAAATTTTCGTGACATCAATGGCTGGACTGCCCTTCATTGGGCTGCACGTTTCGGGAGGTAAGTCTATACTCGTAAGTTTTGGTCTATTTATCTTGATATCTTCTGTGACATAACTAAACAAACCACACACAGTCTAATAGGACGAGCTTTCTTAATATCTACTGGAACAGATTCTGCAACAAAACTTTTAACAAGTAAGAGTTTTATATGGCATTGACCAAGATCACAAAATAGCTTATTTTGATTATATTTCTGGTGCATGGTAATAATATGAGAACCAGAACATCTATTTCACATACAAATTCTTAGCTCTTATTCATTATCTTGAGGCTTATAAGAGCAAAAGTGCCCTGTATGGAACTACACATGATTCTTTCTGACATATTCACAACACATGCTCGACATCTTCTAGTTCACTGCAGATAAAAGAGACCCAATGCATAATGCATTGATATCTGTATATTTATATGCTGGAAACTTGAAACGGTAAGAAATTATGTTAAAACTGAAAAGGATGCATATGAAGACTGAAGACAGAGTTACCCATCCAAATACATCAAACTGAACCACAAAAACAACCTCAGAACCAAGCTACAACTGAATGACTGATATTAACATCAAAACCTGATCATGACTGAAACAAAAGGAACATAAAACTAATAATCTCTCCGCCCCAAATAAGTGTATGCATTTCTATTTAGTTTCTCCCAAAATAAGTGTCCACTTTCGAAAGTAAATGTTTGTTTTCCAATTCTACCCTTAATTATGAGATGGAGAAGTTTATTACTCCGTCTATTATGAAGAGTAAAATTGTCATTTAATTAATTAAACAGTGTAATAGTTACACCTTTCAAAAACTGTGAGCCTTTTTTGAATATTAATTTTGGGATGGAGGGAGTATAAGAATAACCAAAATCCTAGCGAACAAAATCTGAACCAGTAACCAAACTAAAACCGAGTCAAACCCTGATTGGAATTTGGAAACTTGAATTGATTGCTCATAATGTATTGCAACAGGGAAAAGATGGTAGCTGAACTACTAGCTTCTGGTGCATTTGCTGGGGCAGTTACAGATCCCAGTAATCAAGATCCAACTGGGAAAACTCCAGCATCTATAGCTTTTGCATGTGGACACAAAGGACTTGCAGGTTATCTCTCGGAGATGGCACTCACCGGCCATCTTTCATCCCTCACGCTACAACAAACTGAACTCTCTCGAACTTCTGCTGATATCGAAGCAGAAAGAACAGTAAATAGTCTCTCAAACACAAATCTTGTTATGAACGACGATCACCTTTCTCTTAAAGACACGTTAGCTGCTGTGAGGAATGCGACACAGGCTGCTGCACGCATACAATCTGCCTTCAGAGCTCATTCTTTTAGGAGGAGGCAACAGAAGGACTTCACTGCATCTGGCAGCGAAGATGAATATGGTATTTTTTCAAGCGACATTGAGGGTCTTTCTGCGGCATCAAAGTTGACTTTCCGGAATGCACATGATCATCATGCCGCCTTATCGATCCAGAAGAAATATCGAGGTTGGAAAGGTCGCAAGGATTTCCTTGCACTTCGCCAGAAAGTAGTTAAAATACAGGTCTTGCTTTTCATCTCCTTATCATTCATGTTCACGTCCGACAGGACTGGACAAGACATTATAAAAACTTGTTGACAAAAATGCATTTATTTTATCCACCAAAATAGGTGAAGTAAAAATCCGGAGATAGACAAGATTGTTAAATTACTAAACAAACACATAGCAAATTAAAACCCAAAAACCTTTCACAATTCTTTCACTCTCCAACCTCACTCTCGCCCGTCCAATCCATTCTTTTGTTCAGTCCCGTCTGTGTACCTAACTGTGCACAATGGCAACTTCGACAGCTATTTGGTAACCAAATCTCATGATTCTGCAAATGCAGGCTCATGTAAGAGGTCACCAGGTAAGGAAAAGCTATAAAGTCATCTGTTGGGCTGTGGGTATGGTTGAGAAAATCATCTTAAGGTGGCGCCGGAAAGGAACTGGTTTGCGAGGGTATCGTCGAGAATCTTCGTCTGTTGATGAAGATGAAGATGAAGATGAGGACGTTGTGAAGGCATTTCGGAAGCAGAAAGTGGATGTTGCTGTTGGTGAAGCCGTGGCAAGGGTACTCTCCATGGTGGACTCCCAACCGGCACGGCAGCAATACCGCCGCATGCTTGAAAACCATCGGCAAGCCAAGGTGAGCGAGTACTCCTCATGTGCATCTGATTCAACATTTTTTAAGCCTTTTTACTTTATAGATCAGCTTCTTACTTAATTCTCATATAGACATAATTTCCACAGAAAGGCCTTCCTGCTTGTTCGAAAATATACGAGATCTATAATCACTGCTCTCCGTCCCATTGGAGTTCAAATAGGACCGACAAAAATATATATATATATATATATATATATATATATATATAGGAGATCTACATAGGGTTGTTTAATTTGCAACCCTTAAAAAGGCTGCAAACCTTGCAACCCACATCTTAACCGTCGGATTCATGATCGGCAGTTACAATAGATATGGGGCTCAATATTTTTAATTAAAAAAATTAAAAAAAAAATAACCGTCGATCATGAATCCAACGGTTAAGATGTGGGTTGCAAGGGTTGTAACCTTTTTAAAGGTTGCAAAATATCCTTCCATTATATATATATATATATATATATATATATATATATATATATATACATACATAGGGGAGCGATCAAATGGAAACCACTCTAATTTTGAAAAGCGTGGAAACCCTCGATTTCATTGGTTCAGTTAATGAAATTGTTTCATGAAATTCTTTTATTGATGAATTCGTTGCATATATTTGTATTTTTTATGCAAAAATGAAAAAGTTTCATCAAACTGCGAAAATATATGAAACAATTTCATCAGAATGAGAAAAATAGATGAAACTACATAAAAAAACACAAATATATGAAACAATTTCATTAACAAAAGAATTATATGAAACAACTTGATCATATTAAACAACTTTATGAACCAATTTTATTAATTTAACCAATGAAATTGACGGTTTCCAAAGTTTTCAATCTAATATGGTTTCCAATAGTGAAAGGATATTTTGCAATCCTTAAAAAGGTTGCAACCCTTGCAACCCTCATCTTAACCGTTGGATTCATGATTGAGGGTTATTTTATTTTTATTTTTCTCTTTTTTTAATTAAAAATATTGGGCCCCATATTTTTTATAACCGCCGATCATGAATCTGACGGTTAAGATGTGGGTTGCAAGGTTTGCAACCTTTTTAAGGGTTGCAAATTAAACAAACCCTATATATATATATAGGGGTGAGCATGGGACCAGTACCGTACCGAACCGGTACCGTACCAAAAATTCCCGATACCGAAAATGTGGAAAACTCGATACCAAATACCGTACTGATAAGAATGGTACGGTACCGGTTCGGTACCGGTACCGGTAATACTAATGATATTTCGGTACTAGTACCCCCCCCCCCCCATCAGTATCGAACCGATTACCGATTACCGATTATAGGAAAAACATGAAACCGATTACCGTACCGAAATACATGGTACGGTACCGGTTCGGTACGGTACTGGTCCCATGCTCACCCCTATATATATATATATATATATATATATATAGGGTCCCTTCTTTTGCTAACCAACCTAAACCTATTGGTGTTAACTATGCTAACCAATTATTAGCCAATCAAATTTGAGTATTCTTTTTGGTAGATGTACGCGTCTTGAATAAAAGGGTAAAATTGATATTTTATATTAATATCCATATTCCTATTTTCTTTTCTTATTTCTCTCATATTTAATAATGGAATCCTCATTATTTTATTTCCTTATTTTCTCTTATTTATTCATGGTAGTTATTTAAATTTTTTTTTTGTAATTCTTTTTTTGACAATAATTTTTTTTTAATTTTGAAGAAGATTCACGATTTTTGTCTATAATTTATTGCATAATGTGAAGAAGTGCACATAAATCGTGCACAAGTGCAGAATGCACATAAACTATGCATAAGTGCACAAAGTGCAGAAATGCAGAATGTTGATAAGTATAGAAAATCAAAAGTGCATACCGTGCAGAGTGTGCATATGTGCAAAACTATGATTGTGCACAAGTGCAAATATTAATTATTACATTTAGAGGCTTATGTGCACTTATGCACATTGTTTCGCTCTGTTCGAACTCTGATAGGTTTAAAAAACAATGGTTTCAAAATCGAACTTTAGATCTGTTCAACCCCAAATCGAACTTCAAATCTGAAACCCCAAAATCGAACTTCGATAGAGAACGGGGTTTCACCAGGGGGTCGAAGAGAGAGAGAGAGAGAGAGAGAGAGAGAGAGAGAGGGGGGGAGAGATCTGAAACCCCAAAATCAAACTTCGGTAGTGAACATGCTTCCGTATCTTGCCACCCGTGTGTCAATAAACGGTTCTGTGTTCCCGGTTTTGTAAGCGGATATCAGTTGTAGTGTCTCTCCGATCAACTATAACCCCACGTTTTCCGGCGGCAGACGGTTTTCCGATGACTGACGGTGATGGTTGTTCGGAAGAGAAGGAAGGTGATGGTGGAGAGAGAGAGAGAGATGAGAAGAGAGAGAAAGATGTAACATTCAATTGATTTTACTCTCAATCGATTTTGGGGGTAATCCCTAATTTCTCTCCTTGTTTTTTGGTAACATGTGGTGTTTCCATATATTTAAAATTGTTTTTTTTTTACTTTTTTACCCTTGTGCTCATATGCAAAAAAAAATTCAAACCGTCTAAATTTTAATAATTAAATTGAAAATCTGATTTATTGTGGACCATAGATGTTAACACCAATGTCGTGGTTAGCAAATGAATGGGCCTCTCTCTCTCTCTCTCTCTCTCTATATATATATATATATATATATATATATAGAGAGAGAGAGAGAGAGGGGGGGGGGGAGATCATACGAGAAGTTAAACATTTTGCGAGAAGACAAGAAGTGTGATTAATCATATATGATTAAACATCTATGTATTGCCAATGTAACATGTGTTTAATCATATATGATTAAGCTTGTGTATCACACTTATCGCCTTCTCGCAAAATGTTTATTTTCTCGTTTGAACCTGCCCCTATATATATATATATAGGCAAAGGATCGTGTGAGAAGTTGAGTTAACGGTGAGAAGCGTGAGAATCTTTTAATCTCAAGCCCTCCCATGAATTGCGGCTTAGAAGGGAATTGAGCTGGTGCATCTCATCCTAATGTGTGTCCATTTCTCATCCAACGGTCGATAACCACTTCTCACGCTTCTCACCATTAATTAACTCAACTTCTCACCGGAACCCAACCATATATATATATATATATATATATATATATATATATATATATATATAGAAAACTTGTTCAAAGGCTCGAGCTTCCATAAAAAAAGGTTTATTGGCGGGGACCCAAGGCCCCGTGGTCCACTTTTGTGGACCCTACAAGCCCTACCTCATAGACTTGCACCGGAAAAGACATCCTGTCTCCCCCTGGATTCGAACCCTGGCAAGGGAACCCCAGGTAGGAGCGTTTACGGAAGGAAGGTGGCCACTAGGCCAAAGACCTAGTGGTTTCGAGCTTCCATAATGAATCATTTAGTTGAACTTAGATTTTCATGTTAAGAGTAATGTTTGATACTATGTGTTTTCTTATCATCTCTAATACTAGAAGCGTACTCGCGCAATGCAGCGAGATACATCACGATTTTAATGTTTATTTTTATTTTTTGTTTTTTATTGATTTACAGTACGATTTTGGATGGTTTTTATTGAGTGATAATGGTTTTTTTATATATAAATTTGTTTAATTTAGGCTTACCAATATAATGTTTTTTATATAAAAAAAATTAAGTAGTTTGTTAAAATTCATTAATTATCTTATATATTTTAAATTTTTTATATTTAAATTGAGATGTTTATCCTGTTTTGATTATGTTTATCAGAATTCAAATTTCATAATTTTAGGGTTTGGGGATTAGAGATAAGATTTTGGGGGGATAAGAATGAAATTTATTAATTAGGGTTAAAAACATTTAAAAGTAGTACATATTGCTTAATTAATTGTTTTTTAAGAGATTTTAAGTAGATTAACATTAAATAATAGTACATAATGCTTAATACATCACGATTTTAATGTTTATTTTTATTTTTTGTTTTTTATTGATTTACAGTACGATTTTGGATGGCTTTTATTTAGTGATAATGGTTTTTTATATATAAATTTGTTTAATTTAGGCTTAACAATATAATGTTTTTTATATAAAAAAAAATTAAGTAGTTTGTTAAAATTCATTAATTATCTTATATATTTTAAATTTTTTATATTTAAATTGAGATGTTTATCCTGTTTTGATTATGTTTATCAGAATTCAAATTTCATAATTTTAGGGTTTGGGGATTAGAGATAAGGATTTTGGGGATAAGGATGAAATATATTAATTAGGGTTAAAAGCTTTACAGGTAGTACATTAGGCTTTAGTAGTTATTTTTAAGAGATTTTAAGTAGATAGCTTTAAATGATAGTACATAAAGCTTAGTGAGTTGTAATTAAGAGTTTTTTATGTCATCTTTATAATATAGTATAGATATTTAACGATAAGTTATGTTATATGGTTATGTAATAGTTTTTGGGTTCGATAAATAGCTTGGATTTTTCAACCATTAATGTGGCATAGTTGTTTAAAAAAACTTAAGGGGGAGTGAAGACTCGGGGGCCGTTTATCAAATGCTTACCGGGTAAGCGCTTACGTCAAGAGTCGCCACCCTCATTTACCTTATCGGGTAACATTCTCGGCCGTTGTAAAAGTCTTTTCACTTACTTACTGGGTAAGATTCTCGGTCTTTTCACTTAATTACTGGGTAAGATTCTCGGTCTTTGTCATGTTCACCCAATAAGGTAAATGGCACCCCGTAAGAATTTGGTAAACGGCCCCTCAAATAGGTCTTGTATATCTGTTAACAAATAACAACCTTGTTTAAGGTCCAAAAGCTTGGAAATCTAACACTTAATAGAAAAGTGGATGATAAGTGCATACTGCATAATAAGTTGCAAACTGAAAATGCTTAAATAGATATATATATATATATATATATATATATATATATATATGACAAAATACTTTGCAAACAAACTAGATTTTGCACATGGTATGAGAAATAGGTATGGTATGTAGATATTGCACAAATTTTCATCTTGTGTTTTCCCCATTGTTAATAATACCTTCTGAATCTCTCTAACCAATAAAACTGGTTCATAAGTCGTGATTAAATCTTGCAGGCGGAACGTGGAGGTGAAGTAACCAATATGGAAAAGGATGACTTGTATTAGTTCTTCTGCATCTTCAACCGAATACATTGGGTGTTAGATATTGATACATGATTCAGTTAGGTACATAGAGTTGTATATACGTATGAATGAGGTGATATTGTATTTGTATTTGAATTCATATTATATAATAGTTGTAAGTAATGTGTATATTATATATAGGCTTGTGATCATGTGATAAAAATGTTTTTCTGTGAGAAACCTAAGAAATGTGTAAAGGTTATGTTATATTTTGTAAAGATGGTAAAGGTTAGATGACATGAACATGTATCTTCACCGGTTACTATGATTCTTTGCACAATATAAAGGTATCTTCACATAATAGAGGACATGATCGTGTATCTTCACCGGTTCTTGTGAAGGTTAGCCCGGTACATATTTGCACAATATAAAGGTATCTTAACATATATTATGTGAAGGTTACATTATGAAGATTATACTTTTCACACTTCTCATAGAAAATTGCATTTCTCACAAACACACACCAAAAATATAACATCTCACATATGATCCCTTCAATCCAACCATAAAGCAATTGTCCGAGACATGGAGATTGAAAAGAATCCAATCGCAATAAGCATCATCAAGTATTCCCTTCTTTCAATACCCCAGTTCTTAGTTTTCAAAGAATACCAATTAAACGATCATAACCATATCTCTTCCCCAAACGGTGGCTTCAAGCATAATTCAACCGGAAAATGTCATTGAGAACGTAAAAACTTGACTGTGGTGTGGGCATTAGATGGAACATCTGCAAATCAAAGAATGGAAAAAGCAACAACATTAGATTAGCAGGTAAAGCATAAACAAACACAAAGGTAATGCACGCAGGTAGCAAGTGAAACAGTACCCAAAACAAAGTTTCCCGATGCTTACTAGATTTAGATATGGGAATATATGCCAAGACTAAAGTGTAAGCAGGGCAAATACAGAAAATTATGGCTATAAAAAGCTTTGTATAAGCAGCACAAATACAGGAAAAAAGGTTAAAAATGCATCCAGATGCATGGATTTCAAAATCAATTGGATCTATGGTGGAGATGAACTATGATTCAAAGATTCCACTTCTAAAGTATTCTAATGCAATACCTGGTAATTAATGTGTAGGAGATGTTATGGGTATGTTTTTCCTCCAAATAATAGTAACAAAATAAAGGAGCACTACAGAGTGCACTAAATTTAGGTGAGGTTTATATAGCATATATAAACTAAAGATGCCATTGACTTCCCTTTCCTTCGATCTCTCTCTAGCTAATGATTAATGAACCTCACCAACATATCTTGGAATTTCATATGTGCGTGTGTGTACGCGCGTGCTAGTAGACAACGATTAGTAAAATATGAATACAAGAGAGGGTAAGAACAATTTCAGGAAAAAGAATTTGAAGGATGAGGGATGAATTTGTGATAGATGTCCACCGTTAGAGAGTTTAGCAGAAAACTTATATAAATACATAACCAAAGAATTTCCCAAAGAAATGAGGTTATGTAATTGAAGGATTTCGATGAGTAATTTCCTGAAGAATTCGTCAGAGATGTTCATCGTGGGAGAGTTCACCAAAAGAAAAGGTTAAGAAAGACGTAACCAAAGAATTTCTAAAGATGTGACCTCCAAGACTATAGCAAAGTATAGACCATAAACAATGTGTGTGATGCATGTATGTTTGCTTCCCTGATCATCAATCTCATGGGTTTAATGGAGTATCATGGAATTGTATTTGTAAAGGTTAAATTTCCTAAAATAATAAATCAATCGATTATCAATATAACTTGACCAATCCGACAACAGAATTGGTATTGGGGCCCCAACTGTATCCCCAAAGCAAGATCCTTAAGTTAATACAAGCTAAAAACAATTGATGAATGTAGCATGTTGTGTCCCTTTTGGCTAGATAATGCACCACAATGAAGAACAAGACTACTGGAATTCGGCAAGTTCGCACCTTACAGTCTAGAGGGAAAAAGACAGGCACTCTTTGGACAAAAAGAACTTTAATTTCATTAATTCATTTTTTCTGTCAAAATGTTTACCACATGAAGAGCACTTCACGACACTCTTAATGGAGCAAAAATGGCATGGTCATGATCAAATTCAAAACACGGTAATTGCTGACCAAGCACAAACCATGAAATAGCACTATGACTAACCAGACGAAAGTTTTCCCAAATTTCCGAACAATATTATTTTCAAGAAACCTATTATAGACTAAAGAAGTTCATGTGCTGATGTGCTAACTAAAATTATGAACCAGACACGATCTAAATAAAGAGGGATGCAATCAACACAATTTCAAAAGATATGTCAAAAGGTTGCCGATTAACATCAATTAACGACCAAAAGCCACCATGATCATTACCTACATAGGCCAAGTATTCAGATGATAAGGTGAAATGTGTATCCACTCTAACCACTAACCACATCAAATCCGGCCATAAGCCATCACAAGATTGAGAACTTGCATGTGAAGAGTGGCTTTCAATTTCTGGTTAACAGATCTTCAATACTCAAGTTCAAAGTCTTTTCATAGGTTCAATACTAGAAATCCCCCTAGAGAAGTGACCATGATAACTAAACAGTTCTTCAGAAGGAACACCAACATAATAAAACAATTACAATCCATAAAACACAGCAACCTTTCCACGCAGACAGTCATTTGACTCTAATATCATCGCTCCAATCTCCAGTTTCAAATCTCAAATCAAAGAACATGCAATTGATCAGCTTCCAAAACCATATGAATGTATGACACTATCCTAACGATAAACACAACGCAATATATAACAAAAAGTAATACATGACTACAAGTTATGACAAAATATAAAGCAATATATAACCAAAAAAAAATGGAACACAGCGATAGTGCTAATGTATAAAACTACTCGACATTGAACAATGTACCCAACGATAAACAAAACGCAATATATAACAAAAAGTAATACATGATTACAAGTTATGACAAAATATAAAGCAATATATAACCAAAAAAAAATGCAACACAGCGATAAAGCTAATGTAGAAAACTACTCGATATCGAACAATGTACCTGACTGAACTTAAGAGCATGTTGTTCGCCGACGAGTTGGAGGTTACCGGAGACGAAGACAAGCATGCCTCCGGCGGGACCAGATGGCTGACAATCTACCGTGGTGATGCTGTGCTTGCACTGTTGGAAAGGGAGTGATGTCAACTTCGCTACGATGTTCAGAGATCCCTGTATCTTCTGACCTTCAAACGTCAACATCGAGGATTCCTGGTATAGATTGGACAAGGCGGCCCGATTAGAATCGAATGTTGAGTAATAGTGCTCCACGAACGCCTTAGCCACCGCATCTGGATCCATCTCCGCCGCTTGCCGCCGCCTGCGCTTTTGAATCTGGAGAGAAGGGTTTTGTGCGAATGAAAATGGAGAAGAATTATGTCATAAAAGTGATGGGGATTTTGTATTTCAAATTTTTATTTTTCAAAAATGCACCCTGTAATTTGTAAATATGACATTTGATATCCTTGTATTCTCTTAATGCTCCATTATCGTCCCAAAAATCAATTTCTCAAATTTCAAACATATTATAGCATCCCAACCGATATTTTAAAATAGAAAAAAAAATATTTAGTTCTCTATTTTGCTCCAATAGATAGTTCAATGTTGTTCTTTAAAATTGAGAAAACGCTAAGGTGGCGATTGTTTTTAAAAGGTCTTAATTCTGAAATCTTATTTCACTTCTGATTAATAAGAGGTGGTGTTGAAGTCTGAAATCTGAATCAATAAGATTGTTTGTTTCTTGTAACTGGAAAAAAAAACAGTTTGACTGATTCAAACTTAAGAGTGATTTAGAGGGGGTTTTTTCACTATTCTAAAAAACTCGTCGCACAGCCGACATGTCGCGTCATGGCACAAAGGCTTGTATGTCACGCCACGTTAAACCCATGGCTCGCCATAGCCTAATGCGCAGCTATCGTAATGAGATATTTTATTTTTCTTTATGTTTTTAATATCTAACCTAATTTAACTTTCTTATTACTATTGACTCATTGACTAACACTACAAAAAATACGTTTTTATATATAATATTACTAGGTTTGATCCCGTGTATGTAACACCCATCTTTTTTCGCCTTGATCGGTGTTACGTAATCTGAACCATTCCTCTAAAAATACTCCAAAATTTCGACTAAATTAAAACTTCAAACCGTTTACAGCTGAAGACTTTAACAATAAATACGTAACTTAAATGTTAACCCGTCCCATACCGAGTTGCGTTACAATATTTATTCATAATAGATGCTTGAACATAAATATTGAACTTAAATGGTAGTTGCAAGCCTCTATGTGTGCCATTTTCCTTTATCCAACTTGAAACCTTCTGTCCCTGAGATGCATACTATAGTCAGCTTATAAAGCTCAGTAAGTTCATGGTTTGCATGAATAAAATCATTTCACATAACATATATCAACTTCAAAACATTGTATCAAATAGTATGCATTTTCTGAAAACATGCAGCGCTGAAAGAAAAGAGATCTCATAAACTGTAACACCCGTAATTTCTTCGGTAAGTAATTGCCACCGGACGTTTCTGTGACTCGTAAACCTTGGGGTTTTGTTGGGAAATGCTTCGTTTAAAGTTCCTAAGGGTTTCGAGAGTGTTGGCATGAAAGAAGTCAAGTTTTGGGACTTGAAGAAGTTTGGGCGACTATTCCCCGCGACTATGCCAAAGGCATAGTCGTCGTGTCACTCTCGCGGGAGAGCTACCGCGGCCCCTAGGGAGCGGGCGACTATGCCCCACGACTATGCCAAGGGCATAGTCACCGTGTCAATGTCGCGGACGGGGGCTGAGAGGCTGTTAAATCCGAATTTCTCACCATTCTCCTCATTTCTCACTTCTATCTTCTTCCCTTTCTCTCCCAAACCCTAAAACCGAACCCTAACCCATTTTAGAGACTTTTCTTCTTCATACCACATGGTTCTTAATCATCTAGCTAGTTGGGGTGATAACCCACAAAACCTTCATCTTCATCTTCCTCATCAAGTTCAACGGTTGGGAGCTCGGGTTGAAGTGTTGGATTGGGTGTTCTTGGAAGCCTCTTTGTCTTCAAGGGTAAGTTTTCTTGTAATAAGGTTATAAATGCTCCATTGGTGGTTTCTTAAGGTTCGATATCTCAAATCTCGGATTTGATGGTTTTGGAGAAATCAGGGTTTTGATCTTGTTTGGGATCTTGGTATTTTTATGTTTGGAGAACATTTCCTTATGGTTTAAAATGGTTATTTATGGGTTGGAATATTGGATCTAGGTTTTGGAAGTTTTCGGCTTGAGGATTCAACTGGTCTTCAAAAGAGCTCGTTGGGTGAAATCTAGATTTAGCCTAAATTTAGCAAGGTGAGTTCAAGTTGATTTGTGAAAACGGTGTACATGCCAAAATGGTTATTTTAAAGTGTTTTATACGAAATGGTTAACAGCTGATAAGTTTGGAGTATTTTGAAGTAAAATATGTTTTACTTGGTTAATTGTCAAAGAGTGAGTATTTTGATAAGTTTTCATATTTGGTGAACTTGGGTTGTGTTAACCTCATAAAATGCTCATATTTGGGTTTTGAATGTTCTAACGAGTAAATAGCATGGTTTTCACATTCATGGTGATTTTGTACAAGTAAAAGCTATTCTCATGAATTATGCATCATTGATTGTACAAACAAAGTCTATTACATGTTTTATGCACTTCGGGTACATTTGCATTCTTTGGTAAATCTTTGGTCCCAATACGTGTTGAGTTTTGGGTTAAATACGTCTTTGTAGTGTGTGTCTTCGTAAACGTTATTTTAAAGACATTTCATTATTTGGAGGACCGATAATTATTGGTCAAATGGATTTTGAGCATTTTAGCTCGGTGTTGGGTTAAAGTGAGTCGTGTGGACATTTGTCCAGATTTATAACCAGCGGGGGTTTTGAATAAGATGACGATTAATTTCGTATCGTTGGTGAGTTACATGTTTTGAGTGCGTTGGTCATTCAATTGGAGTCATGTAATGTTAGACAGTTTGTATTGGATTCATAGGCACGTAAGTCTGTCGGTTTGGTAAGGCCTGAGGTTTTGGGTTACATTTAGTAACCGCTCGGGTGTGCTAGCGAGTAGGAATATGTGGCTCGGGCCACAGAGTTGGAACTCATCTAGGTTGGATAGGCATCCATGTCTGTAAGTCCTCGAAAGTGGAACTCCAATGGAGTAAGGCCAGAGGCATTAAACGGTCTGTGGGAGATGTCGTGAGAGGCATGCGGTCCAGGATGTCAGGATGTGTGGTGAAATCCAACAAACATCGCGGGTGGCCCCATTCACGTGTTCTCGTAACCCAAGATGGAAACATTTAGATGATACGCAAGGAAGTCGCGTGAACGACCTACTTGCGTGTTTTCTATTCTCGGTGTATACGGATCTTTTCATCGTTGATCCGTGGTATTTTACATGGTAATGTGATATTTTACCAAGTTAAGTTTTAGTGGTTGACGGTAAATGTTGGCTCTAATATTGGGTTCTTCCCACGTATATTAAAGTTCAAATGGACCGCGTCGTTTCCACGTTTTGGTATTTGGATTTCATTCTACTTTATGGTCGCGTGAGTATCAATTTGAGTTACATAATTCCAATGGCGTACTATGTTATTATAAATCGTTTTCCTTTACTTAAGGGTCGAGTATTATGTCCCGCCCGTGTTTTGGGATATAAGGTATTATTTGCATTTCCTTGAATTGGAATGTCGAACTACGACCCCATCTTGGGTGAGTTCCGGATTGCATCATTTCATATGAAACGTGTGTTTGAGAGTCTTGTCTTTAAAAGTGCATATTGTGGGAAAATGTGTCGTTTCCATTTTAAAGTATATTATTTCAAAGGATCTCGCTTTAAACTGGTTTCCTTGCTTTAAAAGATTTAATCATTCATGTTAAAACTCTTGAGATCACTAGGCGTTAAGCCTAACCCTTTTTATTTGTCGGCATGTGCATCAGGGCCTAGTTTGGAGATAGTGACTATGCATGGGTATTAAGTCTTCCGCGAGTTGGAGATAGAGACTAAGCATGAGCATTAAGTCCTCCGCAGGATTGAAGATAGTATTTGTTATTGGGTTTAGTAACACCCGTCCTGTTCGTAGGATGTATGTATAAGATGAATAGGAATATTGAGGTTGATTCTCAATTTATGTTTGTAGTTCAAGGTATTTGTTGATGTATTTAGAAATTTTTAAATAAGTTATTATTTTCAAATTTGAGGGTGTTACATAAACTGTCTTGTCGGGTATGGGTCATTTTGTCACTGACACGCCCTGGGTTGAACCTTCTATTCTGCTAAATCACCCACTTGACTGGGTCGTGCCACTTGTCTCTGACACGCCCTGGGTTAAACTTTCGGTTTTGTTCGATCACCCTCTTGACTGGGTCGTGCCACTTGTCTCTGACACGCCCTGGGTTAAACTTTCTGTTCTGTTTGATTACCCACTTGACTGGGTCGTGCCACTTGTCTGTGACTTACTAGTCAAATGTCCACCCGTTAAAACCGATCATAAAACTTTCATATGAAATAACATGCTAGAGTTATTTGAAAACAAAATAAACACATAGCATGCATCTAATCATAAATAATATACATGAGAAATATAATGTATCATGTATGAAAACTGAAACATCATGCATAGGTAAACATCACCATATAAATCATATAATGTTGAACATAAATTTGTACGTAACACTACAAAACAGAGGCTTATCACCGACGGATGAATCCGTCGGTGATCCATCGGTAAAATGGAAATCCGTCGTTGATCCGTCGGTAAATAGCCGTCGGTAAAGAGGTGGTCGGCGTTCAAATTACCGACGGTTATGTTTTCCGACGGATCACCGACGGTTACCGACGGCGAGGTTATTTCCGACGGATCACCGACGGTCTTCCTTTAGCGACAGATTACCGACGGATTCTTTCCGACGAATTTAGCGACGGATATTTATTAAATAAAAATTAAATTAAAAAATACTTTCCGACGGATTACCGACGGATAATCCGTCGGTAATTTAATTTTTTTTTAAATTAAAAATTAAAATTTTCCAGTTTTTTATCCCATACAAAACCTGCCAATTTTTAAATATTACTAATTCTTAAAGTGTACAAAATATCTATAAATACATAAACATAATCCTACGGAGGGGGAAATGGGTGCTGATTGTTAAAATTGATCATGAACGCGTCAAACTGTGTCATTCGTTTCTGCATCTATCCCTTCTCTGCTTCATCTCTATCCAATCGCTCCTGCATCCGGATCCTCTTTGCTTCCTCTCTCTGTAGTCACTCCTGCAACTGGATCCTCTGTGTTTCCTCTCTCTCTAACCTCTGCCTCAACTCCTCCAACTGAAATTCAACATTTGACAAACATATATAGAACAATGTCAGACAACATTTAACAAACATATGATTAACAATGTTAAACAACATTTGACAAGCATACCTCCTCATCGCGACGGTCGCACGTGCTCCCGCTTGAACTGGCACCTGAATCACCGGTCATAGCATAATAGGGATCCTGACTGGTCCCCCATCCAAAAAGACGGCCCTTACGCCGTCCTCCGACACTACGCTCCCACAACTCGGCGTCATTGGGAGGTACAGTGCCGGGAGGTAAGTCTGGGTATTCCTCATCCCTATTCCGATGGTAGGCATCCTACATTTTACCAAATTAGACATTGTCAAGTCAACTAACCTATAGAAAATTCGACAACATTTCAAATGTGATTTGAACATATATCCATGACCTGCTTTTATGAAAACAATCCTATCGTCGGCCCAACAATTGGCAGCCTAAACTAAGTTTGCTATAATTTCTATCTATCTTATAAAACAAACAAATATCTAGTCATGCATAATTGAACTTACCATCATATGAGCCGCCTTTGGATAAATGTAGATCGGAGGATCCGTGGTCGGACCAGTCGCAGCCGTAACAAGCTTCCTGTTGGTGCAGTGTGTAGCCTCCCAAACCTCGTCGCTGGTAGGCTCACGGCCCCATGCATCTCTCTACAATACACAACTTAAATTGTTAGTAGGTAATAAAATCATGTATATAGTACATATATTCATCAATTATATATATTTAGTATAGTGTATGATAAATTACCAAGTGGTCCCGATGCATAGGGATACTAATTGATCCAGTACAGTGTATGGATGTCATCCCCTCATACTCGGTGGCCCGATTGGCTGTATTGGCCGAAACTACACGCCGGAACGCGTCGGTGTTCCATACATGTTAAAAAGAAGACATAAATCAATATAAATCCTAGTACAACCAGATACAAGTATTCAAAACAAAACAAACCTGCTCAATCATCTGGACCCAAAACTCACTCCGGATCCACTATGGAGGGTGTGGCGCAAGAATCCTGTAGTCATGTCCGTCGAACTGGACACCATCAATGGCTAAAGACCTTTCCTCGGCGAAGACACGTACATCTCTCATCATGTCGGAGTACCTATTATGTAGGTGACGCCGATATGCAGCTAATACATCGGCGTCCATCTCAGGAGGCCAACTATAATACAACTGCAAACACATTGTTTGGATTAAGTAAACATAAATCCACTCAATAAGTTAAATAGAGTAAAATACCTACCCGAAATCGATACAGCAACCGTGGATAGTGCTCATTAGGGACATCCCTAAGATGAGCCCAAGGACCATCAAACATGGACTTAAAGACGACAATGGCCCTTCGGACTGCCGACTTGTCCTTAAACCTTCACAATTGTAAAATATACAACATAAAAAACATTAGGATCGGTTTATTATGTACTAGAATAAATAATAGATCACATCTACTTACCCGCCCGCATCAGACAACAAAAGTGGCGGTCGCTGACTAGGCTGGGGCGTCTGTGATGCCACATTCAGGCCTCTAACCCTCGAGCCCGCTGCCCTGTCATCAGACTGGATCTGATCTAGGCCGTCGCCGGTGAACTCATCGGCCTGGGGGTCACCACACCCAGCGGAGCTGCTACTGCCCCTACCCCTACCACTCCTACTACCCCTAAAAGGGTGTCCAGACATCTAAAAATAGAGAATGGTTAACACAAAATGATATAAGTGTACATAAAGTCATAAATCATAAGACCCAAAAATAGAGAATGTTTAACATGAAAATAGAGAATGTTTAACACGAAAATAGAGGTGGTGTAATGGTTTGACTATTGAAAAGTCACACCGTAGGTTTAGATGAGCTTTGGATGACTTTAAACTCCTACGTGTAATGGTTTGACTATTTAAAAGTCAAACCGTAGGTGTCAATGAAGTTAGAAGTCTAATGAACACTACATGTAATGGTTTGCCTTCTTGAAAGTCAAACCATAGGTTTAGAGGAGTTTTGGATGACTCTAAAACTCTAAGTGTAATGGTTTGACTATTGGAAAGTCAAACCGTAGGTTACAATCAAAGAAAGATGTTCTGGAAAGTTTAAAAACCCTACGTGTAATGATTTGACTATTTAAAAGTCAAACCGTATGTGTCAACGAAGTTAGAATTCTATTGAACACTACATATAATGGTTTGCCTTCTTGAAAGTCAAACCATAGGTTTAGAGGAGTTTTGGATGACTCTAAAACTCTAAATGTAATTGTTTGATTATTGGAAAGTCAAACATATGTTTTTTAAAATTTCGGCGGCATAACGGCTATAAAATGAATATTTCCATATATCAACCTAATGTTTGCCCAACAATTGACAACCCAACTAAAATAAATAAATAGTATCAAGTATAATCAAATCTTAAATCATTCCATCAATACTTCGATAAACAATATAATTTCGTGTTTAATACGTATAAAACCTAAAGCTTAAAATATATATAGAAGGTGTCATTATTCAAGGTTGCAGTTCCAAATTTTCAGCATCAATAGTCAAGAGAGATAAGAAGCATACAATTCAAGCCATGATTCATTAAAATGTTCTAACTTGACTTAAATTGTGAATCAGTACATATCTTACAAAGAATAAAGTGTAAAAAATAAGCCAAATGTATCAAACTGCAACATAGTTTGCTGTAATATCTATTTAATGTAACAAATTTCCAAAATTTCCTACTTGTACCCATTTTAACATGTAACATTTAATGACATTGATGTCAAGCTTATTATCTAATTATCTACTTCACTGCAACCTTTTTAGTAAACATTTTGTAACCATTCAGGACACAGTGGCAAAATTTTGATACATTGTCCTAAAAATATTACATCAAACAACTTTTATAGTCACTCAAACCTTACAAGATTGTTACTTTAACCATGATCTCCTAAAAAAACAAGTTGAATAAAAACAATAATCAAGCACAAAAACAAGAGATTCAGCTAGATAAACATTAATTTGACTAGTTTTAAAATTGATTACTTCTATGAGTACGTTACCCAAACAATAGAATCTTCGTCGGTGGAGGTCGTCGACGGTGGAGGTGAGGTCGACAGATGGAGAGATTGAGTGTGGGTGAGGGAGAGGTGGTCGTCGTCGTCGGTGTGGAGGGAGGTTGTGGAGGTCGACGCCGATCGACAGTGAAACGAGAGTGAGAGGGATCGAGATTGAGAGGGAGACGAGAGTGAGAGGGATCGAGATTGAGAGGGAGACGAGAGTGTAAGACGAGAGGGAGACAAGAGCGAGAGACTGAGAGAGGGAAACTGAAATCGATAGATTAGGGATTTCAGCCCGCTATTTTTTTTAAGAATTTTCGGAAATTCACCGACGGATTTCCGACGGATAAATGTTTTTTATTAAATAAATTACTTTTAAATTAAAATTATATTTAAAATTATAATTATTAAATAAATTATTAATTAATATATTATTTAATATTAAAATTAATAAATAAATTATTAATTAATTAATTTATCAAATTATATTTAAAATTATTAATTAATTTATCAAATTGTGTTTAAATTGACTAAAATACCCCTGAAGTAACTTGGCTTTAAACGAATCCGGTTAGATCAGGGACAGTATGTGATCAGTTGGGCTTTAAACGAATCTGGTTGGGCTTTAATGGATTTAGTTGGGCTTTAACGTTACCAGTTGGGTTTTAACAGATCCAGTTGGGCTTTAATGGATTCAGTGGGGCTTTAACGTTCCCAACTGGGCTTTAACGTATCCAATTGGGGGCTTTAACGTACACAGTTGGGCTTTAATGAATCCAATTGGGCTTTAATGGACCCGGTTGGGCTTTAATATATCCAGTTGCTTTTAATGGATCCAGTTAGGCTTTAACGTACCTAGTTGGGCTTTAATGGATTTATTGGGCTTTAATGGATTTATTGGGCTTTAATGTTACCAGTTGGGTTTTAACAGATCTATTTGGGTTTTAATGGATTTAGTTGGGCTTTAATGGATTCAGTGGGGCTTTAACGTTCCCAGTTGGGCTTTAACGTATCCAATTGGGCTTTAACGTACACAGTTGGGCTTTAATGAATCCAGTTGGGCTTAATGGACCCGGTTGGGCTTTAACGTTACCAGTTGGGCTTTAACAGATCCAGTTGGGCTTTAATGGATTTAGTTGGTCTTTAACGTTACCAGTTGGGCTTTAACAGATCCAGTTGGGCTTTAATGGATTCAGTGGGGCTTTAACGTTCCCTGATGGGCTTTAATGTATCCAATTGGGCTTTAACATACACAGTTGGGCTTTAACATACATATTATACATGATCACATACGTACTTGTATATACATGATCACATACGTACTTGTATATACATACATGATCACATACGTACTATACATATACATGATGTACATACATACTATACATATACATGATGTATACATACTTTATATATACATGGTGTACATACATTCATGATCACATATGTACTTGTGTATCTACATACATGATCACATACATACAAACATACATACATATATATATATATATATATATATATATACATACATGATCACAGAAAAAATAAATATTTATTAAATTATTAAACTTATCGACGGATTACCGACGGATTCTTAAAGGCCGTCGGTAATCCGTCTGTAATTACCGACGGTTTACCGACGGACGTAAAAAAAAATATTTATTAAATTATATAAATTACCGACGGATTACCGACGGATTTAAAAATAAAAATAAAATAAAAAAATTTAATATCCGTCGGTAATTTGTACATTTACCGACGGATTACCGACGGATAGTCTATCCGTCGCAAAATTTTCTTTACCGTCGGTGATCCGTCGGTAATTACCGACGGATTAAATCCGTCGGTAAATGTGGTCGGAAATAAGCAATTTTCCAGTAGTGTAAGTATGCATCCCAGTGTAAGTCTCATGAAGACTCACATGATTACGTGTAGGTCGGCTACTCATAGCTCTCACTCGAAAACCTACACATTTTATATCATAATATCCGGTTAATGGCTTAATTTCTCCAAAAGTTAACAAAGTCGACTATGGTCAAACTCGACCCGTCCTAAAGTCAAACTCTAAAACTTGGTCTCTTAATGTCTCAAATATCTCCATTTAATCATATCGTTAAAATTCTTGTGGGTCGAACGGGGTAAAAGTCAACTCGATCAACCTCGACTAACTTTAGTCACCCCAAGTCTAAAACTCAATAACGTTCCAAAACGTCAAAATGGTCGCTTTATAACTTTATAAAACCATCACTGCCAATTAATGTGTCCCAATAATTAATTAAGTCTAATCACGACGCTTTTATACTATTATGAATCATCAAAATAATTTGATATACCTCCAAGTGTTACACTTAGAAACGACTCTAAACGTAGATTCATCTTTTAAATAACTAAACTTATATCTTATTGAACTCGACTTTTTTTAGATTTTTTAAAATAAATTACCTACGATTTTTGTTTTAGAAATGTTTGAAAGAAAATGAGCGAACAAATATTCCTAACAAAATTATGTAACGTCCAATCCATTTTTATGTTTTTTTGATCAAACCTCCTTCTCAAATATTCCTAACAAAATCCATGTGCTTTAATCTTTTTGCATGTTAACGTCATTTTAATAATTGTAGGGGTGTAAAAAAAACTGGAAAACCGAGAAACCGAGCCGAACCTTTTGATCCGAAACCGAAAAAACCGAAAACCGGGAAAACCGAAAAACCCGAAAACCGAAAAACCGAGTAACCAGGTATCAGACTCATGCGGTTTGGTTCACATTTTTCTTACTAACCGAGTCGAACCGAACTGAGAACACCCCTAAATAATTGTACGGTAATTTATATAAAAAATCTATTAAAATTTCTAGTTCAATAAGATATAAGTCTAGTTATAAAAAAATTTAGAGGTAATTTCATATATCATTTTAATATGCGTTAGATTTTTCTATAATATATATATGTTATGTTTTATATTAAAATTCAAAAAACGCATGTCTTTAATTTATTTTTATTGAATAATTTATTTTTTTATTAAAAATGAAATTTAGTAAAAGCAAAAATACAATTTATTTTATTATAATTTTAGTCGATAAAACTTAAATATAAATTATTAACTAAATAAAATGTTGATGTTTCATTAAATAAGTTATTTTTTAATTAAGTGATAATTATTTATTAATTATATAATACTAAAAGTGTACTCGCGCAATGCAGCTAGATACATCACGATTTTAATGTTTCATTTTATTTTCTGTTTTTTGTCGATTTACATTACGATTTTGAATGGTTGTGAGAGAGTGATAATGATTTTTTTATATAAATTTGTTTAATTTAGACTTAATAATATAATGTAATTTATTTTGGTTTAATAATATAATTTTTTTATAAAATATTCTGTAAGATTTTTTAATTATATTTTAGAGTTTTTATATCTAAAATATGCTGAGAGTTATTTTAGGGGAGTTAAAGTGGGAAATAATTTTAGAGGAGTTAAAATGGTTAGAGATAATGATTGAAAATTAATGAATAGCATTAAATGTAGTACATACAACTTTTATGGCTGTTTTTTAAGTAATTAGCATTAAATAGCGGTACATTAAACTTTAAGATTTGTTTTTAAGAGTTTTTTATGGCATCTTTATAATATAGTATAGATATAGATAAATACTATGTTTTTTGAAAATGGTATAACATAAAAGAGTAAATTGCAATTTTGGTCCTTGTGGTTTATTGCAATTCTGGTTTTTGTGGAGTAAAATGACCCATATACCCTCATGTGCAAGGCACATGAGGGGATTTAACACCTGCAACCTAACGGGCGTTAGTCACAGGGACCAAATCCGAGTACTTTTGCATACTACAGGGAGTTTCTTGCAATAAAAATTTTGTAGGGACCAAATGTGAGAAAAACAATAAACCACAAGGACCAAAATTGCAATTCACTCAATATACTTTTTGAAGAAAAAAATAAAAATTGTTATGTACTAACAAATAAAGTATGTATCTTGAAAACAATATATCTTATTTGCTTTCAAAAAATGACTCAACATATTATTTAATAAATTAATTAGAAATTTCTAAATTATTTACTAATATAATAATATTAAGAAGATTTGTAAAGAACATTTTATATCGCTAACATTTTAAAAAAATGTTAAAAAATATGTGTTCTTTGAAAAAATGTTAATATATTTTTTAAATAATCTGTAAAGTTAAAATTTTTGTAAGTATAATGTTGTAATAAGAAATGTCATGTCAGCATTATGTTACATGTGAACAATGACATGGTATGAAAACATGGTAACATGTGTATTGTCATCATAATTTAAAATTTTAAATCAAGATGTTACTTATTACTATGATGTGTAAATTTTTAAACATACAATGTCTTGATAAAAAATAATTTAAAAGCATGTTGTTGTAATAAAAAAATTGAGAGTGTAATTTATAATAAAAAAAAGTTTGTAAAATTAGGTTGATATTTCATGCATTTCGCCCGAATATATAATATATATAGGGTGCGTTTCTTTTGCAACCCAAGCAATTTGTACAAACTATGCAAACCAATCTTAGCCGTTCATCAAGTCTAATGAATATATGATTTTATTATGTTTCCTAATTTAAAATCATGATTATAATGAATAAACTTAACATTTCCTAATTTAAAATCATGATTATAATGAATAAACTTAACATTTTCCATATATATCACAATCATTATCCATAAATATATCTACTGTTTCCTAATATAGTGGTTTGCATAGTTTGTACAAATTGTTTGGGTTGCAAAAGAAACGCACCCTATATATATATATATATATATATATATATATATATATATATATATATCGGGTGTTGTTAATCCTACCCCCTCCTCACTCACAATCATTCACATGGCCCCACCTATATCACTCACATACCCCCTCTTACCTCACTCACATACTCTCTATAGGAGGGGGTATATTTAGAATTCACCTATATATATCAATATACAATACATAGAGAGTAAATTACATGTTTGGTCCCTACAATTAAAATGACCAAACTACCCACCTCTTTAACAGAGGTATTTTGGAGTTAGTTTTAGGGACCCAAGACGTTATAAAATGCAAATCACGAGAATGCAAGCCATAGATATTTCATTTTAGGGACCCAGAGTATTAAAACCATCAAACCACAGGGACCAAATATGTAATTCACTCTATTATAAATTAGTGATAAATTTCATAACATGGCCGAAAAGATGTTTTGTCATATGGCTATGAAACTTGTACCTTGATTCAAGGTGATAATCAATCTCGGGGAAACATTGAGAGAATAGTAAAATAAATTAATTCGGGCCTTAATTAGGTAATATGTATAAGCAAGCTTTCTCATTCGGTCTTGGGACTAACACCTCTTGTCTAGATCCACAGTTCTGTTGATTTGGATGCATCACGAGATGGACAATGGAGAATTTATTCTCTTCAACTTTACTCTGTAATTTCACATACAAACTTTATAGAGATTAATGGACAAAAAAGAGTGGTACAATTTGCATGAAATCAAAATAGGAGAAAGTGACAGCAAATCATCAACATAAAAAATTGTTAATACTAGGTTGGTTCAAATAACAATGCTAAATATCGTGAAAAGATTAAAAAAAGATGTTAATATGTAATCCATTGTAACATTATATTTGAATATATATATATATATATATAGAGAGAGAGAGAGAGAGAGAGAAAGATGGGTTCATAGGAGAAAAAAATATATTTAAGAAAACACGAGAACAACCAATTACATATAAATTCATATATGATTGATAGGGTAAATTTATTTACCCTATTATTCATCCTCTTGTTATAATTTTGAGCTATTTTTCTTTTTTCCCATTGCGTCTTTTGGTTGTTTTTTACGGTTTTGTTGTTTAAGTTAATGTTTATCTCTTTCGGTTCAAAATGAAACATTTTTACATAGAAAATGCAACAAAATTCTTAGTTCATTATATTTGCTTGATGTAGGATTGGATTACGGCCGATTGAAGTCAACATAACCGGCATGCGGATTTTTCGAGCGTGAAACATAGACTTCAATCTTTTTGTGGGCCGATTTTCGTGAAGATGGTGGACAAATTATTGGGCTTCTACTACTTTTTGCTTGGGCCTATTTATCAAGTCGTGGATTGAAAGTTTGGGCTAAGTAGCCTAAAACTCCCTTGGGCCTCCATTTTGCTTACTTGGGCCCCAAGGTGGATGTCATCTATAAATATCATGCTTAGTTGCTAGTAAATTCATTCCATCCCATCTTCACTTGTTCTTTCATAGAAGTCAAGTTAGTCTCTAGTTGCTCCATAGGTTCTAAGTAACATTTTGGGTGGTTTGAAGGAAGTGAGCCTTAAGCTCACGGTTGTCTCATTAAGCCAAGGCTCACGATTCAAACTACCTCATCTTTTGGTTAGAATTAATGCAACATTATTGTTTGAATTCAAGTATTAATCTTTTGCTACTTTTCCGCAACTTCTTCTCATCTCTTAAGGCTCGATAACCTTTTGGTTTTTATTTGGTTTTCACTACAATTTTAGTTTTATAACAAACCGGAAGCCCGATTAATCATTTCGGACTCCCAACCTCGGTTGGTTCACGGTTTGTTGTAATATTTAAAATTGCTTCGTGTTTCCAAAGTGTTAAAAACCATCCCGGACATTACGTTAATTGATAAAGACTCTCAAAGTAACTTAGGGACTTAAGATACAATTGAAACACAACTTCCTTTAATTAGTGATAAATTAATTGGCTCTATAATTCCCACTTTATTTTTACGTCGTTGGATCAATTAAATTAATTATAGTTTTTGTAGTTTCATTTTCAATTCATTCTCAAGTAAGTTAACCATTTAGTTCAAGTAAAAATTCTAGTTACAAGAAGTAGTTGAAAAGTCATTTCTTTTAAAATTAATTAACAAGTAGTTGACGTAATTCCCATTTTCTTTAATTGCTTTTACGATATTTAAAATTATGATTTAAAATGATGATGGGTTAACCGTCTCAGTTCAGGGTAAAAAGTAAAGTCGGTACCGAGACCGATAAGAGAATAAAGGGTGTATCGTATCGCATGATTGTCCAAAGTTATTTAAATCAGAGTTATATTTTATGTCGAAATACAACTGATCAACTGACAACTGGTTCGTTGTGTGACGGCTTCTTTAAGTTACATAAAATATCGACTCTGAGATAACAATGGAATGCGATCTCGTCTTTTATTTAATTATTAAATTCGTCCCAATGGAACTTTATACCCTGTGCTTTTTTTAAATTAATTTCTCAGTAGTTGTTACTCAAAACCCCCAACCAAAATATTGTTTTCGAATTCGCCATCTGAGACTCGTTTTTACAGACCCGACTTTCGAGAGAAACTTCTTCACGCTTCCCTGTGGGATCAATATTCGGTACTTTGTACCATTATTACTTGTTACAGACGGCAGTAGATTAAGATGTATACTTGCGTCGAGATCTATTTTCTTGCATTTTAAAAAGATGTGAACACGAAAAGCCGCGGACAATGATTCACGTATAAAATCATATATGATTCATGCGACTTTGCCCTGCGATTTAAGTTGCTCGCGTACAGTTTTTGCCGATTAATGTAAAATCACATATGATTTTGTACATTATTTGTTGTTTTCTTAAATAATTATTGTTCTCGTTTAAAAATCTCTCTCTCTCTCTATATATATATATATTGCTAACATTTTTTAAAATGTAAAAAAAAAAGACGTATTTTTAGAGCAAGTAAAATAAGAAGTGTTAATTTTTCTTACAAACAAAATATTTATTTTGAAAAAATATATTATATATGTTTAAAACATGCTACTATAGAATATTTAATTTGCATAATTTTGAAAGTTTTTTTTTTAAAGATGGATTAAAAACATATTCGGGGTGGAATATGAATTATCGAATGAGAAAATTATTTAAAATTTTTGCATTTTTTATTTATTTATATCACATAGTTAGAATGATGTATTATTCATGTCATGCCGTTTAAGTCGTGTAATGGAAAAAAGGATAATCAGTTTAAAAGGTTATATGTTACAATTGGTATAATAGATAATTTTTAAAGTAGATAATTTTTAAAGTCGAACGTTTTAATAAAAAATATTTAAAAATTTATTATGGTAATAAAAAAAATAATACAATATTAAAAGTATATCCATGTATGAAAGTATAATGCAGCTAGCCCCCAAATAAAAGGATTATATAATACTAGAAGTGTACTCGCGCAATGCCGCTAGATACATCACGATTTTATGTTTCATTTTATTTTATATTTTTTGTTGATTTACATTACGATTTTGGTTGGTTATGAGAGAGCGATAATGATTTTTTTATACAAATTTGTTTAATTTAGACTTAATAATATAATATAATTTATTTTAGTTTAATAATATATTTTTTTATAAAATATTTTGTTAGATTTTTTTAATTATATTTTATATTGTTATATTTAAAATTTGATTTTTATTCTATATTTAATTATGCTGAGAGTTATTTTAGGGAAGTTAAAATGGAAAATGATTTTAAGAGAGTTAAAATGGTTAGAGATAATGGTTGAAAATTAATAAATAACATTAGATGTAGTATATACAGCTTTAAAGGTTGTTTTTTAAGTAATTAGTATTAAATAACAGTACATTAAGCTTTAAAACTTGTTTTTAAAAGTTTTTTATATCATTTTTATAATATAGTATAGATGTAGATATAGACGATCGTGGTGCAACCGTCCTCCACAGCGTTCTCACTCTGAACGCTTTAACGGACAAGTTCTACGACCTGCCATCTACAATGACTTACACGCACGTCACTTCAATCCAATGATTGTGTGACACGTTGTCAAGACACGTGTTTTAACAAATCAGCAGGCGACAACCTGGATGAGTACAGAGTACTTGTTTCGAAAGTCAAATCTCCAAACTTCAACCTCTCGAAGCTATAAGTAAGCAGCTAAACCTAACACCCTTTTGGTTACCTTTCATCATCACCCAAAGCTTTTCAACAATTTTGGGGTGTCGTACGTAGCCTCGCCGGAAACAGAAAGAGATAACTTCCGACTTTCTCCGGCGGTCCTCCGATCTCTGTACATAATCATGGTAATGTTATTAACTTATCTAAGTTTATGATGTCTGAGGTGGCGTTTGTTTTTAAGAGGTCTAAAGTCTGAACTCTTAATTTAGTTATGATTAATAAGACTTAATTTAGTTATGATTAATAAGATGAGGTGTGTAAAAATGTTCATGTATCATGTATGCATTCACAATTCAACATCATTCTTTTACCTATAAGAACGATGATTTATAACTTTCATTCTTCTGAATAATCATTCTAGTGTTTTGATTTTGTCCGTTTGTTTTTCGTTTTTTAATCGCACTGTGTTAATATCAGTTATAGAAAAAACCGATGATCGCGTTCATGGCCAGTGGCAGATCCAGAAAAATTCTTGGTTGGGGCACCCTTAAGGGTGTCGAAAAATTTCCGAAACCGAATAATTTATCCGAACCAAAACGGTTTCGGGTTATTCGTTTTTGCCTTACATGGTTCGTTAAATCAAATGAAGATAACTTATTCGGTTCAATTTAATTTGCTATTTCAGTTAAACTGAGACATTATACTATTGTTTTTATATTTTTATATCTCGATTGAACTTAAAACAAATTAACACATTACATATTAATACAAAATTCGACCAATTCATAATAAACGAGATTGCTAAAAAGAAAGGAATTAGGTATTTATTTAATGGGTTGAGACCTTGACTTTTACTTATTGGGGGTCTTGACTTTTGTTTTTAAAAAATATAGGTAAAAAAATAGAAAATTAAATTGTTATGCATAGTTTGTTGGGGGCCTGTGCCCCCTACGGCCCTACCAAGTGGCTGTAAATCCGCCTATGTTCATGGCGATCTTTCAACTTTTTCACTTTGTTTTTTGAGTTTCAACTCTCAAATCGAATTGTACAATCAGTTATGGAAAAACCTACGAAGGTTTATATTATGGGTTTGGAATCCGTTTGTTGTGTTGTTACGTATTATCAAAGATCAACTCATTAAATTAGGAATTACTCTGCCTTTAGAATAACAGTAAAACGAACATGTAATGAATTATTTGAGCTGTTACAATGTAGTAAGGAAGTAACATTCTATTATAAGTGAAAGACCTCTGTTATGTCTTGAGGATGTAAGTTTTGAATAACCTGTAAATGTGCTCAATTTGACAAGAGTTGGGGGTTTAATTGTCATACTTCTATGAGATGATCTGTGTACCGTGGTCTCGGATATGTTTATGGTTTTCCATAGAAAAACAAGCTTGTACAAATAAAAAGTTATGAACTGTAATTAGAAATGAAAAAGAGAAAAAAGAAGTTGAAGAAAGATTGGAAACATCAATATAACTAGAAGGTATAAAGAAAAAGAGCTGCTAGGACTTGCCAAAAATAATATGGTTCAAGTAATCTAGTAATATTCAATACTTTTAAGCACCAATTCAACCATTTATTCAATGTCTTTGTTAGAATCGCACATAAGCTTTGGACCATTTCTCTTGAATATATGTTGGAACCTCCCTTCTCTCCTCAAAGGCTCTTTTAAAGAGTAATCTGGGGGGTTCTGCATATTCTCACATGGTATCAGAGCTAAAGCTACAACTCAGGGGACTCGACACTCTAGGGCAATTTGTATTCGTCTAGCCCTCTCACTTGTTTAGCCCCTTCTCAACACTCTGGGATAATGTGTCTGTCTATCCTTTGTTGGAGGGGCATGTTAGACTTGAAACCTCCTTTCTCTCCTCAAAGACTCTTTTGGAGAGTAATATGAGGGTCCACATATTCTCAAGAGTCGTATCTTATCTAAATCCGATCCATAAAGAAGATTATGTAATGTAAGCTATTTTACATCCATTGATGTCTCTAACTGTTAATCTGTTATGCCATTCATCTCATCGCACACTGTCCAAACAGAGTGTCTTATGGGACTTAAGTTTATAGGACCAAAAATTAAAACATTCTATCTAAAAAGGACCTTTTTGGGCATCATATTAAGTTTTTTAGGACTTTTTTAAATAAAGTGTCGTATTAACTCTTTTATATTACCAAATTGAAAAAGTGTCTCATAAACACACGAGTACAATAAAAAAAATGAGTATATTGGACACTTCTCAAAAGTGTCCAATAAAATAGTTAATAGGACACTTTATTTTAAAAATGACCTAAAATCCTTATTACGATGCCCAAAAGCATCCTATAAACTTTTTGTAACACTTTTAGATAGTATGCTTTATTTTTTGGTCGTATAAACTTAAGTCCTATAAAATACTCTATTAGGACACTTAAACATATAAGGCGTCCTATAAGGCCGATTTTGTTGTATTGTCGTGAGTTTAGTCCTTTGGCTAGGAACAAGAGTAATATGCATATAAAACCTTTAATTCAGTTGAAAACAGTGTTTTTCTTTGTCATCACAACTTTTTGATCTTGAGGTGGTTTAAAAATCTTTCTTCATGGGGTTCCTGTAGGATATTAAACTGCATCGTTTCTCTTTTAAGTTCAAACTAGCAAAAGTTTTCGTCAGACAAGGTTAACAAACTCACCATTTGTGTATTTCTCTTAGACAACGTCAAGGCGTCTTGCGGATAAGAAGATAGGGAGATTCGATAAGAACATAACGAGGCGTGGATCTGTGCCCGAAACATCCACCAAAAAGGGCAATAACTATCCAGTTGGCCCTATCATGCTTGGTTTCTTTGTGTTTGTGGTCATTGGATCATGTAAGTTAACCCACCACCTCAACTTTGTTTTTGAAAAATGTATTTTCTTCTTACATTGCTGCAAATTTGTCCTTATTTTCTAATTTGAGGGGTTTTTTTTTCCAGCTATGTTTCAGATAATCAGGACTGCTACAAGTGGAGGAATGGCTTGAAAATCAATAGAATACACCAAATGGTTGCATGTTCTACTTTGTAAACTTTACCTGTAGAGAACCATTCTTATTTGCAAATCCTATTCTTTGAAATATATGAATTTGCTTTACCTTTATCTGTCTTAATCAAGAAGTCTTCAGCCTTCCCTTCTCTCTAATTTTCTTTTATGACTTCTTTTTATTGCAAAAGCAAACTACAGTTATTTATGAAGAGGACGACCCTCGGACGGACCCACTTTATCAGATACGGTGGCACAGGCACCACTTTGTTTCTCTATGGTAATGTAAAAAATTATGGGGTCGTGAAAGGTACTTTGTTTATCCGTAGTAATGTAAAAAGTTATGGGCTTGCGAAAAGTATCATTGTATCAATTTGTTGTGTC
Organism: Arctium lappa; assembly: GCA_023525745.1. Lineage (NCBI taxonomy): Eukaryota > Viridiplantae > Streptophyta > Magnoliopsida > Asterales > Asteraceae > Arctium > Arctium lappa. Next base: position 18,773,753 of record CM042051.1, on the reverse strand, counting down.
ACCATATATATTTTGAAACTACAGTGGGGAAACATGATCTCTTTGATAGAGTTGGTTTGCAAGACTTTTTTCTCCACCCCAGAACTGAGTTCCAATTTCGAAGTCTCATTTTCTTAGTTTTAACTTTTAATTTCAGATTTATTATGTTTCTGGAAAAAAAAAAAAAAGTTGCAATAAAAGACTTGAAGACAGGACCTTACTTATGAAAAAATAATGGACTAACCAATGATAACTTTGTGGAAAATATACCTATATACATATATTTGTTTATTATAATCAAATGATGTCACCACTTGAAAAAAAATTCTAGGTCTGTCTCTGGGACGACCCGTTAGACCTATCTATTCGGTCTTAAGAAAAATGGGTTCGAACAACCATTCTTGAAAAATAAATGGTCCAGATTGGCCCTTTAACATTAATGAGCGGATATGGACGAAGAAAAAGTGATTTCAGTCAGGATTACCTGACCCTTTTATATTCTTTTTAACAAAACTATAATTACCTAAATTTTATAATTAAAACATTTCTCTTATAAACAACATCCTAAAAGCTTATTTTTGGTCTTTAGCTTCCTAAGTTTACGAATGTATTAACCTCTAAACACCTCGTACTAATATGACAAGTTCCTATAAACCCCATTGGGCAGATTGAATGCCGGCCCATCATAAAGCCCAAACATGAGCCATATATAAACTTATGTTCAACCCCCTAATCCTGTATATACTTACATTCAAGGTTGTTGAACTCATGTTTAAACCAATTGTTATGATTTGAAATGAGTAATAGTCATTTTTGGAAATTTGGAAATATGATTTTAAATCAAATTAAAAAAGGTAATGTTGTCGATAAGTCTCAAATCTAAAACCGCTTGATTTGTTGATTTAAAAATTATTAACTAAAAAAATTGTGCATTGTTTATTAAAAAGGAAAACACATTGTACAAACGAATTTATATCCAATCAAATAATCTAACATTAGAAGAACTCATAACTATATCGATTCATATTTAATAAAAAAATATATCCTTCCTTCAAGTGTAATTATAGAATTGTAATAGAAGCACTTTGAATCTATACTCGATGAAAAGTAATGTATTTTTCTTTAATTATACCTCTTGGAATTTATTGAAATTGGTAAGAAATAGACTTTTGTTAATAAAAAAATCATATAATAAATTCAAAAAAGATTTTCAAGTTTCACCCCACGTGCAAACGCTAATTATTTACAAAATAAATATAAATTATTAAATAATTATAAACATAAACGAGATCTTGGTAGCATTTTATTTATTTATTTTAATATTACGACATTTTTGAACTACTATTTATATTTAAAGTCTTGTGTTTGATTGGAACCATGTTGATTAACATAAGTGTGGGCTTAAGTGGTCCCTAATCCAACCTTAATCCGCACAAACATAGCGGTTAACGTGATCAAATTGCTTTACAAATTATTTGTTTAATGTTAATCCACATCATTAATTAACTTTAGTTACTTCAATTCAACCCGACAAAGCATGCATGTCTACATATCTCTCATAAAAACACATGCCTATTTTTGTTCAATCTCAAGCCAAGCCAAACCAAACACAAGACTCCTTACGCTATGTTTGACCAACTAGCTAATAAACTACCTGATGAAAAAGTCACATTTGACAAAACTAGCTTATAAGCATGTAAAATTACCAAAAAGGAAACCTACAAAAAATAATCAATTACAATATTTAATAATATAATTAAAACAAATTTATAGTAATATAATATATTAATTAATACAAATAAGGTAGTAAATAATATAATTATGTTAATTAAAAGAATTTAAAATTTATTATTACATATAGTATAAATTTTAAACCAAATTTTAAAAAAAAAATCTACATTAACTTCTGATTTTAAATAACCATTACATATTATATGGAAAACAAAATCAAAATACTAATTATTACAAAAATAATAATAATTGATAACTAAATTTATTGATCAATATTAAAAAAATTGATATAATTATCAATAATTCTAAAAAATTAAAAATTAATATCAATGTATAATCAAAATTTATGTTATAATTTTAAGATATAATAATTAATACTTATTAATTAATAATAATAAATTTTAATAATCAATATTTATTTATAAGAAATAGTTAATATATAATAATAAATATTAATGAGAGTATAATTGAAATAATCACAAAAAGTTACTTATCAAAAAGCTAGTTTATGTCCATCCAAACATGTATCCAGAAAATAAGCTAGCTTATAAGTTAGTTTATTTTTGTCAAATGATGCCTTAGTTATCTATATCATTTTTAATTCAAAAAAGCTACTTGAAGCCAGCTACAAAAATTTTAAAATAAAATAAAAAATCTAAATTAATTTTACCGTTGTCAAAATCATTCAAGCCTCTTGTCGTCCGCACTCTATCACCGCCCATCATTGTTATTGAGCCCTACCATTGATCTACCTCTTGATTGTTTTTTTTTTGTTTTTCGATTATACATCATTTTTATATGTTTATACATGCTCCATTAAATTGTTTTAAAAGAGGGAGAATTGAAATAAAAAAAAAAAGATAAAAAAAGAGGGAGAATTGAAAAAAAAAAAAGAAGATAAAAAAGAGGGAGATAGGTGGCAGTGGCCAATAGCCGGGATGAACAGTGTTGGGTCTAAAATGTGTTAAGTCCAGTTAGTGTTGCTAAGTGCTGAAAGAATTAATAGTGCTGAAGACTTTAGTACTGTTATTCAAAGAATTACTACTGCAAGCATGGTTAGTACTGCTGAGGATGAAGTTAATGTTGCTTATGAAAATAAAGATGGATTGATTGCTTAAAGCGAAAGACTAGGAGCTGAAGATAATGTTGAAGATAATTATCGACTGGATGCTGAAGATCAATATTATTTTCATATTTATCTTGTAATCTGATTTGTATATATATAGTCTAGAAGTCTTAGCATAGAGATATAGTTTTTGATAGAATATACAGTTTTTACATATACGTTTTTGTTTCTAGAGAGAATTAGCCTCAAGATTGTTAGTAATACTTTATTTAGAGAAGTATTGAACGTCTGTTGAGCTTATTCAACAGATTGAGGTTTTGGTTGTAATCATTAAGTTAATTCAATATAGCTTATGATTTGATCCATATATTGTTTCATTGATTTACTGTTAAAGTGTTATTCCGCAAACTTATTTAACATAGTTTCTGAGTGTTTAAGTTTAATTCTTGTTTCGAATTTCGATCATGACAAACAGTATAGAGAATGGACAACGATGAGGAAACAAGGAGTGGCAAAGGGGAGCAATACCGTTGTGTGCGAATAGTTTGAATGACGTAATGTTTAAGAACGATAAAACTGATTTAGATTATTTTTTATACCTTAAAATATTCTAGTTGGTTACATATACCTTTTTTTAGTTAAAATGATGTAATGTTTGTAAACAACTAATTTTTAAAAGTTTGATAGTTTATTTATCCAAAAAAATATTCAAAGATCTAATCACTTAAAATAAGAAAGTTTAATAGTTTTTTAATCTATAAAAATATTTGACATTTAAAATAAAAAAATCCTTTAATTTTTCTAAACTTTTTCTATAAAATAATTATCCTAAATATAACAACTACATATGCTTAAACTCGTAAAATATATACTTTTTAATTTCTATAATCACAATAAAAATAAAAAAGTATTAAATAAATTAGTTACAAAAACGAGAAATTATTATATTCCTGTAAAAGTTATTTAGTTAAAAATCTCTTTTTAACCGATAGTTTAAAGGATATAAAATTACTTTCGTAATATTGATAGGAGTACTTGCTTGGTAACTGTCAACCGCTTGCAAGTTGTTGTTTAAATAATATTAGCGTGCGAATCTTGCAACGTTTTTTTTTTTTTTTAAAATTATTATTATTATTTTATTATTACTTTTTGTTGAAAAAGAAAAAGAAAAGGAAAAAAGAAAAGTCAAGATTCAGTCGATAAAAAAAAAAGAAGAAAAATGATTACCGGTGATTTTGGCATCAATATTTTTGAATTGTTTTGGGTTTTCAAAACCACATGTACAAAGTAAATCTTAAAGGGACCATGCAATGCTCAAATTTTGAGAATTTAAGTTTGTAATGTATAATTATATCTCGACTAAGATGGTCATCGAGGTTTATGAAAACTTTGATTTTCGTCTTCTTTTTTTTTTTTTAAACTTTTTTGAAATTATAAAAATGGTCATTAAATGTTTCATTTTCATTTACGGTTTTCGTCTCGATTGATAGGGTCTTTAAGTTTGTCCCTTTTAAGTACTCCATGTTTTTGTCGTGTGAGGACAATTTGATCATTTTCATGTTTTTTATGATAAAAAAATTAGTATACTAGTGCATGAAGCGCGTGTACAAATATATAAAGCAATCAAAATAAAAACAAAATGAAACTTTACCCCCCACCTCGCGTAGTTGGCACCAATAAATCCCATTATTAGATTGATTTTTACATGCTAAAAAGGTGAACATTCTTGTTCTTCATTCACCAAGAGACGAGCTTTAGAGACGACTGAATATGAAAATGAGGCAACAACCAGGGGTGGAGACAAGATTTCGAATCAGGCGGAGCATCATAGATAAATAAAATAAACATTAATGTTCTTATGAAAGTTAGGGGGCGTATGGTTCGTAGAATGTTTTTAGATGAAATGGAATCTGTCAAAATAATTTGACTTTGATGGAATTGGAATTGAATGTTGTCAGGTTTGACCATCTGTTTGGTTGACAGAATTATGAAATTTGTTAAATGAATTAATTTTTTCTGTTTAGTTCACAAATTGTAGCTTCGGAATTGGAATGGAATTTTGATAAATGACCAAAATACCCTTTTTAATTATTTTAAACATAATTTACTTTAATAAAAATAGTCATTAAATTAAATGCTGAGAGAGAGAGAGTGAGAGATGGAGAGAGAGGAGAAGAGAGGAGAGAGAGGGAGAGGAGAGAGAGAGAGAGGAGAGAGGGGAGAGAGAGGAGGGCGAGAGAGAGGAGAGAGAGGGTAGAGAGAGGATGGAGAGAGAGAGAGGAGAGGAGAGGAGCGAGAGAGAGAGAGAGAGAGGAGACCAAATCCACATTTGATGGGTTTTAATTTTGTTAAGAGGGTATTTTTGTCATTTTCAAAATATTGGATGTAATGGAATTCAATTCCATCACTTTTGTAAAGGAATGACCAAATTCACATTTAAAGGAATTTATGGAATTCAATTCCTTTCCATGGGTAACCAAACATCATGATTGAATTTGGTCAATGGAATTGACCATTTCAATTCCATCAGATTCCGACGGAATCCAGCAAACCAAACGCCCCCTTAAGGTGACCTAACTAAAATACCGTGTAACGTGTGTATGAGAGAGGGAGCTATATAGATGAATCAAGTGCATGGGTAAAAGAAATTGGGTCTGCATCATTTTATTTTTTATATTTGAGGGGGATCACATACCCCCTCTAGTTACCACATGGCTCTGCCAGTGGCAACAACTCCATCATTAGCAAATATGATTTCAAAGCCAAATAAAATAACCGGGATCTAGTTCTTCCTTAATAGCCAAGAAACAATGTAGAAATGAATAGTCTGAGTAACTAGTACAAACATTGATATTTTGAGTAATTCATCCAAACTTGACTATTTCATTTTTTCTGAGCCATTTTTAAACCACGATTTATTGTAATGCGTTGTTTATTATAGAAAAAATCGGTGTATAATAAATAATTCCCACTCTTTCTTTTGGCAAGAGTAAAAATAAATCTTTACAAACATTCAAGAACAAATTACTTTCAAATACTTGCACGCCAAAAAATGTTGATACTTTCTCAAATGGTTTGAATTTTATGACATTTTCTTAAAATATTTATTACACATTTAAAATAATTTGACATTTTTATACAAATATTTAAACTCTTTAATTCATAGATGACTTATTTGTTTTTAGAATTTTTTTTTGTCTAACTCCGAATGTTTCATTTCAAGTTGTTAATGACAATTAATTAAACTTCTTCAAGTTTCAGAGCAGTAGACATTTTAAAATAACCTTTTATTTTCGTTGCACTTATTTTAATGTATTTTTCATTACAATTTTAATGGCACAAATTCTAATTCGTGAATGTGACTTTTTTATATGTTATTTATATTTGATATATGAATGAAATTATGTCTTGCATAATTCGATGAAAATAAAATATTAATTAGTATGTAAAATATGTACATGTCGAGTTCTGTTTGTTATCATCAAAATTAATAAGATTGTGAAGTGTATATTTTAATAAAAATGTTTCCGTACACTTACATCAACATATTTTATTTAATCTTTGTTTAGATAAAGTTATACCGAGTAGGTTCAATTTTATGATACCTTATTCAATCAACACTCTAAGTTTGATACATAATAATTTTCACTTTCTCTCTCTCTCTCTCTCTCTCTATATATATATATATTGTTCATAATTATTTTATGATGGTCAAGTCATTTTCTTTCTGTAATTAATATTTATTGTTGGACATTGAAAATAAAATGTTTGAGAAAATAAATAATTTTATAAATTTATTTGATCATTGATCGATCAAATTTTATATGTTTTCAAAAGACAAAATAAAAGAATTGTTATGACCAAGATTACCAACATCAATTACTAGCAATATGATAATAAGCATATACATATTTGTAATAAAAAAAAGGGAGTAAAATACATTTTTGGTGGTGACCATAAGGTGCTTTGGCTAAACCCTCATTCCCTATTTCTCCGATGAAAAGCTAGTTGGTGACTGATAAGCTAGCTGGTAGCTGATGAAAAAATCACGTTTTATAAAAACTAGCTTATAAACATTTAAATTACCAAAAAGAACATTAATTATTTATTTATAATTAGAAGTTAATATATAATTATGAATATTAATGAGGGACATAATTGGAATAATCACAAAAAGCTCCTCATAAGCTACTCCAAGTAGCTTATCAAAAAGCTAGCTGATAAGCTAGATTATGGTCATCCAAACATGTACCAAGAAAAAAAAACTAGCTTGCTTATTTTTGCCAAACAATGCCTTAGTGTTAAAAGATCTAGAATCTGATGTTTTTAGAAGTATACTATATTTATACATGGAAAACACTAAACATACTCCTTATTTTTTGTAAAGATTGAACCATTTACTTATTAAAAAGTTGGTTCTACTAACTACTAGTAACTAGATTTGTTGGGCCAATATCCTTTTGATAGCATCTGATTTGTTGAAGGAGCTTTTGAATTTATTCTTATTTATGATAAATGTTGAAAATAAATTACCGGAATATGGCTTTAATTTCTTGTTGATTTTCGTTTTTGTTCACTCATAAACATGAAGATGATTTATTGATAAATTAACTAGTGCTTGAATTTCCATTGCAAGTTCAATATTGCTCATTCTTCTCGGTTGTTATTGGTTATAAGTACTACTCCACTTTCATCTCCATATGAAACCCATTAACACAAGAAAACAATAAATCATGTATAAAACCACTTGGGTTGTGGTGTACTGGTAAAACCTTTGGGAGATGTAGTGGAAAATCTCATCTACCCAAGGTTCAAATCTAAGCGCTGTCAAAGCCCTTGTGGCCATGGAGGTTCTCCTGCGATGACTCCAGGCCATTTGTGGTCGCCCGGGGATTAGTCGGTGCGCGTAAGCTGGCCCGAAAACCCACGGTTACAAAAAAAAATTAGTACAAAATTATATGTGATTCTATATTAACCGACAAAACTAGACGTAGGATGACTTTGGCTGCGACTTAAGTCGCGTGAATCATATATGATTTTGTACGTGAATCATGTATGATTTTATACATTAACGGTCGTTCTCGTGTTTTCTTAAATAGTTAGGGTTCTTATTTGAACTCACCCATATATATATATGCGTGTGTGTGTGTATGTGATAACCCTTATTTTTTAGTGTTATTTGTTGCCTTTTTCCTTCATTTTATTCATCTTTCTAGCCACTTTTGCTTCCATCTCTTTCCTTTGGTCTTTAAAGTTTGCAAGTATGATGAAAACACCAAAGGATGCGGTTTTGTCAGGAAAATCTCGTTTTTGTGGGACTGTGGGCACTGTCTGCCCACCTAGGGCACCCGATGATGCATACGGTATTTATACTGCGTATTCGTACTCGTATTCTGGGGGTATCCCGGTATTCAAGGCTGGAAAATATCTGGAAATAAGAAGGTGAATGCTAGCTGGAGGAATCTTCAATCATTGTACTCTTTTACCCAATGGTTATTAACCCTTTAACTTTTGGGTATTACCCATTGGGTAAAAGCCTAGGTTTTTAGTATAAATAGGTTGTTAAGTTCAGCATTTAATCACATCTCAACATTCTCCAGTTCTATTAACTCTCTCCTTGAAATAGTTTTAGAGCTAAGAATGTTGCTTTTAATTTTAAACATTTAATTTCTTGTAATTTCGTTTCTGCCCTCGGTTTCCCACTGTGGGCATGTCTGTAGTTTAACTTTAATTTTATGCAAGTAGAGTAACAAGTATTTCATTTATTTCTTTACGTCTTCTATTATTTCCAAGTCTTTTATATTTCTTATTCTCTTTACTTTTATGCTCTTTACTTTTATGCTCTTTATTTATATGCTTTTTATTATTATGCATTTTATTATTATGTCTTTTATTATTATGCATTTTATTATGAACTAACCATCTTTTGGGTAAGGGTGTGAGCCAACTTGAGACTAGTAGGCAACACTTGGGTGTGACCATCGTTACTAGCTCTTAAGCTTGATCACTTAAGTCAAGACTTAAACTCAACGTTGATAAGCCGATCACTTTGAAGTGTTAATATTAGATCTAGACCTCGAGAGGGGCGGATTCGAAATACGGCTTAAGGGATGCACAAAGATTTGAGAGAGTCTTTGATAATCATGTAGAGATACAGGTTCTGCATTATTTATTACGGTTCACACGTCGGAGGAGATTTATATCACAAAGAGATTGGGTGTAAATCTCCGCACCGGTAGAACTTGATTTTTATCAACGTAATTAAATCGGTAAGATTAAGAGTTGGTAACGATGGACACTTTATGGGCATTTTATAGGACCGGTCTTTAAAAATTCACTTTCGAGAGATCGAGATTTTTATAGACTTTTCGTACTACAAAAGGCCTAACCATTTGTCACTACGCCCATCTCAAGAAAAGCTTACACCCGTACCCATTTCTTAATTATAAATTTTATTCCGTACTCTTAGCGTTAATCAACCACCAAACAAATATTTTTCTCACACTCGAAACTTGTGCAAGAAGTTCATGAAAATCTTTGTTTCTCAGTAAGTCAGTCCCTGTGGATACGATACTCGGTACTTCCATTATATTACTTGTAGCGATCCCAGTGGTGGTATATACTTGTGCCCTCACTGGAAAGTTCTGTACCCACGCTGTATAGAGCACGATAATTAGCTACCAGTATCTTAGTCCCAAATAAGTAAAACAAGTATGGTAGAAGGGGGGTTGAATACAATACACAAAATTTTCACTTCATTTTTAATTCTTTATAGATAAGAAGTATCAAGAATTACACTTAGCTTACAAAGATTGTTGCGGAAAAGAATAGTAAAAACTATTCTAACAATCTAACACTTAGAAAACTTTGAGAACACAACTTTAAAGAGCACAAAAACAAAAAAGTATGAAAAGAGAGAAAACTAACAACTTGCTTGAATACACTAAGATTACTTGAGCTGAAAACGTGGTTTGCATGGAGAGACCTTCACCCTTTATATACTACCCCATGCATTAAATGCAAATGACACTTGTCATTTATTGGATGGGTAGTTGAGATATTTTCAATAAATTATAAGATATTTGAAGTGACTTATCAAAATACAAAATGTAACTTTTGTACTATGATAAGACAATATCCTAATAAAATATTCATAGTAAAAATCTTTTTGAGATCTTTTAAGAAGAAAGTCTCAATCATATCAGGACTTAAGTGAATATCCTCTGTGCAATAGAAGTTTCCATTACACAAATCATGTCTAGCTCAGTTGGTTTTCCCAAGGGCGGTAACATCCTAGGGGGGTGTGGATGGTATCCCAATCTACCCGGGTTCGAATCCAAGGGGAGTCAATTTGAGGGCATGAGGAGTACCCAGTCCTTGGGCCGGTCCAGTCGTTGACTGGCCTGCCCCTCAGCCCAGTCTAAGACTGTGGTTGGGCTCTAGGTTCAGCGTAAGCTGGGCCAGGACAGTGGCAGATTAGTGGGCTGCCCGTGGATGCCCGATACCGCCGGGGAGGTGTGCGTGAGTGCGTGTGTGCATGTGTTCGTGGTAGTCATTCGTTGGTTCGATGCCGCTATGCCTTCCAAAAAAAAGAAGTTTCCATTCCTTTTGTCAGATGATCATTGGGAATGAAGAAGTATAGAAAATCGTGAGGATTTGCTATCAGGGGTATTATCGAAATTAGAAGATACTTGGCAGGTAGATCCTCTGCCGAAGGATCGGCAGGGATGTTCTTTGCCGAAGAGAAGAAGGATCGGCAGAAGGAAGGTCTGCCGAAGATGTTGCTTATCTTCGGCAGTGGAGGCTCAGTTCTTTTTGAAGTTAATCTTGATCCACATAAGTAGACTTGCTTCATGTTGAATTCACTTGGTCTTCGATTCACCGATCTTTTAAAGCACAACTAAGCTATTACAAAGAACCATAAAATATCCTAAGTATGAAAGTGTACAACATTTTACAGATATACAATTACAAGCCGAAAGGGGAGGTCATCTTCAAATCTTAGATGACCCAACAATATATATATATATATATATATATATATATATATATGTATGTATGTATATATATATATAGGGTTAGGTTCCGGTGAGAAGTTGAGGTTAATGTGAGAAGCATGAGAAGTTGTTATCAACCGTTAGATGAGATATGAATGCACATTAGGATGAGATGCACCGAGATGCACCAAATCAATTATTTTCTAAGGCGCAATTCATGGGAGAACATGAGATTAAAATCGATCAATGGTTCAGATCCACTTCTCACATTTCTCACGTTAGCCTCAACATTACACACGATCGTTTGTCTATATATATATATTGTAACACCCTAAAAATAGAGATAACAAAAATCCGGAAAACGGACATGAGGTATGCTAAAATTGCCAAGGCAAGAGCCTCCCAAAAATGGGGAAATATATAAATGAATAACCTGTTTAATCACAATTGTAATTTAACGGACAATAAACAACAACCAACTAATCTAATTTCTACATCTAGAAAAGAGATTACAAAAAGGGTTGTCATCTATAGACCCAAACGGTCTATATCCAAAAGTATAACGCATCCATGTGCAATTCCCCAAAGCAACTAAACCTGTTTAAGACCGCCGTCGCTAGAACCTGAGATACACATCGACACCAAACAAGCGTTAGGCCAAAAAGCCTAGTGAGTTGAACAATAATAAGCATGCATGAACAAATACAATTCTTATCAGCAGTTAACCAGTGTTCAATATATGTGGAGTCATTAGGGGAGACCCAAAACACCAATCGAGTCCCACCTAAGAGTCGATATACCTTGATGCCCTTAACAAGGAACACCCCAAAGGCCCGGCCCACCCGAAGACTATCGCTAAGAAAATTCCCCGAGTGGCGGAGGTCTAGGCACATACCATCACAGTGGCGCCCAAGACTATATCCTCCTAGTGTACTAACTTGGTTCGTCCACATCACATTTATAAGGGGTCCTTTAGATATATTTCAATCCGCATAATTCAATACCAACTACGGGTATAATATTACCACCTTATCCTCGTGATGTCTAACAAAAGACCCAATGTAAATCATGCTCATTATGCATATAAACATATCACCAAAATGGTGTTCCAACTAGAATCATTATAATACCCATTTATGCATACATTTAACATATCAAGGTACCCACATTATGTAGCTATGAGACAATTCCCAAATAATAATACATATAACATTAATCATGGCAAATCACCCATATTCATACACCTTCCGACTATTTTCATGAAGAAATCCCCAAACATTTGAACATATAGAGATAAGATAACAAATAGGAGATTATGATGTGTATCTAGTTTTAACAAAGGTTTAGTAAACTCACTATCTAGGTTTTGAACCAAAACCTAGAAAATAGATGAAATGGAGAAGAATGAAGTCTTGAGACTCCAAACACTTGATTGCTAGGTCTTGAATGCACCCTTGAAGTAGTTGATAAGATACTCGTAAACCCCCAACCACCTCTATGTAATAAATAAAGTAAGAGAGTGGAGGAGTGAAGAAAATCGCCCCAAAATGCTCTCAACCAAACCCTAGTTCTGATTTTTGAAGTTATGAAGTGAATAGGGGCTGAAATGGTGTTTTAAATCGACCAGACCACACGAGCGATAGTGCCCGGTGATAGTGCCAAGGGCACTACCGCGAGTCACATTCGCGAACCCAAACATACCCTCGGTACCTCCTCCGCGAGTATGCCCGGCGATAGTGACAATTGTCACTATCGCGAAGCTCCCCCCACTCACGGTACATTCTCAGCGATTGTGCCCGGCGATAGTGACATTGTCACTATCGCGTGGCACTCTCGCGCCAAACCTAAAACGGCCCGAAAACTTAACCAAAATCGAAAACGAGCGCGAGGTCTAAACACATGCATCTTTAATACTAACCAGATAACATCATAACATTAAAATAAGGTTCATAAGCATATAAAGGTTCGTATTTCCAGATAAACACAATTTATGTACTAAGGGAACAAATACTTACCTTGAGAATTTCCGAGTGTTACAATCCTCCCCACCTAAATTGGGATTTCGTCCCCGAAATCTCATCCTAAATTAAACAAGTGAGGATAACGCTTTTTCATATCATCCTCGGACTCCCAAGTAATGTTAGCACCCCGATGATGCTTCCATTGGACTTTAACCATGACCACGTCCTTATGCCTCAACTTTTTTACTTTCGATTCTAAAATTGATTCTGGTTCTTCTACACAATGATATTCGTTGTCCATACGAATTTCCGACAAAGGAATCACGCTTTCCTCTTCGGCTAGGCACTTCCGAAGGTAACACACGTGGAACGTAGGATGTATCACATCCATTTCCGGTGGTAAGTCCAACCAGTAGGCTTGCAAACCAATCTTCTCCAAAATAACGAACGGTCCAAGGAAACGAGGACTAAGCTTCTCACGCTTCCCAAAACGTATGATCCCCTTCCATGGTGACACCTTCAACATGACCCGGTCACCCACTTCAAACTCAATCGACCTTCTCTTCTTGTCCGCATAACTCTTTTGTCGGTCTTGTGCCGCCTTTAGCCTTTCCCGGATCTCTTTCACCTTGTCGGTCGTCTCTTGAACGATTTCTGGCCCGACGAATTGCTTTTCGCCCGCTTCTAACCAATAAACCGGGGTTCTGCACTTTCGTCCATACAAAGCCTCGAACGGTGCCATTCCGATACTAGAATGGTAACTGTTGTTGTACGCGAATTCTACTAGAGGTAGATGTGAATCCCAACTTCCCCCGAAGTCTATTACACACGACCTCAACATATCTTCTAGAGTCTGGATTGTCCTCTCGCTTTGACCATCCGTTTGAGGATGATACGTCGTGCTCAAATTCAGTCGAGTACCCAACTCCCTTTGCAAACTAGCCCAAAAGTTCGAAGTGAATCGGCTATCCCGATCCGATACTACAGATCGCGGAACTCCGTGCCTTGACACCACCTCGTCGATGTACAGCTTAGCCAATTTATCTATTGGCAAAGTCTCCCGCATCGCAAGAAAGTGCGCGCTCTTGGTCAACCGATCCACGATCACCCAAATTATGTCGTGGCCCCGCAAGGTCCTTGGTAACTTTGTCACGAAATCCATAGTGATGTTGTCCCACTTACACTCGGGAATGGACAACGGTTGCAAACTTCCATAAGGTCTTTGATGTTCCGCCTTGACTTGAAGACAAGTGACACACCTTTCCACATAGTTAGCCACATCCAGCTTCATTACCGGCCACCAATAATTCAACCTTAAGTCTCTATACATCTTGGTGCTACCGGGATGTATAGAATATTTCGACTTATGCGCCTCCTCGAGGAGTAAGTCACGATTTCCCCCAATCTTTGGCACCCAAATCCGTCCTTGAAAGAGTTTGAGACCACGACTGTCTTCCGTTAACAGCTCCTTTTGTTTCACCATTACTTCGGCCTTGAGGTTCTCTTCCTTAAATGCTTCCACTTGGCTTGCCTTAATGCTTTCCAACAAACTTGTGATCACATCGATCCTTGTAAGGGACATTTTGACACCATCGCCATGATTCTTTCGGCTCAATGCATCCACCACCACATTAGCCTTACCGGGATGATAGAGTAGGTCACAATCGTAATTCTTTAAAAGCTCTAGCCATCTCCTTTGTCGCATGTTGAGTTACTTTTGGTCGAAGATGTACTTGAGACTCTTGTGATCCGTGAAAAGATTACACTTGGTCCCATACAAGTAGTGTCGCCACAACTTCAACGCGAAAACTACCGCCGCCAACTCTAAATCATGAGTCGGATAGTTCTTCTCATGATCCTTTAATTGTCGCGACACGTAGGCTATTACCTTCCCCCTTTGCATTAGTACGCACCCAAGTCCCATATTGGAAGCGTCACTATACACCACAAAGTCTTCCGATCCATCGGGTAAGGACAAGATCGGGGCTTCACACAACTTCCTCTTGAGCATCTGAAACGCTTGCTCTTGTGCATCGGTCCAAAGAAACTTGACGTTCTTCCTTGTAAGAGAAGTGAGCGGTGTAGCCGTCTTTGAGAAATCCTGAATGAAACGCTGGTAGTAACCCGCTAAACCCAAGAAACTTCGGATCTCCGTCGGACTTGTTGGGGGTTCCCAACTCATCATTGCCTCGATCTTTGCCGGGTCCACTTTTACCCCGTCTTTTGATACCACATGCCCCAAGAATTGCACTTCTTGAAGCCAAAATTCGCACTTCGAGAATTTCGCGAACAGTTTCTCCCTTCTTAGAACTTCTAAAACTTCCCGTAAGTGTCTTCCATGTTCGGACTCATCCCTTGAATATATTAAAATATCATCAACGAAGACGATCACGGATTTATCCAAAAATGGGCGACACACACGGTTCATCAAATCCATGAATACGGACGAAGCTTTGGTTAAGCCAAACGGCATCACCAAGAATTCATAATGACCGTATCTCGTTCGGAAAGCCGTATTCGGAATATCTCCGTTCTTCACTCTCACTTGATGATAACCGAACCGAAGGTCAATCTTCGAGAAACATCCCGCTCCTTGGAGTTGATCAAAAAGGTCGTCGATGCGAGGTAGAGGGTACTTGTTCTTCACCGTGACTTTGTTTAACTCCCGGTAATCTATGCACATCCGCATGGATCCATCTTTCTTCTTCACGAACAAAACCGGTGCTCCCCAAGGTGACGAACTTGGTCGAATGAAGCCCTTCTCTAACAACTCTTGAAGTTGCGTCATCATCTCCTTCATTTCTGTCGGTGCCAAACGATATGGAGCACGAGCTATCGGAGCCGCTCCCGGTGTGAGGTCAATCTGAAACTCCACTTGTCGTTCCGGCAGTAATCCGGGTAAGTCTTCCGGAAAGACGTCCGAATACTCTTGTACCACCTCCACATCCTCCACCGACTTCTTTTCTTTCTTTGCGTCCACAACGTAGGCCAAGTACGAAGAGTAGCCCTTTGCTAAAAACTTGCAAGCCTTAAGAGATGAGATAATAGGATTACTTCTCTTTCCTTTTCCCCATAAATGGTTGCCACACCATTTTCCGACAATGGTACTTGGATCATCTTTTTGGAGCAAAAGATGTCCGCCTTATGCCTTACTAACCAATCCATGCCTATGACTACATCAAACCCTCCTATAGCCATAGGTAGTAAATCTACTCCGAAAGAAATTCCGTCGATCTCTAGAGTGCAATAAGAAAAACGGTCACGAATGATCACTTGATCCCCATTATCTATTTCTACTACTAACGCATCGGGAATAACACTAATAGGAGTGGTGAATTGTTTACAGAAAGCATCTGACACAAAAGAACACGTAGCACCCGAATCAAACAAGACACGAGCAGGCATGGAGTTTACTAGAAACGTACCCGAAACGACATCCGCGGTCTCCTTTGCCTCCTCGGCAGTCATCTGGAAAGCTCGAATCGGTGCCCGGGATGGTTGCTCGACCTTAGCCTTCGAACCCACAGAATTTCCACCACCTCCTCTAACCAACCTTGGACACTCTCGCTTCATGTGCCCCGGCTCTCCGCATTCATAACATACCGCCCCACGGAGGGAACATTCTCGAGTTGTGTGGTTTTTCTTACCACACTTGCTACACCCAGCTGGACTGGAGAGAGTCCTTGTAGCGCACGACCCCGAGTGCTTTGACCTGCACTTGTGGCACCACCGATCTTCACGGCGTTGATCACCCGATCTCCCGCTTACAAAGGGTCTAGATTGACGAATGAGCCCAGATGGCCCCTCCCATTTCCGTTTCTCACCAACGTATCTCTTCTCATCCCTTTCCGAATTGATGTCGTCCTCAATGAGTAATGACTCCTCGATGACCTCTTGTAGAGTCGAACACTTAGCATTTCTTATATCCGTTCGCATTCCGGCCGGTAAACCCTGTTGATATGCTTTCATCTTTGACTTTTCGTCGGGGACTAGATGTCCCACCAAGTTTAGCTTCTCCAAGAAGAGCTTGGAGTAGCCAACAATCGACATATTCCCCTTCTTCAGATCTCGGAACTCCCGTTCCAACTTGTCCAACGACCGCTCACTGCAGTATTTGTCCATGATCTTCTCCTTGAACACCGTCCAAGTTAGCTTGGCCAGAACTTCCGGGGTGAGGGCGGATCGGGTGAGGTTCCACCAAATCAGAGCCTCTCCCCGAAGTAGCTGAGAAGCAAACTTGACCCATTGAGAAGGATCGCATTCACTGGACTCGAAGGCCATCTCTAATTCCTTAAGCCAGTACATACAAGTAACCGGGTTGTCTGAACCCGCAAACTCCTTAGGGTGACACCCCAAAAACGTTTTGTAAGTACACCCTTTAATCTTTGATCTGATTCCCTCAGCGGATGGTTCTTCAACCGTTACCACATTCGGTCCACCCGACCCCACAATAACGTTTTCAGCCATAGTCTCGGGTTGACGGTTACTGACGTCTCGATCCTCTAGAAGTTTCATGAAAAATTCTTGTTGTTGGGTCATGGCCGAAGTCATGGCCAAATGTTGTTGAGCCAAAGCCGCATTCATGGCCAACATCATGCTATCCCGAAGCCGGGTCTCCATGGTAACTTCCTCCAAGATGGCGTTACCGGTGTTGAGGTTCCGGCGCGGAATGTGCTCAGGCCCTCCTGCCAAGATTCTGGGTATAGGAATGTCATCGGAGGTTGCCCCCACCGGGGGTCGTATTGCTGCAGATTCCACTTCTGGTTTCCCTTCTGGCATGTCTGGTAATCTACTTCGAGTGTTTACCATTAAAAATCTGCCATGCACGTACGAGAAATAGATTGAGAAAAGACTAAGCGAGTTGAACTCATTGTACGTACTACTACTTTCATCAATTATCATAATAATAGTAAACAAAGTATGCTCACATAACAATGCATTCATAATAGAAGTAGCTAAGTGAAATTATGAACGAACCATACACAAGTATTCTTGTCACCATCATCACAACTTTCAATTACAGTAATTCCGTAATCCTAACGCTCTCCCCACCTAGGATTCCTACCCCAAGTGGACAGTGAAGTCATAAAGTCTAAAGCTTAAGTCTAGATATGCTAAACAATACCTAGTTCACTTAAACTAAAGCTCTGATACCAACTTGTAACACCCTAAAAATAGGGATAACAAAAATCCGGAAAACGGACATGAGGTATGCTAAAATTGCCAAGGCAAGAGCCTCCCAAAAATGGGGAAATATATAAATGAATAACCTGTTTAATCACAATTGTAATTTAACGGACAATAAACAACAACCAACTAATCTAATTTCTACATCTAGAAAAGAGATTACAAAAAGGGTTGTCATTTATAGACCCAAACGGTCTATATCCAAAAGTATAACGCGTCCATGTGCAATTCCCCAAGCTCTCACCCCAAAGCAACTAAACATGTTTAAGATCGCCGCCGCTAGAACCTGAGATACACATCGACACCAAACAAGTCTTAGGCCAAAAATCCTAGTGAGTTAAACAATAATAAGCATGCATGAACAGATACAATTCTTATCAGCAGTTAACCAATGTTCAATATATGTGGAGTCAATAGGGGAGGCCCAAAGCACCAATCGAGTCTCACCCAAGAGTCGATATACCTTGATGCCCTTAACAAGGAACACCCCAAAGGCCCGGCCCACCCGAAGACTATCGTTAAGAAAATTCCCCGAGTGGCGGAGGTCTAGGCACATACCATCACAGTGGCGCCCAAGACTATATCCTCTTAGTGCTAGGTCTTGAATGCACCCTTGAAGTAGTTGATAAGATACTCGTAAACCCCCAACCACCTCTATGTAATAAATGAAGTAAGAGAGTGGAGAAGTGAAGAAAATCGCCCCAAAATGCTCTCAACCAAACCCTAGTTCTGATTTTTGAAGTTATGAAGTGAATAGAGGCTGAAATGGTGTTTTAAATCGACCAGACCACGCGGGCGATAGTGCCCGATGATAGTGCCAAGGGCACTATCGCGAGTCACATTCGCGAACCCAAACATACCCTCGGTACCTCCTCCGCGAGTATGCCCGGCGATAGTGACAATTGTCACAATCGCGTGTCACTATCGCGAAGCTCCCCCCACTCACGGTACATTCTCAGCGATTGTGCCCGGCGATAGTGACATTGTCACTATCGCGTGGCACTCTCGCGCCAAACCCAAAACGACCCGAAAACTTAACCAAAATCGAAAACGAGCGCGAGCTCTAAACACATGCATCTTTAATACTAACCAGATAACATCATAGCATTAAAATAAGGTTCATAAGCATATAAAGGTTCGTATTTCCAGATAAACACAATTTATGTACTAAGGGAACAAATACTTACCTTGAGAATTTCCGGGTGTTACGTATATATATATATATATATATATATATATATATATATATAGAGAGAGAGAGAGAGAGAGAGAGAGAGAGATTCAGGAGAAAATCTTAAATAAATGAAAAACCGAAAAATACTTCATCTGTTACATTACTTGATCCAATGAATGTGATTAAGGAGTCGGTTACAATTTTTATTTTTAAAGTTAAAAAATCCCCCATCCCCTATTTTTTTTAAATCGAAAAAAATACGAAATATGATCAAAATTCGAACGAAATAAATTACACAAAAAACTCGATCATATTTTTCTCGTTAATTTGACATCCATATTGGTATACTTTTTCATCCGTTTTTCATGATTTTTCGGTTTTTCATTTATTTAGCGTTTTCTCTACCTATAGGTTTTAAATCAGGACACCTTCATTTAACGAAAATACGATAACTCTCTTTTACTATATATAGTCAATTACATGTGATACTTAATCAGAGACACATACGACCTTTTGCCCGACCTAGGTTGCGGGCCAAGTCGCTCACCTACAATCACCTGTACTGTAGTAGACCAAATGTGATAAGGGTGTTCTTGATGTGATACTATAATCTATCACACGTGATACTAAATCATAGGCAGACGATGTAACACCCTCAATTTTTACTGTGAGTACGTAATCTAAAACAATTCCTTCATAAATATTCCAAAATACTGGCTAAATTAAAATTCGAAACTATTCGCAACGAAAGTCTCCAAAATACATAAACACGTAACTTAAGAGCTAACCCGTCCCATATCAGGTTAAGTTACAACTTATTCATACATAAAAGTCTAAACAAAAGACTTAATATAAAACAATAATAGGAAAGTACTCTTTAAGCGCGCCCTTTGCCCTTATCCAACCTCGAACTACCTGACCCTGAGATGCATACTATAGTCAGCTTCTACAGCTCAATGAGTTCATGGTTTGCGTGAGTAAAATCATATCTTGGTGTACACATTAGACATATATGCATGTTTCATAATAAAAACAACAACTTTCAATATTAAAAACTTGTGACGCTGAAAAGAAAGATATCTCATATATTGTCTAGTTGGGTACGGGACATTTAGTCACAGACACGCCCTGGGTAGATATGTCTGTCATAATTGATCACCACCTGTCTGGGTCGTGCCTTATACTGGTCGTGACTTACTGGTCAAATGCTCACCCGCTAAAACTGATCATAAACTTGCGTATGAAATTGCATGTTAGAGTTATTTGAAAACAAAATAAACACATAACATGCAATCGATCATAAATAATCATACATGTACAATATTTTGTTTCATGTATGTAAACTGAAACATCATGCATATGTACATATCACCATACAAATCATATAATGCTCAAAATAATTTTGTACATACGTATGCGTCTCATTGTAAGTCTCATGAAGACTTACCTGACGATGTAGGTTGCTTAGAGAAAGCCGTCGACCGGTAATCTCAAATCGTCGAAAAATCGTAACCACGAGTAGTGACTTTGAGCTCCGTTTTCTCCTTCGTTCCTCCAAGATTCCTAGAGCTTCTTGAACGAAAAGTGTAGTTCGGTGCAAGGACTATATGGAGCTGGATGTAACACCCCAAAAATGGGACAAACAAAAATTTCAGGAAAATGGAAATGTGGTGATCATTTCAATGCCAAAGCATGAGCTCGCTCAAAAAGGAACAATAAATGTCTGTTTAATTACAAGTTTGTAATAATAAGCAATGGTAAATGACAACTTTCTAATCTAACATCTAACTAGAAATAAGATTACAGTCAGTTGTCATCTACTTCCGAAATGAATGTCTTCTATATTGGCATCCCAAAAATGATCCCCAAGCTCACATCTAGAGGCCGGCTAAGTCTCCTTGGCGCTCGTGCCGCTAGAACCTGAGATACATATCAAAACAATCAAGTGTTAGGCCAAACGGGCCTAGTGAGTTGCACAAGAACATGGCATAACATTTATAAAGCATGGCGTGAACATTTATATCATTTTAGTCACTAAAGGTCATAAGGGAATCAATAGGGGAGACCCATCACACCAATGAGTTTTACCTCAAGTCAATGTACCTTGATGTTCACTCGCATGAGCAACATCCCGAAGGCCCGACACATGAAGACTACCTCCCAGGCATTACTCCAAATGGCGGAGGTCTAGGTGCATACCATCATGGTGGCACCTAAGACTACATCCTCCCAACACTTACTCATGGTTCCTCCTACGTACATACGATATCCATCTCTATACATAATTTCATATCAACAAGATACATGTATAAGAACTCATATAATCCCAAGCATATTTTAGGTACAAAACTCCAAAATGTGCAAGTCCCAACATAATGTCCATGGCTCATCAAAATAACATATAACCAAGCTTAAATAACTTAAATGATAACATCATCCAGATCCACATGAATGGCCATAACTAAAATCCCAACAATCTCAGAAGTAGCAGTTAGGTCAAACTTATCAGGTGATCAAATTTCTACATAAATATGAAATGCTAAGTAAGTAAACACACAAGATATGTATCTCATTTGAAAATAGTAGTAGAAGACTCACAAACTAGGTTTTATAGAAAACCCTAGAAACTTGAGTGGCTCAAGAAGATGAGAAAGTGAGGAGTTGAGGTAACTAGCACACCAACAAGCTTTTAATGAAGACTTGAATGCTCTTCACAAGATGTACCAACCCCAAGGATGTGGAGTAAATGAGATTAGGGTTTTGAGAGAAGAAAATCGCCTTTGAACTTCTCCAAAATCGGACCAAAATGAGTGAAGTGAGAAAGTGAGGTAAAAAAGGTAAAAACCTGATTTTTTTTAACTCTCAAAGCCCGACGGCGACAGTGCCCATGGCACTGTCGTGGGGCACAATCGCGCCCCCTCAAAGGCCTGCGGTACCAATTCAGCGATTGTGACAGGGCGATTGTGCCCCTGTCACTCTCGCATGGCATTCTCGCCGGGGGTGTACCGAGACCACCCCCCGGCCCGCGACATTGCCACGCAATTATGACCATTGTCATAGTCACGGGTCACTATCGCCCTAACTCTCAAAATTCTGAATTTCGACGTTTTCGATAATTTAAACACATAAGGAATTTTAAGATAACAACACACACGATAACATACCAATGATCCCTAAATCAAAGCAAGAATCCCAACATTTAAAAGTAACGAGGACACATTAGAATTTATAAACACTTACCTTAATTTTCCGGGTGTTACAATGAAATTGCTTGTCTTATTCGTTGACTATGAGAGCCAATAAGAGGCTTCAAAGTCGCTACATCGTCAAGTCTTTTCCATGATCAGATATGACCATTTTACAAAACAAGTCCTTCTAGTTTGGACCTATTGTTGTCTGACATGGCCCTCTAACTATCAAAAATTACATTCAGCCCCTTAGCTTCAAAGTTTTGGCCAAATTTGCATTTTTAACCTCTGACTTAACTATTTCTTTCACATTTAGTCCGATTTTCAAATTTATTACTATTATTTTTTATTATTTTTATTATTTTTTTTATTTATATTTTTTTAGGGTTTTAAAGACGACATTTGGTGCGACCTAGATCGCGGGCTAAGTCATGCGCACACTACTAGGTTCCCTCACGTGTATTATCACATGTGATAAGGATGTCCTCACATTTTCGTAAAATGGAGACGTTCTTGTTTGAACTTCCATATATATATATATATATATATATATATATATATATAGCCATAGGTTCACTTGAGGGGCTAATTGTGTGCAGCACCATATAATTTTATAGTTTGGTCGCATGCTAACAATTATGTAACACCCTGAAATTTTGTCCCAATTGAAGAAAAGTGTTGAACTAGGTGAACCGGTAAAAGAAGAACCACATATAGAGTATGACTATAGTGTCATGTGGTTGTGACATCTATCACAATAGCACCAATGGTACTGAAAGTGTGGTAGTCCCGGTTATAATGCCATGCAGTTGTGACATCTATCACAATAGCAACGAATATTACCAAGTGGTTGGTCATCTCAACGAATGTGCCATGTAATTATGACAATGGTGTAACACCCGTAATTTTTGGGTAAGTACTATTTCAAGTTAGTATAGAAATCGATCTTTTAAGAGAAATAGAGGAAATGAGATTTTGGGATTAAATACTATATTTTATGTTGGTGATTTTAGTGTCACCAGGCATTTAAGTGTAATTGGTTATAACACGAGTACTAATGGGTTTCAAACTATGATCTAATACAAGTTAGGTGGTGCAGAGTGCACACTTGTTATAAGACGAGTTTGATCCTGGACACGATAAAATGGCGGGGGGTCAAGGGGCAATGCCCCTAGCGGTGATCCAAGTGGCAGAGCCTCTGAAGGCATGGCAGAGCCTCTGAAGGCACGTCAGAGCCTCTGAGCCTCGTTGGCATGACAGAGCCTCTGAAGGCACGACAGAGCCTCTGAGCCTCTTTGGCACGTCAGAGCTTCTTAAGGCACATCAGAGCCTCTGAGCCTCTTTGGCACGACAGAGTCTCTGATGGACGTCTCTGGACCAGAAGCTCTTGGTGTCTATTTTTGGACTAAATCTGCATTTACTGAACATTTAATGGTCAGTTATTTTCTGCCCTTATTTTTAGCTAAATTGATTGTAATCGACTATAATGATAGTGATTTACAATCATTGCCATTTTTTAGCTAAATTGATTGTAATCGACTATAATTGATAGTGATTTACAATCATTGCCATTTTCTGTTATTTCCTATTTTACGAATGGGACTAGTATATATACCGTATATATTTATGTTTTAGACTAACGATTTTAAACAATCATCATATACTCTCCAGAAAATTTGCTCTCGCTTTTGTGCCTAAAAACGAGAGTGTTCTTGAGTCTTATCCCATATTGGATTTCGTGCAACCCAGACATAGGGTCGAAATACCAATTCGGAAAGTGACTTACACGATTCTTAAGAAATCCGGTCAAACGATTGACAACTTTTCCCCGATCCCTAACATTTTATAGTATTGCTAGATGTGGAATTCAAATACGAGTCCAACGGTTCTTTCCAGAGCAAAATCGGAGCTAAAACGAAGAAGTTATGGCCAAAACAGTGTTCGGTGCATTCTCGACTATAGTGCCAGTGATTGTGACAATGTCACTATAGTATGTCACAATCGCTGAAGGCTAAAAACTCGCGGTACAATCTGAGCGATTGTGCCCGCGATTGTGACATTGTAACTGTAGCATGTCACAATCTCACGCGGGTGCCAAATTGCATAAAATCCGATTTTTAGCCTCATTCTTCATTTCTTCATAATTTTTGCATCCCAACTCCGATTTAATTTAAATTAAATTACTATGGCTTCGTTTTTGAGAACTCTTCAAGGATATACTAATATTATTGAAATTTATTAGAAGATCCAAGAGTATTTGGTGGTGGTAAGATCCTCCTATCTCTCAATTTTAAGCCAGGGTTTGATATTTTTGACTCTTCTCTTTACATCCTTCATCTATTGGAGTGATTTTGGTGGGTTTGTGGTAAAGGGAAACCTGGTGGGAGTGTGGGATCTAAGATCTAGAGAAACCCTTAAAGATTTCAAGTCATCACCAAAGGAGACTCTCATTTTGGGGTAAAATCTATATTTAGCCTAAATCTAGCAAGGTGAGTTCAAGTTGATTTGTGAAAACATTGTACATGCCAAAATTGTTCATTTTAAGGTGTTTATGTGATTTACATTATTTTTATCAAATGTTGGAATATTTGAAGAGTTCTACTTAATTGAGATATTTGAATTTATAATTCTCGTACAACACCCAGATTTGGGATTTTCGGGTACTTTGATAAATAAATCATAAATACATGTGTTTTCAAGAGTTATCTTATAAATGGAGGTTGTTTGGTGAAAATGCACTTTTAGCATGTGTTTGGATACATACATTATGTTATCGAGAGTTTTGAAAGTGTAAATGGCATGAGCCTCTTTGAAAAATGGGTTGCCCCAATAAAAAATTGTGTTTTAGGTTATGCTTGTATTTGGAAGCATAGGTTTGCATAAACGTGGGTTGTTTACGTTTGATTTCATTTTATGACTTTTAACAATTGGTCTTTTGATTTGTTGAGCCTATGTCTTTGTTTGGACCTTGTTGGTTATTGAGGACAATTGTCCGATTTTGATAGCTCAATGTAGAACATTTGGTTATGATTTGCATCTACTGCATCTTATTTAAGAATTACATGTTTTGAATGCGCTAGTTCATTTATTTGGAGTCATGTAATGTTTTTGACTGTAATGCAATGGATCCATAGTCATATAAGTCGGTTTTATTGTGTAAATGTGGGATAAGATCCCCAAGTTGTAATTTGGAAATAAACATTGGTTATATAATGTAATTTCTAAATGAACAAGCTTGTCTTGGATGGTGCGATCCCAATGTAAAGACCTGGATAAGGTTGAACTTGGTGATCATTTGAGTAAAAGACTTGGATAGAGTTGAGCTCATTATTGTATTGGACTAAAGACCTGGGTAGGGTTGATGTCCACAATGACTAAACACCTGGATAGGATTGATGTCTTCCATGACTAAAGACCTGGATATGGTTGATGTCAATGGTTGTCCATCCTTGAAACATGCTTATAACATAGATACGTGACATACTTTTGTGTTCCCGCCACGTTCAATGGAAACGGGTCTCCCCCATCACCGAAAGGTGTTGTTTTGGGTATTGAGTATTATCCATGTTTTCGGTGACGTTTTGAGTATGGATTGTTATCCATGATTTGTGGTTTTATTTATTAAACCTTATCCATGTTTTTGGATATTTTGGATAATAGAGTTTTGTCCACGTTTTCAGTATTTGAACATTAATTCTTATTTGCGTTTTGAGTGAGTTTTGGGTTTGAGTTTACATCTTGAGGAAATGCTTTATATTGGTGTTGTCATCATCTAAAATGTGTATTATTGAAAAATGAGTCGTTTTCATATTTAGAGTAAATCATGATTAAAGTTGCATTCTTTCCGTTTAACGATTTATATAATCATGATGAAAACTCTTAAAGTCACTAGGCGTTAGCCTAACATTTTTATTTGTCGGCATGCACATCAGGTTCCGATTGAGGTATGATTCTAGCGACACTGTGAAGAAATGAATGCCAGCTAGATACACGAGAAGTGAGTAGCTATTGGGTGAGGTCTTCCACACTTTGGGATTAGCAACGTGTTTGGGTTTTAGTAACACCCGAGTCCCGACCTTATTTAGTCTTTGTATAAGACTTGGATTATTATTTGTTGAGGTTAAATCTAGAATCCCATATGAGGTATTTCGATTATTGAATTGTAAAAGAGAATTTACCCTTTATTTGATATATTTATTGAAAATTTTAATTAGTTGCTTTTTCCAAATTTGAGGGTGTTACAAATTATGCGGAAGATAAAGGGGTAGTTTCACAACTGTTACAAATAGGCGGTATATGTGCATATATGAACTCGTATGATTGACATGTGAACTATATGTGCATATTGAACCCGTGTGATTCACGTATGAAATATTTAATTGATTTACATATGAAGTATATGTTCATATGTGAACCCGTGCGAACTATTTAGTTGATTCACATATGAACTATTTAACTTAGGGGTGGTGGTCGTGCTATTTGGGGCCAAACTGTAAACCACACCGCATAAACCTCAAACCGGACCAAACCACACCGCAAAATGCGGTTTGTGTCTATAGCACATATTGGATGCTCTAAGACTAGAAATTAGTCCAGGAACCAATAGCGATAAATTACAAACTATAGAAATAAAAATCAGAAATTTTAAACCACATAAAACAAATCAAAATTATTAACGGATCATATAAACGGGTATTGTAACTTACGCTTTAATTTTTAACACACTAAAAAACACTTTTAACACATCGATCGACCATAAGTTATTTAGGTGAGGATCGTGTGAGAAGTTGAGTTAACAGTGAGAAGCGTGAGAAGTGGATCTGAATCGTCGATCTCTTTTAATCTCAAGCCCTCCCATGAATTGCAGCTTAGAAGGGAGTTGGTCTGGTGCATCTCGGTGCATCTTATCTCAGTGCATCTCATCCTAATGTGCGTCAATTTCTCATCCAATGATTACTAACCACTTCCCACGCTTCTCATCGTTAGCTCAACTTCTCAGCGGAACTCAACCTAAGTTATTTATTACTATCGTTAGAGCATCCACAATGTGTTTTTTCATAGGTTTTTCATAGCTTTTTCAAAAAACAAAAACCCCCTTTTGAGGTTTTTCACATAGTGGAAAGCTTTTTTGGGTGAGGTTTTTCGCGAGGTTTTTCGTCATAGCTCGTAACTGCATGACCTGCTTTTTCATAACTTTTTCGTATTTAATCAGTTTTAACTTTATAGAATTTTATAAAAGTTTCGTATTTAATCAGTTTTATTTATTTACCAGTTTTATTTATTAATATATTTAAAGTAATCTATTTAAATATAATTATTAAATAAATAATATAAATAAATACATAATGAAAGTAATTATATTTTATATTTTTAAAATAATATCTCAAATTTGACATATTTATACAGTTTTAACATATTTCTTAATGACCCACTTTTTATTTTCGGTTATACATAACATACTTTTAAATTTAACATTTTTTAATTTTTATTTTACAAACTTTTTATACAACTTTTATATATTTCTTAATAACCTAATTTTTATTAATTTGTATGAAATTTAATGTATTTTTTTTTATAAATAAGAATAAAAATGATATAAAGTTAAAAGAGTGGGACCCTGAATAGTTTAAAAAAGTAATGAAAAAGTTTGGGTGAGGTTTTTTACATAGTGGAGGTATATAAAGGTTTTTAAGTTGTTGATGTGACAATAATGTGTAAGAAAAAAAGCTATAAAAAAGCTCGGTGAAAAGCTCGTACATTGTGGATGCTCTTAGTGTAAAGTTTATTAAATTAACCGTGAACTAATTTCCACATACTAGTGTATTTAATCATTAAAATAAAAATAAAATAAAATAAAATAAATACATTTTATTACCATATTCGTTCTATTATCTTGTGGACTTCATATGTTTGGGGATTTCATTTCTACACACACTCTCTCTCTCTTGCTGCTTTTCTTTCTCTCTCTAACTTTCTTCATTTGGTAAAGTAAAAATCTTCAGATTTTCCTTCATTTTTCCTGGAATGTTGCAGACTACTGTGATCGGTAAGCTCTCATTGCTCTATTATATACAACTTCCTAAACAAGAAATCTACTATTTTGCTTTTATTTTTCTGTAAAAATCACGAAACCTCAAATACGAACCTGATTTCTTACTTCTGATTTGGCTTTTTTTTTTTTTTTTTTTTTTTTTCCTGTTTTAGTGGAGTTATGATGTGATTTTTTGATTTCTGATTACATAAACCATAGCTGTGGTGTGTGATTTTGTGCAAAATTTTTCCTATTTTGCAAGCGTTTTTTTTCCGAATCCTTCAACGTTGATCTGACGATTTCTCGAAACTGTGACTGTGAATGAATAAATGAATGATTTCATTTCATTTTTTTTTTCAGAAATGGATTTCGTGGTATATATTGGTCTGGTGTGCTTTGATAAATGTATGATTCCTCCCCCCCCCCCCCCCCCCCCCCCCCTTTTTTTTTTCTCTTCATCACTTTCTTCACCGGGAAAAATGACGTTTCTACATCATGATGGGAACAATCAATAATACGCATCGACTTCCAAACGATGTCATTTTTTCACGTTTTATTAGGTTCTAAAAGACCGTCTACTTGTGATGGGGGACCATCATTATTTCCATTGAATTTAATATAAGTTGATTTGTTAGTTGCTAATTTGGGGGAAAAGCGAAAATAATTCTTTAGTGGTTCAGTTGTTGTTATTTTCAGATTATTATCTTTCTGGTCTAGTGTAATTTTGTTGCTAAGTATTAGTTCCCTCCCAAATGAGCTTCTTCTTCTTTGTACGTGAAAGGGAATATTGAGGGGCTGATTACCCAAATGCTTACCCGGTAAGCCTTACCAATAAAACTTGACACACTAACTTGCTTTACCGTGTAAGATTTTAATCATCGCTATGGTATCTTATATAACAATTTACCCGGTAAGCGCTTACCCGGGTAAGAGTTATCACTTTCTCTTATCGGGTAAGATTTTTCATCCTTATCCTCGCTCTTACCGGGTAAGATCCTATCATCTTCTCATGTTCATCCGCAATGGTAAATTGCCCGATAAACACTTACCGGGTAAGCATTTTGTAAACGGCTCCTAGTTAGTTTATTTTTGGTCAGTTTTAGATCCCTAAATTAGAGACTCCTCCACCATCACTCCCACCGATCTGTTTCGCTTAACATTCATTGACTCTATTGGAATCTATCAATGCTTCATTTGCTGCTACTCGTGATTGTGTGAACTTCTCACAGTGTGTTTGACAAACATCGTATTTTGCTTTCACCAAACCCACAAGACTATTGAAGTCTTATGGATCTACTGTTTAACAATGTGGTTATGGTGGGTTTGTGGGACAATAACTATTTGGAGCTCTGCCCTGTGAAGAATGTGTTAATTTTTTGTAAGGATTTTTAGCATACTTCAGCTTAGTGTTTGTAGAAAGTGAGGCACCATTTACCATATATTATGCATATGGTAGCTTCCTTTTGATCCTCTGTGGAAATTTATGTGTTTGTTATCTAGGATGCATGTACTGAGAGAGATGAAATGGGTGGAAGCAAAAAGATAAGCAAACTTTTACTTTTATAGGGTTGGAGTTTTCTTGTTTTTGTGAAATGGTTGTTTGGACATGACTGTTTTTGCACTTTCACTTGACTTATTGAACTGAATATCTTTTCATATCTTTGCATAACTTTATATTGTGGGGGAATTGGGCCCTTTATACTTTCCGTCCATTGAAAGAGATGTTAGCTTTTATATATCTCCAAGATAGAGAGAAAAAGTGTACATTTTGTAATGGCTACTCGAATCGAAACTCCTTGCAATTTCTAAGTGTGAAGAAAATCATTTTCCAGATATGGAGTGGAATACAAAGTGGGACTGGGAAAACCTCGATCTTTTCGGTTCAAAAGGGGTTGCAAGTCCCAAGAAGCTACAATCAGCGGATTGGGGAATCAAAGAAGGGGAAGACATAGATGTGTCTTTTAATCTATCAGGGATTGTTGGTGGAAGTGGAGGTTCTGCCTCTGATGTTGGGAACAATTCATCTGCGAAGAGCTCGATATCAGCTTCAACTGAATCTTCATTCAAGGACGGCATGAAAGTGTCAAATTTCCCATTTGAGGTAGCTGGAGGTTTCCCCGATGCTTTCAGTAAGGAGTTTGCTGGAGGTGAGCTAAATGGAACTTCTCCGTCGTTTGAGGCTTCAGTTTGCTCTTCTGACCAGTCCATCGGTTTGAAACTTGGTAAAAGAACATATTTTGAGAACAGTTTTGCCAGGAGCAATACCAAAACATGTTCTTCCCCAAATATTCCTGTATCATCTGTATCTACGGTGAAAAAGCTTAAATTATCTTGCCAAAGTACACCGGTTCCACGATGTCAGGTTGAAGGATGCAACCTTGATCTCTCATCTGCCAAGGAATACCATCGTAAACATAGAGTTTGTGAAAGTCATTCAAAATCCTTAAAAGTTGTTGTGGGTGGTCTTGATCGTCGGTTCTGCCAACAATGTAGCAGGTAAGCTTTGTTTGGAATTCGCAGTTACATATTAGAATCTGTTAGCACGGACTTGAACTTTTCTTAATATTTGCTGGTTCCTTTTGGGTCGATCTGCCCTTGATCTGCGACCGCTTCTGGTACTTCACTTTATTGATCATGGTCAACTGATGCATTACTTTTCAATGAATGGTACAGATTTCACAGTTTGTCGGAGTTTGATGGGAAGAAGCGGAGCTGTCGCAGACGGCTTTCCGATCACAACGCACGACGCCGTAAGCCACAGCAGGAAACGATCCAGTTTAACTCAACAAGTCCGTCTTCATCATTTTATGGTACACAGTTCATGTATATATTTGGAGCCAATTTCTTGTCAAGGGCATTTGGTGGTTTAGCATCTCAATATTGTCATATATACTGAGAATGTACTTTAGCAGGCATTTTTGATGTTACCTTAAATCTCAAAGCCTAAATCTTTTGAGAACCTAGAACCAACTATTACATGAATTATTCATGATGAATAACCCTAAATAATCATGAATTATCCCTCAAGAACAGCATACATTTTCATTATTCGTGATATGATACATTAAATGAGATTTTAATTAAATGCATGACCTTATCATGAGTATAAAGCCATTTTTTTCTTTAATAGGCCATGAGGTCATGAATTTGATAAAAAAATCATTTAAGGTTCATATCCCTAAATGACCCTACATTTTTATCATCATGAATATATGTATTATCCTCATGAATATCATGCATTTTCATTATGAACTATTTTCGTCATCATGAATAATACATAAATAGTTGGTTTCCAGGCTCTGCCCCCACACCTGTAATATGATCTTTAAGATGCTCCCTTTCATTTATTGTGGTCCGTATGCTTTTGCGTTTGCAGATGGGCAACAGCAATTGAGTTTTGTGTTTAACAATGTCCCTCTGGTTCAAACTAAACCTGGTGGGAGTTCTATTTGGGAAAGCACATGCAATTCCAAACCCTTGGTAGCGACAGTGAAAGCTGAAAAACCTGGAGGGCATGACGGACTAACTCATTCTGTTGGTCAGTTTCCGAATGATGTCAACATGCCCAGTCTTGCTATCAATGGGATTATGCCATCCAAGGGCGCCACGGCCAGCATTTTTGATCAAGGTTTGTTTTTCCTGCTTACCATATCGAGATCAGTTTGAAAAAAACTATCTTGTTACAAGAAATTAGTGGTGGTGTCAATATGCTGCAATCAAACATATTTGTTTGTACAGAAATAGCTATCAACCATAGCATAGCATGAGAATACGTGTAACCCCATTAAATTACTTTCCAAAAAGGCCATTGAGGAGAAAACGGAGGTTCCAACATATATAGATGAGAAATGATAGCCGATATGAGACTCCAACAAGCCGGCCACCTCCAACGGAGGCTAGACGGGCATGGATTGCCCTAGAGTGTCGGGAGGGGGCTAGATGAGCACATATTGTCCCAAAATGTCGAATCACTAGAGTGGTAGGTAGACCGTGACTCTAATACCATATTATAAACAATGGATTCAGAAATCCATTGATGCTGATGATCATACAATACAAGGAGACAGAAAAGATATTTATACTTATCTTAACTATACAAGAGATGACAGAACTAGCCCCTCAAGTATATAACACTATATATATATATACTCTATAGTTAAGATAGTTATAAGTATCTTTTCTGTTTCCTTGTTTAATTCTATTGTAAATCGCGGTTCTCTTAATCAAATGATACAAACCCTATCATCTTCTTGCACATGTTGCAACAGATTTTTGTAGGAAGTCTCCAGATAGGATTTAGAATCGATGGGATAAGTATATATATATTGAATGGGTTTGTTTGTTATATATGCAGTAGAATCAGTTGATGTTGGTCGTGCTCTCTCTCTTCTGTCAAACAATTGGTGGGGTTCATTAAGTGAGCCAGATTTGATGCATACAACAAATATGGGGTTGCCATTTGAGTACTGGCAGCAGGTTGACCAAGAATCTCCTCATCATATTCTCAAACCATGGAATGGAATTCAATATGGGAATCCCATGGATGAAATCTTGAAGCCCTTGTGAGATCCTTAATTAATTACTTGCCAAATATCACAAGGCAGGCAGGCAGGCAGGCAGGTATGTTGTTTAGTTATTAATTAATACATATATATCTATTTTGTGTCCAAATGGAGATTCCAAAACACTAAAACCCCTGTTATTTATATGTTTCTAATCTTATTGTTAGCTTCTATCTTCAGTATTTTCATGTTTTATAATATCATCATTCATCTTGTCAAATTATTTAAAACTCTCCAAGCCTAACATTTTTTTAACTTTTATTCTATACCCTTATCATATTTTTATCCATACAAGCTAAATATTTAACGTAAAATGTAAAAAATTAATTTACACAAGATAAATTCCATACTCAAGCTTTGGGTGGTGGGATATACAGAACCGTTTACTAAATTCTTATCGGGTAAACACTTATCGGCAAGAAATTCATCTTCATTTACCTTATCATGTGACATGCTTGGCCATAAAATGGATTGTTGGTAAACATCTTAAACCTGACAAGTGCTAACCGGGTAAGAGTCGTTTCCTACATTTATTGTGTAAGACTCTTGGTCCTTGTCATGTTCAATCAATAAGGTAAATAACATCGCAAGCACTTATTTGGTAATCATTTAGTAAACGGCCCCTAAGTGTGTGATCGAGAGGGTGAAATGACTTTGAAAGCCAGTATTGGGCCGAAGGGCATTTCAAACCCAATTATAATTGGGAAAAACAAACCTCCTTCGACAACATTTTTGTTTTTTGTTTTTCAGCGTTACATTTATCTATTTAGAAATTTAAAACCTACAGAAAGCTAAAATCTGTTTTTGAAAACGATAATGGTAAGTTAATTGACTTTTTTTTTTTTTTTTTTTTTTTTTTTTTTTTATGGTTTAATAACGAAATACATTACTTATTGAACTTTAATGATGTGGGACTAATTAATTTTATATTTAAAACACTGAACATGGTTTCATTCATATAGTCTATAACCATGGTTTACAAACCTTGGTATATGATATTTGATTCTCTTAATTAAAAACATCTAACGTTTTCCATACGTACATTAGTTCTTGTTTGTTACAATTTTATAAACACATGAATGGAAAGCAAAATTGTTTACCAAATGACACTCTAGTTTTTCATAAAAGTGATGATTTGCTTTGTTTTAAATGTATTCTAATTTGTCTCCCCGATCATTTTATTTTTCTATGTAGTTATTTAGTTTTTATCTATATTTTTTTATATACGTTGAATGTAAATTGAACTTTATATGTAAAAATAGGTATTAAATTCCTTTTAACTAAAAAGTAATTGAAATTGTGTCGAATATAATATGATAGAAGACATGTCACATATAGGATAGATTAGACATGGGAGCAAAAACAATTTCTAAGCGTTGATACATGGTATGGGGCGTATATAAAGGTGGGGCATTGGGTGTGCGACTAAAAATATTTTGGACTGTTACTTTTAGGTGGCGTTTGTTTTTTAAGAGGTCTAAAGTCTTAAGTCTTATTTTAGTTATGATTAATAAGAGATGGTGTGTAAAAATGTCTGAACGATTCGACTTAAGAGTCATTAATAGGTTTTTTTAAAAAAACAAACAACCCCTTAGTGTCTTATGAGATTAGTCAAGGTGTGCACAAGTTGACCCAGATTCCAATAATTACAAAAAATTAAAGCGTGCACCAGATAAAGAGAAATAAGTCCTATCTCATTTAAAAATCTTGCCATCGTGATTAGAGCATCTCTAATCAGAGAATTTATATAAACAAAAAAAGTAATGGCTTATAAGAACTCTCATTGAAGAGAGTTCTTATAAACCACTCACATTTTTGGAGTTTTTATATAAGAATCTTGGTTCTTAACTTGTTTATTGAGTGAGATTACATATTATTAGTTTTTTTGTATATTTTTTAGTTTTTTATATTTATATTATTGATGTTGAAATAATACATGTGACCCACAAAAGAGGTTCTTATTAGTCGTAGATTGTTGAGTTAACAATCATATGTAATAAACAAGTTCTTATAAAAATCACTCCATTGGAGATGTTCTTAATGACGGAACCGGAAAATCTTTTATATGGGAACATAATTTACAAATCAATTATGGTTTTTTTAGGAAAGAAAATAAACGCATCTAACTTATACTTTTATTATATCATCTTTAAACATATCTATACTGAGAAGAAAATACAAACAAGTGTGATACCAAAGTCGGGTTAACGTCACAAAACTGTAATTCCATATTTGTGTTTTCACTCTTTTCGTACTATGGTGATAGAATGCAAGTGTGGCGACAATGAAAACCGAACTAACGAACAAGAACAAGAATAATTTCAAACTTTAAATTCTAGATCGTTTCTTAAAAGTTCGTTTTCGTTTCAAAGTTATTTAAACTGGATTCGAACATGAACCAACTTTGATTTATTTTATTTTAAATAAATCTTATTTATTTTCTTGTTGCTTTATGTTGCAAAATTTCTTTCTTTTTGTTTCACCAACTCTTTTAGGTAAATGGCTTGTTTGTTAACAACTTAACAAGTTTAATAAAACTCAACTTATTTGAACAGTTATAAATGATTCTTAATGATATAGAAAGTTGCTTATTCGATAAGCTTGTAGAGAAGAACTTTATGTCGAAAGCCAAAAAAATTTCCAAACTTGTCTTTCCAATTAAGAAACATGTTACTTTAATCTAGGAAAAACTAATCTATATAGACAGATTAATTCATACAGTCAATTTTATGTATACATGGTTTAATGAAAAACTAACCAGACAGTCCCCAAGACATGTCTACAAAATCCACTTTTAAACTAATGGGTCGTTTAATAAATGCTTACCAGGTAAGCTTTTACCAATATCACTTACCTTATCGTTTGAGAATGACATGGACTAAGAATCTTACTGGTAAGAGGTACATGAAAGACCGAGAGTTTTACCCGGTAAGTTAGAAAAAAAAAACTTTTACCCAGTAAGCGTTTACCGGGTTTAAAATGCATAACAACAATTCATTTTGATGACATAATAAGATAAATAAAGATAATTTTACTTACTGATAAACGTTTGATAAATGACCCTTAAATATTATGAATTCGTTTAATTTAATTTGATTTATCATTACCAAGGTATTTTAAAATTTGAAGTTGCTTGAGAAATAAAATATTTCTAAATGGAGACCAAACAAATTTATCATTTGTCGGGTTTTAATTGTCACGCCATAATGGTATTTGTAATTTTTTATTGAGTAAACTACAATTTTCGTCCCTGTAGTTTACCACTTTCTTTAAAAGTGGTTCTTGTGCTTCAAAAACTGCAATTATCGGCCCATGGTTTGCATTTTGCTTTGAAAGTAGTCCCTCGTCGTCAACTCCGTTAAAATTGTTCGTTAGAGTCAGGGGTATTTTCGTCCAACCATGTTTTTTTCTCTCTTTTTGCATTTTTTTTTGTTTTTTCTTATTTTGGTTTAAATCATAAAACAAGAGGGACCAAAATGTAATTTATTTAATTTTTATAATGATATTATTTATTAAAATATTAATATATATATACACACACATCGCAGGGACGAAGCCGACCGCCGAAGAACCCATCTCCTTCCCATCGCCGGCCACCCTCTCCCCCCATCGTCCTCCTCTTGTACATCAAGCTTTCGTGCCAAACCGGTGAAACTCTTGACATATATATATATGTATATAATGTCTGTACATATATATATATATATATATATATATATATATATATATATATATATATATATATATAGATCGCAGGGACGAAGCCGACCGCTGGAGAACCCATCTCCTTCCCATCGCCGACCACCCTCGATCTATCTCTCTGTATCTCGATCTCTCTCTTCTCTCTTTATCTCTCTCTGTGTATCTCGATCTCTCTCTCCCTTCATCCTCCCCAACCAGAACTGGGGCAGAAGTGGTGATCGGTCGGCGGTGGGTAACGATTTTCGTCCAGGTAGTGGGTCACGAACTCACGATTTTCGTCCAGGTGGTGGTCCAACAGTGGAGGTGGGGGTTGCAGGTTGCTCTCGTTGGTGGCGATGGGTTTCTGATCGGCGACGATGTCCTCGTCGGTGGACCATCGCTCGCCGACACCGACACCTTCTCACCAGTGATAGAGAGAGATAGATGTATATGTGTATATATATATATATATATATCTGAGATAGAGATAGATAGAGAGAGAGAGAGAGACAAAGAGAGATCGAGATAAGAGAGATAGATCGAGAGAAAAGAGAGAGAGAGAGAGAGATACAGAGAAAGAGAGAGAAGACGACCTCACCGGAGGCTCGCCGGAGAAGACGATCTCGCCGGAGGCCTGCCGGAGAAGGCGACCGGAGACGATCAGATTAATATATATATATATATATATATATATATTTGTGTGTGTGTGTGTGCATATTAATATATATACTCTCTATATATATTCATATTAATATTTTAATAATAATATCATTAAAAAAATAAATAAATTACAATTTGGTCCCTGATATTTTTATGGTTTAAACAAAAATAAGGAAAAACAAAGAAAGATTGCAAAAGAAGAGGAAAAAACCACGTTTGGATGAAAATGCTCCTGTTTTAACGGAGTTAACGACGAGGGACTACTTTCAAAGTAAAATGCAAATTATGGGCCGATAATTGCAGTTTTTGAAGCACAAGGACCACTTTCAAAGAAAGTGGTAAACCACAGGGACAAAAATTGTAGTTTACTCTTTTTTATTTAAAACGAAAAAGAGAAGGAACGAGTGAGTACGATAAGATGGGAAGGGAAGGCATTTGTCGTGTGGTGGCGAGCACCGTAACAAGTGTAGACTCTTAAATGGGTAGATGTCAAAGGTAAAATCGATGGCCCACATTGATTTAATTTGAGCCTGGAAAGAATATTCATAGGACACGTTATAGGCCGAAAAGTGGAGCCGCATGATAAGATCTTTTAGATTAAAGTATCGTATCTTTTCCTCAATATATATATAGTAAGGGACTCTTTGTTTACCTTTTAATGATTTAATTAAGAGGCAACATCTGAATCGTTAAGAGTTAAATCATGTTTGACAGATTTTTTTTTGTCTCTTAATGGTTCCAAAACCTTTCTAAATCATTTTGTATCATGGGTCTCCCTTAATCATTAAGTGTTCTGATTTCATTCAGAACAATTACCTTACAACCATATTTCATATTGCACTATATAATAAGAGCCTCTTAATCATTATGACTTCTTAATCATTCTGCACCAAAACATTCAACAATTGCCACCCTAAGACCACGTGATTTTACACTTGATTTTAAAGTAAAATCACACGTGTTTCAAGCATTTTCATATTCTCTTATTCAATTATTGTTATCGTATAAATCTGACTATCTATCTCTCTATACACACACACACACACACATATATATATATATATATATTTAATAAATGTCTATTTTAAAAATAAATATTTAATTTTTAGTTCTATCATCAATTATGAAATGCAAAAATTTATTAATTTTACTATTATTAAGAGTGAATTTGATATTTAGTTAATTAAAAAGTGTAATAATCATATGTTTAAAACTATGTACATTTTTCATTGTTGATTTTTGTTTTAGAACAAAAAAAAAGTGAATATCATCGGTATTTTGTAACTGTTACTATTAATTAAAGTATTATATTGAGAATTTATGAAAGAATGTACATTATTTGAAATAAATAAATTAAAATTGAAATGTGATACAGTTAAATTTAAATAAAAACTAAAAATTACATTTAAAGATGCAATAAATAATATAAATAAGAAATAGCTTGTTATAGATGACAGACATATAATCTATACTATCTATACTGTATTATAAAGATGACATAAAAAACTCTTAATTACAACTCATTAAGCTTTATGAACTATCATTTAAAGCTATCTACTTAAAATCTCTTAAAAATAACTACTAAAGCCTAATGTACTACCTGTAAACCTTTAAACCTAATTAATATATTTCATCCTTATCCCCCAAAATCATTATCTCTAATCCCCAAACCCTAAAATTATGAAATTTGAATTCTGATAAACATAATCAAAACAGGATAAACATCTCAATTTAAATATAAAAAATTTAAAATATATAAGATAATTAATTAATTTTAACAAACTACTTAATTTTTTTTATATAAAAACATTACATTGTTAAGCCTAAATTAAACAAATTTATATATAAAAAACCATTATCACTCAATAAAAATCATCCAAAATCGTACTGTAAATCAATAAAAAACAAAAAATAAAAATAAACATTAAAATCGTGATGTATTAAGCATTATGTATTATTATTTAATGCTAATCTACTTAAAATCTTTTAAAAAACAATTAATGAAGTAATATGTACTGCTTTTAAATGTTTTTAACCCTAATTAATAAATTTCATCTTTATCCCCCAAAATCCTTATCTCTAATCCCAAATCCTAAAATTATGAAATTTGAATTCTGATAAACATAATCAAAACAAGATAAACATCTCAATTTAAATATAAAAAATTTAAAAAAATATAAGATATTTAATGAATTTTAACAAACTACTTAATTTTTTTATATAAAAAACATTATATTGTTAAGACTAAATTAAACAAATTTATATATAAAAAAACCATTGTCACTCAATAAAAATCATCCAAAACCGTACTGTAAATCAATAAAAAACAAAAAATAAAAATAAACATTAAAATCGTGATGTATCTCGCTGCATTGCGCGAGTACGCTTCTAGTATTATAAAAGAGACATAAAAAAACTCTTAATTACAACATTTTAAGCACAAAATACAACTAATTAAAGCCAATTACTTAATTTACAATTTCATAATGTTTTGGTACATCTTATAAAAGCTCAATATTTGAATTCGTGTAACTAACTGCAGATAAACACTTGTTTTTATTTTCTAAAATATCTAAAATTTTTAACTATTAATATAACTAACCGATAAATATAAATATTATTATATTTAAAATTATTGATAATATATTTTAATAAAAAATAAAACAGGTAGTTTATCTCATAGTGTTTATCCTGTATTTAATATGTTTATTTGCAGTTAGTTATACAAATAAAAACATGGAACTTTAATAAGTTATAATTATGTTTCATTAACTTGTAATTTTGAATTTAAACTAATATATATATATATATATATATATATATATATATATATATATATATACTATATTATAAAGCATTTAAGGTAAACTCTTAAAAACTAATTTTTATGCATTAGGTACCACTTATTAATGCATATTACTTAAAATCCAAAAGTACAAATTGATTAAACATAAGTACAACTTATAAAAGTTCAATGTTTGAATTCGTGTAACTAATTGGAGATAAACACTTATTTTTATTTTCTAAAATATCTAAATTTTTTAACTATTGATATAACTAACCGATAAATATAAAAAAAATTCGAGATAAAACACCTTATTTTTATTTTTTATTGAAGTATATTATCTTTTTAATTTTAAATATAAAATATCTTAAATATAGTTATCATTTAAATTAAACATTTTTTGACCCGTAACAAAATAATTTATTATTAATTTTTATAAAAAACCATAATTAAACTAAACTAGTATATATTTTTTGTTTTAAATCTAGGTTTCTCAAAATCGTAAAATAAAAATAAAAAAAGACTAACAAAAAGTATGAATAATGATCGAGGATTCGAGTTATAGATTTCAGAAACCCGCTGCATTGCGAGGGTACAGTTCTAGTCATTAATAAATCCAATAAATCGTATAAACTTACGAACCAATTTTCATGTATTATTTCACCTATAAAACAACACGTATGAAAATACAGTGTTTATACAATGTTATTTCATATGTAAAACGATAAAGGTTGTTTGTTTGTGAAAAATAAAACGGTTATGAACGTTCCACATATGAAACAACACTGTATAAACATTGAACTTTCACATATGTTGTTTCATATATGAAATGACATATAAAGACTGGTTCATAAGAAGGAGACTCTAAGATAATAATGGCTCCTAGGATAAAGACAATTGGTTTTGACGTGTATACTTGCATAAAGTGGGTTTGAGTATGATAACAAAAATGTGAACTTTAAAATTCATATGGAGATTGCCCTCCTTATGCCTTGTATCAACCTAAACTAATCGTATAAGATATTTTCTATTTTGTCCACTATTGGACCTACAATTATAAAACGTGTCTGATGAATACTGTATCCAATCTTTTATAAGGTAACATTTGTTCCCCTTCCAACCGATGTAGGATTTCACATGCCTATTGAACTCTTAGGTGATGTTTGTTTTTTAAGAGGTGCTGAAGTCTGAAGTTTGATTTTATTTCTGATTTTTAAGAGGTAGTGCTAAAGTCTGAATCAATAAGACTTTTATTTTTTGTAAATTGATAAACGTCTGAATATGTATAAGTGTCTATTTTATCCCTAAAAAATAAACTTAAATACGTCAATTGAAGTGAGCATCGATGATCGAATGACGAAACGAAAAAAAGAAACAAAAGAAGTGTTGGGTCATCAAGGATTTGAAGATGACCTCCCCTTCGGCTTATCATTTCATATTTGTAATTTGTTTGAACATTTCCTTACTTAGTTAATTTTAAGGTTCTTTGTGATAACTTAGTTGTTTCTCAAAAGATCGGTAAAATCGAAGATCAACCGAAATCAGCAAGAAGTAAGCCCTCCGATGCGGATCAAGACAATCTTCCAAGATCACTAAGTTGAGCATCTGTCGAAGCTGGTCTCTTCGGTCAACAGATGCTATACCTGTCGATCCACATCCTTTTGGTCGGCAGGATGAACTCTTGCCGATAGAAGTCATTTTCGACAGATTGCTCTAATAGTCAAATCATCATGATTTGTCTAGTTCCCCTCTTTCCAACATCCTTCTGACAAAAAGGAATGAAATATTCTATTGCACAGAAGATATTCAACCAAGTTCTAAATTGATGGAGACCTTCTCTAAAAGATCTCAAAAAGATTTGTAACATCCCTAAAATTGGAAAATAGCAGACAATTTAAAACTTCTAAAAATCTCTTAATTACATAACTTAGAACACGAAAATCTAAAGTTACAAGGGAAGAAACACAACATGTATCAGAGTTCTAACGGAACTATCTAGTCCCATAAACAGAAACAAAGTCCGACATGTATTACTACAATCACCAAGTCCGCAATCTTCTCAAACCGGATGACGTCACTAGAGTCATCCTACCGTAACTTCTACCCAACTTCACTCGCCACTCAGATCCATCTAAGACCTGATATACATGTCGATAAGAAAAAGAGTTAGGCTTAACGCCTAGTGAGTTAAAGCAGTTTGATCATATATAATTAATAAGACGTTTTAAAACCAATAACGCACTCTAAAAGCATCCATACTTAAAACATCGGTTATAAAGGTTTTATTTCCATATCATGTCTCTACTCACGCCAAATACACATTTTTAAAATAATTAAACACCATAAATGGCACCTATGAAATATTTTATCAAAAGTTATTTGTATAAATAAATGGTACGTTTTAACACCGAAAGTGTGGGTAAAGGAATACCCGAAAATAAGACCTTTCAGTGACGGAGGAGACCTGAATTCCATCGAATGTGGCGGAACACAAAGTTAAGCCACTTATCAACGTTCACGAGATTTACCATGGTCATGGATCCCCGTATACGGCTCCGTTGAGCAACCACCGCAAGATACCCAAATAACCCTAGTCTACTCGACCTCTAGATGAGTGTCACCACAAAAGTCACAAGTCCTCGTATCTGGCTCACCATGGGCACCCCCGCAAAACTTAGCTCCGTATACAGCTCTGCAGAGCACCACCGCAAGCTTACATAACAACATGACTTAGAGACCACTCACTAGACTCAAACATGGACATCAAAACTCCATGTTGAACATAACGACTCATATGCTTATGGATCCATTGCATTACAGTCTAAACATTACATGACTCCAAATGAATGAACTAATGC
Organism: Arctium lappa; assembly: GCA_023525745.1. Taxonomy (NCBI): domain Eukaryota; kingdom Viridiplantae; phylum Streptophyta; class Magnoliopsida; order Asterales; family Asteraceae; genus Arctium; species Arctium lappa. The sequence goes on along the minus strand of CM042051.1, from coordinate 18,730,893 downwards.
ATTCAAACATGTAATAACCAACATTTCTATAATAGTTACCTTTCCATAAAATGCTCCATTGAGCCATTTAAACCGGATGACGTCCCAAAACTCATTTAAGTAATAAACAAGCCATAAGGTAATCATAAGACGTTGGCAAAATAATAAACCCGTTATGGCTACATGAGCCAAAGTTCAACTTTTCCAAAATGACACTTTCCAAAGTATGGTTGGCCAAAGGCCAAATCGTAAGGTTTACAATTAACCAATATTCATAAGGTCAAGAATGACCGTTCCTAATAAACCCAAGTACAAGCCATTAAGTTCCAACATTCAAAACTCGTTAGTTTGGTAAAGTCACCAAATCGACCGTAATCAAATAATTACCCATAAGTTTCCATCTCTTAAAATCAATCTATCAAAACCCATTTGTAACCCCAAATTGCACATTTAGAAGGCAAAGAATTATGTTATTCAAATCCTTCAAAAACACCATAAAATGTTTAATAATGAATCATGTAACTCCCTAAAAATAGGACCAATTAAAAATTCGAAATTTTGGCAATATAACGTCTAAAATACGGAGGTCCAATATACCCTGTAAATAGAATAACTAAATAAGAGCAATTCCCCAATTTCATGATAACTAAAGCCCAAATTAAGTTGGGATGGTTTGGACCAAAGTAGCTTGCAAAAGAATGGGACATATAGATTACAACAACCTACTTAATCTAGAATTAATTCAAACTAGATTAATATGGGTATTGCTATTCCACCAAAAATCTCTCTCCACAAAGATTCCCCAAAAGACCGGCACTTCAAGATCTCCTACGTGCACGGTTGACAACCAGTCATCCTAGATTCCACCGCTAGTGGGATCTGTGAGAAAAACAACAACCATAACAAGTGTTAGGACAAAGCCTAGTGAGATCTCATAAATTAAAAATTCACAAACATGAATATCATAATACAAAGCTTGTGTTACCGATCTCCTTTGTTGTAACACCCGGAAATTCTCAAGGTAAGTATTTGTTCCCTTAAATACGTTAATTGTGTCTATTTGAAAATATGAGCCTTTGTATGCATTTAATGATCGTTGCTATGTTGAAATGTTGTGTAAATTGATATACCATCTTTAATCGTTCAAACCTCGCGCTCGTTATCAAAATTGGTCAAGTTTCGGGATGTTGGGGGTTTGGTGCGACAGTGACACGCGATTGTGACATGGTCACTCTCGCGGGAGTGTACCGCGAGTGGGGTAGAGCGCGCTACCTTGACACGCGACTGTGATATTGTCACTATCGCTATGTCAATGTCGCGGGAGGTGTACCGTGGCTTAGGGGGAACTCGCGACAATGACACGCGACAGTGCCCATGGCATTGTCGCCAGGCAATGTCGCGAGCGGGATGTTTGCCTTAAATGAGATCCATAGCCGATTTTCAATTCATTTCTCACTTCTCCTTCTTTCTCTTTGGCGATTTTGGAGCATTCAAAGCTAACTCTTTCCCCTCAAACACTAACCCTCATTTATTACAAATCATTTTGGTTGTTGAGGTTGTTGATCTTGCATTTGCTACCTACCAAGAAGGTTTCTAGGGTTTCTCCAAGTCCACATTCTCCACTCCAAGTCTTATCTCCTCAAACTAGGGTTTTCCATTTTCTAGGTTTTGGTCCAAAAACCTAGATAGTAAGTTTATTAAACCTTTGTTAAAACTAGATACATATCACAATCTCTTACTTGTATTATTGAAACATTTCTCAAAATGTTTATCTCTATGTGTTCAAATATTTGATGGTGGTTTCATGTTTAATATGTTGGGAGATTTATTTTGAGTATCTTGCCATGATCTACTCTAGTTGCCAAGTATTTGAGATTTATTTCATATATACATGATATTGGCATTTTGACATGATTTGGGGTATATGTGACATAGTAGATGATATATTCTACTTGGAATGCTTTATTAGCGATATTGTATCTAAACATTGGTTATGTTGGAATTTGGTCTCATATTGTACTTATGTGATAGGATGGTAGCATTGTACCCATGGTTGGTATCGAAATGTATTGGTTGAATATACCTCAAGACCTCCTATAAATTATGTTGGACGAACCAAGTCAGTAGACACTAGGAGGATGTAGTATTGGGCGCCACCGTGATGGTATGTGCCTAGACCTCCGCCATTCGGGGAATTTCCTTAGTTGTAGTCCTCGGGTGTGCCGGGCCTTTCGGGTGTCTCTTGGTAGATGGCATCAAGGTATATCGACTCTTTGGGTGGAACTTGATTGGTGCTATGGGTCTCCCCTATTGACTCCACATTTGTTGAACTCTGGTTAACTGTTGATAAGAATTGTAACTGTTCATGCATGCTTATTATTGTTCAACTCACTAGGCTTTTTGGCCTAACACTTGTTTGTTGTCGATGTGTATCTCAAGTTCTAGCGGCGCCGGTTCTAAGCTGGCATAGTGCTTGGGTGAGAGCTTGGGGAATACTTGCAAATGGACATTCATTAGATAGAAGAACTTTTGGAACTATAGATGACAACCCTTTTGTAATCTCTTTTCTAGTTGTAGAAATTAGATTAGTCGGTTGTTAATTTATTGTCCGTTAAATTACAACTGTGATTAAACAGGTTGTATATTTCCCCATTTTTGGGAGGCTCTTGCTTTGACAAATTTATATACCACATGTCCGTTTTTCGGATTTTTGTTATCCCTATTTTTAGGGTGTTACATTTGTGTTACCATGTTATTCCCACTTGCAATGATATTCCCAAACCTGAATATAACCAAACAAGAGATAACTCTTGAAATATGGGGGAGACCCATTTTCACCGGGGTGACATGAACACGGGAGTGGATTCACCCATGGTGTTATTGGATTACACCTCATGTCCCGGTCCTAGTTCTCATGCTATAAATACATCACAACCTCGAACCATAACATAGCCTTTATTGCCTACTCCGTCGAGTTACGCCTCAAGGACTTACGGGACATTATTGCCTATCCAATCTAAACGAGTTACACCTCAAGGACTTACGTCCCCTATTGTCTAATTGTTAGTGCCCAAAATAGCCAACAATTATGAACCCATTAGACAAGCAAACTACATCCTCGTTTACAAGGAAGTAGAAAACTGATCACTCTTAACATATGATCATAAACCAACCAGATATCCATACTTAGACATGTTTCACAGTTCACACAAGAACATAATATTCATCATAAGTAACTTCTTGTTTCAAAAGTAGTTCACCCCATGTTTATAACAAACTCATCCCTACTTCCCAAACGATATATCCATTATATTTCCATAAAGATGTAATTAATGAATGATCACTTTAAATGGTTATGGTACTAGTACCACCAATTTCCATTAAACCCTAAATAATGGGTCAAACTCATAAATAATTATATGTGTGTATATCTATATGTATGCCAAGCATCCAAGCATGTAGATTAAGAATTCCAAGTAGTAAGTAAACATACAAGTAGGTGTATAGAGATTTATAGGAGAAACTCACCAACTAGGGTTTGTAAAGAGAAAACCCTAGGATAAGTAAACTTGAGGTGGACTTGATTATCTTGAAGCTTTAGCAACCCTAAGGAGTAATTACTTGACCCCAACAACCCTTTTGAGAGCACTAAATGCTAAGGTTTCTTGGTAGCAATAAATGAGGAGGGATGGGAGAAAAGAAGAGAAGAAAATCGCCCAAGGGTTGAGAGAGATCGATCTATGGCTGATAAGATGGAAAGTGATCTGATTTTGGCCTCTAAATCGACCTCAAAACAGAAGTCGTGCCCCCACGGGAGACAATTCCCATGCGACTATGCCTTTGGCATTGTCGTCGAGCATAGTCACACCCCATCCCCCACCTACTGTAATGTTTGGTCGATTTCATGGTTGTGTGCGACATTGACCATGCGACTATGCTGTAACACCTTAGGCATATCCCATATCGGTCGTGGACAGGAGTGATGCTGGGTGTTATAAGTAATATCTTGGCCTTCCTAACAACAACGCGTTTTGGGGCCACAAGCACGTCAGGTTCTGGGAACTCTGAGGTTAAGCGTGCTTGGGTGGGAGTAGTCACAGGATGGGTGACCCCCTGGGAAGTTTCTCACCAGGTCGCCAGAAACAAATCCGTGCGCTACACGTTGGTTAAATCCAGGGGCAAAGCAGACAATATTGTTGTCGAGGCAGGCGGGATGTTACAGATGGTATCAGAGCCACTCCTGTGCCGTTCGGGATATGGTGCAAACCTCATCGAGGACGATGAGTCCCAAGGGGGGGTGTTTGTAACACCTTAGGCATATCCCATATCGGTCGTGGACAGGAGTGATGCTGGGTGTTATAAGTAATATCTTGGCCTTCCTAACAACAACGCGTTTTGGGGCCACAAGCACGTCAGGTTCTGGGAACTCTGAGGTTAAGCGTGCTTGGGTGGGAGTAGTCACAGGATGGGTGACCCCCTGGGAAGTTTCTCACCAGGTCGCCAGAAACAAATTCGTGCGCTACACGTTGGTTAAATCTAGGGGCAAAACGGACAATATTGTTGTCGAGGCAGGCGGGATGTTACAGTGGTATCAGAGCCTTAGTTTAAGAGAAATAGGTTATTAATTTTAGCCTAAGCTTAAACTGAGAGGAAGTGTAAATATTAAAAATAAGGGAAATGTGTTAGTCAGCGTTTAAGTTTTGATATCGTGCCTAAAAGTGATAGGTATATCATTGTGGTTTTGTAGGAAAAATGGTTTACACAAAGACGACTAGGCGTATTGGTCGCGGAAGGGGCAGGGGCGGAAGTCGTGCGGTAGCTGCTGGCCTAGGTCCAAGAGGTGGAGTCGGGCAACACGACCGTGCGAGTTCCAGTCGCTCTAGCCGACGCCCTATAGGTGCGAGGAGCAGTCCCAGGGGTAGTACGAGTGTTCCGAGGGTCGAGTCATCTCAACCCAACCCAGTCGATGATTCTTCCTATGATCCAACGGAGGAACCTTACGTGGAATACACCCCACGTACGCCGACCCGTGAGGATTTGGAAGAGGATGTTGCAAACCTGAGTGAAGAGAATACGGAACTAAGAAATGAATTGTCTAAGGTTCAAGCTGAGAAAGACCAAGTAAGAGGGTGGCTGAGCAACTTGCAAGGGGAGCATGTTAAGTTAGGAACCGAGTTGAACCAGGTATTGAAGGAAAATGAGGAGCTGTGGGAAAACAACCACGACATGGCATGGAAGTGTGTGGCATTAGAGTGGGAGAGAAGGATTGTTGCCCGTACTTGGAAGACGCGATTGGGAGATCGAGCTCGCTACTATCGGGGAGCGGCCTCGGAGTATGTAGGGTTGATCAAAGGGTATTTTTCCGACTGGGCGCATCAGTTCCAGCAGGGTCCAAGCTTGGGATTTATCTGGAAATACCGCCCAGATAACACCTATGAAGAATTCGTGAAGATGACCTACTACCCTACGAACATGCCATGAGAGAGGGAGTGAGAAGAGAGATAGTTTATCTTAAGAGCTTTTATCTTAATAAAATGTTTTGAATGTTTAGTGGTTTTGAACTGGGTTTATTTTGAGTTTTATTTTGGAGTATGTATTAGCCGGTTTGGCGCTTTATGCAAAACACTCATGTTTTGAATCGTCTTTTGAAATAATAATATTTTGGTGTTTAATAATATCTTGGTGTTTAATTTTATTATGCAACTGTTGAACTTAATGGATAATTAGGTTATGTATGCATTAAGTTATGCTTATAAATATAAGGTTTCATCGCGCACAACAAATATGTCACGTCGGTCAGGAAGGACGGCATCAGTTACACCTGATGCGGAAGAACCGCCACCAATAGGAGTTATCCCAAATGTACACGAAACCCGACCAACATCTGTCGCGGCTGCAAGGACCGCTAGCACGCGAGGACGAGGTCGTGGAAGGGGAAGAGGAAGAGGACGAGGTAGAAGTCAAGCAACACCCAATGAACCTGAGCCCTCTGTGCAAGCAAGTTCTGCATCTGGAAGAGGTCGAGGTCGAGGTAGGGGACGAGGGCGTGCCCAAGCAACCACGGAAACCCCTGTAGACATCATTGCTCAGGAGGTAACAAAAGCTTTGCAAGCTGCCTTGCCCATGGTTATAGCACAGGTGCGGGAGGCGGAATTGAAAAATCAAGAGGATAGGGTGATAAGCAGCAGAAGGGAGGATAATAACAATTCAAGCAACAGGGAAGACCAGCATGTGCGGTCAAGAGCACCGAGTCCTATCAGCATGAGTACAGGACAAAAGGGTTGTAGCTTTAAGAACTTTATGGCTTGTAAGCCCCAACCTTTTAAAGGTGATTGCGACCCAGTGATGTCAATGAGGTGGATAAGAGAGACAGAAGTTGTATTTAGAATCAGCAAATGTGCAGAGGAAGATAAGGTGACATATGGGACGGCGATGCTTAAATCAGAAGCCCTTTCTTGGTGGGAAGTAGTCTGCAACTTAAAAGGCGACGAGGAAGTGGCAAGAATGACATGGGAAGAGTTTAAAGTACTGTTTAACGATAAATTCTGTCCGCGAATTGCAGTAAAACAACTGGAAGAGGAGTTTTTAAGGCTGGAGCAGGGAACAATGACTGTGAGGGAGTATACAACAAGTTTTACCGAAAAGGCCAGGTTTGCCGAGTATTATGTTTCGACGGAGGAAAGACGAGCAGAGCGGTATATCGGAGGATTAAAAGCATCTATCCGAGAATTTGTTCTTGCTATGGAGCCAACCACATTCCAAGCTGCAGTAAACGCGGCAGAGGCAAGAGAAAAAGAAAAGAATCGTCAAGAGGCTGAGCGAGGCAATATAAAAAGGAAATGGGAAGGTTCAAGCAATGAAACCAAAAAGTCAAAGTTCTCGGATCCGGAAAGAAAGACATGGCAAGGACAAACTGTCAAACCATGTTCTAGATGCAACCGTGTGCACAAGGGAGAATGTCTAATCAAACCAAGGGTGTGTTACCGATGTGGGAGGCCAGGACACCAGTCTCAGGATTGCAAAGTTGAGAGGAGGGAACGATTATGTTTCATCTGTAAGTCACCTAACCATATACAAGCAAACTGTCCTCAGCAAAAGAATGAGCATGCCTCTAGTCAGGGTGGAAGTCGTAATGGTAAATGGGAGGAAAAACGACCTGAGGTATCAAAGTCAAAGGGGAGAGTCTTCCAGATGACGGAAACAGAGGCCGAAGAGACACCAGACGTGGTGACAGGTACCTTTCTGGTCAATTCTGTGCATGCTAGAGTACTGTTTGATTCTGGAGCAAATCGCTCTTTTGTATCTACTGCATTTTGTGATTACTTGCATAGAGTGCCCAAGCCTTTAAGCTCGGCTTTAGAAGTAGAAACTGTCGATGATAATCGGGTGACTATTAGAGAGGAGTATGATGACTGCGATATTCAGATAGATGGTCGTTCGATTCTATTGAGACTACTCCCTATGACTCTTGGGGAATTTGATATAATAATTGGCATGGATTGGTTAGCTGAAAACCAGGCCAGAATTATGTGCAACAAAAAGATAATTCAAATTGAATTGCCTGATAGTGGAATCATAGTCATTTACGGAGATAGAAGAAATAGGAAATCCAGCATGATATCCATGGCGAAAGCAAGACGATGTGTGAGAAAGGGGTGTCAGAGTTATTTAGCATATGTGATAGATGCTAAGAAAGAGAAAAAGAGTAGGGAAGACATTGCTATTGTAAGAGAGTTTTCTGAAGTCTTCCCGGATGATCTGACAAGTCTACCACCTGAGAGACAGGTAGAGTTTCAGATTGATCTCGTACCTGGAGCCGCACCCATCGCTCGGGCACCCTACCGTCTTGCACCGTCAGAAATGAAAGAGTTGATGTCTCAACTACAAGAGTTGTTAGACAAGGGTTTTATACGCCCTAGCACCTCTCCTTGGGGAGCGCCAGTGTTATTTGTTAAGAAAAAGGATGGTACGATGCGAATGTGCATCGACTATCGTGAACTTAACAAAGTAACGATAAAGAATAGGTATCCTCTTCCAAGGATTGATGATCTCTTCGACCAACTCCAGGGTGCCTGTTATTTCTCGAAGATCGATCTACGATCGGGTTACCACCAGTTGAAGGTTCGAGAGGAGGATATACCTAAGACTGCTTTCAGGACTAGGTATGGGCATTACGAATTCCTGGTAATGCCATTTGGAATGACAAATGCACCTGCAACATTTATGGATCTGATGAATAGAGTATGCAAACCCTACTTAGATAAGTTCGTCATTGTTTTTATTGACGATATTCTGATCTATTCTCGAACCGAAAAGGAGCATGAGCAACACCTTCGGGCGGTTTTGAGTTTGCTAAAGCGGGAGAAACTGTATGCAAAGTTTTCTAAGTGTGAGTTCTGGCTTCGTGAAGTTCAATTTCTAGGCCATGTGGTGACCCAAGAAGGAATAAAGGTAGATCCGACCAAGGTGGATGCTATAAAGAGGTGGGAACCACCAAGGACCCCGTCTGAGGTACGGAGTTTCTTGGGATTAGCTGGTTATTACAGAAGGTTTATTCAAGACTTTTCACGGATTGCTACGCCATTGACATCGCTAACAAAGAAGGGTGTAAAGTTTGAATGGAAACCCGCTCAAGAGGAGGCGTTTGAAGTCTTGAAAGAAAAGTTGAGCACTGCACCGATATTGACTTTACCAGAAGGAACCGAAGGATTTGTGGTTTATAGTGATGCTTCCAAGTTAGGACTTGGTTGTGTATTGATGCAGCAGGGGAAAGTTATTGCATATGCCTCTCGTCAGTTGAAGGATAACGAGAAGCGATATCCAACTCATGATTTGGAATTGGCAGCTGTGGTGTTTGCACTGAAAATCTGGAGACACTACTTATATGGGGTGAAGTGCCAAATTTATACTGATCACAAGAGTTTAAAGTACTTGTTCGATCAGAAGGAATTGAATATGAGACAACAAAGGTGGATGGAATTGCTGAAAGATTATGACTGTGAAATATTGTATCATCCCGGTAAGGCAAATGTGGTGGCTGACGCGCTAAGTCGCAAAGAAAGGAGTGATCGGGTGAGGATTAAAGCAATGCGGATAGAAGTGACTCCTAGTTGGACTGATGAACTCAAGAAAGTTCAGGAAGAAGCTTTAACAAAAAAAAAACTTGAAGGCTGAGAGAATGGTAGGGGTTGTTTCGCTTCTTGAAGATAACAATCAAGGGTTAAAATGCTACAAGGGTAGAATTTGGATCCCTCGTTTAGGCAACTTTCGTAACCAAGTATTAGATGAAGCTCATAAATCTCGGTACTCTATCCACCCGGGAAACAACAAGATGTATCGAGATCTTCGCCAATCTTACTGATGGCCAGGGTTGAAGAAAGACATAGCCCATTATGTCGAAAGGTGTTTGACGTGTCTACAAGTTAAAGTTGAACATCAGCGACCGTATGGTAAGTTGCAACCCTTGGAAATTCCGATGTGGAAGTGGGACCACATCACAATGGATTTTGTGACAAAATTGCCAAGAACACCAAAGGGTTATGATGCTATATGGGTAATCGTTGATAGACTCACCAAGTCTGCGCATTTTCTGCCAATTAAGGAAACATATTCGATGGAAAAACTAGCTAAGCTCTATATAGACGAGATCGTGACTCGACATGGCGTTCCATTATCAATAGTCTCTGATAGAGATAGTCGATTTACCTCTACATTTTGGCAAAGTTTTCAAAGGGAATTAGGGTCTCGAGTAAAGCTAAGTACAACCTATCACCCGCAAACAGACGGTCAGAGTGAGAGGACCATTCAAACTCTAGAAGATATGTTGCGGGCATGTGCTATCGATTTTTCAGGGTCATGGGAGGGTCATCTTCCATTGATCGAATTCTCCTATAACAATAGCTATCATGCAAGCATCCAAGTCGCACCGTATGAAGCTTTGTATGGAAGGAAGTGTCGAACGCCATTGTGTTGGAATGAGGTAGGCGAAAAACAATTGGCTGGCCCTGAAATAGTTCAACAGACTACCGATAAGATAAACCAGATAAGGGAAAGATTGAAGATAGCTCAAGACAGACAGAAAAGTTATGCTGATAAAAGACGGAAACCAATAGAATTTCAAGTTGGGGATAAAGTTATGCTTAAGATCTCATCGTGGAAAGGTGTAGTTCGTTTTGGAAAACGAGGAAAGCTAAGTCCTCGTTACATTGGGCCTTACAAGATAATTAAAAGGGTAGGTGAGGTTGCCTATAAGTTGGAGCTTCCTGAAGAACTTCAAGGCATCCATAACACGTTTCACGTATCGAATCTAAGGAAGTGTTTGGCTGATGAAAGCACTGAGGTAACTCTTAAGGATGTAAAGGTGGACAAAACTTTGAGCTATAATGAGGAACCAGAAACTATTGTTGATAGAAAAGTAAGGAAACTAAGAAACAAAGAGACCGCTATCGTGAAAGTTTAATGGAGACATCATAAAGGACCTGAAGCCACTTGGGAACCCGAGGAGGAGATGAGATTGAAGTACCCTCATTTATTTGTATAGAGCAAATTTCGAGGACGAAATTTTGTTAAGGGGGGAAGTTTGTAATAACTCAAAGTTGGAGGGAGAAAATAAATATATTATTGAATATATATATATATATATATATATATATATATATAATAGTATAAATCATGTACCTGACGTGTGTGTTAAGTAAAGGAAATAGAAGGATTTTTGACATTTATATTTCAATGGGACTTAAATTCCCATGCAAACCAAGCGGTAGGAACCGCCGTTCATTAAACCCATGAACCTTTTCCTTTCATGTAAAAAAAAACCGACGAATCCTATCGTGTATATAAGGGGCAACCTGTAAGCATAATGCAAAACAAAAACAAAACAATCGAGAAAGAAGAAGGCAATAGTTCGTGTAAGAAAAGAAGGACGGTGACAGTTCGGTGAATCGCAACGGTTTAGATACTCACCGGTAAGTGTTTTCGTTACTCGATCTGTTACATTTAAGTGCACACAGATGTCTAAGACCCTCGACGAGATGATTCTTGTCTCGGTAAGGCGGTCACAACCACCGGTCGTCATCGGCGTTCCAACCGATACTACCAATAATATTGTTGTGTGTACCCGGTACAAGCTCTTGTGTGAGCCGTGAGATATTCAACGAATATTCTGGGTAAAAAAATGGTTTCTGGTTGAGTCGAGGGATTTAAGTTGGACTGTTACAAGGAAAAAAAAACGATGCTTGGTGTAAGGGTTGCGATGGAATGAGATGCATATGTATGTTTATATATATATATATATCTATATATATATGTATATATATATATGTATATATATATATATGTATATATATATATGTATATATATATGGAACTGTGCTATATCGTGAGTGTTGGAGAATACATCAAATGGTTACCAGTAAACTAATATTAAGCTATGGTCATGTAAATAATCTTTACATATGCAAGTAAATATGTATGTATATATATAAGTATGTGTATCTATACAAATACATATATAAAAATGTGTATATGTATATATATGCACACTTATATAATTATAACCCTAAGACTTATATTAAGGCATCTTAAAGTGTTTAGGTAGATAGTAGCTTAGAAATGAAATCGGTTAACTCGAAGTTTTGGGTGTTGTACTTTAGAGTTGAACGTGATCGTAAATTGTAGGTAAGGCGTGAGAAACTTCAAGGAACGAATTGGACAACGAATTGCACGGTGAGTTATACGTGTGTTTTATTAAAATGGTTGCATGTTTTATTGAAAGTCATTTACAAGTTTATTGATATTTTAAATGTCGTTTATTGCATCAAAAGTGAAATATTTCCATGTTATGTGTTTGGAGATTTGTGTGGCAATGGGGGTGTATTACGGTGTAAGTCCGTAAGACGAGCATGCTGTGTGAGCTTGTCTAAACCGTAAGTGCGAACATGCTGTGTGAGTTCACCAGGTAATGCTGTGTGAATTAAATACCTCTCAAAATGCCAATAGCTTTGTGATTAAAATTGTTTTATCGCATGCAAGATTTTGATGCTTTGTGAAATTCATTATTGATATTGTTTATGCATAAAAACCGTGTAATCACTGGGCCCTAGGCTCACCCAACTCCTTTTCAAAATATTATGCAACCAGGTCGTCACCCAATCGGAGGTAGTAGCAAAGGGAAGGAGAAGGTCTAGAGTCGGATTATCATTTGAATAAATGCATGATGAAGGATGTCGTTCGAGATTTTAAGAGATTATGTTTTAGACTCTTTTTCTTTAAGTTTATTATAAATGTTAAAATATTCCGCTGTGTTGAACTATGTAGACTTTATGGCTTTATTTATATATATGGATGTTTTATTTAAAAAAAAAATTGGGACGTTACAAGTGGTATCAGAGCCACTCCTGTGCCGTTCGGGATATGGGGCAAACCTCATCGAGGACGATGAGTCCCAAGGGGGGGTGTTTGTAACACCTTAGGCATATCCCCTATCGGTCGTGGACAGGAGTGATGCTGGGTGTTATAAGTAATATCTTGGCCTTCCTAACAACAACGCGTTTTGGGGCCACAAGCACGTCAGGTTCTGGGAACTCTGAGGTTAAGCGTGCTTGGGTGGGAGTAGTCGTCCCAGGATGGGTGACCCCCTGGGAAGTTTCTCACCAGGTCGCCAGAAACAAATCCGTGCGCTACACGTTGGTTAAATCCAGGGGCAAAGCGGACAATATTGTTGTCGAGGCAGGCGGGATGTTACATATGCCCCTGGCATTGTCGTCGGGCATAGTCGCCGGTTACCCCCTCGATCCTACAAAAATCTTGTTTTTAGCACACGCGGTTCATATACGAGAGATCTACCATTGCAATTGGTTTAAGCATTCATGATCCCAAACTCGATCTTTTTTTTGAAACATTAAACATAGGTGATTATCTATATACATATACACATGAACTCATATACATTCGATATATTCATGCACACACACAAAGCATTACGCTTGGCACATATACACATACGGTGCAAAGGTCTAAATCGTAGACACGCATACTAAAAGAAGTGGTGACTCAACGAGACGACCCCTAAAAGATAGGAAATCTACAAATTTATTTAAATTAAGGAGGTGATATAAAGGGTTGCAGAGCTTACTCAAGAATTTTGGGGTGTTACAGATCAACATCCAACTTTGGTGGCCAAAACGCCCAATATCACTTTATAAATTATTTATAAACATTTAACAGCCCAATATGCTCAAGAATCCCAAAACCATCAAAACCCATTTGTATATCAAGTGAGCACATAATTGTTTGTTTAAAACCCAAAACATTTATATTTTGACATGTATATAGCTTTGTAAAGCTACTATAACTCACATTGCTAGATTTAGACTAAATCTAGGTTTTACCCTTAAAGCTTTAGTTCCTTGGATGAAGACTTGAAACCTTCTAAGTCCTAGCCTCGAGCTTTCTACAAGATCCTTAACCACAAATACTTCCAAATCACACCAAGTTCTAACACAAAGGAAAAGAATAGAAAAATGACAAAACCTTAATTTCTTAGGAGAAGGAAGAAAGAAGATTACCTTATTCACCACTTGCATTCACCAACAATAAACTTCTAGGGTTACTAATATGACCTGAAACTCAAGCTCTTCAAAGATGGAAGATGGTTTGATGAAGCCCTAGGAACTTAGAAATTCTTGAAATGAGATAAAATGGAGAGTCTCTCACCCTTGCTTCCAAATTCTCACTTAAATGTGAAGAGTCTCCTTACAAAACACGGGAATGCACCTTGGAGGCTCAAAAATCCGATTTTTAGAGTGAGGGTTCGTTTCTTGGGAGAGAAGAGTGAAGTGGGTGGAGATAAAAAATGAAAGAGGCTAAAATTTCGACATTTAAAAATGACCAGGGGCTGACCGCGATAGTGTCAGACGATTGTGCCCAGGGCACTCTCTCCTGGAGTGTACCGCGAGCACTCCCCTGCTGGCGACTATGCCTAACGATTGTGACCCTGGTCACTCTCGCATGGCACTATCGCCTAGAGTGTACCGCAGGTGGTACCTTCCTCCCGAGAATGACACGACGACAGTGACTTTTGTCACTATCGCGGGAACTATCACCCCGACTTTCCCGAGCTTCGAAAAATGACCTTTCGAGTCCAAGACACCCCTAACTTGATCCACAACACGGAAGGGGAACATGCCAAATAATTAAACTCCTAAGGAAGGATTTAGGAGGGAAAAGACGTGAACTAGAATTACCAAAAATTTCGGGTGTTACAATCCTCCCCACCTTGAAAATGATTTTGTCCTCGAAATCTTGACTCAGATATACCATTCGAGAGTGATCCGCTAAACTTCTCGAGGCATGAAGCATTTCTAACAAAGTCTGAACCCACCAAAAGCTTGTCATCCCATAATTTGGACCTTTTGGCCAAATAACATCAGTCTCTTCACTGCCGATGCTCGCAAAGCATCCTCGCAGTTATCATCACGAGAAGGGAATCCATCACCTTCATAGGTGATACTCATTTTTCCACAGCCTTCCACTCAAAAGTTTAAGCGAATGACTTAACGCACCTCAACCCTTTGACTATTCCTTGCTTCTCAAGGTTCATGGAAGGTCGTCGTCCGGCCAATTCAGAGTATTCGCAAGGTACACCATCGGCCTCACGTCCCTCTCTGGATCCTCCGACTAAAAAAATACACTGGTTAAGAACAATCCTAAGGATAGCCTTCACTACGAGACTCTCTAACGAGACCCCAAGCATAAAGATACCTCTCACAAATCTAAGGTCATCCCTAGTACAACCACTGATTCTAACTTAACCTTCGCTCTAACAAGCTGCAAGCAAAGCCTACCGTACTAAAAAAACTCAAGAACTCAGCGTAAGAACTTAAAATTAATAAACAAAAAGACCTTAAAAAGATAAGCTCGAATGTTATCGGTTACAAACTGTTTGCAAAAAAAAAAGGAATAATTTATAACGAACTTCCATAAAAAAAAATGTTTATATTTCATCGGATATCATGGTTATATTAATAAGAAACTACGAGAATATAGTATTTGTTAATATAAAAAGCATTTATGGGAGGATGCATCATGTGAGCATGACAATCCAATAAATGGTTTCATTTTTTATTTTCTATTCTTATTATATAGTTCAACAAGTTTCACCTACTTTAGTTATAACATTTTTTTTACTAAAATACTAGAAGCGTAATCACGCAATGCAGCGAGATACATAACAATTTTAATTTTTCATTTTATTTTTTTGTCGATTTACAGTACGATTTTGGATGGTTTTGAGAAAATGGTAATGTTTTTTATAAATTTGTTTAATTTAAACTTAATAATATAATTTTTTATATAAAAAATTAAGTATTTTATTAGAATTCAATGATTATCTTATATATTTTAATGATTATCTTATATCTATACTATATTATAAAAACGATATAAAAAACTCTTAATTACAACATTTTAAGCATAAGTTACAACTAATTAAAGCCGATTACTTAATTTACATTTTCTTAATGCTTTGGTACAACATTTTCAAGCATAGTATCTCACATAATCATCTATTTGTGGAATGAATACTCATTTATTAATATAAATATTTGTTTTTTTGGTGGAGGATTTTATAAAACAGATTTTATATTAACATAATCTATTTTAAATGTAGATTTTACATTTAAATCTATATTAATGAGATGTAATATAAAATTTTTTTTCTTCCGTATTTTTTTATATTACATTTCATAATGATTTTTCCATATTTTATTTTATAAAATCTTTTTCCATATTTTATTTTATAAAATCTTTTTACATAATGAGATGTAATATAAACTCTTTTTCTTCCGTATTTTTTTTGCTAATATAAAATCTATTTTATTTTATAAAATCTACACGTATTTTATATTAGCATAATATAAAATCTACACGTATTTTTTTTTCACGAGCATTAAAAGAAGAAAAAAGAAGGTTGATATGAATTAAAAATAAAAAATAACGAGATACACTAATAAATTATCGTATTCTTTAAAATAAAAATATTCCGCAATACTTTCCAAATTAACCAAGTGTAAAGAAAATAAAATAGAAACGATGTAGATATAAAAATATCCTTCCATATTTTTAATATATTTACATTTAAATGTAAAATCGAAAATGAAAATAAAAGATTTTAAAATATTATCTACATTCACTATATATATATATATATATATATATATATATATATATATATATATATATATATATATATATATATATACAGTCGGGTGTCAATGGCGGAACCTGCAACTGAACAAAATGTATTCCACTATATTTTTGTTTATTTTAAAAACTACTTTTTTATATTTTATTTTATTTACCGAGGATTTGTTTATATTTTTCAAAACTCACAATCATATTTTTCGAAATATGAGAATAAGATATATATACATATATTTATTTTAATCGACTAATACTATGAGGTCTTGAAGTCAATAGTCAGATAAATTTTTAAGTGGTACTGAGTGAATTTGAACTATACCAGTTGAGTTGCCGGTTACAAAAGATAGAAATCATTTATTTTCTTTGTCATATTTGATGTGGGTTGAATGTTGTTAATTAATCTACAGATTTATACGTTCAAAGTGATTGTCAAGTGTTGTCGAGGAGGTTTCAGAAAAATTGCAAAATCTGTAAAAACGTATGTTCATATTTATAATTATTTCAATAATAGTGATATGTTGTGAGACATGTCGTTTGAGTTTTAAATAATATAATACAAAACTATTATCAATATTATTGCACAAACTCATAAACAAACGATTAAGAATATATGCAAGTTAACCACTTATGAAAATACATTCGTTTTTCACATTGTATTTCATTAACTGTTAACAGAGAAATTACGTTTCATTTTAACTCGGTTCAATATTCCAACAAAAAATTTATCCTCCCGTGCAATGCACGGGCCCAACACTAGTATTTTAATTAAGTACGGATAAAAAACTCTTAACTACAAATTATTAGGCACAAGGTACCATCATTTTATGCAAGATTTTAAAAATCTCTTAATTACAACTATCAAAGCACAAGGTACATATTACTACTGCAGGTTTCTAACACCCACCAATTTGGTATGTGCAGGGCCTTCCTTTTATGCAGACCTTTCCATGTATCACTAGTAATCTATATCTATACTATATTATAAAAACGACATACAAAACTCTTAATTAAAACATTTTAAGCACAAGGTACAACTAATTAAAGCAAATTACTTAATTTACAATTTCTTAATGCTTTGGTACAACCTTTCCAAGCACATTATCTCACATAATCATTTATTTGGTACAACCTTTCCGCCGTGACTTTGTTTAGCTCTCGGTAGTCGATACACATCCGCATGGATCCATCCTTCTTCTTCACGAACAATACCGGTGCTCCCCAAGGTGACGAACTCGGTCGAATGAAGCTCTTCTCCAACAACTGTTGTAGTTGCGTCATTATCTCTTTCATTTCCGTCGGTGCCAATCGATATGGAGCACGGGCTATCGGAGTTGCTCCCGGAGTGAGGTCGATTTGAAACTCCACTTGACGCTCCGGTGGAAACCCGGGTAAGTCTTCCGGGAAGACGTCCGGATAATCTTGCACCACCTCCACATCTTCTACCAACTTCTTCTCTTTCTTTTCATCCACCACATAGGCCAGTTACGAAGGGTAACCCTTCGCTAGAAACTTGCGAGCCTTAAGAGATGAAATGATGAGATTACTCCTCTCTCCTTTCTCCCCATAAATGGTAACCACACAATTTTCTGGCAACGACACTTGGATCATCTTTTTATAGCAAAAGATGTCAGCCCTATGCCTCACTAACCAATCCATCCCTATAACTACATCGAACCCTCCTATAGCCATAGGTAGTAAATCTATTCCGAAAGGATTCCCATCAATCTCTAAAGTACAATCACAAAATCGGTCTCGAATGATTACTTGGTCTCCATTAGCTATTTCTACCACTAGCGCATCGGGAAGAACACTAATAGGAGTGACAAATTGTTTACAGAAAACTTCCGATACAAAGGAACATGTAGCACCCGAATCAAACAAAACACGAGTTGGCAAGGAGTTTACTAGGAACGTACCCGAAACAATATCAGTGGTCTCATTTGCCTCCTCGGTAGTCATCTGAAAAGCTCGACTTGGCGCCCTTGGTGGTTGCTCGACTCTAGCCGTCGAACCCACAGAATTTCCATCATTTCCTCCTACTAGCTTCGGGCAATCCCTCTTCATGTTCCCCGGCTCTCGGCACTCAAAGCACACCGGCCCCCGGATGGGACACTCTCTCGTCGTGTGACCCTTCTTGCCACACTTAGCACATCCTACCGTACCCGTGTAGGTTCTTGTAGCACATGGGCCCGAGTGCTTGGACTTGCACTTGTGGCACCACCGATCCTCCCGACGATGATCACCCGCTCTCCCGCTTACAAACGGTCTTGATTGACGAACTGGCCCAGATGGCCCTTCCCACTTTCGTTTCTCACCAACTTGTCTTCTTTCTTCCTTCTCCGCATTGATGTCGCCCTCAATTAACAAAGATTATTCGATGACTTCTTGCAAAGTTAATCCCCTTGCATTTCTCACCGCCGTTCGCATATCGGCCGGTAAACCTTGCTGATAAGCCTTAATCTTCGACTTCTCATCGGGGACCAGATGTCCCACCAAATTCAGTTTCTCCAAAAAGAGTTTGGAGTATCCGACAATGGACAGAGTCCCCTTCTTCAGATCTCAGAACTCCCGCTCCAGCTTGTCCAACGAACGCTCACTACAATATTTATCCATGATCTTCTCTTTGAACACCGGCCAAGTTAACTTAGCCAGAACTTCAGGAGTGAGGGCGGATCGAGTGAGATTCCACCAAATCAAAGCCTCTCTCCGAAGTAGTTGAGAAGCAAACTTGACCCATTGAGAGGTATCACACTCACTGGACTCAAAGGCCATCTCTACCTCTTTGAGCCAATACATACAAGCCATTGGGTTATCTGAACCCGCAAACACTTTAGGGTGGCACCCCAGAAACGCCTTGTAAGTGCACCCCTTGGTCTTCGTCTTGTTCCCATTATCTGTTGGTTCTTCAACCGATACTACAACTGGTCTACCCGACCCCATAACAATGTTTTCCGCCATTGTCTCCGGTTGTCGGTTACTGGCGTCTCGATCTTCTAAAAGCTTCATGAAAAACTCTTGTTGTTGGGCCATGGCGGAGTTCATGGCCAACATCATGCTATCCCGAATCCGGGTCTCCATGGTTACTTCCTCCATGATGGCATTATTCGCATTGAGGTTCCGACGCGGAATATGTTCAGGTCCTCCTCCCAAGATTATGGGTAAGGGAGGTCCCTCGGTAGTTACGCCCACAGGAGGCCGATCAGCTGTAGACTCCACTTCCAAGTGACCCTCCGGTGTATTTGGTAACCTACTTCGAGTGTTTACCATTTCAATCTGCCATACATGTACGAGAAATAGATTGAGAAAAGACTAAACGAGTTGAACTCATTGTACGTACTGATACCTTCATCAATTATCATAATAATGGTAAACCAAGTATGCTCACGTAACAATGCATTCATAATAGCATTAGCTAAGTGAAATTATGAACGAATCATACACAATAATTCTTGTCACCATCATCACAACTTTCAATTAAAGTAATTCCGTAATCCTAACACTCTCCCCACCTAGGATTCCTACCCCAAGTGGACAGTGAAAATAAAAGGTCTAAAGCTTAAGTCTAGATATGCTAAAACAATACCTATTCACTTAAACTAAAGCTCTGATACCAACTTGTAACACCCTAAAAATAGGGATAATAAAAATCCGAAAAACGGACATGTGGTATAAAAAAATTGCCAAAGCAAGAGCTTCCCAAAAATGGGGAAATATACAAACCTGTTTAATTATAGTTGTAATTTAACGGACAATAAATTAACAACCAACTAATCTAATTTCTATACTAGAAAAGATATTACAAAAGGGTTGTCATCTATGGATCCAAAAGTTCTTCTATCAAAAGTATGTCCATTTGCAAGTATTCCCCAAACTCTCACTCAAGCAACTATGCCAGCTTAGAATCGGCGCCGCTAGAACCTGAGATACACATCGACACCAAACAAGTGTTAGGCCAAAAAGCCTAGTGAGTTTAACAATAATAAGCATGCATGAACAGTTACAATTCTTATCAGCAGTTAACCAGAGTTCAACAATGTGGAGTCAATAGGGGAGACCCATAGCACCAATCAAGTTCCACCCAAAGAGTCGATATACCTTGATGCCATCTACCAAGAGACACCCGAAAGGCCCGACACATCCGAGGACTACAACTAAGGAAATTCCCCGAATGGCGGAGGTCTAGGAACATACCATCACGGTGGCACCCAAGACTACATCCTCCTAGTGTCTACTGACTTAGTTCGTCCAACATAATTTTTAGGAGGTCTTGAGGTATATTTCAACCAACACATTTCGATACCATCAATGGGTACAATGTTACCATCCTAACACATAAGTCCAATAAGAGACCCAAATTCCAACATAACTAATGTTTAGATACAATATAGCCAAGAAGGCATTCCAAGTAGAATTTATCATCTACTATGTCACAATACCCCAAATCATGCCAAAATGCCAATAACATGTATACATGCAATAAATCCCAAATATTTGGCAACTAGAGTAGATCATGGCAAGATAATCAAAATAAATCTCCCAACATATTAAACATGTGACCACCATCAAATATTTGAACACATAGAGATAAACATTTTTGAGAAATGTTACAATAATACAAGTAAGAGATTATGATGTGTATCTAGTTTTAAAAAAGGTTTAGTAAACTCACAATCTAGGTTTTTGGACCAAAACCTAGAAAATGGGAAACCCTAGTTTGAGGAGATGTGACTTGGAGATGAGAAGTTGAGCTTTATGAACCCTAGAAGATGACCTTGAGAGGAGTTATTGCAAGTGTGAAGATCCAACCACCAAAAAGAGTTGTATTTATGAGGGTTAGGGTTTTGAGGGAAATAAATCGGTTTGAGGGTCTCCAAAATCGCCAAAGAGAAGAGAGGGTTTTGAGAGTAATGAAGTAGAAATCTGAAAAAGCTCATTTAACCCACTGCACTCCGATGGCAATAGTGCCCGGCGATAGTGCCATGGGCACTATCGCGAGTCACAATCGCGAGCTCTAACCCACTCTCAGTACACTCTCTGCGAGAGTGACCTGCGATAGTGACCATCGACTCTCGGTACAAATCCCGCGATAGTGACCGACGATAGTGACTATCGCGCCACACCCAACACAGCCCAAAAATCAATCTAAAACGATTACGAGCGCGAGGTTTAAAATGATTAAGATGGTATATCAGTTCATAAAACATTTCAATATAATAATGATCAATATACGCATGAAAAGGCTCATATTCTCAAATAACCATAATTTAAATAAAACAAGAGGAAAATTACTCACCTTATAAATTTCCAGGTGTTACAAGCCACTACAATTAGTTATTTCGTCCGGATTTGGTCCCTCTGACAAACGTCCATCTATTTTCATACGTTATGGTAGATCACGTGAGTTAGGTGTGAGGATAAATAAGTCTTTTTAGGTTAAAACCCTTGTCTGTATTTAGTCCCTATCCTTTACCTTCTTCATCGTATCCACCTCTCCACCATCTTCAAACCATCTTCATCGAATGCAACCTGCAATGTGGACTATCATGTCAAACCTTGAAGATTTTGATCTACATTTCGTTTATGGTAAGTACATTATTGACAAAGCTTGTGTTTTTTCAAGTGTATAGAGGATTAGAACTCATATTGCTTACTGTTGGTGTTTTATTGCAGAGCATTACCCTAATCTCATTACATTGAAGATAAACTATGGTGGTTTTTTACAAAACGACCTGGAAGGAAGTATATTGAAGGTAAGACTAGTTATGTTGATTTGGTTGATGTTGATGAGCTTAGTGTCCATGAGATCAATGCCATGGTGAAGAAGCTTGGATACACTGGTAACTATCCCATGTATTACCATTTTCTTACCCCTGAATCTAACCTAGATATTAGACTTAGAGCCTTAGGAAATGATCAAGATATAATCAATCTGATCAAGTACAACTCAACTACTAAGATGATTGAGGTATACACAGAGCAAATTAGGATAAATGTGGGTACCTACAACAAGTCACCAGGTGGAACTTCCTAATGAAAAGTCTCCTCTAATTATGTAACACCCTCAAATTTGGAAAGCGTGACTAATTAAAAACTTTCAATAATACCTTAAAGGATAATAAAATTTATTACTACCAGTCCATAATTGAAATACATTTCTAGGTTGAACCATCAACAATTAATTAAAGTCTTACATAAAGACTAACTAAAGTCGAGTGTTACTATAACCCAAAACCAATCGCTATCTCCAATATAAGTGCGAAAGACTTCAACAAGCTAATCACCTCTTCGAGCACACAACTAGCACTCATCTCTTCACAGTGTCGCTAGGACTAATCCCGGAGTGGAACCTGATGCACATGCCAACAAATAAAAAGGTTAGGCTAACGCCTAGTGAGTTCAAGAGTTTTATATCATGATTATAAGGAAAGCGTAAAATGGAAGTATTGTAACTTATAATCATGATACTTTAAAATGATTTACTTTAAAATAAGAGAACAACTCATTTACTATATGCATTTTATAGATGGACGTCTCAACGCCAAAACATTCTTTCATGAAATAATGCAATCCAATACTTACTCAAACGAGAATAATGGTAATGTTCGAATAATGAAATTTGAGTAACTTTATAAAACAAACGACCAAAATATGAGTAAACTCGAGTCTGCAAAATTATAGCATAAGGGATATAACCCAAACTCAAAGCGTCACCGAAAACAAGGATAAAACTAAATACCTCAAAACAACACCTCTCGGTGACGGGGGAGTCCCGAATTCCAAGTCTAGTGGCGGAACACAAAAGTAGGCCACATTCCAAGTTATTGAGCTCACCATACTAGGAATCCATGGCCAGGAGCTCGCCGACTCATACTAAGATGTGTGTGGGGGGGGGGTACCCGAGGATTACCTAATCATGCTCATTCGCTAGGATTACATTTACGACCCATGGCTAGTAACTGGTCCCACATAACCGTACCAAGTGGCCCCCGATGACCCAATGTCTCAACTAGCTACAAATAGGAAGTGACTATCCCATAAAAACAGTCTCAGAAATTAAATCACGGATGCAGGTCCGGGTATTGGACTACACGAGCCCTCACCGTATTATCCTCGAGAACCCATAACTAATTCTCGTGCCAAAATATAAATAACAGCCCTTTTTCTTTTTAAAATAATGAAGACCGACTCATATACCTATGGATCCACTGCATTACAGTCTAAAACAGTACATGACTCTAATTGAATGACCAACACACTCAAAACATGTAATTCTCAAATGATGCGCATTAACCGCCATCATACTCAAAACTCTACAACGGGCTATTAAACCGGACAAATGTTCTCAAGACTCATTTATTTTCAAATATGCATTTCCAAGTTTAACTGTGATAAGAATGAAAATCATAAAATGAGACTATATGCATTCTTTCAAGTACCTCACATAAATGTGCAAGTAGTACGTTATAAAACATCCAATTTCATGAATGACGCATAAAACCCGACAAACATTTAAAAGTGTATTTCTTTGACCAAAGATCTATTTATGCGATAAATCATCAAAACATAGTCATTTGTGACACCTTTATCAAAATGCCCAAAAATCCCAATGTGGGTGTTTCACAAAGTTTATAAGGTTAAATACTTCATATAATCAAAGATTACCAAATAACCCAACATTTGATAATTTCATGTAAAACACATAAACACTTTAAAATGGACATTTTGGCATGTACAACATTTTCAGAAATCAACTTGAACTCACCTTGCTAGATTTAGGCTAAATCTATTTTTGACCCCCAAAACTTGAATCTCCTTTGATGAAGGCTTGAATCTCCGAGAAATCTCTCTAGATCTTAGATCCAACACATCTACACGGTCCGCAAGTGTACGGGTCGAATCAAGTAATATGTACTTGGAAGTACGAGTATCGAACCAAGGGAACTAGGAACTGAGTATCACAATGACTATATTCACTATTAACTGAACGATCCAAAAGGTTGATTTTTTATGAATAATTAACTGATTACTGATAGCAATAAAATAAATTAAAACACTATTCACAAGTGACGACTTTGGAAACTTTTATGGAGATTAATAGTTGAGGGTTGGAAATCCTATGGTTTTCACTAATGAACAGTAGACTTAAGAATAATAATCAGTTAAACCCTTTAATGAAAATCAAATCTGTAAAATCACTGTTATTCTTTCTCAAGCAACAACAGATTTTATTTAGAAAACACAAGTCTCATCTCTCGATCTTAACACGTGAGTTCAAAACACATTAAGTTCCAGATTATTATGATACTAGGGTTTAGTTGTAATATCTCTATCCAATTTCTCACCCTAGGCATACAATTCCAGTTCTTGTTAACAATTAATTCTCTCGAATTGAATTTATAACGAACAAATCAAATGAAAGTTGGCCAAACTCACAAAAGCATTAAAAACCAAATCATATGCTTCATTAGTTAAGAAAAACTGATAAAAACTCCCAATCACATGTTCATAAGCTTAAACCATAATCAAACCAACCCCCAACATCTAAAGATTAGTTCATGTTGGGGGTATTAAACAAGAAAATACTAGAAGAATTCATAGATCTAAGAAAAGTTCTTTCAAACATTAAAGATTGAAAAACTCCCTTTTGAATGTGTAATACCGACGAAGAATTGGAAGAATTCGTGTAAGAATCGTAACCAAAGATGTTTCCAAGCTTCAATCTTGTGTTTTCCTCTTGCAAAAATCGCCCCAAGTATATCTCCTCACTTCCTCCCGTCGCTAAGTTGATAATAATCTGATCAGTCCCCCAAAACCTTAGAAGATAACCCTTAAAAACGTCCAGCCCCTTTCTCGTGGGTTACTCCGTAGGTTGGCTTCAGCAACTCACGGCAAAAGGTACCCTAAATTTTATTCTGGTAGGTTGCTCCGTGGGTTCAGCTTCAGCAACCCACTTCAAAAGGTACTTTGGCCACTGATTTTGGCTTTTATTTGGGCTTGAAAAATCCTTTTTAATTCCAATCTTTCACCGGCCAATTCTCGGGTTTGGACTTGACGAACATTATGCTCGATTACCGTTTGGGAAAAATACTTTTCGCATTCATTCTTGGCTATCTCTTGATATGATGAAATTCTTGAAACACTTTGATTTAAATCGTAAAATTCTACTAAATTTACTTGGAAAAAGCAATTTTACCCAATTAGTAATATGAAAATAACACCAAAAATTGGTGTTATCAACCTTCACTACACAAGTCATCAAAATCACACCCAAGTTGAAGGATGAAAGGGAAAAGGATGAAATCATCAAACCTTAGCTTAACATTGAGAGAGATGAGGAGCTTACTACCACAAAATACTATTGTATTCTCTAATAGACTTCCAATATCTTACTATATCCTTGAAGAGCTCCCAAAAACAAAACCATGGCAACTTGAATCACCAAAAACGGATCTAGGAGGAGAAAGTTATGAGGAAATGAAGTTAGATCTCCAAAAATCGCGAATAAAACCCTCAGATTGACTCCCGCGGTTTGGCCCGTGGCTTGGAAGCCGCGAGGTAAACCGCGCACTTCCTCAATGCCCATCCAGAGGGTCCCGCGGCCTAGGGTCACCCACCAACCCGCCGGCCTCCGAAAACCTCCATTTCTCGCGTCCGATCACTGTTTTGACCATAACTTCTTCGTTTTAACTCCGATTTTGCTCCGGAAAGAACCGTTAGGCTCGTAATTGAATCATTTATCCAACAAAACTATAAAATCTAGGATTCAAGCCCAAAATCCTATATCTTCTTTTTCCCTTAAAATGTTGATTTCTTTATTAACTTGAAATGATACATTTCGAAAATCGGGGTGTTACAAATTACTCATTCAAGAAAAAAACGAAGTACCTCATGCAAAATGAAGTTATTGTTAGAGTGGAAGGAAAAAAAGAAGTACCTCATGCAAAAAGAAGTTACTGTTAGAGTGGAAGGAAAAAAAGGAAGTACCTCATGCTTGTTTTTGGTCACTTCCCCTATTTTTATCACATATATGGTTGGTTTTGTTGGTTGTTATCAGTTCCACTGTATTGAACAATTATGCTTGTTTTTTGTCACTTCCCCTGTTTTTTTTATCAATTTCCCATGTTTTATCATGTATGTTTGATTTGATCAGTTCCATTAACAAAAGTCTAACAATTTCCATTAACAAAAGTCTAACAATTTCCATTAACATAGATTTTTCAAAAAGTACATCAATTTGATCAAGCTTGTTCTAACAAACCATTACAAAAACCACCAAAACACCCAAAAGTACCTAAACGGTCTAAACAACATCCCATTTTGATCAAGCTTGTTCTAACTGAAATAAATGAAGATAAACAACACCCAACTGATAATCAACAAAAGTTTCCACTTTCGAGCTTCAATTGTCTTCTCATTCAACTGTTGATCAACAATACTCTTACTTCTTATCAACCCAGGAATCACTTGCATAACACGTTGACACATTGGTCTGTCAAGCCATCTTACAAACCCACAATTTGTAGTCTGCCAAACAAAAAATAATAAATTTTTAGGAATGATTTAGGGTTTTTAAAAGGGTTTGAAAGCACACGACTTACTGGGTTTGAACAACAATAAAACCTTCGTCTAGGGTTGTTGTTCGTCCACGAGGTTCGTAAAACCGCAGGGTAGCCACACCCGCATATCACCATTGTTGAGAGCTTACTGAATTGAGAGAGAAGAGAGGGGCCGAGGGGTTTTTAATTTGGAGGGAAAGGAATAGTGTGGGTAACGAGGTTTTTTTTAATTAAAAAGACTGATTTACCCTCACGCCTAACCCACGTGATCTTCCCTAACGTCTGACAATAGATGGACGTTTGTCAAAGGGACCAAATTCAGACGAAATAACTAATTGTAGTGGCTAAAGTGTAATTTTTAAATTATAAGGACCAAATGTGTTATAAACATCAAACCACAGGGACCAAAAGTGTAGTTTACTCTTATATAAAACAAGTCTTGACTCTCGACTATTCCATTAATTACTAGTCGTAGTCGGTAATATGAATTTAAGATTATTAAATTGTAATTCCTTTTTCAAAAAATTCAATGAATAATCATTATTTCTTTCATCTATAGAAAATATCATTAATATTGTATTTAGTTTCAACGTTTTCTTTTTAGACTTTATTTATTTATCAATTACTATTAACATAAACCAATTTTTGTTCTCTGATGTCCAGATTCATGTGTATGATTGTGGATTGAATCTCGAAACTTTTCTGTAAAGATTTTATCCCTTGGGATAGCTGGTTGACGGCTCCGCTCCAAAATCCTAATTGAGCATCTCTTTCCTCTCGGATCTCTCTTTGGTTTGTTAGTTCGATTGTTGATGTTTGTTTGCTTTTTCATGAATTTTTTGTCCTCTTTTTGCTCCCTTCGGCTTTGGGTTGTGTTTGCTGTATCTCGCTGTTTTTTACCCTTCTTAGCTGTGTGACTTTCTTTTTTTCCTGCTTTTTTTTATCTCTTTTGTTGCCTTTAAAAAAACAATTTTATGTGATATATGTACAATGAAATCTTGACATCACCCACCACTCCATACACGCCACGTGCCACACTACCACCGTCAACATCCACACCAACATCACCATTCAATACTTCAAATCTTCAAAACCATTTTGTGTTTCGTGTTTTTCTCTTCCTCCAACAAACCTCAAAAAAAGAAAAAAAGAAAAAACCAAAAATCCAATTTAAAAAAAAAAAAAAAACATCATGAATCTCCGACCACTCCCTGACCGGAAAATCTCCATCGCATTCTTCCTCCTCGCCCTCACCGGCGCCGCCCTCGTCATCTTCACCTTCATCGGCGATGACACCACCCACCTCATCTGCACCGGATCCCCTCTCCATAACTTCCAATCCGCATCCGCCACGTTGCAACTCCGTGCCATCCTCCATTACGCCACCTCCAAAACCGTCCCCCAACAATCCGCCGACGAGATCTCAATCTCCTTCAACGTTCTCAAATCCATCGCTCCCTGCAATTTCCTCGTTTTCGGCCTCGGCCATGATTCCCTCATGTGGGCCTCCTTTAACCCCGGCGGCCTAACTTTATTCCTCGAAGAAGATCCCAAATGGGTCCATTCGGTTATCAAGGACGCACCGGATCTCAAAGCCGTTACCGTTAAGTACCGGACGCATCTTTCTGAAGCCGACGAACTCATGAAGACGTATCGATCGGAGCCTGAATGTGGTCCGAGGAAAGCTTATATTAAAGGGAACACGCGGTGCAAGTTAGCAGTGACGGGTTTGCCGGATGTGGTGTATGATAAGGAGTGGGATATTATAATGATTGATGCTCCGAGGGGTTATTTTGCGGCGGCGCCGGGAAGGATGGGGGCGATTTATTCGGCGGCGGTGATGGCTAGGAATCGGAAGAAAGGGGGTGTGACGCACGTGTTTTTGCACGATGTGGATCGGAAGGTGGAGAAGGCTTATGCGGAGGAATTTTTGTGTCGGAAGAATTTGAAAGATGGTGTAGGGAGGTTATGGCATTTTGAGATACCGGCGGCGGCCGGGAATGGTAGTTTTTGTTAGGATGATGAACCACCGTAGTTATGGTGGTCTGGCGGTGCAGCCTGTTAGTATCGTATTTTTCTATACAATATAATATATATCATTCTTGTGCTTTTATTTTTTCTCCTTTTTTTTTTAATTATTAAAATATAATTATAGGAATTTTTAAGAAATACTAGAAGCGTACTCCCGTCATGCAACGAGATACATCACGATTTTAATGTTTCATTTTTTTTTTGTTTTTTTGTCGATTTACAGTACAATTTTAGATGGTTTTGAAAAAGTGATAATGATTTTTTTTTATAAATTTGTTTAATTTATGCTTGATAATATAATTTTTTTATATAAAAAAAATAAGTATTTTTTTATAATTCAATGATTATCTTATATATTTTAATGACATCTAGAAAAAATAACCAATTATATATTTAATAAAACTAGAAATGTACCCTCACAATGCAGCGGGTTTCTAAAATCTAGAACTCGAACTCTCGATCATTATTTATACTTTTTGTTAGTCTTTTTTTATTTTATTTTACGATTTTGAGAAATCTAGATTTTTAAAAAAATATATTTTAGTTTAGTTTAATTCTGGTTTTTTATAAAAAATAATAATAAAAAATTTTGTTACAGGTCAAAAAATGTTTAATTTAAATGATAATTTTATTTAAGATATTTTATATTTAAAATTAAAAAGATAACATACTTCAATAAAAAAATAAAAATAAGATGTTTTATCTCGAATTTTCTTATATTTATCGGTTAGTTATATTAATAGTTAAAATTTTTAGATATTTTAGAAAATAAAAGTAACTGCTTATCTGCAGTTAGTTACATGAATTCAAACATTGAGATTTTATAAGTTGTACTTATGTTTAATCAATTTGTACTTTTATATTTTAAGTAATATGTATTAATAAGTGGTACCTAATGCATAAAAATTAGTTTTTAAGAGTTTAACTTAAATGCTTTATAATATAGTATAGATATATTAGTTAAAATTCAAAACTACAAGTTAATGAAACATAATTATAACATATTAAAGTCTCATGTTTTTATTTGTATAACTAACTACAAATAAACATATTAAATACAGGATAAACACTATGAGATAAACTACCTGTTTTATTTTTTTTTAAATATATTTATTAGATCAATGCATGTTTTTTAATATAGTATAGATATATATTAATTATAAGATTATAACTAATATAGATATAGATATATTAACGTTGTGTTCTCGAAACTCATTTAACGAAGAAAAGGAAATGAAAGGGAAGAAAAGTAAAAAAAACTCATGTTCTCTAAACTTTTTTAGGAGAGAAAGAAAAGGAAACGGAAGGAAAGAATTGATAACTTTCCTCCCAAACCTTTCCTCCTAAATGTGGGAGGAAATGAAATGAAAGAAAAATAAATAAATTAAAACCATTTAAAAAAATTACTGAAATAATTAAAATTATAAAACTACTCAATCTTTCATTATAAAAAATATATTTTTATAAGAGTATATTTATAAAAATGACATTTTTCCTTCCCTTTCTCTCCTATTTAAGAACATGAAAAGTTATTTTCTTTCGTTTCCTTTTATTTCGAGAACACAAATAAAAAAATTATTTTCCTTTCATTTCTTTTCTCTTTTTTTCTTTTCCGTCCCTTTCTTTTCTTTTCTCTCCAAATTAGAGAACACAACGTAAAAGCAAATCATAAAATAAAAAATAAATATTGATAATAGTAATATTGATCAAATCGTCCAATAAATATAAAAAATAAATATTGATAATAGTAGATAATATTGATCAAATCGTCCATTAAATATAAAAAACAAATATTTATATTAATAAATGAGTATTCATTCCACAAATAGATGTTGATGTAAGATACTGTGCTTGGATAAGTTGTACCAATGTATTATGAAATTGTAAATTAAGTAATTGGCTTTAATTAGTTGTATTTTGTCCTTAAAATGTTGTAATTAAGAGTTTTTTATTTCTCTTTTATAAATAGTATAGATAATTAAAACAAATTTATAATAATATAATATATCTATATCTATATTATATTATAAAGCGTGGATAAAAAAACTCTTAAATACAAATTATTAGGCATAATGTACTATCATTTTATGCAAAATTTTAAAAATCTCTTAATTTACAAGTATCAAAGCATAAGATACATATTACTACTGCAGGTTTCTAACACCCATCAATTTGGTATGTACAAAGCCTTCCTTTTATGCAGACATTTCCATGTATCACTATTAATTAATATATTATATTATTATAAATTTGTTTTAATTATATTATCAAATATGTAATTGGTTATTTTTTCTAGATGTCATTAAAATATATAAGATAATCATTGAATTCTAACAAAATACTTATTTTTTTATATAAAAAACATTATATTATTAAGCCAAATTAAACAAATTTATAAAAAAAAAACATTATCATTTTCTCAAAACCATCCAAAATCGTACTGTAAATCGACAAAAAAAATAATAATGAAACATTAAAATCGTGATGCATCTTGTTGTATTGCGCGAGTACGCTTTTAGTTAATTAATAGTGATACATGGAAAGGTCTGCATAAAATGAAGACTCTGCACATACCAAATTGGTGGGTGTTAGAAGCCTGCAGTAGTAATATGTATCTTGTGCTTTAATACTTGTAAATTAAGAGATTTTTAAAATCTTGCATAAAATGATGGTACCTTGTGTCTAATAATTTGTATTTATGAGTTTTTTTATCTCTACTTTATAATATAGTATAGATATAGATTGATAATTATTTTGTGACAGTGGAGTAACTTTTTTACAACTTACGTAAAAGTAAAGCTAGACAAATGTTTACGTAAAGACGTTTATAACCAGCAACCACCCCAAGATGGCTCGTATCGGCATGCTACAAGAGAATAATGTGAGAGGCAGATCGATTACGTAGTGGCCTACCATGTGGCTAACAAAAAGCCGAATCTCCAAAGGAATTGCAGCACCCAAACGGTGTGACTCAAACTCGCTGTTGTTTGTGCAAATATATCATCCGGAAAGCAACTCTGCTATGTTGATGTTTGGCATGTTGCATGGTTAATTGGCAAATGTTACACCTCTTTGAGATCTATTTGTGCAACCCTCGTCGTCGTTGTCTCTATTCATGATGATCATAAAAATCGAACTCATATGATTAAAATGAATGATACCCACAAATAAGAGAGAGAAAATAACATCAACTATTCATTACTTTTAACCAAACAAGGTAACAACTGGAATCGATACAACCTAGTTTGCTATTTCATCGATGCAAAATCGTTCGAGGGTTTGATCAACCAACATTCATCAGGTGCAAAGGGGTGAAGGTATGCACACACACACACACACACACACACACACACACACACACACACACACACACACACACACACACACACACACACACACACACACACACACACACACACACACACACACACACACACACACACACACACACACACACACACACACACACACACACACACACACACACACACACACACACACACACACACACACACACACACACACACACACACACACACACACACACACACACACACACACACACACACACACACACACACACACACACACACACACACACACACACACACACACACACACACACACACACACACACACACACACACACACACACACACACACACACACACACACACACACACACACACACACACACACACACACACACACACACACACACACACACACACACACACACACACACACACACACACACACACACACACACACACACACACACACACACACACACACACACACACACACACACACACACACACACACACACACACACACACACACACACACACACACACACACACACACACACACACACACACACACACACACACACACACACACACACACACACACACACACACACACACACACACACACACACACACACACACACACACACACACACACACACACACACACACACACACACACACACACACACACACACACACACACACACACACACACACACACACACACACACACACACACACACACACACACACACACACACACACACACACACACACACACACACACACACACACACACACACACACACACACACACACACACACACACACACACACACACACACACACACACACACACACACACACACACACACACACACACACACACACACACACACACACACACACACACACACACACACACACACACACACACACACACACACACACACACACACACACACACACACACACACACACACACACACACACACACACACACACACACACACACACACACACACACACACACACACACACACACACACACACACACACACACACACACACACACACACACACACACACACACACACACACACACACACACACATACATACATACATACATAGTTTCAACTGATATATACGCTACTACACTACAGGAAGTATCTCATTCGAACATCTCTCCTCATAGCGTGGTATACAGCTTGAACCTGCAAAAACAGCGAGTATTCCCATGTCATTGCCTGTTGTTAGAATCTGTCAAATGTTACCTAACATTGTTCCATGCAAAAGAAGGTGATATTAGCCTTAGACCACCTTCAAGCTTCACAATATTTAACTTTGTTATATCATTGTGTTTCTATCTATACAACTTTACCTTCATTACCCAAAACGATTTGGCTCCCATATAGCATATTATTCGTCCATTTGCTCTCTCCATCCCACAGACGTTGCAAATTCCATTTCGGGATACACAATGAAGAGTGCAATGTTTCCATCATGGCAAAAATTTCCAGGCTATACTTGTATGTTTTGCTAATTGTGATCGTTACAAGAAGTTGATATTGAATTATTGATCTGGATCCACAAGATTCTCTTATTCTTTCTACTACTGAATAGTTTTTTCGACACACGACTGCTATACCTCGTACTAAGTGGTTGGTTTATAACCGGTGGCTAGTTAGGTTGGTTAGGAAGTACAGGAATAAGTGGTAAGGGAGCACATGTTGGTCAAAAGACATGGTTTATTAGTGAGAGTTCGGAGGTGGGGGTGTTAATTGTTAAATACAAAAAAATGAGTGGACTGGGGGGATTCTGTTTAGTGAAACCAATTTGGGCAGAAGCCTGAAGAGACTCCAGCCTCTCGATAGCCGGAAACCATATTTGTAACCATTGGAATGAGAGTGAATTCCAATGTTAGTCCGGTGTTCATCAATGACATATAGTCGCACACTTCCCCCAAAAGTAGGTTCTCAGTTGTTTTTTATGCAACTTTATGGGATGAAGTATCATCTTGTCTCAACTTATGAATACCTCATGTAATCCCATATTAGAAGGTTTTATTTCCAAAAAGTCAAGAGTGACATCGATCCCGATCCTGACATTTTTAGGCCCTGGGCGAGATGTAAAAATGGGCCCTCGATAACTGCGAAATTATTTTCAATATATTGTTTATATCATCAAAAATAACGTTGAATTCAAAAAATACTAATAATTCATATAAAACCGATTTTCTCGGTATTCGTAGCGCAAGATCAATCAATAATCATTTCTAAATTAATATTATCTACCATATCATTTTTACATAACATCGTCAATCAGTTCCACCATCAAAAGCATCTTATGATATACCTTTAATATATAGATTGAAATCATTTGACGTCACTACATTCGAAGTAACGGTTTAAGTAAATCAACATAAATCATTAGATATTACACATGTTACCTAATGTTAATGTTTTTCATCATTTTAAACTTTTAGGGATGAAACAACCTTTTTAAGAACCATCAATCTTAGAATCAAAAGTCAATGTTGGTTATAGTTTCAAATCTTATTCTTGTTTTAGAGATAAGAGAGTACTTAAGATTCATGCACCCAATATTAGATAATAAAGAGCCAATAATATATGAAAAAAGAAGTATTTTTGAAATCCTAAATATAGATATATGTTGGGTCGTCTCATATAGTTTGGTAATTGTGTTCAAAATGTAGGAGTTTTCTTAGTTAATAACAAGAAATCTACTATATTCTAACACAATAATAAAATTCATGCGGATGGAATAATGAAAAAAGTATGTAGAAGATGAGTAATGGAGTATATATCAAGGATTATAGGCAAAAATAGTTTTTAGATATTAGTACTATATAAAAAAACCTTAGAGAAACAATAAGCAATAATACAAAATGAAAGACTAAGAACATCTCCAATACAAGGTTCTTATAAGCAAAAAATATAGTGGCCTGTAAGAACTACCATTGTAGAGAGTTCTTATAAGAACCCAAACTCTTTTAGGTTCTTAAATAAGAACATTCGTTTTTACCTTGATGTTTGGTGTGAAGTGACATATTACTAGTTTTTCTTTTTATTTTCTTGACTTTATAATCATTAATATTGTATATTTAACTAATATAAGTATTATATGGGACCCACAAAGAGGTTCTTGTAAGAACTACCATTGTAACATTTTATGTGAGTTCTTGTTTTGATGAGTTGGAAGTGAGGTGACAACAAAAAGTGTAAAAATGAGGTTTTTATAAGAACCTCCATTGGAGATGCTCTAAATAACTTTTTACAAATTTTCTTGTTCAATGTTATTAATTAATACATGTTTGGGCCCTTAATATAATGTTAAATTCTTTTTGTGTCTTATTATATACTAATTTTTTTTGTCTTTTTTATTTACAATTTTTTTGACTACTAATATATAGTATATAGTAAAAAAATTGGGCCCCTATTTCGTTGGGGCCCTGGGCGTGCGCCCGGCCCGCCCTCCCCAGGGACGGCCCTGCATAGATCAGTTTACACAACTAGGACCAATAATCTTCTAATCTTAGTTCTTGTCATCATCAAACCTTGTAGTTCACAGGAATGAAAATCTGAAGCATTTTTTCTGGAAAAGATAAGTATAGAGTATACGAAAGTTTAACTATGTAGCCACATGGTGAGAGCAAGCAAAACAATTTTTTCCACCTTTTAAAAAACGAAGATATTGACCGAGATTGAGAACCAACCTGCTTACTAGAAGCGATTTGAACAGGTCCAATGTTCACCGAGACATATTTCCCACCTGATGAAAATTTCTGCTTCACCTGCCCCTGTAGCGATAAAAGTTAAGTGGAGTTTAGATAATATAACATCCGACAGTTTTGTAACCAATTATCATAATTAAAACGTGTCGAGATTATTCAGCTAAGTGATCTATTCCAATCTTGATATTTAAGAAGCTTACTTGGTATCTTCAATGTTTTCCTGATATTTCAATTTTAAAGGCAACAATTTTCTTTCAGGGTTCTCAAAATAAATGCAGCATCTCCGTTTTTGGGAAAGCTTCACTCAACACTACTTTGCTCGTATATCATCTGTAACAACAGGCTCAAAGCTAATAAAGTGTAAGTTAGGTGGAGGTTTTAATAAACTTTTTCTAAGAAGGGGGTTAAGTGTAAAATTTCTACCTAAAAGGTTTGGAATAGGGTTTTGGGTTTCTTATTATTTTGCGGCTGAGAGAGAGAGAGTCAGGAGAAGGCCGGTCGAGTTGGGGGGCGAAGAAATCAGTGGTGTTCGAGCAAAAGTTCTCGCAAAGTAAGAATTCTGAATCTAACTTCTCCTATAGAATTCCTTAATCAATGTTTAGTTTGTGGGAAATTGATGTCTGATAGCAGGTAACCTGGGTTTGAGAAATTATTGTGTCATTCCATCTAATATCAATTAAGGAGTAATTTAGCATTGTTTAATTGATTGAGAAGTTTAATGGAAATTGAAAGGAATCAATATATTTAGATTAAACTCGGATTTGTGACAAGTTTAAGGTCTGTGTTCGCATTTTTGGGTTATTTGGAAACCCAGAATTCGCTCCCGGTCAAAGATGAGTACAGGTCGATGGAATACCGGTCGACCGAAGGATACCGGTCGAATGAGGGATACCGGTCATTGGCGAGTGTTACCGGTAGACCGTAAGGTCCCGGTCATTGTTGAGTGTTACCGGTAGAAGATCCCGGTCGATGTTGGTATCGGTCGAAGACCCCGGTCGGAGTCGAGTACCGGTCGACACTGCTGAGTTTGTTGGACCACTGTGGGCCGAAGCCCCCTAGCCTATTTTGAGAGTTTGTATTTAGTGTTAGTATCTATTTAGCGGAAAATAGTTATGGGAGTAGAAGTCGTTGGAATTACGAGTTAGGTCACTATTATATAATAGTTGAACGAAGGGTTTACCCGTCTATGTTTCCTTATAGGTTTCAAATCGGTTGATTCGGGTAGACGCAAGATCTGAGTTGAGGACGACAGGTGAGTTTTCTAATATTAAAACCTTGCCAGTTTATAAAGTTATTTCATGTAACTGAAAGCCAATTGATGGAGTTATTTCAACTGTCTAATTTTGTGAGAAATTGTTTATACAATGTATCTCTATTTTATTTGCAAGCATATCAAACGAATAGTTTCTTTTATGCAGTGAAAGTTCATTGTTAATTAGATGTATGCATACATTGTTGTGTGAGCGGCACAAAGTCAGGGGGTGTACTCATACCGGGGGGGTGTCCCGTTTATGCTATATGGGTGTGTCCCATCTAAGGCAGTATGAGACAGACACGCTGTCACTCTGTGACGGTAGTGTGTGCCGGTAGCGAGTTTTATGTGTAGAATAGATTTTGCAAAACGAAAAGGGTTGATTTGTTTAAATCTTTGTTATATATACATATGTTAAATTGTATCTTGAGGGATCTCACTAGACCTTCGGTCTAACCCTCGCTCTTTTAAAAATATAACACCTTTAAGGTAAACTAGGGGCTGGAGGTTCAGGGAAAGGAAAGGAGAAAGTTTGAGAAGGGTCAATGATAGAAGACTCCTAATTAGATTCTTAGAAATTATTATTACCTCAGTTATGTAATAGGTTGTTTTGATGCAAACCTGAAGTTATTACTCTTGTATTGGGCCGTTTAACGGTGTTAGTTGTTCGAAATGACAGTACTCTTTACGTTAGTGGATTTTGGTTGTTTTAATTGGTATCAGAGCCCTAGTTTAAGGGATTTAGATGACCGGACGGGCCTAGACTTAAACTTGGGAAATAAGACATAACTGAGATATTAGGAGAACCATAGGGGAACGAGTGATAGAGTGACGAGAACTAACATGTAAGGTAAATTTAAAATTACACATGGCCAGTGTAATTGTAAATTTACAGGTGCATGTGCGTGCTTAACTTGCTTTATCACTTTGGACTTATTCTAAACTGTGTGCTGATACTTTATTTGTAGTCATGACAGAGAAAGTAACTAGGAGCAGATCCGTGTCGGTAGCTAAGGCGGCACAGATCAATGAAGTTGTTGAGGATAGACCCGCCGTTCTTCCTCGAGCAACCGCAACCAGAGGAAAAGGTCGTGGGCGACCTAAGGGTAAGACAACCCGAAAAGCGGCCACGCAAGTGAACGAACCAGAGGTTAGGGATCAGAGGAAGAAGACGGTGCGGGTAGCCCGTCGGACTAAGAGCGTGGAATTAGTGGCCGATCAGGATCTTCCCGACAAGGAAGTTCGGCTCCTGTCGGAAGAAAAGGATCTGCTAAGAATAAGAAGGGAGGTCCGGTTCAGGCTTTTGTAACCCAGGAAGCATTTGCAGCAGAGATGGAAAAGCTTAATGAGACACTGCAAACTATTCTCATTCATCAAGCTAAGGAGGTATCGGTCAGTCAAGGAAAAAGTGAGGAGAAAGAGTCGACGGAAATTTCCAACTCGCCGACAGCAGTGGGGGGTAGTCACTCGCAATCGACGCCTGATGTGGAAGCTAAAACTGGTACTGTAAAGGGGTGCAGTTACAAAGCATTTACCACTTGTAACCCTCCTACCTTCAAGGGAGAGTGTGATCCTGTGGCGGTTATCAAGTGGATTGGAAACATGGAGCTGGTGTTTGATACCTGCAAGTGTGCGGATGAAGACAAGGTGGTTTTTGCACTATCCATGATGAGGGACGATGCAGTATTCTGGTGGGAAGCAGAGACAGGGGGCAAGGGCTCAAAAACGGCTAGAGGTATGGACCGGGAAACATTCATAGCTAAATTCAAGAAGCAATTCTGCCCACTCGCGGCCGTAAAGAAATTGGAGGAGGAATTTTTGAATTTAGAGCAAGGAGATATGTCCGTGAGAGAGTATACAACTAAGTTCTTGGAGAAGGCACGTTTCGCTGAAGTTTATGTGCCAAATGAGGAACGTCGGGTGGATCGGTATTTGTTTGGGCTGAGGAGCAGTATCAGAGAGTTGGCGGCAACAAGAGAGCCTACTACCTTCCAGGCGGCTGTGAACGCAGCCGAAATGACAGAAAAGGACAAAGCCCGCCAAATGACTGAGAAGGGTAGCGAGAAAAGGAAATGGGATGGTCCAGCTCGTGATTCAAAGAAGTTCAAGAGCACCAGACCTGAGCAGCAGGTTATGCAAAGGATAGTAAACAAGCCATGCAGCAAGTGTAACAGAATGCACAAGGGAGAGTGTTTGGCAGATCGGGAAGGTTGTTATAAGTGTGGGAAAACGGGACATATGGCTCGCGATTGTCAAGGGGTTAGAACTTGTTATCAGTGTGGGGCGGTGGGTCATATGAAATCAGATTGTCCACAGTTGAAAAGGGGATCAGTTGGGGTTGCTGGAGGAAAGGGAGGAGAGCGGAAGGTGGAACCCGCCCGAGCCAGAGCGAGGGCGTTTAGCATGACAGCGGAAGAGGCGGTAGAGATACCTGATGTGGTTACAGGTACTTTTCTTATCGACTCGACTTTTGCAAAAGTGTTGTTTGATTCGGGCGCAAACCGTTCGTTTGTGTCACCGAACTTTGTTTGTAATCTGGGCGTGAAACCCAGGGAACTCAGTATTGGGTTTGAGGTAGAAGTAGCGGATGATAGTCGAGTCTTAGTAAGAGAGGTATATGAGGGGTGTTGTATCGTTATCGATGGGCAGTTATTTCCCCTTCGGTTATACCCAATGGGTATGGGGGAATTTGATATCATCGTAGGGATGGATTGGTTGGCGTCCAATGATGCTCAAATCGTATGTAATAAGAAGATCATACGAATAGCGTTGCCGGGGGGAAGGGAAGTGGTTGTGTATGGAGATAGGAGGGATAGGAAATCGTGTTTGATCTCTATGATCAAGGCAAGACGGTGCCTAGTGAAAGGGTGTGTGGGGTTCTTAGCATACGTGGTGGATGCAAATAAAGAGAAAGGAGGGTTAGAATCTGTCTCGGTGGTAAGTGAGTACCCGGAGGTTTTTCCAGAAAGATTTAACCACTCTGCCTCCCGACCGGCAAGTGGAGTTCCGTATTGATCTTGTACCCGGAGCAACACCCATTGCAAGAGCACCTTACCGGTTGGCGCCGACAGAGATGAAAGAGATGATGACCCAGCTGCAAGAACTCCTCGACAAAGGGTTTATCCGTCCGAGTACCCCACCGTGGGGAGCGCCAGTATTGTTCGTTAAGAAGAAAGATGGATCTATGAGAATGTGCATAGATTATCGGGAGCTCAACAAGGTCACAATTAAGAATAAGTACCCGCTTCCAAGAATTGACGACCTGTTTGACCAGCTACAAGGGGCAAGTTATTTCTCGAAGATAGATCTGTGATCAGGGTACCACCAGTTAAAGGTGAGGGAGGAGGATGTACCTAAGATTGCATTTCGTACGAGGTACGGGCACTATGAGTTCCTAGTTATGCCCTTTGGGCTGACTAATGCGCCTGCAGCCTTCATGGACTTGATGAATAGAGTGTGTAACCCACTCCTAGATCAGTGTGTCATAGTCTTTATAGACGACATATTGATTTATTCACGGTCCAGGGAAGATCATGAAACTCATTTTCGAGCAATTTTGGAATTGCTTAAGCGTGAAAAATTGTACGCCAAATTCTCGAAGTGCGAGTTTTGGCTGAGGGAGGTGCAATTCCTAGGTCATGTAGTGTCGAAAGACGGAATTAAGGTAGATCCGGCCAAGATTGAAGCCATTCGAGAGTGGGAAGCGCCGAAGACACCATCGGAAGTAAGAAGTTTTCTAGGATTGGCTGGTTACTATAGGAAGTTTATTCAAGACTTCTCAAGGATAGCCACGCCACTAACAGCGCTAACAAGGAAGAATGTCAGGTTCGTGTGGGCGGAAGCTCAGGAGGAAGCGTTCAACAAGTTGAAAGAGAGTCTGAGTAGTGCACCTATCTTGTCCCTACCCAACGAATCTGAAGGATTCGTAATTTACAACGATGCCTCAAAGTTGGGTCTGGGGTGCGTATTAATGCAAGAAGCTAAGGTGATTGCGTATACATCTCGTCAGCTGAAAGAGCACGAAAAGAACTATCCAACGCATGATTTAGAGTTGGCAGCGGTAGTCTTCGCTCTGAAGATTTGGAGGCATTATCTATACGGGATCAAGTGTCAGATTTACACGGATCACAAGAGCCTTCAGCATCTCTTTAATCAGAAAGAACTCAATATGAGACAGCGTCGATGGATGGAGTTATTGAGCGATTACGACTGTGAGATCCTGTATCATCCGGGCAAGGCCAACGTGGTGGCGGACGCTTTAAGTCGTAAGGAACGAGGAGAAGCCACCAAGGTAGTAGTTTACCGGGTTGAGGTTGTTTCCGACTTCTTGGAAGAAATCAAGGGTTGCCAGAAGGAAGCCATGTTGGAGAGAAACTGGAAGAGTGAGAGAATTTTGGGGGTTATGAATTTGTTAACCGATGATAGTCGCGGGGTGAAGTGTTTCAAGAATCGAGTTTGGGTTCCAAAGGTGGGGGAACTTCGAAAGAGAGTGTTGGAAGAAGCACATAAGTCGCGTTACTCTATGCATCCGGGAACCAATAAAATGTACCGAGATCTGAAGCAAGGCTATTGGTGGCCGGGTTTAAAGAAGGATATTGCCTACTTCGTTGAGCGATGCTTAACATGTTTGAAAGTTAAAGCTGAACACCAGAGACCGTATGGGGAGCTTCAACCTCTGGAAATTCCAGTCTGGAAGTGGGACGAGATTTCAATGGATTTCGTTAATGGGTTACCGCGATCACCTAAGGGGCACGATGCCATTTGGGTAATAGTGGATCGACTCACAAAGTCGGCTCACTTCCTACCGATCAAGGAGACGTATCCGTTAAAGAGATTGGCTCGATTGTATATTGATGAGATAGTGTCTAGGCATGGGGTACCATCGTCAATTGTGTCGGACAGGGATGCGCGATTCACGTCTTCTTTCTGGAGAAGTTTACAAAGAGAGTTGGGGTCGCAACTTAAGTTGAGTACAGCTTATCACCCGCAGACCGACGGTCAAAGTGAGAGAACCATTCAAACGCTTGAAGACATGCTCCGCGCTTGTGTGATTGATTTCAAGGGTTCATGGGAAGTTCACCTACCGTTAATAGAGTTTTCTTATAATAACGGTTATCACGCGAGCATCCAGGCAACACCGTTTGAGGCATTATACGGTCGAAAGTGTAGAACACCGTTGTGCTGGAACGAAGTAGGAGAAAGACAGCTGACAGGTCCCGAGATAGTGCAAGTGACAGCAGATAAAGTGAACTGTATTCGGGAGAGGTTAAAGACGGCTCAGGATCGTCAACGGATGTACGCGAACAAACGAAGAAAGCCTATCGAGTTCCAAGTAGGCGACAAAGTTATGTTGAAAGTCTCGCCTTGGAAAGGAGTAGTTCGCTTCGGAAAGAAAGGTAAGCTTCGTCCGAGGTTTGTTGGGCCGTTCGTCATTTTGAAACGAGTAGGGGAGGTAGCTTACAGACTTGAACTACCCGGGGAGTTGCAGAAAGTTCACCCTACATTCCACGTATCTAATCTGAAGAAATGTCTGGCGGAGACCGATGTGGTTGTACCGCTAGAGGATATTCAAGTGGATGAGAAGTTAACTTACGTAGAAGAACCGGTGGAAATTTTAGATTCTAAAGTAAGGAAGTTAAGAAATAAAGAGACCAGACTGGTAAGAGTGCAGTGGATTCCATAAAGGGCAGGAATCAACTTGGGAACTGGAGGCGGATATGAAGTCACAATATCCTCATCTTTTCGAAAAAGGAATTCCGGGGACGGAATTCTTTTGAGGGGAGGATATTGTAACAACCGGCTCAAAGCTAATAAAGTGTAAGTTAGGTGGAGGTTTTCATAAACTTTTTCTAAGGAGGGGGTTAAGTGTAAAATTTCTACCTAAAAGGTTTGGAATAGGGTTTTGGGTTTCTTATTATTTTGCGGCTGAGAGAGAGAGAGTCAGGAAGAAGGCCGGTCGAGTTTGGGGGCGAAGAAATCAGTGGTGTTCGAGCAAAAGTTCTCGCAAGGTAAGAATTCTGAATCTAACTTCTCCTATAGAATTCCTTAATCAATGTTTAGTTTGTGGGAAATTGATGTCTGATAGCAGGTAACCTGGGTTTGAGAAATTATTGTGTCATTCCATCTAATATCAATTAAGGAGTAATTTAGCATTGTTTAATTGATTGAGAAGTTTAATGGAAATTGAAAGGAATCAATATATTTAGATTAAACTCGGATTTGTGACAAGTTTAAGGTCTGTGTTCACATTTTTGGGTTATTTGGAAACCCAGAATTCGCTCCCGGTCAAAGATGAGTACAGGTCGATGGAATACCGGTCGACCGAAGGATACCGGTCGAATGAGGGATACCGGTCATTGGCGAGTGTTACCGGTAGACCGTAAGGTCCCGGTCATTGTTGAGTGTTACCGGTCGAAGATCCCGGTCGATGTTGGTATCGGTCGAAGACCCCGGTCGGAGTCGAGTACCGGTCGACACTGCTGAGTTTGTTGGACCACTGTGGGCCGAAGCCCACTAGCCTATTTTGAGAGTTTGTATTTAGTGTTAGTATCTATTTAGCGGAAAATAGTTATGGGAGTAGAAGTCGTTGGAATTACGAGTTAGGTCACTATTATATAATAGTTGAACGAAGGGTTTACCCGTCTATGTTTCCTTATAGGTTTCAAATCGGTTGATTCGGGTAGACGCAAGATCTGAGTTGAGGACGACAGGTGAGTTTTCTAATATTAAAACCTCGCCAGTTTATAAAGTTATTTCATGTAACTGAAAGCCAATTGATGGAGTTATTTCAACTGTCTAATTTTGTGAGAAATTGTTTATACAATGTATCTCTATTTTATTTGCAAGCATATCAAACGAAGAGTTTCTTTTATGCAGTGAAAGTTCATTGTTAATTAGATGTATGCATACATTGTTGTGTGAGCGGCACAAAGTCGGGGGGGTGTGGCCCGCCTGTACTCATACTGGGGGGGTGTCCCGTTTATGCTATATGGGTGTGTCCCATCTAAGGCAGTATGAGACAGACACGTTGTCACTCTGTGACGGTAGTGTGTGCCGGTAGCGAGTTTTATGTGTAGAATAGATTTTGCAAAACGAAAAGGGTTGATTTGTTTAAATCTTTGTTATATATACATATGTTAAATTGTATCTTGAGGGATCTCACTAGACCTTCGGTCTAACCCTCGCTCTTTTAAAAATATAACACCTTTCAGGTAAACTAGGGGCTGGAGGTTCAGGGAAAGGAAAGGAGAAAGTTTGAGAAGCGTCAATGATAGAAGACTCCTGATTAGATTCTTAGAAATTATTATTACCTCAGTTATGTAATAGGTTGTTTTGATGCCAACCTAAAGTTATTACTCTTGACTTGGGCCGTTTAACGGTGTTAGTTGTTCGAAATGACAGTACTCTTTACGTTAGTGGATTTTGGTTGTTTTAACATCTATTTCTGGAAATTTTCCTACATTTTGGCATCGTTGAGGGGCATTTTGGATATTTGACTAATAGTCGAACATTTT
This sequence comes from Arctium lappa, assembly GCA_023525745.1. Classification (NCBI taxonomy): domain Eukaryota; kingdom Viridiplantae; phylum Streptophyta; class Magnoliopsida; order Asterales; family Asteraceae; genus Arctium; species Arctium lappa. The sequence goes on along the minus strand of CM042051.1, from coordinate 18,686,288 downwards.
CTGGGACTGTGCATCAAGTCAAGATGTTCCATTGACTTTGTGATGGAGTACCTATTTTCTTTTACTGTCTATATGTTATAAAGCTACAGCAACAAGAAGTTAGACTTACCTGTGGGATTCGATGTTGAATTACTGACTCAACAGCAATTACCATAGCTTGCACAAAATCATCACCTCCAGATCCAATTGCTGTAAATCCTCGAGGAGCTGGGTAGATGTTTAACTGCCATGTAAGCATACACAATCATTTAATTTCAAATTTATAAGCAGTTCAAGTAAGGAAATCAAATGAGTCATATTATAGCAAAATAAAAAGGAAATCTGATGTTTCTTTTGGACCCCAAAGACAACTCGTTTGACAGTCTTAAATATAATGCCAACTATGTTTTTCTATTCTTAACAATCGTATACCCATATTTAAGTCTTAACGAATTAGTCCCTGTGACATAAATTGCCTATTACCTATCAATCTCCATCCAAAATCAACACATAAGCTACACGGATGTGCACATGGCATTACACGGGTATCCTCTACCGATTTGGCATTAACACAACGCTTTTAATCCTCATATATTCCTTATGGGTGTGTTTGGTACACAGATGGGACTGGATTGGACAAACGAGAGCAAGGTAGCCAGGTGAAAAAAATGTGGAAGGTCTTAGGGTTTTAATATAATATGGTAGTTAAGTAATTTACCAATATTGTCCCATGTCCCAAATTTTTGTTCCACCTATTTTGGTGGGACAAAAAAAATGCATTATTGTGCCACTCAAGTCCTTTTCAGTCTTGGTCTAATGTTGTGCCAAACAGGGGACAACAAGTTTTTGTACCGTCATGTCACACGTATCAAATGCATCCTATATCAACATGACATCAAGTTTTATAACCATAATACCACAATGACCGTTGACATGGGGTTTCCCTAATTCACATGCTTATTTCTAAGTCATAAGCAAAAAAAATCATGTCATAACTGTGGTTGAATGATAAGTGTAGCTCAATTAGAAATTTCATGTTGAAAATGCACGAAATATAACCACTACCATTTCATTGAGACCGAGCCACTCAGTGGTTGAATCACCCGTAATCGTGCCGCCAAGAACCATGTTAGTAGTTTGTCCAACTCTCCCTTCAGCCTTTGAAACTTCTGAGTCATATATAATTGTTAGTTTTAGCAGATGTAAACCCACTTCTACAAAACACTAACATGCAAATACTTTGTATCATCTAAAAAACTGTAAATCCTCAATAATCATCATAATTCATAAACATCAAAAGACAACATGAAGTTGATACATAAACAAACAGTTTAATGGTCTGTGATCTTCAGCATTTAGACAGTCGTATGTGAATTAAGATCCCTGGTAACTGAAAAAAGAAAGAACAAAAAGTGTTAAGTTTACCCCCTTTCTGTTCCATAAACAACGAACTTAAGTTCTGATTTTCTAGATTAGACCTAATACAAAATTGATCTGGATTGTTTACGAAGATCATCAAAATCTATGAACCGATTGAAGCATTTGGATTATTTCTTCTAATAATTATCTAATCTCGAAACAAATTCAACCAATTTTCTTCGAGAAAATATGCTTGCGCGATTTATCTAATTCACAGTCTCCGTCTCCAAAATCGCGCAACAATCATACAGAGAACTTCAAAAAAAAAAAAAAAAAAAATAGTTTGCGGTACAAAATTGAATGACCTGAAATGGCCTTGAGAACAGCTTCTTGAGGGGGATCCTGTGCATTCTCCATAGACGATGACGATGATGAGTTTTGGTTATAAGAGCAATTGAGTTGATGATGGCCTCGTCTTCCGAAATCGAAATCTCGAAGCCTCGTTACGATTCTACTAGATGAATTATGTAAGTTGGGGGAAAGCGAAGGTAAGGAAAAGGAAGTGAAATTGGGGGAGGTTGGGCATGGTTCGGTGAGAATTACAGGTGCGAATAGTGCCTGACACCCCATTTGTGTATGGATTGGATTCAAATCTAAGAATCTGATTGAAGTTCTCCACGTCCAAGAAAGCAGGAAAGATTCTATGGGGTTCGTGTAGACTGGTAAATTCAACTTCGCTCCCTCTCTTCTCTTGTGTGATGATGATAAAAATTGGGACTTCTATGAACATCTCTATAACTCGTTTTCTTTTTCTTTTTCTTTTTCTTTTCTTCTTTTTCTCATCTATCAATTTTAACTCATAAAATTAAAAATTTATATAAAAGTCTACGTGTGTTTATTTATAAGAATATTTTTATTAGCTCCAATATATTTTTTTTCCCAACATTAGTAATTATTATATATTTATATATAGCTGAAAATTACATGAGAAGTTGAGTTAACGATAAGAAGTGTGAAAAATGGATTTGAACCGTTGATCTCTTTTAATCTCAAGCCCTCCTATGAATTGCGGCTTAGAAAAGAATTGATCTGTTGCATCTCGGTGCATCTCATTTTAATGTGCGTCAATTTCTCATCCAACGGTAAATAATCATTTTTCACACTTCTTATGATTAACACAACTTCTCATCGAATCTCAACCCTTTATATATACAATTTTGATAATTATAAAGTCAAAAAAACATATAAAAAATCTAGTAAATTGTTACTTCATATACCTTCAAAATAAGAACCAAAGTTTTTGTATTAAACCTCAAAAGGGTGCCTATCTACCAAGGTTCGAATCCTGAGGGATGCACTTCGGCGATACCCAGACCTTGGGTCGGCCTTCGGGTCCAGGTTTACGGGCATACCAATCTATGGGTATGTGGGTTCGGTCTTGACCGGGCTTAGTCATACCTGAGCGGGTCTAGTCTATTTGGGCTGGGCCGGGTCGTCGTGGATTAGTCGGTGCTGCCCAATTGGATGCCCGGATACCGCGGGTGCGTGTGTGTGGGCGTAGCCCAAGTTGCCATACCAAAAAAAAAAAAAGGGTGAGGTTCTTAAGAATATTTTTTTCAATGTAGCTTCTTTTAAGAAGTTATACTTTTTGTTTATAAGGACTTTGCATCTGAGATGCTCTTATAATTTTTTTATAATAAAATATAAAACGTAAAAATCTTTAAAAAATTGCATCCAATTTCTATAACTACTCTATTTTAATAATTCTATTATTAACTATATTAATAAAATATTTAATAAATTTAATAAAATATTAATTTTGTTTTCTATACTTTTAATTTTAATATCTCTTTTTCTAAAAAGGTTAATTTTTTTAATATCTCTTATTGATGGGATATAATTAAAATATTATTACTTTCTTTTTTTCTATAGTGTTTTAGTGGTTTCTCCAAATCTGAAAATTTTCAAATTATCTTTCTTCGTTTCTCTATTTTAGCAACTATTAGCATAATTGTTGGAGCAAAAAGAGTATAAATCTTAATTTTTTTCTATCTATATAGTTGTTGGAGATGCTCTCAATTGACAGGGTTGTTTGTTTTTTTAAAAAAACCTCTTAATAACTTTTATGTCTAAATCGATCAGACATTTTTACATTCAGACTGTTTATTTTTTTTCAATTTTCAGAACCTCTTAACTTTTAAATACATCTAAAATAAAAACTGGTAACCTAATTTCTTAAAACCACTTACCATCGTTGTTAGTCCCAAAATGTAATGGCAAAAGTAACAGGTATTGTAGAAGGGGAATTTAATACAATACACAAAAAATTTACTTAATTTTAATTCTTTATTGATATAAATATCAAAAATTACACATAAAAAACTTTTAAGATTGTTGCGTAAAAAAAAATCTATCCTAACAATCTTTCACTTAGAAACAAGAAAATTAAACACAACTTGAAAATACAAAGATCAAAGCTATGAAGTTTGAAAGAAAGAGAGAGTATGACGATGCTTAAGCACTTAGAAAATCTCTTCAAAAGGGGTAACCTTGCATAAAAGGGATCTTCACCTTTAAATATTACCATGTGCATTAAAAGCTTGGGACACGTGTCACTTTTGGATTGAATGTCAAAGTTGTCATTCAAAAAGACAAAGTGTTCTTTTTGTCACAACATGGAGCAGAGTTGACCTTTAGACCTTGATGTGGACAATACCTGAAAAAGGTGTATAAGATAAACATCATTTTCCTGGTTCTTCAGATAATGTCCCCATCACTTCATGATTTGGTGAAGATTTTCTTGGCAAGAGGACAAAGGAGGATCCTCAAGAGGATCCTACCGATTTGTCATGTGGAAATCGGCAGGCAGGAATAGCTTAGTTGAAGATTTGAAGCTCATCTTTGATCCACATATGAAGATTCACTTCTTGCTTATTTCAGCTGGTCTTCGACTTCACCGATCTTTAAAAGCATGAATAATCTATTATAAAAGAACCTAAAAATTATCTAAGTACAAAGGATGTTTCAAAGATAGCAAATGGAATTCGGGAGGTCATCCTTACGATCTTGATGATCCAAAGAGGGAGGTCATCCTCAAGATCTTGATGATCCAAAAATGGAGGTCATCTTCAAATCCTCGATGACCCAACAATCTCCTCCTATTCAAAGATTATAAAGGAGATCGGGAGGTCATCTTCAAATCTTTGGTGACCCAACAATCTTCAAATCCTTGAAGACCCAACAATCTTCAAATCCTTGAAGACCCAATAGTCATCTTCAAATCTTTGATGACCCAACAGGAGGTCATCTTCAAATCTTTGGTGACCCAACAACCGTCTCAGTTCATATGCTCCCCTTTCTATCAAGACGTCTCCAGACGTTACAAAAACAAACAACCTTTTTGTTTTAGATTTCAGACTTCCACGCCGTCTCTTATTAATTAGAAGTGAAATAAGACTTTGGAGTTCAGACCTCTTAAAAAACAAACGCCATCCATAATGAATTGACTTCTTTGGTCTATTTTTAAATTATGGTTAGTAAATATAAATTATAAGATGTGAAATTAAAGTTTATTTCCTAACGTTTATTTTGATAATATTTCTTACTTGACAGGCCAACAAATTAATTGAAAACAAACAAATTATAACCAGATGACCAAATTATAAGAAGCAGAAACAACTTGAAACCAAGTCAAAAAACCGAAGCCAAGAACATTCACCAAAACAAAACCCAACAACCCCCAAACATTCAACAACGCTCCCAAAGTCCTTGTGGTCCGGAAGTTCACATGCGATGACTACAAACCATTCGTGGTAGCCTGGGGAATTAGTTGGTGCATGTGAACTGACTCGGAAACCGACGGTTACCCAAAAAAAACATAACCCAAAACCACCAACCAAAGAAAGACAACACCAACAAAAGCAACCACACAACCTAAGCCCCAAAACACAACTTCTCCGATGAAGAAAATTCAAAATACGAGCAACAACAATATAAAACATGAACCATGCCAACGAAAAAGATAAAACAAGCAACAGTTCGCCAACGAGGAACCAAGAGCCCAAAGAGATTAACCATCAAGCCCTTGTCCTTTGTACCAATCCGACCAGGAAATTTCAAAGCCTTTGCACGCTTAGAAATCCATTGGAATGCCAAAAGTTGAAGATGATAAAGTCGATCCATTTGTCGGTCGAACCCATGCTCAAAGATTATTTTTACGTTGTTACAATTACGACCCATGGCAACGGCTTTATGTAATACTTTTTTTTAATGTCATAAGAAAAATTACAAGTGATTCTATGTAAATACTTATCATTTTTTATTGGGTGGGAAATAATGTCGTAAGATATTGTTTATTTAAATAAATTTGTTCAAAATAAGACCAATATTAAATTAACGTTATCCTGTTAAAACCAAAGGAACTTTTATTGATCCATGTGTCATATATATAGTCTCCATAGTGAGATTTATCCCGCATAGAAAGAATAGTGGAATCTTACTTGATTTTGTGAGCTATATATATGTATGCAATTTAGGCTTATCACTTGTCCCACATTGGAAGAGTGATAAACTCTTTCTTAGTTTATAATCCTTAAACAACATGTAGAGTTGTTTAAGAGATCAAATGAACTAAGGGAATTTGGCCTTATTGGGTGGATTTTACACATACATTTAATGGTCAAAAGATAGCATTTGCACTAGCGTGTGTGCGATTTCAATAAAATTAGATTTTTTAATGCTTGTATCCGGTGTCTAGCATAGACCATTGGTGATGAATTTCTGACCGTTTTGACAGGTTTTTTTCAATGCTAATTTGATTAAGTTAGTTAACCTTATCCAATTCAGTTGTATACCAAAACCTATATACATGTGTGTTATAATTCCATCATTTTACTCTCTTGATTCTCTACTTTTCTCTTCATGATTTTCTGCACATTTGTTCTTGGAGAGTATGTTTTGTTGTTGAACATACTCTATTGATTAGATCATTCCTGGGGTGTGTTAGCCTAAACCCAAACAACCTTGATAGTGGGGCTAATAATATCCTAAGGAAAGTGATTCCTTCACATTCTAATCAATTGATTTCTACATCTTTTCTTTCAATCTGCATACTTTTCTAACACCATCAACCAAACAATGTATAATCTGAATTGATTTTGTATCTTATTAAGTCCCTTTTTAATTTAGATAATCGATTCACTATCTAAATTATGATCAAACATATTGTACATTTTGATTGTTGAACACTTGAATCAGTAAAACTAAACTGCTTGCACGGAAACCTCTTTTTGGTTGGACATATTGGTATAGTTAAGAGTTCAAATCTTACCAAAAAGAAGGAATTTGGTGAATATTATTTTGGTGTATATATTATATTTATATACATTTCAAAATCATCAACAGAGAATTAAGCTTATATATATGGAGCATGCATTTTGAGTTGAAAGAGGTGTTTGTACATTGCATTCATTAATCAGCTTTTCTACAGTAAAGATACCATTCAAGTTCTAATAATAATAAACACACATCACTTAAAAATTAACTCTTCAAATCCATCTTCCTCATTTCCAAACATCTTCTTGCTATTTAGCCCTTGAATGCCTGAAACAACATAAGTTAATTAGTTTATACATAATATTTATATACAACAAATAGTGTCTCCATTTTCGTGAGACATGTTTAACCTCTGGGGAGGCTAGAATCTACCAGTAACTTAGGTACCGTTGGGCCAATGACCCAAGAAGATCCATTAGTTGTTAAAAGATGAATTTGTAGATTGTTCGATGCCCACTTACAGCAAAAATGGTGGCGTGACCAGGGTCGGCAAGGTGAGCGAAAAGGTTGTCAATGGGTCCGGTTCCGGTGTAGATCGCTTGGAACCAAGCGCCCATCACGGCCAACATGGCCAATCTTCCATTCTTGATCTCCTTTGTCCTCAATTCCTTGAGCTTTTGTGGCGAACCGCTTCCCCATCCGAGTGGGTCGAACCACAGCCCACCTGGGTACCCAACATCCGTGCCGGTTAGCTTGTTGTTGGGGAAGATGGGGTCGGTGTTAACGCACCCAGGGTTGATAATGTCAGCCCATCTTCTTCCTTCGGCCCAACCGATGAAAATAAGTTCGACGACGAACAATGTGGTTTTGTCGGTGAAGTATTCTTGTTCGCCGGCCGTGTACCATGAAGGAGTGTTTAGGATTCCGATTTTGGTTAGGAATTCGGGGATGAAGATCCCGGCTGCTCCTAACATTGCCCATCTGCAATGTACTAGTTCCGCTTGTTGGTTCCATTTCAGGGTATCGGGATCAGATCCTACGTTTAGAAGCTCGGGCGTGTTAGGAAATTCAAACCTATAAAATACCTTGAATGATATGTTTGGCAAACTAGTTGTTGACTGAAAAAACATTTGTTGGCTAATAAGTTAGCTGATAAACTAGATGATAATGTAAAATGACAAAAATAGCCCAATTAGATTGTGTATTATTTAGTATCTTTTCGCTCGTTATCCTGTGACTACATGCTAACGTGGTTGTCGGTATGATCTATTCGAAAAATTCATTAATAGAGACCGTAAATTCGATCATGCTTACCTAGACCAAGAGGATCAAAGCCGAAATCTCCGGGTAGGCTGCAGGTTATCCAACCAAGCTACACATTAGGATCACATAAGTAGATCGAGGTTTTGTCACTACAACAAAAATCGGCTTTATATGACGTTATATTACCACTGAGTGATTTAATAACCTGCTTTTAATAGACAAACAATTAATTGACGTGTTATGATGAGCTGATAGGACGTTTTTAGGCATCCTAACAAGTTTTTCCTGATGATTTTGAAATAAAACATCATTATATGATATCATTAATTTGAAAATTTGTCTTATAAAAGCAAGTGCCCTATTATTAAAAAAAACTATCAAAAGTATGCTGAAAACCTTGTTAGGATGCCTAAAACATCTTATCATCTAGTTGTAACACTTTTATATAAGAAGCACAATTGTTTACTTTTATATAAGAAGCACAATTGTTTGATCTTATAAATCTAAGTCCTATAAAACAGTTTATTAAGACATCTATACATATTTGACGTCCTATAAAGCCAATTTTATTATAGATTTTTTTATCATACTACATGGAAACATGTTAATTATTCGATCGAATCGAACCTGCCATCGAGCCATTCCGGAGGGGTGCTGCCAGGGAACCAAAGAGGTCGGTCAGGGTCGGCTGCAACACAGACTGTGCCGACTGATCGCGCCCCGGTTGGTGCACTGAACTTGCTAACTCTCAGTTTCTTCCCACCAAGAAAAGAAGCCTTGGTTGATCCAACAATAGATCCACTCTTCTGGGAGCTATAAAAATCACACAAAATTCCCAATTACTCATCATTCTAATCACCAAAAGAAAAACTAAAATACTCTACATCTATGTTTATTTTCTTCATAAACTTGGTACAAGTATGATCTACACCGTACAACCCGCATTGCAAATCCACCAGTATCCGGGTTACTGCTAAATCCTAACCTCTTTGAAGGTTTCAAACCTCGTTAGAGGTGAGCAGTGTGCGTGAGTATTTACGGTATATATTCATTATATACTTACAACTTAATAATGATAATATATAACTTGCCTTGGAGAAGAGAAAGCAACAGCTGCAATGGCAGAAGAAGCACAGGCTGTGGAGGCCATGTTTTTCTTTTTTGGTGAAACTTGGGTTCAAGATTTGGCAATGAATAATGGGTTGTTTGTGTAGAAGAAAATGGTTGGTGTTAATGTAAGGAAATATGGGCTTATCTCCAAGGATAGGAATAGAAGCAAGATTGTTGTGATTGGTTGTTTGGGTTGCCATGTGGGCCCTTGTTGAATCTAATTTGGCTGACTTGGCATCAAATAATCTTACACTTGTGGTTCATGTTGTAAACTACTACTTGTGGCTGCCAAACTCTTGAGGGCAATTATGTCTTTTACTCATCAAGCATGAACAGAAAGGGCAGCTAAGCCAAACAACTTTCTTGTATTTCAAACATATATTTGTTTCACCTCTTAAAACTATATATTGTTAAATGTATTTCTACTTACTAATTTCTTCTTCACATAAATTAATATCAAGTTACATTCTTAATGTATGATTTGACTTGATTCTAACATAAAAAGGAGATGCATATAATATCGCCTTTTTTAAAATCGCTTCTCAAAATATGTGTTTTCAAAACTATTTCTGAAAATATGTTTCAACCCTCATGAAAATTGCAATAGACCAATAGTATCCATTCCAACTTCTAATAATATAATTAATGTTACAAATCTGTAAAATGGAGAATCCGTTAGACTTGTATATAATTTATTTTAGAGATTTTAATTTTTAAAGAAATTATAAATAATTTATAGAAGATGATTACAGATGGTTGAGTTCCTTCAAAACAATTTAGCAATCCTATTATAGATATATACAATATAACCTTGGGCTCTATATTGGGCTATAAACTATTGCCTTCTATTTGAAGCCCATTTGGGCTATATGAAATGAACACAACTTAAAGCTTTTCAAATTAATCAGTTTTTTTTTTTTAATTAAAACAATCTTCTTAAGGTTAAAAAATCAAGTTTTTAGAAGAAAATAAGAAGTTATTGCGACAAAACTGGGTCAAGATTAATTTTTATTTATTTATAAATACACGACATAATTCTACAATCTTAAACATATAAATTAAGGTAAATGTTCAAATGAAAACAACTCCATTGTATGAAAACGCAAGAACATCCTTATCACATATGATAATAAATATAGGAGACCTGGTGGTGTGCGGACGACTTGGCCCGCGATCTAGGTCGCGCCAAAGGTCGTATGGTTTGTGATTTAGTATCACACGTGATGGATTATAGTATTATATCAAGAACACCCTTATCACATACGGTAATACATGTGATTCAACCTAGCAGTGTCCTGTTGACTTGGCCCGAAACCTAGGTTGCGCCATAGGTTGTCCGAATGTCCGCATCTCTGATTTAGTATCACATGTGTATCATATCTGATAATATCACATGTGGTTGACCACAATAAAAAGGTTTTCTCGCGTTTTCATGAAATAAATGTGTTTTCGTTTGAACCATTCCCTATAAACTAGTGTACTGTACCATATTATTACCAAAAAAAGATATATAATATACAAGTCATGACGACATCATAGATTCAAAGAGCCTAATTTGATCGTATTAGTTGGGTGAAAATTTAGGGGCCGTTTGGTTCATTATAAGGAATGAGAATGATATTGAAAATAGGAATGCAGAAGAATGAGAATAGGAATGGGCATTGCATTGATTCTGTTTGGTTAAACCAATATAATTAATAAAAAATGTTTTATATAGTAGTATTTTTAATACAAATATGTGACATCCAACATGAAAATAAAAAATATTTTATTCAAGATTGACAAATGAAAGAGAGCATGAGAAAAAATTACTGCACGGGAATAAATTTTCATACCCCAATTTGATCAGGAATGGAAATTAATGAGTTTGGGGTAATGTGTCCATTATATTATATCAAATCAAACAATAGATTTCATTATCATTCTTATTCTTTACCCCTCAATACCCCCAACCAAATACCCCGTTACTTTGCATATACACGTTACATTAAAGTATTTAATTATTAATTTATACGATATATTAGATATTTATTTGTATTTAAACCCGATCTGAATTTTATAAAACCAATAGAATTTTACGTTTATAATCACTTGTGGTTTATAATGTTCAAAACTTAACCAACCTTAAAAAGAGTCCATGTTTAACTTACAAAAATATAATTAAAAGAGTCGATACGATAAAGTAGTAACAATTCTACTTTAAATTATTATTTAAATAAAAATGATTTAAAATTTATTTAATTTCGATTAGAATTACAAACTTAAACTTTTTCTCTTTAGTTTTTCATCCATTTTCCTAAATTAGATAACAGTATATAAGAATATCATTTTTAGCTATTTTATCTACTTCTTTTCTTTAAAAAAAACAGAATTTGTCAAATATTATCTAGCTTCTACCACATGTTTCATTGTTATATAATTGTTAAGTATTTTATTTTTATTATACACAAAAAAAAATATTATTTTCAAACCCACATCCAAATACTCTCATACATACATGCAGTACCAAAACTTTCATCCAAATTCAAATCAAATTCTTATAAGACATGGACTCAAATCCTAATCTGTTTTTGAGTTCATAATTTTACTTCAATTGATTAGCGGCAAACAAAAACCCGACCAAACCGTCAATCCGTTCAACCCAACCTGAATAATAGAGCAAATAATTTAATTAACTCAATTTAACCCAATTGGTTTATAAGTTGGACAAACTGATGAGAGTAGGGTTGGTTATGGATCAGGCCCATCTCAAACCGATTCAACCCACCAAACTCAACAAAATTATTGTCTACTAAAAAACCTATTGTTATATGACTACTATCTAGTCCATCAAGTGCCATAATCTTCTAGCCCATTAACTATTCCAAGACTCCAACTAATCTACTAAGGCTATGTTTGGCAAACTAGCTGATAAACTAACTTTTCAAAAAGCTACTATGAATAGTTTTTCAATAAGCTAACTTATAAGCTAGTTTATGGTCATCCAAACATGTACAAAAAAATAGCTTATAAGCTAGCTTTTTTTTGCCAAACAATGCCTAAAGTGCTAGTACCATTCTCCAAGTCCAATATTTATTACTTATAGTGTATTCTAATGTAATCGACTAAAAGCACACAATTTTAAAAACTCAAAAACAAAATTTGTGTTTATTGATTGATGGTATCATTTTAATTCAATTTTTTTTATCGTAAGAGGTATTATGACACATATATTTAACAACTAGACATAAAATTGGATGATTATAATATTTGTGAATGATTAAGAATTAACTACTAATTTTTGATTATTTGGTTTGAGATTGTAATATATATAATCGTCTTTTAAGACAATATTCAAACTACTCAATCCAACCCAAACTGAAATGTAATGGATTGGGTTATAAATTAAAAGACAGTTGATTGAGTTGCAGTTTTTTTGACCTGAAATAGTTGGATATGGATTGGGTTCTTCAAATAGCATTAATTCACCCAACCCAACGCATGTGCACCCCTAGCGCATATTATTTGACACAAGGTAAAATAAATTTGTATTCAAATAAAAAAATTATTATATATTTATTTTGAAAAAAAAAGTAAAAGGAAAAAGATAAAATTAGATTTTGACTGCAGGCTTGCTGTATCTTAATGTTAAAGACATGAGTAAATTTCACATGACGATGTTGGTTTTAAGGTTTTCTTAATCATGATTAATTCCTCATTAAATTAATAATTATGCATTAAAATAATGTTGCCAATTGCTTCTTTTGGCAATTTGAGACCAAACATGTTGGCATATTCTCATTATGTTTCATATTGTTTTTATATTTCAATTTTATTTTTATCAATCATAATATCAATCCTTTGTGTTTCCTTGATCATGATGAAATATAACATAATAAAAATTTACTGTCTCACGTTTTAAAATATACTAAACTGAGACGAAACAAGACTGATAACCTTTTATTTTCATCAAAAAAAAAAAGACTAATTAGTAAATTACAAAACTGCCTTTATATATCTAAACATTCTATTTATATATTCATGTATTAAATATATATTATAAATATATTTGTATTAAAAAAGTTACATCTCTCACACACAGACACACACACACACACACATATATATATATATATATATATATATATATATATATAATATAATATAATATAATATATAGGGTCAGGTTCAGGAGAAAACTCTAAATAAATGGAAAACCGAAAAACCACGAAAAAACGAATGAAAAAGTATATGAATATGGATGTCAAATTAACGAGAAAAATATGATCGTTTATTTGGTGTAATTTATTTCGCTCGAATTTTGTTCATTTTTCGTATTTTTTCGAATAAAAGTAGGAGGTGGAGGTTTTTTTAATTTAAAAAATATTGTTGTAACCGCCTGCTTAATCATATCCATCAGATCATCTAATCTAACGGTTGATAAGGTGTTTTTTAGTTTTTCATTTATTTGAGGTTTTCCCTTGAACCTCTGTCATAATATATATTATATAGTTATACATTATAAATGTGTTTTGTATTATATAAAATTACTATATTATTTCGTGGGGATGGTTCCCGTAGAAACCTAAAACTGATTAAACCCTTGGGAACTCCCACAACGTGACATGTGGGAAATAATATTAACATGTTATTTATCATTATAACATATTCATCTTGAATATGTGATTCATGATGAATAACATTTTCATGTTCATCATGAATGTGTTATTTTTTATGAATATTCATCCTGAAAAGAGACATATGACGTTGTGGGCGGTTCACGAGTTGCTAACGAGACTTTCCTCTTTTATTAAACTTATATATATATTGTGTATATATAAATAATATATTATTATTTTATATGTTATAATATATCTACATATTATGAAAATAGTAGAAGCGTACTTGGTCAATGCAGCGAGATACATCACAATTTTAATGTTTCATTTTATTTTTTTGTCGATTTACAGTACGATTTTGGATGGTTTTGAGAAAGTGATAATGTTTTTTATAATTTTTTTTATTTAGGCTTAATAATATAATGTTTTTTATATAAAAAAATTAAGTATTTTGTTAGAATTCAATGATTATCTTGTATATTTTAATGACATCTAGAAAAAATAACCAATTACATATTTAATAATATAATTAAAATAAATTTATAGTAATATAATATATTAATTAATAGTGATACATAGCAATGTCTGCATAAAAGGAAAGTCCTGCACATCCCAAATTGGTGGGTGTTAGAAACCTGTAGTAGTAATATGTATCTTGTGATTTGATACTTGTAAATTAAGAGATTTTTAAAATTTAGCATAAAATGATGATATATTGTGCCTAATAATTTGTATTTAAGAGTTTTTTATCCGTGTTTTATAATATAGTAAAGATAAAGATTATATATACTGTAAATATCTTTAAATATTAGAAGAAAAATACTATATAAAATATACAAATAATAACGTAATAAAATCTAAATGGTTATATGATTTATGTTATTTATAATTATTACATTGTATAAAAAAATAAAAACATCATTTGAGAGAAAAAATGTATGATAAACTTAAACATTTTTGACATGTTCTATCTAATTTACCAAACATAATAAAGACAATTTGTTCTAATTCTACCAGACAAACAAATATTTTCACTCAATTCAATTTTATCAGATACAATTTGGTCCGTGCCCTTAAATCCATAATACTATAACATTTGAATTTGTAATGCTTGTGACGAGTTATCGCCTCTTTCATGTTTTTATATAAACGTGTGAAATAAATTAATAATTATCTTGTTATTTTTTTTACGTATATTGATATTCAAAAAATCAATGATAATTCCCTACGTATATCAATTGTATACTCGTGTTTTAAGGGGGGAAAAGCTTAATAATACGTTGAAAGTGACTATTTTCAACAGTTTTTTCATAATTTCTCCAAAATTGTAAAAGATAACTCAAAATATTCAAAAAGATTTTTCACATTCAACTTCAACAATTTCTCTATTTTGTATATTTAACATTAATTGTATTATTAATATAATTAATATCTAACAAGTTTTCTATAGAATATGGTAATTTTATATTCTATTTCGTCCTTCTAAAGACGATAAAAAGAAATTAATTTATTTTCTCTCTATTTAAAATGTGGATAACATTTTATTCTGTCTCATGTTTTCTTCATTGTAGAGATTCTTTTACATATACTCTTATCGTGTAACATTAAACCACATGCTTAACACAAATTTAACAACATATACATTTTATTCTTTTAACATTAATTCATCACCAACCATGGTTCTATCTCTATCTCTATCTCTAATTCTTTTTTTTTTTTCACGAAATTAAATCAATAGAATCTTCCGAACAAAGTGACTTATACAACTCAACCTTAATGTGTACCAGACTTTGGGGCTTTTTTAAAAATATCACATTAAAATTGTTCTGGATACTGTTAAGATATGATAACACTTTCTTTTTTCTCTAAATATATTGACTAACGTGAAGGAATATGTTTACACAACATTTTAGGCATTAAAACTTTATCATAAAATATGAGCATTTTTTGTAATTGTTGATGCACGAAAAATATATAAAGAGTGAATTACATTGGTGGTCCCTGTCATTCATTTAAATTTTGGATTTGGTCCCTGAAACAAACTATCTACATTGATGGTCCCTAATTTTTCATTTTTATAACACTCATGGTCCCTCCACTTAACAAAAATAGTTAGCAACCGTTATTAAGGACTAATCGATCTTTAAATGAATTATAAGGATCAAAAGTGTAATCTGCTCTAAAATTAATGTGATTTATGTTTTATTTAATTTATTGTTAATTTTTTTATATATCTAATCATGTAACACCCTCGAATTTGGTAAGAGCAACCAATTCAAAATTTTAAACGTAACATCAAAATAAGAAACAAAACTTCCTCTTACGATTCAAAACTCTATATGCCTCAAATATGAATTCTATAATTAACTTTGACAGATATTAAGCTCCACTAACATACACACTAAATTTGAAGTCGGGTGTTACTTAACCCAAATACAAGCTGCTCTCCTTAACCTAGTGCGGAAGACATCATCTAGTTATTCACTCCTTGGGCGCACAAAGGGCACTCCTCTCTTCACAGCGATACTAAAACTATTCCCAACCGGAACCTGTTGCACATGCCGACAAATAAAAAGGGTTAGGTTAACGCCTAGTGAGTTCAAGAGTTTTACATGAGTAAATATATCTTTAAAAGAATGAACCTCACATGAAATCACGACCTTTCAATTAATGTACTTTAAAACGTGGAAACAACTCTTTTTCAATATCAAGCACTTTCAAAGATGGACATCTCATTTCAAACATGCTTTATAAATTGATGCAACTTAAACTAACTCGAAACATGAATATGAATCGACTCCCATTTAAGAAACGTGGATAAAACGTTATATCCCAAAACACCCAAATACGGGTGGGGCAAAATACTCGACCCATGAATCATCATCAAAACCACATGTCCCGTACGTCTGAAAACATGGACACTAGGTCCAATACTCACGCGGCCATAAAAGAAAGGAATCTAATTACCAAAACATGGGGATGACATAATTCATTCAAACCTTAATATACGAGAAGGAAGATCCAATATTAAGGCCCTCATTCATTGTCGACCATATAGAACTAATGACAATAAAGTAAAACATCCTTATATTTAAAATATTGATAGCCGACAACGGGGGAGACCCGTATCCGTTGAGAGTGGAGGAACACAAAAGTATGTCACCCATGAAACGTTAATCCCATGACACCTCACGACATCACAACCCAAGTGTCACTACGATTTCTTTAACAAGCTTCACCTCAAGTCAGTTGACCTTGATGAACATTCCAAAGAACTCCATCCCGAAGGCCCGACACACTTAAAGACTACCTCCCAGGCATTACTTCAAGCGGCGGAGGTCCTAGTGCCTACCTCCTCGGTGGCACCACCAGATTCAACCCTCATAGTGCTTACTTGTAAAGTTTCCGGTCATAAAACATGGGTACCGAAGTTCAACACTGCAATACCAAATTGACCATCCAAAACAGACTGACTTACGTGCCTATGGATCCAATGCAACACAGTCTAACCTTACCGCACTACACATGGATGGCCAAAGCACTCGAGCCCGTAACCAACCTCAATACGCAACACAACACATTAGTACATATGTCATAACTAGACTCTACATTGAGCCATATAAAATCGGACAAGTGTCCTCAAGACTCCTTTTAAAACGACATCGAGCCAAAATACTCAAACCCTCTTCTTGACCAATGATTAACGCTTTTCAAATAATAAACGCACTCAACCCATACCAAGCAATCACACGCTCTAAAATACTTGAATGGACTCCAACACAGTTTAAGTCGGGACAAAAGGTTTTCCAAATAGATTTATACTCTTTATCCTTTCAAAACGTCCCATAACACAAAATTAAACCTTTACCCAAACAAACACTAAGAATGCCTTTTAACCAAATAAGATCCATTTAAGCAATAATTCATCAGGAACACTTTAAAATGACTCATTGTCCAAGATACCAAAAAATCCCAAATATGGGGGTTTTACAAAGTTTATAAAGCAAAACACTCAGATGATCAAAACCCACCAAATGATTCAACAAATAATAGTTTCATGTTATACACATCAATACTTTAAAATAAACATTTTGCATGTACAACGTTTTCACAAATCAACTTGAACTCACCTTGCTAGATTTAGGCTAAATCTAGATTTTACCCCAACTTGAGCTTTCTTGAAGAAATCCGAATCCATGAGCAAAATTCTTCCAAAAACCTAGATCCATAAATTTTCAACCGTAAATAACCATATTCAACCATCTAGAATCTTTCTCCAAATCATTTTACATGAAAACCTCAACTTATATTGAAACCCTAATTTTCATAAATGAAGAGAAGAGATGATTACCTCAACTACAACTTGAATCCATCAATCAAACACTTCTAGGACACCAAAACGAGCCACAAACTCCCAATCTTCGAAATGGAGGAAAGTTGGATGAAACCCTAGAAAAATTGATGAAGGTGATGAAGAAGATAAAGATGAGAGGATTCTAGTTCTAGCTTCCAAGCTTTGCTAGAGGTTAATGAATCACTTGGAACCCCATGTCTTGGTGCCTCAATTGCTCAAAATCGACAATGGGGGGTTAAGGGTTCAGTTCTTGGGAGAGAAGAATGAAATGGGTGAAGTAACAAATGAGAAAAAGGCTAAAACTTGATTTTTAAGAAATATAGCCCCGAATGCGATTGTGCCAAGCGAAAGTGACATGGTCACTCTCGCGAGGCACTCTCGCTGGGAGTGTACCGCGGCCATAAGGCCCTCCGCGAGAGTGACACACGATTGTGACACATGTCACTTTCGCTGTCACTTTCGCCTAGACTCCCCGAAGCCCGAAAATCCGATCTTTTTCGACACTAAGGCCCTCGACACTCTTTGGAACTTTTAGTAGTGTTTTCCCAACAAGAATCCCACCAAACACAAGGTACAAAAACGTCTGGGTGCTCCTATACTTACCAAAAATTACGGGTATTACAATCCTCCCAACCTTAAAAGAGATTTCGTCCTCGAAATCTAGATTTCAACAAAATGTTGCCCATAGGATAAATTGTCCTTAATCCATATTCCAGAACCACTACCATGATCCTTATGCCGATACTCACGACAGCCATCCCCTTGGACACGTTACACTTATGTCCGAGTGAACATTTAACTCTCTAAAGTAGTCTTTACTCATAAGACTACGGTTGTCTCCCAACCTTGGGTGACACTTACTACCTCAAGAGTAGTTCGTGACCTCAACTTTCCATTGACTAGGTCATTCCAGTTCAACCCGATTCTGAATCTGTATCCCAATAGTCAACACCAACCCAAAGAATTCCCAAAATTCCTTAATAATTCTCTCTTGATATTGGTAAGGCCGTCCTTCCAAGGACGTACCAATACGCTTTCCGGGGAGTTGGTTAGTTTGGATTAGGCTATCGCACACTCCGACCTATTCTCAAACCTCAAACATTCCGTCAATGAGATCCTTACCTCATCCAGAAAATCATACACATCAATGCATATCTACCAACATCTAATCTTCTTTTAAATTCCACCACCGTGAGGTTAATTATTTCCCATGATCTAACGTGGATACTTCCAAATATTTCAAAGTTCATTGACTCCAAAAGACTAAGTCGGCTTGCACCAAGCCGATCCCCAAATGACTTACAGTTGACACTTAATATGGAACTAAACCCCAAATCATTTAGCTTTACAGACAAACCATACATCATCATTATTCACGAATACTCATTAAGATAGTGCACCATCGACAAATGGCATGTCGTCGCACCGTTAACCCATCAATTCAAATCCAACCATACGTAAACAACCTTACAAGGTTTTAACCTGAAGTTTTTACCGAAGGGAAAGATTATCACTTACATAACTGGGAGAATGCACAATTCTAACACCTCAATTATTCATACGTGCATCGATTCATAACTGAAACCCCAAAATTCAAAACCGACCACAAGTCGGATCATCCGACGCTTCAATTCCCAATGACTCTTCTAGTCCCGAATTACAACTCCTTTCACGATAGGGTTTTAAATTTATCGCCCTAATGAGTTCAAGGTTTTTCAACTAATATGCCAATTTGAAATTTTATAAAATTCTCAAATGCAACAGCTTTACAACAATTAATCGTACGTGTAAAAATCTACTACCGTTTACTCGGTAGGTGTACAAAGTGGTCTCAAACGCCACACACATAAAACCATTTTGAAAATCGTTTGGTCATTACTCAAACTAATAATGACAATAAACAAAGATACACAACAAACTTTTTGGAATGGATCACTATGGTCCTAACATGCATCAATTTACGCCATAGATGAGAAATAATTTTACGTACTAAAACAGGGCATAACAACTTAACAAGGCGTTTGCACAAGACTCCCAAAGGGAAAATTCACATAATCAAGTTCCGGAAATCTCTCATTTAACCATATAATGACATGAAATAGAATTTCCTTCAAGACCCACATACATCAGTTTATTTCCCAAACTTAGTAAAACGATAAGAGTTTGCGATTTGGTCAAACATGAAACAATTTAAATCGACTTCAAACTTTTAGTCGTACGGATAAAACGTTCTTTGACCCAAAATGGTGGCTATAATGCCATGCATACGAGTAAATCAATATAATGCATTGCGTGAGACTACAACAGTAAAATCAATAACCCCCAGGATGTTAAAAGCAAAAGTTTAACACAAACCATCATAAATCATCCATATGCTTACTCACACCAGAAGCATAAATCATTTGTAGTACTAAGTAGTGTGCAGCGAAATATACTCGTATAAAACTCAAAAGTGAACCCACACGACGTTGATCTTCCCAAAATAGCATATGGGATGACATCTACCAACAAAACTCTTATGAAATAAATTTCTCAATAACCCATAACCCAACACACGCAAAGAACTTAGTATACGCAGTTCAAGGTTCACTCACGCGTCGCAAAACTTTGCAAAAATAGGACTCCATAAATACTCAAAGAAACTCATATGGAATAAAATTCCCAACATAACTCAAATACCAAAACATGGAAATAACTTTCTGTCCAAAACCTTAACATATGTGGAGGAGATCCAATGTTAGAGTCATAGGTTACAGTTACTTGTCAAAGACCCTAAACAACATCAAAATACGGACATCACAATATCCGAAAATAGTGTTGGACAACAACGAGAATAAAGAAAGTCCCAGCCAAGTTGGCAACCACGTGCAATTAAACGATTTTATGCATGTTTAAAATTGTGGTTTAAAATCTTGTGTGTGCTAAACATTTTTCCAAGACTTTGTAACATAATCCACACGATGCTTTTGGAAACATGAGAAATAATTGATGCAATACATTTTAGAAATAAATTTCGTGCATGAGTTTGGTCGGCACTCAACATCTCGAAATCACGCTCCTCAATTTCCCAGCCATACTATTGTCATCCAGATGCTTAAACATCTTAAGGCAATAATCAATTGTTTAATCCGTTCACCTTACAATTTCTTCTTGAAGCAAGGCAGATTCAATAAGCCTGTGGTTCTAATTCAAAAAAACCTCCACCCCCTATTTTTTATTCGAAAAAATACGAAAAATGAACAAAATTCGAGCGAAATAAATTACACCAAATAAACGATCATATTTTGTCGTTAATTTGGCATCCATATTCATATACTTTTTCATTTGTTTTTTCGTGGTTTTTCGGTTTTCCATTTATTTAGAGTTTTCTCCTGAACCTATACATATAGGACGATAATCAAATGAGAACCACAAAAATGTTGAAAATTGTGCAAACCAATCTAAGCCGTAATTTAGTTTTGATCCTATGGTTTTAATTGAAAACTGTTTTACCACATGAAAAAGGGCATAATTGTCATTTTGCTAACAAAGATTCACCATATGAAACACATACTCATCAATTGAATCATAATGAAAATTATTATTTTTTATAAGAATAATATTGACAGTGTTTCATCTTTATGCTATTTCACCAGATGAAACACATAATTCACCATATGAAGCAGATGAAACACACAATTCACCATATGAACCAAATGAAACACGTAGATTCACCATATGAAACACACAGATTCACCACATGAAACACACAGATTTACCACATAAAACACATGGATTCACCAGATTAAACGCACAAAGTCATCATATGAAACACACAAATTCACCAAATCTGGGAAATCAAACACAAAAATCCCAAATCTAGGAAGATAGTTTCAATCTTGAAAAAAACTTAAAAAACAAGAATTGCGATATTAATCAACTAAAAACTCCATTGTTATTGCTAACAATCTTCTTTGCAATGAAGAGAAAATCAAAAATTGAGAAGAGCTTGTTGGATTGACTCTTCATTCGATGAAGAGCCTCTATCATTCTCTCACCAGATGGGGTTTAGAGAGAGAAATCAACGTTTCTGAGTAGAAATCGAGGAATGATTTGGAGGTTTTTCAGTTGGAAACGATAGATGTTGTTTTCTCTCACTTTTTTTTTCCTGTTATTCATCGTCAACGACAATGAATCTTGTTTTCTTTACCAACCTCTCGCTCTTTCTACCAACTGCAGATCAAGAAATCGATTTCAACTCCTATTAAAACCCTAAATTTTAAATGTTAAAGATTTTAGTAAAAAACGTTACCTTTGATCCTTATCTTCGGCAGTGAATGATCTTTATCAGTTGACATTGACGATTAAAATTATGAATCGAACTTCCGGTGAATGATCTTTATCATTAATGGAGATGAAATTGTGAAACTCGACGGAGACGATGAAGTGAATGAGATGAATGGGAATTAATGAATTATTAATTTTATTTGGAGTCTATGTATTTGAATTTAATAATATAATTTCAATTATATCCCTAAAAATCATTACAAAATGTCAAAAATACCCTTATGTTATCATTTTATTACAAATAAGCTTTTTTTGTTATTGACCCTTGATTTATTCTAATATAGGGATTAGATTAGTCCTTAAGTTTGTAACATTTTTATGGTCCTCACTAGATTTAACTCATATATATATATATACATATATATACATATACATATATATACATAGACATATATATAACCGAATAGAGGAGTAGAAAAATTATTTGATTGACCTTCCATGAAAATTTATTTTACAGAATAGCCTTTTAGCGTATATTTAAATTATTATATGGTTAAATTATTTTATACTAGAGTCAAGTGTAAAAGGTAGTCTTTCTTTTCCTGTCACTGTCTTTGGGGAACGAGCTGTAACACACCGAAATCTTTGGCCGAAGAGAAAATGAAAACGGCAGCAGTGTCCAGTGTGACTCCCCGCGCGAATCGAACCGTGTCATGATCCGCGTGAGGCTCTGGATTCCAGAGATCCGCGCGACTCTCTGCGCGAGCCGAACCGCGTCAATGCTCGCACGCGAGTACTGTGCGCTGATAAAAGATTAATTCGGCCTTCAAACCCCATTTCTCACCAAAACCTCAAACCTCTTCCCATTTTCTCTCCCAAACCGACCTCCATCCTCTCAAATGAACCCTAACTCATTTTTTGGAGTTTCTCCTCCTAAAACCAAGTAATTCTTCATCATCTAGCAAGTTTTGGGAGCTAAAACTATGATCCTTTCATCTCCATCTTCTTCACCAAATTTCTTAGGGTTTCATCCAACCCTTTTCATCATTTTAAAGATTGGGAGTTTGTGATTTATTTTGGGGATCTAGAAGAGTATTTTTGATGGATTCAACTATGGCAAATGTAATATTCTCTTTTCTTCATCTATGGAAATTAAGGTTTTGGTATAAGTTGAGGTCTTCATGTATAATGTTTGGGAAACGATTCTATATGGTTGAAAATGATTATTCATGATTGGAAACTTGTGGATCTAGGTTTTGGAAAGATTTTCTTGTGGATTCAAGTTTCTTCAAAGAAGCTCAAGTTGGGGTAAAATCTAGATTTAGTCTAAATCTAGCAATGTGAGTTCAAGTTGATTTGTGAAAACGTTGTACATATCAAAATGTTCATTTTAAAGTATTTATGTGTTTTACATGAAATTATCAACTGTTGGGTTGTTTGGTGGATTTTGATTATTTGAGGTGTTTGGCTTTAAAAACTTTGTAAAACACCCACTTTTGGGTATTTTGATAAATAAGTCATTCATGAAAGTATTTTGATGATTTATTGCATAAATGAAGATTATTTGGGTCAAAATACACTTTTAGTGTTTGTTGGATATATGCATCGTTTACGTAATGGGACGTTTTGAAAATACGAATGTGGGAGTCATTTTATTTTAGTCATTCCCAACCTTGTGAACACTTTAGAAATTGTAAACCTTTTTGGTTTGTGCCGAAGGCCAATTGTGATTTGAGAGATAAAGATTTTGGGAAAAGATGTAATTTGGTTTATGTAACCACTTTGGCTCGCGTATTTTAGTCAAACGTTTATTATACCTTTGGGGGCTTGATTTATACTCAAATGAGTCTTTGGAGTATTTATTCAATTTTAGTAGCTCGTTAAGGAGCATTTGACGTATGGTGTATTTAGTTGCATCTTATTTGAGAGTTACATGTTTAGAATGTGTTAGTTCATTTGTTAGAGTCATGTAACGTTTTAAACTGTAATGCGTTGGATCCATAGGCATATGAGTCAGTCAGTTGGTTTAGTTGAGAGTTTTATTCCTATTTGGAACTGGAAATATTTATGGTTAGCGTTGACTCGAGGTATAGATATTGGGTGGTTAAACTTAATGACCGTGTAACCTTTAGCGAAGTGCTCGAGGTATAGATCGTGGGTGGTTGATCTCGATGTTCGTGTAATCCAGTTTGTTTATTCATCGTGGAATTTTAATGTCCGCGTTTGAAATCTAGTGAGTGGTTCCCAAGTCATGTTTTTATGTAAACTTGCGGTGGTGCTCTGCAAAGCCGTATACGGAGCTAAGTCTTGCGGTGGTGCCCATGGTGAGCCGGATATGGGGACTTGTGGCTTTTGTGGTGACACTCATCTAGAGGTCGAGTAGACACTAGGGTCATTTGGGTATCTTGCGGTGGTTACTCGGTAGGGAGCCGTATATGGGGATCCATAACTCTATGTGAAGCTCGAGAAAATTGATAAGTGGCTTAACTTTGTGTGCCCGCCACATTCGATGGAATTCGGGTCTCCCCCGTCATCGAAATGTGTTGTTTTGGGTATTGAGTTTTAGTATCCATGTTTTCGGTGACGTGTTGTATATATGGATTTTTATCCATGGTTTATGGGTTGAGTATTATGCCCCACCCGTGTTTCGGGTGTTTTGGGATATAAAGTTTTATCAATATTTTCATAAATTGGGAGTTTGATTTCTATTCACGTTTTGAGTGCGTTTTGGGTTGCATCAATTCATCAAAGTATGTTTTGTATTGGACTTCCATTTTTAAATCATGCATATTATTGGAAATGAGTTGTTTTCATATTTAAAGTAAAACGTCTTGAAAGATTATGATTTAAGTTACATTCTTTCCTTTTGCGACATAATTACTCATGTTGAAAACTCTTGAACTCACTAGGCGTTAGCCTAACCTTTTTATTTGTCGACATGTGCAACATGTTTCGGTTGGGAATAGTTCTAGTGACATTGTGCAGAGAGGAGTGCTAGTTGTGTGCTCGAGAAGTGGATATCTTAATGAAGTCTTCCGCATTTGTTTCGGGAAGAGCAACTTGTAGTTGGGATTAAGTAACACCCGACTTTGGTCTAGTCCTTGTATAAAACTGGAGTTTATATTTGTTGAAGTTAAATAGAGAATTTTATTTTGGAGATTTATCTTTTACTTGATGAAATTTTAAATTTTTTAATTAGTTGCTCTTTCCAAATTTGATGGTGTTACACGAGCAAGTAGCCTCAATTCATATTTCAGCTTGGTTGTTGAAACTATGGGGCACCGAGAAAAGGTAAGTATCTGCTTTGGTCGGGATCTCTGTAGATCGTATTACATATATAGTCCAGTCACCAGTGGCGGATCCAGAAAATTTCTTGGTTGGGGGCACCCTTAAGGGTGTTGAAAAATTTCCGAAACTGAATAATTTATCTGAACCAAAACGGTTTCGAGTTATTCGTTTTTGCCTTACATGGTTCGTTAAATCAAATGAAGATAACTTATTCGGTTCAATTTTCAGTTTAATTTTTTACTATTTCAGTTAAACTTTTACATGGTAAGAAGTTACCTTTTACAATTGTGTCCTGTGAGTCTTCATCTTTTGGAATTGGCTAACTACATGAGATCACTCAAATCAATTTCGCAAGCCATTGAAGGAGAAGAACTCGATTCGGGTGTTGATGTTTTCCTTTTAAAAAATATTTCCATTTTTTCTAGCAATAACAATAGCAAGATAATCATATCAAAATCAATGGTTTATTAAGTATTAACCTAACAATTAACAAACATTTCTACTCTGTGATCTATAAATTGTAAAATACCAAATACCAAATCCAATCAATCTAACAAAATCAATCTAAAATACCAATATCAAATGCTAAGAAAATAAAACCAAGTTACCAAATACCAACAATTCAACAAAATCATTTATGAAGATTCAAGAAATCAAAAATTTAGGTTTTTAGTTTTTACCCAAATGGTTGGAGGCTCGTTGGACTGCTGCAGCGTTGCTGGAGAGTGGAGACTAGTGATGGCCATCTTGGTTCGACCCGACCCGGCCCGATCGGTTAACTGAGCCCGACCCGCCTGAAAGCCCGGCCCGGCCAGATGCCAAACCGGTTTGAAGCCCGAAATCATGGGCCGGTTTGGGTTTTTTGCCTTTTTGGCGGCCCGGTCCGGCTCAGCCCGAGGCCGGTTCACGGCCCGGTTTTTGACCCGGCCCGACCTGATTCGTACTTTAAAAAAAACGTTATGTTACCGTTTATATACGTTTTTTGACCTTTTTTTTTGTATTTTTTACCCCCAAACCCCTATAAATACTTGTATTGTAAGTTTGTAACTTAAAATTATATACACGATGTATTTTTAAAGTGTATTTTAGTGATTTATTATAAATAAAACGTATTTTTAAAGTGTATTTTATTGTTCCATTATATAAATAAATTATTTTTAAAAAAATACGAAAAAATCATCGGCCCGATCACGGCCCGGTTTGGGCCCGACCCGGCCCAGTTTTGGTTAAACCAGTTTACCCCAAGCCTAACCGGGCCACGCCTTTTCGGGTGAAACCCGGCCCGGCCCGAAGCCCGTTTTGACCCGATTTTTGCTTTCACTGTAGAGGTCCGAAGCCCGTTTTGGCCCGGCCCGAGCCCGATTTTTGGCCATCACTAGTGGAGACCGACACTGCGACACACTGATCAAGAGTATAAATAAAAAATTAGGTTTTTAAATTTTACCCGAATCAAGCACCGGTGACAGGGAGGGAGACGAAGTCAGTCAGACGCCGGTCGGCCGGTGGGCGGTGGATTTTCTGTTTTCAATCGATTTTCGCCGGTGGAAAGGAAAGGAGTAAGAGAAAGAGAGTGGTCCTTGGTCGTCCCTCGTCCGGTGGACTTTGATTTATGTTTTCAGTAATTAGTCTGATTGAGAGGGAGTAAGAGAAAGAGAGCGGTCGTGAGCGTCGATTGAAAGGGAGTAAGAGAAAGAGATCAAAAGGGGCCTTAGAAAAAACTTGTTGGGGGCCCAGCTTATTAAACCACATAAAATAAAAGTAAAAAAAAATTTGGGCTGTCATGTGATAAGCTGGTTGGGGGCCCAGGACCCCTACCAGCATAATGTTCGTCCGCCCCTGCCAGTCACTTGTATACCCGCTTGACCAATTAGAGCATGTTTAGGCTAAGGTTGTTGATCCATATACACGAATTGGAAAGCCTTATGAAAACCCTAATATTCTACATATCTTTTAAAATAGAGAAAATGTAGATTTTGTTTCTACTTTGCTTCACCAAATTCTCTATATTTTTCATTAAAATAGAGAAAATAAGAGAAAGATAATTCTCTAAAACTTAAAATGATGAGAGAGAAATGATTTTTTCCAATGAGAATAAAATATTATTATTTTATATAAAGTTTTTAAAACATCTATTATGATGATAAAATTATAAGATAATTTAATAATATAAATATAATGTTAAACCTCCAAGATAGAGAATTTTTAAAGTTGAATGTAATGTTTTTTAAATATTTTAACTTTCATTTTTTTTAATTTATAAAATCTTTTTGTTAGATATGCTCTAACATAAAAGGGTTGGGTTCACTTGAGACCGGTAAAATCACAAATAACACTAAACTTGATAACAAAACATTGTCTAGGTATAAAAAACATTAAACCTTCAAAACAAAAACAGTATGAAAATGTTTTGTTATAAGGATTCAATATTATTTATATAGTTTTACAGGTCTCACAAAAACAATCTGTTTAGATATAGTCACATGTTCCCAAGATAATATAAAAAAAAACTATTGATTAAAAAATAAAAGTTCAAAGGTGATGAGAATAGTCAGAATACGAATAAAAATAAAAGAGATAAATAAAAAGAAAAGAGATAAATAAAAGGAGGGCATCCAATGAAAGCAAAGTTGCAAGATCACATGCATCATCCTTCATATGTCAAAGGCAGGTCAACTACCCTTCTATCAGTCAACCCCTAAATGCACGTGCCTCTCACGTGTTTCCCATCTACCTATCTACATTTATTTATTTATTTATTTTTTTACCTTTTTCACGTTATAAAACACTTGAAAAAGAAAAAGAACTGTGTGAAAAGGGAGTTAAAAAGGGATAATGGCTTGGAGTGCACTCCATGAAAAAGGTTCACATGAAACTAACACACGTGCAACGCACGTGCCACCGTATCCCACTCCAACTATTTTTAACCTGGGATTATAATAATATTCGACTATAAGGGCATAATTGTAATTTCCTAACTTTACAAATTAAATAAAAGTGATTACATATCTATATATTTTGTTATAAATCATTCATGTGATTAAAGTGTTTTGTTGAATTTCAAAAATGTTTTATATAAAATTCTGGTAAAAGATTAAAGTCACATGTAAGTTGTAATGGACATGGTATAACTATTATTTCCTATTACAGCTATTTTATCCTCGGAAATATAAAATCGAATCAAAGGGTAGAATTGTAATTCCTCCATTTTACAAATAAATAAACATGATTACATAGCTTAAGAACCTAATTTTTTGGTGACATCTCATTTCCACCTTATTAAATTAAAAATTCATATAAAAGTCCACAATGGTAGTTCTTAATAAAAACCTAATTTTGTGGGTCCCATATATATATATATATATAAGGGATTGTTTACCAAATTTTCCATTAAGTCCTGTATGGATAAATTTGTCTGTCTGGATAAATTGATGTTGTTATTTACTTTTTTATCTGAATTAACAATTTGAATAACAGAAATGACCAATTTACCCCTGAATATGAATTTTAAGTTGTTTTATAAATTGTTGTTTATTTTTAAGCCATATATTCATAAATTCATTGATATAATCCAAAAATCAAACAAAAATTCATTAAGTACTTAAATTTCCAAGTTCAAACACAATGTAGCCAAGTTCAAACAAAAAGTAGCAAGTATGAAATCGACATTGTAGAAATCATAGTTACAAAAATCTACATTGCAAAAATGTCGAGCAGTTATTGAGAAGAAACAAGTATGGAACAAAAATCGACTGAAAAAACAAGTAAGGAACAACAATCAACTAAAGAAAACAAATATGGAACAACAATCGACTTAAGAAATAAGTATGGAACAACAATCGACTGAAGAAACAAGTATGGAACAACAATCGAGTATGGAGAAGAAACAAGTATCGAACAATCAGTAAAATCATTACCTTTGGAGAAATAGACCAAAGAAAATTATTATTTAGGGTTGAAATCGAACCAGCAGTGAATTGAAATAGTGTAATTGAACCAGCAATGAACTCGAAGCAGTAAAATCGAACGAGCGGTGAAGGTGAAATCGAAATAGAACAAGTAGTGAAGGTGAAATCGAGCACCTAGGTTTTTGTTGCGCGATTATTGCGTAGGAAGGTAGGCATGTCTTTATTTTTAAAGGGTATAAATGTCAAAGATATATCTTAATGGGGACAACACATCTTTCCCCTACTTAGTGATTAAGCCAGAAATGTCTGCACGAATAAGCCGATTTTGTCATTAAGCCCCAAGTAAACACTCCAAACGTCTGCGCGAATAAGCCGTTTTTTTCATTAAGCTCATTAAGCCCCAAGTAAACACCCCCTAAGTTAAATATATATAATATTAATAATTATTATAAAGTCAAGAAAAAAATAAAAATAATAAAAATAATGTCACATCTCATACATTTTATGATAAAAACCAAGGTTCTTATTTAAGAACCTAAAAGGATTTGAGTTTTTATAAGAACTTTCCACAATGATAGTTCTTACATTGAAGATGCTCTTATATACATTCTTTTGATTAAAGTGTTCTCTTGAATTCCCAAAATATTTTATCTAGGATTCTAGTAAAAATAAAGGCACATACAAAGGGTGATTCTAACTACACCCTAGTCTAGGTGCCATTTACACCCTAGTCTAGGGAGGTTGTGAGGAGGAAATGGGGTAATGAGTGCACAGTTTTTCGATACAGTTACACCATATGCACCCTAGACTAAGGTGCATAAAGCAACACCCACATACAAATTGTGATGGAAATGGCATAATTATAATTCAGAGTAAATTACAGATTTGGTCCCTTATGTTTGTGGTTTGTTACGGATTTGGTCCCTAAACTTCAAAAATAGCAGGAAAACCCTCCACGTATGCATTTTGTTATGGATTTGGTCCCTCGAGCCAACGGTCGTCTATTTCCTCCGTTAAGCATGAGGGTATTATGGTCATTTTACCTATTTTATTTATTTTTCAAATTTTCAATTATTTTACTTGAATCTTCATCTTCTACCTCAAAGAACACCAATAACAAACCCTAATCAAACTTGTTAAAAATCTAAAATATTAAATCAAACTCATATTTAAAAACCTAAATCAAACCCAAATTTAAAAAACCTTTCCATTTGCAATCAATTCCATTCAAGACACAAATCCTAAATAAAAAACCTAGATTAAAAAATCAAACCCAAAGAAGAGAGAGAGAAATATCAAAAAGAGATAGAAATCGAGAGAAGAGAGAGATCTGAGATACATATTTAAGATAGAGAGAGATCGAGATACATAGAGAGAGATCGAGAAACAAAGAGAGAGATCGAGAGAGAGAGAGAGAGAGAGAGAGAGAGAGAGACATAGAGAGAGAAGATGCAAACCATAGGCTCGCCGGAGAAGACCACCTCGTCGGAGAGGGGTTTAACAGTTTTCGTCCCTGTATCACGATCTCTCTCTCTCTATGTATCTCGATCTCGATCTCTCTCTATCTCAATCTTATATCTGTATCTCAAATTTCTCTCTCGATCTCTCTCAGATCTGTATCTCTCACTCTTCTCTCTTTCTCTTTCCTTTTTTAAGTGGGTTTAATTTAGGTTTTTGATTTTTAAATGTAGTTGTGATTTAGTTTTCTAAATTTTGGGTTGATTTAGGATTTGATTTTTAGATATGGGTTTGATTTATGTTTTTGGTTTTTGAGTTTGATTTGGGTTTTTAAATCTTAGTGTTCTTGAGGTAGAAGATGAACATTCATCATGTTCTTGGTGTTCATGAGGTTGAAGATTAAGATTCAAGAAAAGTAATAAAAAAATGGAAAAATAAATAAAATAGATAAAGTTACCATAATACCCTCATGCTTAACGGAGGAAATAGACGGCCGTTGGCTCGAGGGACCAAATCCATAACAAAATGCATACCTAGAGGGTTATCTTGCTATTTTTGAAGTTGAGAGATCAATTCCATAACAAACACCAAACCTGAGGGACCAAATCTGTAATTTACTCTTATAATTCCTATTCCACTACTTTAACCTTGAAAATATAAAATTGGAGATCAAAGGACATAATTGTAATTCCCTATTTTACAAAGGAAATAAACATGATTACATAGCTCGTTGCATACCACTTTTGTGTTTGAAGTGTTTTAATGAATTCGAAAAACATCTTACATGGAATTTTGGGAAAATTAAAGTCACATGTAAATTGTAACAGACATAACATAATTATAATTCCCCACTCAGTGATGTAGGGAGAATTCGAGAGCTATCAAGGTGTTTTTTTTTTCTTTGGAAAAGAAGAAAACGAGTTCAAAGAAGACTCGGAATTTGACATCAAAAAAGGAGCAAACAATCCTTACCGGTAGTTACACGGAGACCTAAGTCCTGGTACAAGTACCGGTGGCTACTGGATTGTGCAGCGTCAACAACAGAGCCTACATGCCACAGAGAGTTTCACCGAGAGTTAAGTCTCGGGACAACTCTCAAAAACATATTTCCTTATTTTAATGATTTAAACTTAGGATAATTATTGTTAGCTTTAATT
The DNA here is from genome assembly GCA_023525745.1 of Arctium lappa. NCBI lineage: Eukaryota > Viridiplantae > Streptophyta > Magnoliopsida > Asterales > Asteraceae > Arctium > Arctium lappa. Next base: position 18,654,277 of record CM042051.1, on the reverse strand, counting down.
ATTAGAATTATTATTTAGTTTCATTTTTATTAATTATTTAATTACTTTTATAGTTGGTTTAAAATTATGATAGATTTAATTTCCATAGTTATCACTTGATTAGTTTAGATATAAATAAGTTTTATTGTTTTCTTTGTTAATCAGATATTATTGATCAATAAAATTGAGTGTTTTAGAGTTTTATCTCTAGTTTAAGAGTTTTCTTCTATTTTCCGGATTCTACGATTGTAGACTTGTTATCCTTTGGATCCAGACGTTTGTTGATCCGTTCCGCACCTTTCCTCGTTGTGTCACTCAGCCACTCCAACTATTTTAAACTCGAAAATATAAAATCGGATCAAAGGGTATTAACTGTAATCTACAAATTAAATAAACATGGGTTACATAGCTTTTTATATACTACCGTTTTTGTAATTAAAATATTTTGTTAAATTCCAAAAGAGTTTTACCTTAGATTGTAGTAATAAATAAATAAAAAATTATATATAATTTTTTTTCCATGTAATATAATCTATACTATATTATAAAAGAGACATAAAAAAACTTTTAATTACAATATTTTAAGCATAAAATACAATTAATTAAAGTCAATTACTTAATTTACAACTTCATAATGCTTTGGTACAACTTATCAAAACACATTATTTCACAACAAATTTAGTTAGAGATAACGATTATTTATACTAGATATTTCTATAATTTTAATCACATATAATAATATATTATATAAGTTTATTTATTACGATAACGAAAAGTAAATAAGTTATTTTAAATTGTTAACTTTAGAAATAATATTATTTCCAAAATGTTGGGATGTTGATATATTAGAAAATAATACTTAAATTATAACATATTCCATAAATATTTTAAAATAATATAATATGATCATACAGATTTTTATACTATATTACTAGAATCGTACTCGCGCAATGCTGCGAAATACATCACGATTTTAATATTTCATTTTATTTATGCATTAGGTACCACTTACTAATGTATATTACTTAAAATCCAAAAGTACAAATTGATTAAACATAAGTACAACTTATAAAAGTTTAATGTTTGAATTCGTGTAACTAACTGCAGATAAACACTTATTTTTATTTTCTAAAATATCTAAAATTTTTAAATATTGATATAACTAACCGATAAATATAAGAGAATTCAAGATAAAACACCTTATTTTTATTTTTTATTGAAGCATGTTATCTTTTTTAATTTTAAATATAAAAGATCTTAAATATAGTTATCATTTAAATTAAACATTTTTTGACCTGTAATAAATTTTTATTTATTATTTTTTATAAAAAAACCATAATTAAACAAAACCAAAATATATTTTTGTTTTAAATCTAGGTTTCTCAAAATCGTAAAATAAAATAAAAAAAAACTAGCAAAAAGTATGAATAATGATCAAGGGTTCAAGTTGTAGATTTCAAAAACCCGTTGCATTACGAGGGTACATTTATAGTATTATTAAATTTGAAGACCGTGGTGTAGCGAGTGGTTAATGGATGAAGAGACGGTGAACGACGACGTAACGAAACAAACCTTTCGTCAGGAGAATTGACTTATAACGTAGGTGCCCAAATCACGCATGCTTTCCCTCTACTACACTACTACTCTCCATTTTCATGTCACGTGACATACGCATGTGCTACCTGCTGAGTCATCACCATTCAACCTCCACGTGTCATCTCATCTGAGAAGTCGTGTACCTCTCAGAGGGAACATAATTCATACCTCACCTGTCTCCTAATACGAACCAACAGATTGGCGGGTCCCTCTCTTTCAATTTTTTCTATTTAGTGTTTAAAACAATATTTAATACTAATACATAATAATGATAATATTGTAAATAAAATCAATAATTTGATATATATATATATATATATATATATATATATAAAGGTTTCATTTGTTTTTTAAGAGGTCTAAATTCTGAAATCTTATTTTACTTATGACTAATAAGAGGTGGTGTGTAAAAAGATATGAACGATTCAGACTTAAGAATCATTAAGAAGTTTATTGGAAAAACAAACAACCCCAAAGGCTCTTGTGAGAAGAAAGGTAAAGTCAGAAAGAATCTGGATTCTTTATCACTTTTAATCTCAAACTCACACATGAATTGTATTGTGCTTGATACGAGGATTGGTTCGGTACGTATTGATGCATCTCATCTTAATGTGCATCAAAGTAGGGATGGTGATTTGCCTCAACCCGGTGGGGAACCTAGTTCACCTGACCCGAACAGGGAAGGTATTCCCCACCAAAACGGGTCGTGAGGCCGGGGTCGGGGATCCCCGGTAGGCTCAAACAGGGGCCGAAGCCGGGTAACGTATCCCCCGACCCATCCCATACCCGATATATTTAGTATATTAAATTTAATTATTATTTATATTATATAATTCATTTATTTGATTGTTTTTCCATTAGGTTTCTCTTTCCCCGCTTCCTATATTTCCCAAATTATTACCATCGTTGCCTTCTTCCTCCATCTTCGATCATCGCCAGTTCGGGTATGGACCGAGTCTAAACCGGGCATGGGGACCAGGTATGAACCGGGGACGGGTTTGTAACATTTTTTATCATCGCCAGTTCATGTAAAAGAATATTTTTTAATCGGTTATCACGGGTTTGTAACATTTTTGTGGTAAATATATGGGGGAGATCAAATGCAACCCACCCTAATTTTGCGAACCGTGCAAACCATCTATTTTATTAGTTAAGTTAATGAAATTGTTTAATATAATTTTATTCTTGATAAAATTGTTTCATATATTTTCTTATTCTGGTGAAACTGTTTCATGTATTTTCTCATTCTAATGAATTTTTTTTCATTTTTACATAAAAACACAAATATATGAAACAATTTTATTAAGAAAAGAATTATATTAAACAATTTAATGAAACAATTTCATTAATTTAACCAATGAAATCGACGGTTTGCACGGTTTGCAAAATTAGGGTGATTTACAAATGAAACTACTCGTGTGTGTGTGTGTGTATATATATATATATACACACATATGTATCCTTAGGGGGGGTCATTTGAAGAATGGTAAATATATGAGAAATAAAGAAGTAATCCTATCCTTTTATATAGTCAAGATCAGATTTGACTGGTCAAATATTACGTCTTTGACTGGTAACAACTATGGATTTGACTGGTTAAAAGTTACGGCTATTCAAAAAATAGAAGGATTGTTTTGTAATTTTTACAAATACAAGGGACGAATTCATTTATAAACCTGTATGATTCAAATATGAACTATATGTTCGTATGTGAACAATGCAATTCATATATGAACTCTTTTAATTGATTCATATATGAACCAGTGCAATTCACATATGAACTCTTTTAACCGATTCATATATGAACCTTTGTGATTCATATATGTAACACCCCGAATTTCGAAAGGTATCATTTGAAGTTAATGCAGAAATCAGTAATTTTAAGGGGAAAAATAAGATATAGGATTTTGGACTTGAATCCTAGATTTCATAGTCTTAATGGATGAAGGATCCAATTACGAGTCCAACGGTCCTTTTCGGAGCGAAAACGGAGCTATAACGAAGAAGTTACGGCCAAAACAGTAAACGAGAAGAAAGCTGGGAGAACGAGCGACAATGCCGCCCAAAGAGGGCAGGCTGCTGTTAAGTCGCGAATTTCAACCATTTTCCTCATTTCTTCTCACCCAACCTTCTTCCACTATCTCCCAAACCGTTTTCCTTCTTCCCCCTTCAAAACCTAGCTTATTTTGACTCAAATCCTTGTGTTTTATTGAAGATGAAACACCATCAAGTGGTAATATGGAAATCTATGGTCAAGGTTTCATCATCTCCATCTTCATCTTCAACCTCAAGCTCATTGTTGGGTTTTCTAGGTTTTCATCCAAACCTAAGTGGTAAATGTATCCCTTCCATTTCTAAACCATGAAATAAGTTATAAATGCTCCATTGATGTTTCCCTAGTGTTTGATTTCTCTAATTTCGGTTTGGAAGATTTTGGGAGTTTTGGGTCAAAATTAGGGTATTGCCCAAAATAAAGATTTTGATGGTTAAGTGTTTGGGGAATGTTTCTATGTGGTTGATTATGGTTATTTACGGTTGGGGATGTGTGGATCTAGGTTTTTGAAGCTTGAGTCGAAGAGTTGGAATGGATGTCTTCGGAAAGCTTTGGGTGGAATCTATGCTTTTGGAGGCCAATGGTTGGGGATTGAAACCTAGGTTTAACTTAACCTAGCAAGGTGAGTTCAAGATGATTTATGAAAACGGTGTACATGCCAAAACGTTTGTTTTAAAATGTTTGTGTTTTACATCAAATTGTTAACTGCTGATAAGTTTGGGTATTTAGTTATATCTCACTTTATAAACTTGTGTCACACGCATATTTGTGATTTTTGGGCATCCTGACAATTAAATCATTTTGACATGTCTCTTTGATGTATATATATATATATATATATATATAAATGGAGTTCATTTGATGTAAAGGTCATTTATATGAGTTTGTACTTTCAACTAATTGGAAAATGTGTATAAATATGTCATGAGGCATTTTGGAAATATAAGGATAAAGAGTCCATTTGGAAAATGGTTTGCCTCAAACAATGTTGAGTTTGAATTAATTATACTCTTGGGTCGTTGTGTTTTCATCAGTTGGTTAAACGTGTTTTTAATGTTTACAAAGGCTTTCGTTGGAGATTTACGCAAAGTGTTGGGCATTTGGCTCGGTTTTGACTAAATGAGTCGGGTGGACATTTGTCCGGATTTATAACCGTCGTGAGTTTTGAGTATGATGACGATTAATTCGTGTCATTGGTGAGTTACATGTTTTGGGTGCTTTGGCCATTCAATTGGAGTCATGTAATGTTAGACAGTGTTATAATGGATCCATAGGCACGTAAGTCTGGCTGTTTTGGAAAGCCTAAGTTTTTGGTTACCGTGGTGACCGCTTGGGTTTGCTAGCGAGTAGGCAATAGGTGGCTCGAGCCGCTGAGTTGAAACTCGCTAGATTGGATAGGCACCCATGTCTGTAAGTCCTTGAAAGTGGAACTCGACGGAGTAAGGCCAGAGGCATAATCGGTCTGAGGTTGTGATGTCGGTGGTGGCATGGAAACTAGGATGTCGGGATGTGTGGTGAAATTCAATAACATCACGGGTGGCCCCATTCACGTGTTCTCGCCACCCCAGATGGAAACGTTTAGAGGACATGCAAGGAAGTCGCGTGAACGGCCTACTTGCGTGTTTCTCTATTCTCGGTATTTACGGATCTCCTCATCGTTGATTCATGGTATTTAAATGGTAATGTCGTATTTTACCAACTTTGGCTTTTATGTGGTCGACGATAAATGATGGCTTTAATATTGGGTTTTCCCACGTATATTAAGGTTTGAATGGAATGCGTCTTTTCCACGTGTCGGTATTTAATTTCGTCCATTTTATGGTTGCGTGAGTTTTGGGTCTAATGTCCGTGTTCACGGCGATATTTATTTATGTGGTTTTTATCTTTTGTTTATGAGTTATGGGTCATGTTCCACCCGTGTTGGGTATTTCGAGGTATAACATTTACCCGCGTTTTATAAAATTGGGAGTTCGCTATCTATTCTCTTTTTGGGCGAGTTTTGGGTGAAATCTAAGTTTATGAAAGAATATTTTATATTGGGATCTTAGTCTGTAAAACAGTTTGGTTTGGTTAAATGATATCGTTTAAAATGCATATTTATTGGTAAACGAGTCGTTTTCATGAACAACACATATTATTTTGAAAGATTGTGATTTTAATGGCATTCTTCTTTCTTTAAACGATTTATTTATATATGTTGAAAACTCTTGAGCTCACTAGGCGTTAAGCCTAACCTTTTTATTTGTCGGCATGTGCATCAGGTTCCAGTTGGGAGTTTGGTTCTAGCAGTTCTATGAAGAGTCGAGCCTTAGCTTGGCACAAGTGTGAATAGTTGGTAAAGTCTTCCACAAATTGGAGATAGTGACCGTTATTGGGTTTTAGTAGCACCCGTCCTCATATTAGACTGTATGTATAGATTGAACGTGTGTATTGAGGTTAATTCTTAAATTATGATTGTAGACGATGCAATTATCGATGTATTTAGAAAATTTAAATTGGTTGCTATTTCCAGAATTTAGGGTGTTACAATATATGAACTAATTAACTGATTCACATATGAACTAATCAACTGTAGGTTCATAGGTGAATCAGTTGAACTAATTACAGATTCACATATGAACATTTGTGATTCACATATTAACTAATTAGCTGATTTTCATATGAACTAATTAACTGATTCACATATGAACGTATAGTTCATATATGAATCACATAAGTTCACATATGAATTCATACCGGACAAATGTCCCCAAGACCTCACAGAGTCAAAACCCGAGCCATAAGCTCAACCAATTAATTGATCATTGTTAAAAGTTATAAAATACAATAAAACGTAAATAACCCACGTTTATGCAAAAACATGATTCACAAACATGGACAACTCAAACACAACTTTAGGTTGAGACAAATCATTTTACAAATGAATTTATACTATTTATTCTTTCAAAACGTCTCATAACACAAGAACAAACATTTCTTTAAAACACACACTAAAAGCGCATTTATACCAAAAGATCTTCATTCATAAGATAAATCATTAAAATACTATTACTTATGAATTAGTTATCAAAATGCCCAAAAATCTCAAATGTAGGCGTTTCACAAGATTTATAAAACCAAATATCCCAAAATTTGATAATTATCAACTAAGACACATAAACACTTTAAAATGAACATTTTTGGCATGTACATAGTTTTCACAAATCAATTTGAACTCACTTTGCTAGATTTAGGCTAAATCTAGATTTTAAATCCAAATTATAGTTTCCATGAAGAGGGCTTAAGATCATACAAGCAAGAAGTTCTTCCAATAGCTTTCCCCCAAGTCTCAATCCAAGTCTAGATATGCATCAAAATCAACCACAATATTAGATCCAATACAAAACCTAAATATAGATCTCGAAATACTTGAAATGCTTACCTCTTCCAAATTTGAGTTCAACAATCAAAAACCTTTAATCTCTAAGGAAATCTTACTTTGGCTTCAAAAACCTTCCAAGGTTTGTCCCCAAGGAGCCCTAAATCGTCAAGAGAGTAAGAGGGGGGGGGGGAAGTGGTGGGAGAGAAATGAGAAAACCCTAGAAAATCGTCTTAAAAGTTGATATAGGCACGAATGCAGGTTTCGTGCGGGTAAAGCCGCATGAGACTCTCCCGCATCACTCAACACATAACCTTACGTGGGTCTTATGCGGCTAAAGCCGCACAAGAGTCGCATTCAACACTGTTCTCGCGTTCTATTCGTTTCTCATGTCTGATTCGATCCCCAACCATCCTGAGATGATACTTATATAAAATCCTCATGATTATCATATTTGATACCATACTGTAACACCTTTAAAATTTGAAAATAACAGACAAATTAAAACTTCCAAAATTCTCTTAAATACATAGCTCGAAATAACAAATATCTAAAGTTTGCAAAGGAAGAAACATCACAACATGGGAAAAAAGGGGACGGAACCCCAGGACAAACATCACAACATGTATCAGAGTTCTAACGAAACTATCTAGTCCCATAAACTGTAACATCCTAAAATTTGAGGTGAATTTAAAAATTGAAAATTCGGCAATATGAAGTCTAAAAGTGGAGGAAACCAGTCCACCCTACATGGGAGACCAAACCACCTAAGTGTATGTCAACCCAACACGGGGAACAAAGTATGACAATTACAATCCCAAATCAAATAAAGAATAAAATTCAACAACCTAATAATCTAACTTGGTCAAGTAAGATTAAGGTCGGGTGTCGTTATTCTTCCAAAATCTGTAATCTCTATACTTCAATGTATTGGTCACTGTATCTTCAAAAAGACCGCTCTCGACCCCAAGGTCGTCCTCTCAATCCCGACGAGCCCCACCGCTAGAATGACCTGCCATACATGACTACCAAAGAATAAGCGTTAGGCTAAAGCCTAGTGAGAACAATTAAGCTGAATAATAAGTGATAAACTCGTTTGAAGTCATACAGCCGATCTAGTCGTGAGTTAAATCAAAACAAATCAAGTAAACCATTAGTGATCATTATATGTTACAAATAACTCTAATCACATAGCGAGCTCAACTACCCCAAATATATTGCTCGAAAACATTTAGTCAACCACTCCAGGTCTATTCTTGAGAGTTCCAAAACAGGGGAACTCATGCACAATGGAATTACACTTTACTACCCATGGGACGCTGCCCGACAGTATAGGTCCACACCTTACTTACCATGGAACCCGATGCCTATTCCGTGCCAAAGTGGTGAACCTAATGCCCAAAACGGGACATAGGACCACCGTGCCTATGGATCCGTTGCACTAAGACCAAATACTAAAACATTTACATACTTTCATAATTGATCAAGTATAATAGGATAAAACCAGTTCATAGATATAAAGTGTACCAATGCGGAGTCTTGACTCCCCAACTTTGAGATGATGATATTGTATCAAACACTTCATTAGAAGGTTATAAATCCCATTCTAGTTGACAACAATCCCAACAAATTAATCAACATTTGGATTTCACAAAAAACTTAGGGGTTGTTTGTTTACCTCTTAATGGTTCCATTAAGAGGCAACCTCTGAATCATTAAGAGGTAAATCTTGTTTGGCAAAAAAAAGTCTGCCTCTTAATGGTTCCAAAACCCTCAGAATGATTTAGTGTCTTGACCCTGTCTTAACCATTCAGAGCCCTGATTTCATCCTGAACAATTAGCAAACAACCATATTTCATTCCGCATTATATCATAAGAGCCTCTTAATCATTCTGGCCACTTAATCATTATGCACCTAACCATTCAGCAACTGCCAAACAACCCCTTAATTTCATCTTGGGATGTCAAAATCCCATTAAGCAAGGGTTAGTCACCAAGTAAGTAAGAGCTCATAAAGAACCATTATTCATAGTTTAAAAACACATTTTTCCAACTTCCTTACTTAGGTTTCAAAACCCTAATTTCTCCAAAACCCATATTTAGGTCAAACATAACAAAACCCACATACATGATTAGAAGACATAGATAAAAGTAGTAGCATGTAAAACCTAGTAGTTATGTAAAGCAAAGGTAGAAAACTCACCTTGTAGAGTTTTATAGAAACTCTAGATGGTGACACTTGAGAGAGAGAGAGGTTGGAATGACACTTGAACTTCAAGTACAAGACTCCTAATCACAACCATCAACCTAAATCAAACCCATAAATTACAAATGAGGATCTCTTCTAAGAGCATTCAATGAGGGAAGATGGAAACCCTACCTTTTTTATCTTCAAAATCGCATTCAATGAGCTCCCAACAACACAAAATGAAGTAAACACAAGTGGTTGAGCATTTAAGGGTCTGGAGGTCGTCTGTGACATTGCCTCGCGACTATGACCCTGTCATAGTCGCTTGGTCACAGTCGCCTGCTCCCAAGGCCTCTCTGTTTCTCCATGGTGACATTGTCATACGAGAGTGACACATGTCACAGTCGCTGGTCAATGTCGCAGGAACACCCCCACCTTCTGTTTTCTCTTGGCGACTTTTGCCAAGCGAAAGTGACACATGTCAGAATCGTTGGTCATTGTCACCGGTACCATTCCGAGCCCACTCTTGGATCTCGATTCCACTTGTTACCAAGGCACGAAACACGATAAATCCCAAGAGTGATCCCAAGTATTAAAATATGGCTAAGACTAGGCCATTTACGAAGATCTAAGCGTCGGGAGGTATAATTCATAAAATGAGTTCTTACAGATAATGCGAGTGTTATAATCCTCCCCAACTTGGAGAAGATTTTGTCCTTGAAATCTAGACTAAGAGAATAAGTGAGGATATCTCCACTTCATATCTTCTTCGGCTTCCCATGTCACGTTAGCACCACGATGATGCTTCCATTGGACCTTTACCATAGTAACCTCTTTGTGACGAAGCTTATTCGTATTCTTGTCCAAAATTGCTTCGGGTTCTTCAATGCAACGGTTTCCCTCATCAACTATAATCTCAGAGAGTGGGATAACACTCTCCTCCTCCGCTAGACATTTACGGAGGTAGCACACATGAAATGTGTTGTGGATTTCACTCAATTCCGGAGGGAGTTCTAATTGGTAGGCTTGAAACCCTACCTGCTTAATCACGGTGAATGGTCCAAGGAAACGGGGACTCAACTTCCCACGCTTCCTAAACTGAATAATCCCCTTCCAAGGGGACACCTTCAACATATTACGGTCTCCCACTTGGAACTCTATCGGTCGCCTCTTCTTGTTGGCATAACTTTTATGTCGGTCTTGAGCTACCTTCAAATGCTCACGAATACCTTTGAATTTGTCCTCCGTCACTTGTATAATCTCGGGTCCGACAACCTCTTCTCTCCCGCTTTAAGCCAACATACGGGAGTTCGGCACTTGCGACCATACAACGCTTCAAACGGCGTCATCCCAATACTCGAGTGATAGCTATTGTTGTACACGAACTCCACCAAAGGTATGTGCGAGTCCCAACTACCCCCGAAGTCGATTACACAAGATCTCAACATGTCTTCAAGTGTCTGAATCGTCCTCTCGCTTTGGCCATCCGTTTGGGGATGGTAGGTCGTACTCAGCTTCACCCACGTACCCAATTCCTTTTCTAACCCATCCTAAAAATGCGATGTGAACCGACTATTGCGATCTGAGACAATAGATAGTGGCACACCATGACCATAGATAGTGGCACACCCGTTCTTAGTGGTTCCACTCACCTCGACTCATCAAATCTTAAAGTGCCTAATGGTGTGATCTCACATTCAACGCTTAAAAATTACGCTAGTTTGAGTCTAGACATTCTAAATCAACACCCAATTCTCTCAAACTTAAGCTCTGATACCAACTTGTAACACCCTGAATTCTGGAAATAGCAACTAATTTAAAATTTTCTAAATACACCAATAAAAGAATCATCTACAACCACAATTTAATATTTAACCTCAACACACACATTCATTCTATACATACGGTTTATAATAAGGATGGGTGATACTAAAAACCAATAAAAGTCACTATCTCCAAACTGCGGAAGTCTTCACTAACTTACACTCGGGAGAACTAAGCACATCTCTTCTTGGGACAGCTAGGACCAAACCCCCATCTGGAACCTGATGCACATGCCGACAAATAAAAAGGTTAGGCTTAACGCCTAGTGAGTTCAAGAGTTTATATCATGATTATAAAGAAAACGTAAAATGGAAATATTGTAACTTATAATCATGATCCTTTAAAATGATTTACTTTAAAATAATGGGACAACTCATTTACCAATAATATGCATTTTATAGATGGTCGCCTAAACGCCAAAGCACTCTTTCATGAAATGATGCAATCCAACACTTAATTGAAACGGGAATAATGGCAATGCTCGATTAATGAAATTTGAGTAAGCTTTATAAAACAAACGACCAAAATATGATTAAACTCAAGTCTCCAAAATTATAGCATAAGGGAGATAACCCAAACTCAAAATGTGGATATAAAATGACTCCCAATTTATGATAATGTAAATAATACTTTATATCTCAAAACATCCCAAAACACGGATATGGATTAATATCCGACCCATAAAACATGGAATAAATTCATGTATGAAAATGTCATCGAAAACAAATAATAAACGACTCAGCCCAAAAATAACACCTTTCGGTGACGGGGAAAACCCGATTCCGCATAATGTGACGTGCACAGAGTAAGCCACACATTACGTTAAAGTGATATAAGTATCGGGCTCAACATCTTTCAGAATACACCCATAGATACTAGCACGGAGGACTTACACCATACCAAAGAAGCCAACCGCGCCTCAATGGGGAAAACTAATCGTTCCACCATCGGATAAAGCAATAAATGTATCGAGCTCAACATCTTTCAGCATACACCCATTGATACGAGCACGAAGGACTTACATCACATCCAATGCCGAATGTGCCTCGATGTGGAAAACTAGTCGTCCCAACACCGGATAAAATACAAAAGTGCTTATGGATCCATAGCAGACGGGGCTGAAACATTACATGACTCAAAACGAATGAACTAACGTATTCCAAACATGTAATTCCCAAATAAGATGCAATAATTGCAAATCATAACCAAACGCTCTACATTGAGCTATCAAAACCGGACAAGCGTCCTCAAAACCCGACAAAATCCAAACGAGTCATAAGCTCAACAAACCCAAAGACCCAACGTTGAAAATCATAAAATGAAATCAAACGTAAACGACCCGAAATAATGCAACCCATGCTTCAACACACCCGAATAACTTTAACATGATTTAGGTCGGGACGAAACATTTTCCAAGTGAGTTTATACCATTTATCCTTTCAAATCATCCCATGACACCCAATAAAATGCATTTATACTCGAAATTATATTCCATGAAATAAATCATTTAGATGCCCAAAATATATGATTATTTATCAAAATGCACAAAATCCCAAAATGGGTGTATCAACATGTTTATAAAACTAAACATTTCAAAATAACTAAAACTTATTAGCAGTTAACAATTTGAGGTAAAACACAAACATTCTAAAATAAACATTTTGGCATGTACACCGTTTTCACAAATCAACTTGAACTCACCTTGCTAGATTTAGGCTAAATCTATATTTTCCCCCAACTAACTCCTTTGAAGAACACTTGGATTCTCAAGTCAAAACTTCCAAAAACCTAAATCCATACATATTCAACCATAAATAATCATAACCAAACACGTAGAATCATTCCATAACAATTTATATCAAATCCCCAAACGAGATCAAAACCCTAATTTCTCCAAAATCATCCAACCAAAAACTTAAGAAATAGAATACTTGGAAACTATGAATGAAGCGTTTACAACTTGATTAAAATGTTAGAAAGAAGAAGGGATGAACTCACATTGGTGGGTTTTGATAAAACTCAAAACCCTAGGATTTTCTTGAAGAAGACAACAATGGAGATGATGAGATGGTAGCTCCTTGAATCCTAGACTTCCAAGACCTTAGATGATGATGGAATGCTTCAAGATCAAAGTAAATAGCCATGGAAATGGTTGAGGTTCAAACCAATATGATAGGAATCGGTTTGGGAGAGAAAGGGAAGAGAGTGGAAGTGAGAAAATGGGATAGGGGGCTGAAAATCGCAACTTTTAACACTCTGGTAACCGTAGGCTATAGTACCAGTGGCACAATCGCTGGCACAATCGCCAGCTCTGGCTATTGTGACGGCTATAGTGACATTGTCACAATCGTTGTCACAATATCCAAGAGGGTACCGAACGCTGTTTTGGCCATAACTTCTTCGTTTTAGCTCCGATTTCGCTCCGAAAGGAACCGTTGGACTCGTAATTGAATCCTTTATCCATCAAGACTATAAAATCTAAGATTCAAGTCCAAAATCATATATCTTATTTTTCCTCAATATATCGGTTTCTGTATTAACTTTAAATGATACCTTTTCAAAAATCGGGGTGTTACAGTAGTCGATACACATCCTCATTGAGCCGTCTTTCTTCTTGATGAACAAGACCGGAGCTCCCCAAGGCGACGAGCTCGGTCGTATGAAACCCCTCTCAAGAAGGTCTTGGAGTTGAGTCATCATCTCTTGCATCTCGGAGGGAGCCAATCGGTAGGGAGCTCGAGCAATCGGGGCCGCCCCCGGGATGAGGTCAATCTAGAACTCCACTTGGCGATCGGGTGGTAAACCCGGCAAGTCTTCCGGGAACACATCGGAAAACTCACGCACCACCCTAACATCTTCTAGTTTCTTCTTCTCAAGTTTGGTATTGATCGCATATGCCAAGAAGAATGAGCATTATTTCACCAAGCATTTCCGCGCTTTGATCATAGAGATGATTGCCACTTTACCTTTTCTTCTTTCACCATAAATCATAGTCGCCTCTCCATCCACAACGGGTATTCGGATCATCTTCTTAGAACACACAATCTCAGCTTGATTCTCCGATAACCAATCCATTCCCACTACCACATCAAATCCACCAATTTGCATGGGCGTCAAATTGATGGAAAATTTCCTCTTTTCGAACTCAAGATTACTTAAATGAATGAAGAACAAGATGTACTAAAAGATTACTTAAATTAAAAGAGGAATTGGAGCTGATTAAAATCAACTAATGAGTGGATGAGAGTATCTAGTAGTGAGTGAGTGTGGATGGGATACACTAAATGCCCCAAAAGCCCTCTATTTATAGGGATAAAGAGGGGCCAAAAGTGTAAAAATTAACCAATCCCATAAGGATTAAACTACTAGTTTAGCATACTAACTAAGGAAGTACAAAAGCTAATTAGATTACAATTACAAAGTTCACATCAGCTGGTACAAGCTTTTATCCAATGGTCCATAAAAAGGCTAAGTCCACTCCCATTTAATTAGTTTCCAATTCCCTTCATCCCTGTCCAGCAGGTCCAATGCTACGACAATGCTGCAACATGACCTATTCCAAAAAGATTTTCCAAAATACATCAAAATTAGCCTAAACAACCCATGTATTTACTCAAATCAATATCCTAAGCTCCAAATTAAGAAAGTGGAAAATAATGAAATAAAGGACTCAAAGTTGGGATTATAAAATGCAAAATCTACTCTAAAGGATATAAACAAAGTGCTTAAGTACTTAAAAGTGAGTACTTATCACCATCCTACCAGAACTTCTACCAAGCTCCACTAGTCACTCAGATCCATCTAAGACCTGATATACATGTCGATAAAAAAAAGTGTTAGGCTTAACGCCTAGTGAGTTAAAACAGTTTTCATCATATAAATCATAAAACGTTAAAAACAAATATTTTACTCTAAACACGGTTGTGCCAAAGAAATGTATGTTATGGAAAGGCTTTATTTACAATTCAAATTGCTTCCAATACCAAACTCCCCTTTTAAATAATTATTCAACATCCAACTTTCCCCAAAACTCACCCACGAGTTATTTCACCAAAATACAATTTGTATAAATAAAATGGTACGTTTCAACACCGAAAGCATGAGTAAGGGAATACCCGAAAATAACACTTTTCAGTGACGGGGGAGACCCGATTCCATTGAATGTATCGGGAACACAACGTTAAGTCACTTATCGACGTTCACGAGATTCTCTTCAGGTCATGGATCCCCTGTAACACCCGTAAATTCCTGTCTGTGAAGGACAATCCCTTGATAAATCCTTGATTCTGATCATAGAATTTCATCCCTTACGCCTTACCTTTTAAGCCTTATCGCATCGTGGGTGCTCCTGATGAAAATGGAAGAAATCGGGGCTTGGGACACTCTGGGCGATAGTGCCCTGGGCACAATCGCCAACAGAGTGGTGTCCGCGGTACAGTTTGGGCGATAGTGCCCTGGCGAAAGTGCCTTGGGCACAATCGCCGGGCACAATCGCCTGCGGCCTCTCGTTGTTTTAAAAACCGATTTTGAGCAGCCCCACCTCATTATTCTCAACCCTTTCACCCCTTTTCTATCTAGAAACTGAACCCCAAACCCTAAAATCAGTTTTATGCATCAAGGGCACCAAATCTTATATGTTCCAAGTGTTCCTCCTTCCACCCATCAAAGATTTGGAAGTTATTGGTCAAGGAGCTTCATCTTCATCTTCAACCTTAAGTTCATTTCGGGTTTTCTAGGTTTTTCGTCAAAACCTAAGTGGTAAGTACATTCTTTCCATTTCCAAACCTTGTAATAAGTTATGAATGCTCCGTTGATGTTTCCCTAGTATTTGGATTATCAAATCTCGGACTTGATAGTTTTGGGAGAAACTAGGGTTTTGATTTCGTTGGGGATTTTGGTGTATTATGTTTGGGGAATGTTTCTATATGGTTGGATGTGGTTATTTACGGTTGAAGTTGTGTGGATCTAGGTTTTTGGAGGATTTCAGCTTGAGGATTCAAGTGGTTTTCAAAAGAGCTCGTTGGGTGAAATATAGATTTAGCACTAAATCTAGCAAGGTGAGTTCAAGTTGATTTGTGAAAACGTTGTACATGCCAAAATGTCTATTTTAAAGTGTTTATGTGTTCTACATGAAATTATCAAATGTTGGGTTATTTGCTAATCTTTGATTATTTGAAGTATTTAACTTTACAAACTTTGTATAATACCCACATTTGGGATTTTTGGGCGTTTTAATAAAGGTGTCACAAATGAATGTGTATTGAGGTCTCATTGCATAAATAAATCCTTGGTCAAAGAAATACACTTTTAAATGGTTGTCGGGTCTTATGCATTATTCATGAAATAGAATGCTTTATGAAGTATTACTTGCACTTTTATGTGAGATACTTGAAAGAATGTTTATAGTCTCATTCCATGATTTTCATTCTTATCAGCAGTTAAATTTGGAAAATGCATATTATGTGTTATGGGGCATTTGGAAAATATAAGAGTATAAGTTTATTTGGAAAATGGGTACCTCAACTAATGTCGAGTTTTGAACTAATCTTACTTTTAGTCGTAGTGTTTGCATATCCGTTGGTCGAGTGCATTTTATCGTATTTTTATTTCATCTATCAATGGGTCAATGGGTTGCTAAGCCTGTGGCTTGGTATTTTTATTTGATTTGGGGTCTTTGGAAAATTGTCCAGTTTCGGTAGCTCGACTTCGAGCCTTGTTGGGTCATATGCGTATTATTTGGCTCATCTGATGCATTTGGGAGTCATGACCCCGTATTTGGTTTATTATTGTTCCGACGTTGGGACGATTAGTTTTCCACGTCGAGGCACGTTCGGCATCGGATTGGGTTATAAGTCCTCCGTGCTGCACGTTTAAGCTTCGAATTAGGTTATAAGTCCTACGTGCTCAAGTATTACGATATTAGATGAGGGGATCGACATAGGAACCCGACGGGATTGAACTCGAGTTTCCGTGGGTGTAAGTTTAAAGCTACTGAGCCTAACATCTCTTGCGTGTACTTTTGTTTATATGACTAGTCATAACAACATAAAATGGGTTTACTTTTTGGACCGTCACATTTTATTGAATCGGGAATCCCCCGTCACCGAAAGGTGTTGTTTTTGGGTATTGAGTTTTATTATCCAAGTTTCGGTGACGTTTTGTATATTTGGGTTTTACCCTTGATTTATGGGTTGAGTATTATGCCCCACCCGTGTTTTGGGTGTTTTGAAATATAAGGTTTAACCGTACCTTCTTAAATGAAGAGTCCAATTTATATTTACGCTTTGAGCGAGTTTTGGGTTAAAGCTAGTTTATGAAGGGGCGGTTTACATTGGTATCATCATTTCGTAGTAGTTTGATTTGGAAAATGTCCAAATTGGTGTTCTCCGTCTAAAATGCATATTATTGGAGAACGAGTCGTTTGCATATTCAAAGCATACCTTTTGAAAGATTTTGATTTAAACTGCATTATCTATTTTCACAGACATCTTTATATATGTTGAAAACTCTTGAGCTCACTAGGCGTTAAGCCTAACCTTTTTATTTGTCGACATGTGCATCAGGTTCCAGTTGGGTTTTGGTTCTAGCAGCCATGAAGAGTTGAGCCTTAGCTTTGTGCAAATGTAAGTAGTTGGTGAAGTCTTCCGCTATTTTGGAGATAGTGACTATTATGGGGTTTTAGTAGCACCGTTCTTATCATAGGCTTTTGTATAGAATGAATGTTTGTATTGAGATTAAATCTTAATTTGTGGTTGTAGATAATTCCTTTATTGATGTATTTAGAAAATTTTAAATAAGTTGTTATTTCCAGATTTGAGGGTGTTACATCCCCGTATACAACTCTATTGAGAAACCAGCGCAAGATACCTAAATGATCCTAGTGTCTACTCGACCTCTAGATGGGTGTCACCACAAAAGTCACAAGTCCCCGTATCCGGCTCACCATGGGCCTCACCGCAAGACTTAGCTCCGTATACGACTCTCCAAGAGCACTACCGCAAGCTTACATAAAAACATGGCTTGGGGACCACTCACTAGACTTAAACATGGACATCAAAACTCCATGATGAACAAACCGACTCCTATGCCTATGGATCCAATGCATTACAGTCTTAAAACATTACATGACTCCAATGAACGACTAGCACTCAAACATGTAATAATAAACACTTATGCAACAAGTGCAATTTTCTTATAAAGCTCCACATATGAGCCATTTAAATCGGTCAAAGTCCCAAAACTCATTTGATTAGCAATCAAGCCATAAGGCATCATAAAACGTTTGGCAAAATAATAAATCCAATATGGCTACATAAGCCGAAGTACAACTTTCCCAAAATTGGTATTTTCCCCAAGTATGGTTGGTCGAAGGCCCATACCGTAAGCTTCACAATTTTGCAATATTCATAAGATCAATTAATGATCATTTCCAATAACTCACACCTGTAAAGTAAAAATGGATTAAAGTTCCAACATCCAAAACTCATAAGTTTGGTAAAAATCCCAAAATGATCCATAACCAAACGATTATCCATAAAATTCCAACTCTTGAGATCATTTGATTAAAACCATTTGTAACCCAATTTGTACATATTAAAAACCAACAAAATATGTTATCCAAATTCTTCAAATACCTAAGAAATCCTCATTAGTGGATCAACATCCTTTTTAGTGGCCAAAATGCCCAATGACATAGCGTAAATCTTTTATAAATATTTGGCAACTCAATATGCTCAAGAATACCAAAATCACGAAACTCATTAAATATAAAGTAAGCTCATAAATGTATGATTAAAACCCAAAATATTTATATTTTGACATGTATATAGTTTTGTAAAGCAACTAGAACTCACCTTGCTAGATTTAGCTAAATCTAGGTTTTACCCCAAAATGTGTGTCTTCTTTGATGAAGACTAGAAATCTTCAAGGGATCTCTCTTGATATTAGATCCACACTCCTACAAGGTTTCCTTTGCCACAAAGCTACCAAAATTACACTAATAATGAAGGATGTAAGGAAGAGGATAAAACATCAAACCTTAGCCTCTAAATGAAAGGATGAGGAGATTACCTTGACCAAAACCCTTTGATCCACCCAAGATCTTCAATCATCTTCTATTTCTATTTGGAAGGCTCCAAAAACCGAGTCTCTAGGTTCCAAAATCGCCAAAATCAGATCCAAGGTGAAGAAGATGCAACCAAATGAAGAAAACCCCAAAAATCTCGATTTTAAGCTTCCAGACCACTCCCGTGGCCTTACTCGTGACTTGAGGCTATGTGGTAAGTCGCGCGTGTTCTCTGGTGTCGACCACAACGACTTGGGTGGCCTGTGCCGCGACCCAAGGTCGCGCACCAAGCTGCGGGGCTCCACTTCCCCCTTTCCCTTCCGTTTTTTGCATCCAATTTGATCCTCGATGGCTCCACTACAATAAGCAAGTAAAACCTTCTTAAATTTCTATTATGATGGTCAGACGGTTACGATAATATGGGTTAAGGGTTTCCAAAATCACGGGTGTGACAATTCTCTCTACCTTGAAAAACCACTATTGAAGTGTAGGTTCTTAGAAAAACCACTATTGAAGAAAGTTCTTATGAACCCTCCATTTTTTGAGTTCTTGTACAATAACATTGGTAATTTACACTAAACTTTTTGTCAAATGACTTTATGTTAATTTTTTCTTTTTATATTTTATTGACTTTATAATTATTTATTAACATTTAAAAGTTACATTGGACCCACATGAGAGGTTCTTATAAAACTCCATTAGAGCTTCCACAATGTGCTTTTTCATAGGTTTTTCATAGCTTTTTCAAAAAACAAAAACCCCTTTTGAGGTTTTTCACATAGTGGAAAGCTTTTTTGGGTGAGGTTTTTCGCAAGGTTTTTCGTCATAGCTCGTAACTGTACGACCTGATTTTTCATAGCTTTTTCGTATTTAATCAGTTTTAACTTTATAGAATTTTATAAAAGTTTCGTATTTAATCAGTTTTATTTATTTACCAGTTTTATTAATTAATATATTTAAAGTAATCCTATTTAAATATAATTATTAAATAAATAATATAAATAAATACATAATGAAAGTAATTATATTTTATATTTTTAAAATAATATCTCAAATTTGACATATTTATACAGTTTTAACAGATTTCTTAATGTATTTGTATGAATTTTAATGTATTTATTTTTATAAATAAGAATAAAAATGATATAAAGTTAAAAGAGTGGGACCCTGAATAGTTTAAAAAAGTAATGAAATAGCTTGGCTGAGATTTTCACATAGTGGAGGTATATAAAGATGTTTAAGTTGTTGATGTGACAATAATGTGTAAGAAAAAAGCTATGAAAAAACTCGATGAAAAGCTCGTACATTGTGGATGTTCTTATGAACTTTTATTTAGGTTTTAAATTTAAAGAGTTAGAAGTAATGTAGCAAGAAATGATACAAAAAATAAGTTCTTATAATAATCTCTATTGGAGATGGTCGAACATAATATCAATATTTTATGGTGAATTAAATGACAATGAAATTTATTGATTGTCATTAAACTAATATATATGTAAAATCTTTTAAAATATAAAGGTTAATTGTGAGTTAAGGTTAGGTTTAGGTTTATCTTCTTTATAATAAATTACATTTAATGTTAGGTCGAAGTTTCTAAAGATTTTGAGATTAATGAAACCACAAACACCTTTAATACCAAAGAACTACCTTCAACGAGACTTTATGATTAATGTTATTGTTAACGGTTTACAAAAGTTAAAAATGATTTTGGATAATTTGTTTGATTTAGGGCGTTCTTAACTCGTTTTATGAGCAACACAACTTTCAAACAGTTTCAGGTTTTTCGAATCATCATTGTCACAACCCTACGTTGTTGCAACAATTGTAGCAGCCACTACGGTTAATTAGTGATTACTGAACTATCAATTTTGAATATGACGTATATCAATTGAGGGTGTTTTAACATGTCTTTGTTAGCAAAACACATCTTTCAAAACAGTTTTAGGGTTTTTGAATTGGAATTGTCTCATTCCTATGTTGTTGCTATAGTTGTAGAAGCCATGACGGGTAATTAAATGGTGATTAATGAGCTACAAATGTTGGAAATGATGCATATCGATTTCAGGATGTTTTCTTAACACGTTTTCTGAGCAAAACTCATCTTTCAAACAATTTCAGGTTTTTCGAATTAAAATTGTCACAACCCCGTGTTGTTGCAACAATTGTAGTAGCTACGAGGGTTAATTAAACAATGAAAGAGCTACTACTGTTGAAAATGACGTATATTGAATTAGCGCACATTAAATCTTTCAAACAGTTTCATGTTTTACGAATTAAAGTTGTTAATTCTATGTTGTATTAACAGCTGTAATAGCCAAGACGATTGATTATATGGTGACTAATGAACTACCAATGTTGATAATGACATATGTCAGTTTAGGGCACATTCTATCTTTCAAATAGTTTCAGGTTTTGCAAATTAAAGTTGTCTCAATCCTATGTATTATCAACAATTGTAATAGTCACGAAGATTAATTAGAATGTGATTAATGAACTACCAATGTTGAAGATGACATATCAGTTTAGGACACATTATATCTTTCAAATGGTTTCAGGGTTTACGAATTAAAACTGTCTCAATCCTACATTGAATCAACAATTGTAATTGCCACAACGATTAATTAGATTGTGATTGATGAACTACCAATATTGAAAAAGATGTATTAGTTTTGGGCACATTCTAGCTTTCAAACAGTTTCAGGTTTTACGAATTAAAATTGTCTTAATGCTATATTGTATCAACAGTTGTAATAGCCAACGACTAATTAGATGGTGATTACTGAGGTGCCAATGCTGAAAATGACGTATATTGATTTAGGGCGTTTTCTTAACACGTTTTCTGAGCAAAACTAATCTTTCAAACAACATTTTTTTTTCAAATTAAAACTCTCACAACCCTATGTTGTTGCGACATGTGTGGTAGCAAAGACGGTTAATTAAACATTAATTAATGAGCTAATAATGTTGAAAATGACGTATACCAATCTAGGGTGTTTTTTAACGCGTTTTATGTGCAAACCCATCTTTCATACAACTTCAATTTTTCGTGTTGTTGCGAAAATTGTAGTAGCCAGGACAGTTAAAGACGATGATTAATGAGATACCCTTGTTGAGAGAGGTGCATTCGGGAACGCGGACACATGTGGTGCATGGATGTCGTTAGCTCATGTCGTAAGGTTATATTTAAGTTGGTTGCATCACTGGTGATCTAATAAGTATAGAATAAACATTAATTTATGTATTGATATTTTGGAACTTGATATTTTTGAAAAGTTCTTCCATGTGTGTTTTCATTAGTGAAATACTTCATAATCTTGAAACATATCGACATTTTCAGAAACCCTAGCTCGTTACAAAAGTTTAACAACGTTTATTTTAATATCATAATCCCGTATAAACATTAATATTATACGAATAATCATTTTAGTCTATGACCGATAAAAACGTAAATGTTGTCAAAAGTAGTTGATTATTATTATTATTATTATTATTTTTAAAATACACACTTAGAATCGTATAAGAGACGCTAGTTTTTGTGAAATTTGGAAGACACAACGTGGGCCCTTAGATGAGAATTTTTTTATCTTAATAAAACTTTACAAGAAAACACCGGACATTCACAATAAAACACACCGAACTTTCACAAGACCAAAATTCACATGAATGCCTTTTACAACAAAACACCGGACATTTACAATAAAACACCCCAAATCTTCAGAAGACCAAAGTTCACATGAAAAACAACCATTTAAATGAAATGAAAAATAAATAAAGACAAACAAACATTCACATGAAAAATAGAACGAATATTCAAAAGAAAAAAAAAACACAAAACCTTCAATTTGTGACTGATCTCATGAAAATTAGTTGTTTTCACATAAATCTAAGGTGCCGTTTGTTTTTTAAGAGGTCTAAAGTCTGAAGTCTTATTTTAGTTATGATTAATAAGAGATGGTGTGTAAAAATGTCTGAATGATTCAGACTTAAGAGACATTAAAAGATTTTTTAAAAAAAACAAACAACCCCTAAGTGTTGTATTGATAAACTTGTTTGTGCTTGTGTCAATTAATCTGCCTATATATATTTGAAAAGTTTTTGTTTAGAGTGACTTTAATAAATGGAAAGAACATGTTTTCTAATCAATGGAGATATGTTTGGACGGTATAAAGTTTCCCCTTAGATGTTTACTGTGTAAGCCACTTAATAAGCAGTTATGTATAACTGACATAATAAACTGTAAATCCCATTAAACTCATTATATTGCTAATAAATAAATCATAAGTAAAATTATTATATAAGCTATTTGAAAAATATTTATAAACAATATATTACTCCCTCCGTCCCAAAATAAGTGTCCACAATTGACTTGGCACACAGTTTTAGACATGCATAATTATTACCCCTTTTTGATACCAAATGACATCTTTATCCTTATTTAATGTTTCACTTTTTTCACAACTCTTATGTATTTATGCATTAATTAAGGGTAAATGTGAGAATTTACCTATCTACTTTTTGAAAGTAGACACTTATTTTGGGACAAATATAAATAGAAATGTAGACACTTATTTTGGGACGGAGGGAGTATTAATTTATTTTGCAAAATAAAATGGAAGACTGAGATTTGACTTCCTTTTATCTCTTCCATTATCTTCTCTGTGTGGTTAATTTCAGAGAAGGTTGTACGTACAAGCAGACAAAGCGTACAAGGTACAACATCGGGAATCGCCAAGGGATCCCGTCAACGCCATTTGACTACTATTTTCTTTTCTCAACAAACACAAAACGACAAAGCAGAGTTGGCACTAGGGCATTTTCGTAATTTACTCCACAATCCCCTTCCACCGCTATATAAATTCACCCAAATCCTTCGACTCCATGTCCGACTGTTCCTCACTCCCCCCAAAATCACCAAAATGAGAACTCGGCAAGGAAACTCGTATCCGATGGTCGACAACATGACTGATCGGAAGCGGAGTCAACGGAGTGACGCCGGAGCTCAGATGACGAACAGCCGGAAAAGGCTGAAGTCGTCGTCTAGGGCACCGGCGGCGGCTGATGTGGCTGGCGGCTTTGATTTCTTTGAAAACCTACCAAACGACGTCGTTATATCTATTCTTTCGAGAGCCGGCTATGAAGCCACTTGTCCCGCCGATTTCCTCGCCGTTTCAGCAACGTAAGGAATCGGAATCGGAAATGAGAATGATTTTGTTTGTTTTTTTGATTTGTAATTACGAGATGAATTTGGATTTTTTTTTGTTGATTGTGTGAAACAGATGCAAAAGATTGAATGGTTTAGGGTTTGATTCGTTTGTTTTATCGAACGCTTCACCGGAAACTTTTGCTGTAAAAGCTAAAAAGTGGTCGGAATCTTCTCACCGGTTTCTGAAACGCTGCTCCGACGCCGGAAATATCGATGCTTCTTACACATTAGGCATGGTCGGTTTTTTTCCTTTTTTAATCTCTTCTATTTTATAATCAATTATTTTATGATTCATTACAGATGCTAAATTATATTTGTTTTTTATGAACAGATTCAATTCTACTGCTTTCAGAACTGGGCAAGTGGCGCGTCACTAATGGCGAAGGCGGCGCTTGAATACCACGCGCCGGCGTTATACTCACTCGCCGTTATCCAATTCAACGGCAGTGGCGGCGGAAAGAAGGAGAAGGACTTACGCACCGGCGTTTCTCTATGCGCGCGTGCAGCTTACCTCGGTCACATTGACGCGCTCCGGGAACTCGGCCATTGTCTTCAAGACGGTTACGGTGTTCGTCAGAACATCCCCAAGGGGCGCCGGATTTTGGTTCAGGCCAACGGACGTGAACTCGACGTCGTTCTTTCGAGAAATCCGTTGGCCGTGAAGTCCGGCGAGTGGCTGAAGTGGAACCCGCTCAACCTTCACCGCCATGAAAACGACATGGTTTTGAGTTTTCCGTTACTGAGTGATTTCGGATGGAACGTACCTCCGGTGGAGTCTCATCCGGCGAACCGGTTTCTTGCGGAATGGTTCGCCGATCGGAATCCGTCTCAGGTTATGCGGATGTGTTCTCACGCTGGTTGCGGCCGACCGGAGACGAGGATGCATGAGTTCCGGCGTTGTTCGGCGTGCGGCGTCGTGAACTACTGCTCACGGGCGTGTCAGGCACTCGATTGGAAATTCCGTCACCGGAATGAATGTCGACCGAGGGATAGATTTATCAACGTTAACCTTGAGAGAAATCAATAGAGGAAATGATTGCCGGTGGCCGGAGATGATGGATGTAACGGAAATTGTGGTATTTGGCTAGATCGGTGTAGCATTTCCGGTGGCCGGAATCTGGTTTAGGAAGAAATTTTATTTATTTAGTTGAAGGGTTGCAGTTTTGTATCTATGGCTACTGTTTCCTTTTTTTTAAGTTTTATATATTAAGAAAAAGGAAGTGTAGCTCAAATATTAATTAAATCATATCTCTCATAAATATATGGAAGCATTGAAGTTTATAGAGTTTTTATGAGTTGATGAAACATGGGAATGAATGTATGTTTTTTATGTTATTTATTGATATAAGGAAAACCTATATAATACTTATCTATCTATCTATACTATATTATAAATTTGACATAAAAAACTCTTAAAAATAAGTCTTAAAGCTTAATGTACCGCTATTTAATGTTAATTACTTAAAAAACAACCATTAAAGCTGTATGTACTACATTTAATATTATTTATTAATTTTCAATCATTATCTCTAACCATCTTTATAATATAGTATAGATTTTCAATCATTATCTCTAACCATTTTAACTCTCCTAAAATCATTTTTCACTTTAACTCCTCTAAAGTAACTTTCATCATAATTAAATATTGAATAAAAATCAAATTTTAGATATAAAAAATCTAAAATATAATTAAAAAATCTTACAGAATATTTTATAATATTTTATAAAAACAATTATATTATTAAACCAAAATAAATAAATTATATTATTAAGTCTAAATTAAACAAATTTATATAAAAAAATCATTATCACTCTCTCACAACCATCCAAAATCGTAATGTAAATCGACAAAAAACAGAAAATAAAATGAAATATTAAAATCGTGATGTATCTAACTGCATTGCGCGAGTACACTTCTAGTACATATAATAAATAAGATGTCATGTGTCGTCAAATAAGTAACTAGTATGTCATGTGTCGTCTTTTGGTGAGCCGACTTCAGTTTTTTCCCGCCGACATATGTATCTCGATTCAGTTTACATTATAAGTTCAACTGGCACACTCACATTCACTACTCCTTAAATATTTCCTTAATTTAATTTTTTTAATTTATACGTTGCATTTACTACCCTTATAAATAGATATGAGTTACTTTTAATCTCTTACTTTTTATTTTTCATTTTAGACACTTATCGTATAAACATAAGTAATGTATATAAACTAAAATGCATTAAAAAACATTTCTATTTTTTACAAGTTATATCATTGTAATCATTCGTCAATACCTTCGAAATAAGCCTAGTATTGAATATTTTTTTATTTAATTATATTATTAAATATCATAAATATATATGAATTAATGTGTCGTGATTAGTATAAGATTTGTTGAAATTAGTATAAGATTTGATACAAATAATCACTAAATTGTCGTGATTTTGTTTTTGCAATTTCATATCAATTTTTACTTCAAAATCGAATTCCTTCGACGAATTATAATTCTATCAAATTTCATTTTGTCAATGAACCACCCTTAGAATTATCATAAGAGATTTAATTACTTGAAAAAAAAAGATATTACTTATCAACTGACTTTTGGATTATGAGTTCGAACATTTTTCAAAATATAAATATGCAAATATTTTAGTATAGTATATTTAATTATTTATACTTTCTTAATCATGATTATATTATTTTCTCTAATTTTAATTGAACTACATAATATCAATTATCAACAGATGGTTATGTAATTATATTTTCAAAGTCAAATTGTTATGTTTTCCGTCAATTGACTTTAAATTAATCTTTCATAATAGTTGATTTGATTATAATTATATAATTTTTTTTATTGATATTATTATAAAATATAAGTAAACGATTGATATAGATATTTAAGGCGTCACGTTTACCAAGTCACATCATCTTACTGGATGAATATAAAAGAATCAAGATTCTTACCACGGTTAGCATTTACCGGGTAAATTGTAGATACAATGTCGTTTTGGTGGACTAAAATCTTACCTATTAAGTAAGTGATGTTGGATTTTATCGATAAACGCTTAACGGATAAGTGTTCGGGTAAACGACACCTTAATCAAGCGTTTTTATGTATTTTTGCTAATTTGTGGATGCTTAAATATCGACCTTATTGATTCAAGACTTAAAAACTCACAAGATTTTGTATTTTATTTTCTTATGATTGTCTTCTAGCAAATCTTTACTTATAGTTACTTAAAAACCTTAACATATAATCAATTAATCATCATATTCTACCAAATATATTATCTTTTCGTTTAAAAAAAATTATTTTAAGCGAAATAACATATATAACCTCATAGTTTATATTTTTTATTTTTTCGAAAAGAAATATTTATTATAAATTTATAAATGTTTCCATTTTATTTAGATTAACTTATAATATATATATATATATATATATATATATATATATAGAGAGAGAGAGAGAGAGAGAGAGAGAAGAATTAAAAATTAAGAATTAGATATGGTATATCCACCTCAAGAGTTATACTTTTACAATGATTTTAGAAGAAATTTACGAAGAAGCAAGGAAACTTACTTATGTTGAATTCCCTACAGAGTTTGTGTGGAAATTGGAAGAGCGACGTTGGGATCAAAAGAAAAAATGTTTTTCAATTGGAAGAATTCATTCAGTTTCTCCTGCTCTTGGTGAATCGTATCATTTAAGAATTCTTTTGAATAAAGTTAAAGGTCCTAAATCATTCGAAGACTGTTTCGCACGTTTTATTCTCATTTTATAGCATAGATCGCATCGTTTTTGTGTCCAGTTCTAGCGTGTCTCATGCATTTTTCCTATCTTTTTGGTTAGTTTTTCTCTTTTCGATGCCTATTACTTTGTTGCAGGTATATTTACGTTTTTGCGAGTGTTTTCAGTATGTAGGTGCGTGGAATCGAGGAACAAAAGAAGAAAGGAAGTGCAAGCGATGTAGAATGCGGAAAAAGTGGAGAAAAGAAGTTTGAAGTTGCTCACGCCCGCGAGCATTTGGCTGCGTGGCCGCGAGCATGAGGAAATCAGGATGCTGTCAAACTTGCACTGCTCGCGGTCGTGAGCATTAAAGAGCGCGCCCGCGAGCGGCGCTGCTGGCCCCGTTTTTCTACTTTTAGTTAGGGCTATTTTGGTCATTTGGGCTTGGATATTTAAGGTTTTTGGTGCTGCGTTTTTAGGGAGGAAGCCCCCATTATACTCTTTATCAAATTTAGGGTTTCATTTACATTTTAGAGTAGATTTGTAGCCTCTTTTTGGAGAGGGAGATTTCAAACTCTGGATTTGCAGCTATGGCCATGGATTGAACTCGATTTTGAGCATGAATCTATGAATTAGAGAGTAATTGTATCTCCTTCTCCCTTTTATGCTTTATTTTGTTGCTTGATTTATGTTTATAGCTTAGATATTTGAGTTTTGATTGTTGATTTCAATTTCCTGCACATTTGTGGTTCATAGATCTAGATTCTTCAAGTAATTTCATGGTTTTTATTTCCTCCTTGTTTTTGGCTATGTCCAATTTATGAAATGGATAAGATAACTTTATTATCTTGCTCTTCTTCAATATTGGGTTATAGTTCATGTTTGGTAGATTAGATTTTATCAATGTCTAATGTTCTTGATAATCTAGATTTAGAGTCTTTTTGCTTTATCTTCTCTAAATTGCTTTCTTCATAAAATAGTTCTTGTTTAATTTCCTTATTGCTTTAATATTCTTGTTTGTTAATTTTTGATCAATTGGTTCTTTGTGTTTTCATGTTTCTTCAATTCATGTTTGACTAATTCATAGTTTAGGGTGAATATTGGTAAGAACTCGATTTGTATCGATTCGTTGTTTTTAAGTAGATGATTTCTCGATAAAATGGTTGTTTGATTAGCCGACTAATGGAAATTGGGGGCTGTTAAATAATCACTAATCGGTAATTGTTGAATCTAACAGTTGAGATCTAAATGGAAATTTGATTTTGACTTGGGTTAATCAATTGGTGATTTTCATCACATCATGAAAATAGATGTTCTGATTATTTGGGAATAATTTGTCTTGCTTAAAGCTTCTTTTTAGAATTAATCGATATGGAAATAATCGGTTTTCAATTAAGAAAGGTTTTTGTCGCCTTGGAAGAGGGGCAAAAGTATTGTTTGAATTTGACAAATCCCACCTTGAAAGGTTCATCCCGATATTCACCATTTTAGATAGCTTAGTGTAGAGTTTAATGTCTTTAAATTTGAGTTCCTGATGCTAATTAGTTTGTTATTTGATTCTCGTTTTAGTCGTTAATTTAGTCTGCTTGTTTCCCAGATTCATATGTTTGCTTAGCGTTGCTTGATTCTTAGTTTTGTTATGTTTAGTGTAGTTTAAATGTTCAATTGTGTTAATTTTATTTTTAGCGTTAATCAAATCTTTGAAAATGATTGCGCGCAACTAGCTAATATCGTGAGTAAATATGTGCTTATTCCATTGTCTCCCCGTGTTCGACCCGTATGCTACGACACCGTACGCTTGCGGTTATTAATGATTTTAAAACTACAAACAAAGACATTCCTATAGTAAATGGAGATATATTTCCTACTTTCAGAAATGCATGTTATGCTATTCGGCTTTTAGATGACGAAAAGAAATATGTTGATGTCATTGAAGAAGCAAGTTTAACCGGTTTTGGTTTTTATCTACGATCTTTATTTGCAACCATGTTTATTTCAAATAGTCTGTCTAAACCTGAATTTGTTTGGCAAAAAACATGGCAATACATGGCAAATGAGATTATTTACAATCAACTAATTGCACTAAAGTCTCCAGCTATGTTAATTATTTAAATACAAACCAAGTTATTGTTTTATTATTTTCTTTCTTAAATATTTTTTCAGTTATTATTTCTATGTTATGGTTGTTTAACATTTATATTATATATGTTACATGTTTATCCCTTAATGATGATCAAGTCAAAAACTTGATATTGTTTGATATTGAAAAGATTTTATTTCGCAACAATTTCAGCCTAAAAAAATTCACCACTATGCCTTACCCTGATGATGATTCTGTTGAGTCTTCAAACAATCGTTTGATTACGGAGGAGCTAGATTACGACATAGCTAATTTACAGAACGAGTTTCGTCAACTTCTAGGTGCTTTAACAAACGAGCAACGAGATGTTTATGACAATATCATCACAGCGATTCAAAATAACCAGGGAGGTGTGTTTTTTGTATATGGTTATGGCGGAACAGGTAAAACATTTCTATGGAAGACATTATCTGCATCAATAAGATCTAGAGGATAAATTGTTTTAATCGTTGCTTCCAGTGGTATTGCTTCTTTACTTCTTACGGGAGGTAGGTGATAGCGGAAAATCATATAGGTCCACAAAGTAGCCACTATGTTGCCACAGTAGCGGTGCAAGTGCACACCAGACACTATGATCGCTATAAGTAATAAAATGGTAAAAATACCGAGATCGTATCCACATGGATCAGATTTCAAAGTTTCGAGTAGTAGGTCGAGAATACAATGGTTTCAATTAGAGAAGAAGAAAATATCTTTGAGCGAAATTGGTGCTTTTAACAATTAACAAATAATTTAAAGAAAAGGGTATGGATGTAGGATTTATCTAAGACATTTGTAGTAACCTCGTGGTTAGAAACAAAGTATCACAAAAACATTTATAAAAATCCCTTTCTCTCGAAAGTGAGTTTCCACAGAAAGTGGCCACTTGCACCCACAAAGTTGCCACTATTGCCGACTCAAGACTTGCCGATTTAACTAAGTAAACCTCTAAGGATTTTAGTTCCACCAGTATGGATATAGAAGCCCAAATCTCTTTGTGATACCTATATCGACCGACATTTTGAACCTTAGTTAAAATCATGCAAAAACCCGTATATATGCGTGGTTATAAAAGACTTTCTCAAATCTTCTTTGCATCACTCAAGCCGTATTTCCGGATCCGCCCATCTCTGGGTCTAAGATCTAATATTAACACTAACAAGTGATCAACTTGTCCGCGTTGAGTTGAAGTCCCGACTCAAGTGACCAAGTCTAAAAGTTAGTAACGATGGCAACACCCAAGTGTTGCCTACTAGTCTTAGATTTGGCACACACCCACACCCAAATGGGTGTTTAGCTCATAATAAAAAGATAAGACATGATAGAAGAAGAAAAATACATAAAATCACTTGCATTAAAAATAAAGTACAAACTGTGGCCACTGTGTCGCCACAGTGGCAAACAATGCTGGAAATTAAATACTAGAAAATAAATTACAACTACAACTATAACTATCTAGAAAAAAGAATAAGAAATCAATGGCTGAATTATTCAACATTGTTGGAGCGCTCCTTCAAATGATATCCATGGCACCTATTTTATAGTGGAGGATGAAAAGGGTGGTGGAGGGTTTTACCTACAAAAACTTTCAATGAGTTCAAACCTTCTTTTACCCAAAAGCTCCATGCCTTTTTCATCTATTTTTTTCATGAAACTCATAATTTGCTTTATTTTCTTTAAGTTTTTTAGATAGACTTTTTTGGCATTGATATTTTTCCACCAAGATTTTGCTTTTGTCTTCTCTTCATCCCCTTGGTTTCTAAAGTTTGGCCTTTAAGAATGCCATTATCCAACTGAAATGAACAGAATAATACATGCAAAAAATGACAATTTTCAGTTGTCCTCGGATTTACTTCGTTCACTACAGTGGCGACAAAGTGGCCACTTTCTGCAACATTTAGCCCAAAAATGATGCTTTCAACCATCAAAACACAAACTTTTATCATCAACACCTCCAAATGAAAATAAATAAATAAATAAGAGAAACCTGAACACGTAAAGGGAAAACACACACTAAAATAAAAAAATCACACACAAACATTGTGTAAATAACACTCAAAATGAGAGTTATCAGTAGGATAACACACTCTCGCTTTCAAATTCCTCTAATTCTTAACGAAGATTCTCTTTGTTACATAAAGCCAGACAGTGATGTTACCAAGTTAATAAAGAAGACTAGGTTGATTATATGGGATGAAGCACCAATGGTTCATCCGGCATACATTTGAAGCATTGGATAGAAGTATGATCAATATTTTTGGTAGTTAAGGCATTACTGACTCGAAAATGCTTTTTGGTGGCAAAATAGTTGTTTTTGGAGGAGATTTCAGAAAAATTCTGTTGGTTATTCCCAAAGTAA
This sequence comes from Arctium lappa, assembly GCA_023525745.1. Taxonomy (NCBI): domain Eukaryota; kingdom Viridiplantae; phylum Streptophyta; class Magnoliopsida; order Asterales; family Asteraceae; genus Arctium; species Arctium lappa. The sequence goes on along the minus strand of CM042051.1, from coordinate 18,621,812 downwards.
GTAGACAAGACAATGTTAATGTGTCGTTAAATTCATCTTACATTTGGGAAAAATGCAAAGTCCTAAGGTTAACTAAAAACATGAGGTTAACTGTTTACAGTCAAGCTTCTGATATCGAACAAACAAGGATTTTTGCAAACTGGCTTTTGGATTTAGGAGAAGGCAAGGTTGGTAGTGTGAATTATGGTGAGACAATTATCGATATACCTGATGATCTTCTCATTACCGGTTCAACGGATCTGTGTGTCCCTGATTCGAACAAGGATCTTTACCAGATAAATCAAACAACAAACACATATATTGATTACCAACCTATTTGATAGATAAACAAATAACGATTACAAGGTATGGTTTTCGGTTTGAAGCTCTCAATGTTTTTCACCATGGAAAGCTCTTAACTATGTGTTTCTTAACAAACACACCTAATATCTAAAACCAAACAAAATATAATATCTAGATATCATCTAGATATTATTACAAAACAAATATTTAATAAATAGATATTTAGGATAACAAACTTAAACTTAAAACACAATTAAAACTAACTTTGACATATTTATTACAAACGACTTTAGACTAATATTTAAGAGTCGACTTTTCTGCTTTAGCTTCAGATTGCGATCTTCAGTTTGGATGATCTTGAATCCAATGAGACTGTGCTCTAACAATCTCCCCCTTTGGATCAAGATCATTATTAAAAAGATTTATGCAATTCAGTCTTCTTTTTCGGCTCAGAAGATGCAATCTCTTTCTTAGTCTTCTGAATGTAATAATCTTCCCCTTTTGATGTAGATAAAATCTCTTTAAGATGTTGGGAAGAAATTATCTCTAGTTGTAGCTCAGATTGTTGTAGCAAAGTATCTTCAAAGAGAATTTCTTGCAATTCAGCATGTCTTCAGAATACTTGCTCTAATCATGTGTCGTTCCACATTTCTTGGTTCGGCCCTTCTCCCCCTTTTTGATGAAAAGAGTAAGAAGTTCATCAAAACTTAATGTCAAGAAATGTCTATCTTTCGGAGCCTCTGATCCATCAATTCATAAGATATTCATCTAAATCTTTGCAAATCCAGACAAATTAGTCGTGTAACACCTGAATCAACAAATGATCAGTTAGTATGCCTGTCAATAACACTAAGTCACTGTGTGTAACGAATACACAATGGAAATGAGCTTTGTGATGTTCACTCCCCCAGGGCTTCCATTCAATCATCGAAACACCACAAAGATAATTTCTATGAACGTTATGACAAAGAAACAAATTCCTTGTGTGTTCGTGCTTGTGATAGAAAGAATCAAGCACTTGATGATCGCTTATAAGGCTCAATATTGTGTAAACCACTGAGACAAGAGTAAGTTAAGCACAGACTCAATGTTCATGATTGAAGTGCGAAGGTGGGGCATACGTCCTTCTTTTCAATATCCAGATTTTCCAAATGAAAATCAGATAGCAAATGTGCTGCTTCCCCTTTGAAAATGTGAAACACTTTCTTGTTGAGAAGAAAAAGAGTAGTTGGTGAGGTTTGATCAAGAGTTGGCATGGGCTAGTTGCCTGTTTCAATAATGTTCACCAAAGAATTGTGAAAAACTAGTAATGTGGCTGCCCGGCTCAGAAAAAGTTGGTGCAGAGTTGTGATATTTTTTTAACTCTGTTCTCACACGCTCTTTCTTTTAAACATTTTGCTCACTCTAATCACACTCATTTCTTTTCGACTTCTGACACTCAATCACTAAGGATTAACTTCTTGGGTAGAAATCACTGGTTAACGTGATTCCATAGAAGTTGTGTTAAGTCCTAACACAATGAAATCATGTTTTTCTATGATGCATATGATGCTCAATTTGGTTTAACTATTTCAGTTAAAGCACAAATAGATCTTGAAAACATTTAAATTCACACTTCCAATTCATGAAATCGGTTTAAGATTCGGGAAGTGGTTTGAACATTTAAGAACAATGTTTTCCTATGATTGAAAGTTGTCCACTTATCAACCATATATGAGATGAAGAGGAAGAATTATGCATTTACGTGCGATCTTACATCTCATGAAGCTAAGCTTAAAGTCATAAACATATGAACTTGTAAGCATCTCTCAAAAATTCTGCAATAGTCTTATGTCAAGTCAAAACAAATTTATTCACTTAAATTGAAAAGACAAAAAGCAGTAAAACTTTTAAAATACGAGTTCTGATCAGAAATAATCAGAAGTCATCACCTTTTTACTCCCCCTGAAATTATGCATCTAAAATATGTCAGTGAAAAAGTACATGATTGAGATCTACAACTTACTTTTTGAAGTGCAATTCATCATGTCTATCCAATGCATAAATTTCATAAAAGTATGTACTCCCCCTTGAAGGTTGATTTCCTCTTTTGAGTATTTGAGTACAATTTCTCATATCAACACAGGAGTAAGGTCTTTTGATCATTGAAGTGCGAGTCCTAAATTGTTGTGTTTAGAAGTCAAACTTCGTTGAAGTACGGGTTCTAAGCTGATGTACTTAGAAGCCATTGTTCTCCTACTCCCCCTTGACAGTAGGTGCCTGCAACACAGGTTTAGTTTTCTTTGGTACCCACTGGTATTTGGGTCCATATGTGTTAGTTGCAGTTCGTATGGGGGTTATGGAGTAAGAACCGTACCAGTAATGTTCACTTGTTTTATGAATAGGATCATGTATACGACAATAAGAACAATATAATTTCTTACCTGACAACCTGATTAATTGATCTCTCGTGTAGACAAAATCAGGTTTACCTTTACGCGCAATGTTCTTCTTGGCATTATGCGTATGTACACATGAGCTTTTACATTTCAACTCTTCTTTAACTGGTGTCTTCTTCCAGACCAGTTCTTCTTACTGGAAGCTTCTTCTCCTTCTTTGATGTGTACCTGAACTATCTTTATTTTTGTCATAGAAAAGATTAGTAGAATGAATCTGATTAGAAGATTTAATTGACCTTCTGAAAAGAGCATTTTTCTGATGTGAGCTTGCGGCTGGTTTGTTAGAACCAACTGAATTATTTCTATGTGAGTGGATTTTTGACTCTGGAGTCGTTCGCTCAGTCACCACCACCATCTTTGAAATAATATCTTGAAGCTCTTTTACCTTTGAAGAATAACTGTCTCTTTCTTTGATAAGGAGGTCAATCTTTGTCTCAAACTCACACTTCTTTTTCTTCTCTTTCTGTGCAAATTTAGACAATTCAGATAGCTTTGCATTAAGCTTCCTAATTGCAGCTTCAAGGATGCTTCTTTCTTCTTCGAATCCCTTTTTAGCACCCTTCTGATCATTTGCCTTCCTCTCTTTGGCAAACTGATCTCTTTCCAATATGATTACTTTCTCAAAGTCTTCAACTTTTTGAGAAAGCATTAAACATTTAAGCTCGAGAGTCTTCTTCTCTTGACCACTTTTCTTGGAAAATACTGAGAACTTCAGTGCAAACTTTGAACTTTCCTGTTCAAACTCAGATTTGTTCTTGACAAACTCTTGATTTAAGTCTGATAGTTTATGTTGAAGATTATTACGGGTCATCCTTCTCTAATACCTGCTATAGGCAAGCTAAAATAAGGGTCCACCCTCATGCTTTAAGCCTATAATAGAAAGGGTATAAAGAGGTATCCTTAACGTGGTTTTGACCTAGGTAAAATAGCATTCTATTGGGATCAAAATCCCCTGGACATGTATTGGATGAAAGGTCCTAACTCCTAGCAAAGTCATTCTTAACTGTTTTTCCCCTTCCTTATCTGTTTTTCCCCTTACCTTTGCCTGTCTTGAAAGCTTCTGGTCGGGGAGATGCGAAACATTCTTTACCTCATCTTCTCCTCCCGCGATAAGGACGTGTCTAAGGATGCTACTTCGGGCGGGAGTGCTTCTTTCTATGGGGGCGCGCATCACTTTGGACCCGCGCGCTGGCGGGTAGGGCCTTATCTATGTGATTCGATGCGCTTGCTTGCGCATATCGGCGGATTCTATTGCCTGCCGGTTAGCGAAACTTTTCCGGTAGTACATGAACTTCTCCTCGTTCATCTTTACAGACTCTTGCTTCTGTATTTGAGCTTCTAAATTAGAAATATTTCTTTTAAGTTCAAAGTTCTCAGCTTCCAAGACCTTAACTTTTGATGACATCTTTGATCCTGTCATACACTTCTCAATATGGTCCCATATCAGCTTTCCTGTAGCCCTTTCGCTATCTAATGTGAGAAAAATCTCTTTTGAAATCTCTTCAGTCATTCCTTTCAATAGGAAAGATCGGGCTAATTGGTCAGCTTCATGTCTCTTTTTCTGCTCATCAGTGTATTCATCAAGTCTTAATTGAAGTTGAGCTGGTACTATTTCTCCATTATCCTTCATATGAGTAAAAGGTTTTGTTGGAACTGTCATTTTTCCTTCCCTTGAAGATTTTCTAATAAAATCCTTCATTTCATGTCTTTTAATGAAATCTATGAACCGACTTTTCCATGATCAAAGTCTCCCCTGAAGAGTACTGGTGGTTTCGTGTCGGTTCCGATAGCTAGTGCTTCTTTGGAGGTCATCCTGTTTGATTAAATGTGCAATAAGAACTTGGATTTGACCGTTAGTCTAGATAAAATTTGATCACACAAGAAATTTTGTCCCCCTAGGCAGACTTAGCACGGGGGTCCCTATGTTTGGCGCGAAGTAAGATTTGCGCGAGATGTGCGTGGCACAAAGTATGGTTTGCTCTAGTAGAGGTTGGCGCGAAGTGAGGTTTGCGCTACAAGGAGTTGGCGCAAAATGAAATTTGCGTGAGCTGTTGGTGGCGCAAAGTGGGTCGCGCAAAGTTCAACTTGCGTGAGTTCGTCCCTATGTTTGCGCGAGTTCGTCCCTGTGTTCGAAAAATCGATCTGATTTCGATAAATCGACCTGTTTGGCACCGATTAGTAGTCCTAAATTGTAATAAAATGACCACTAATAGTTCTATAACAGATTACAAACACTCGATCGCAACACTTTTTGAAAAATGGATCGATGGAAGAGTGAGTTTTATAAAACGTGAACTCAGACACAATTTTCACAAATTGGGACTCGATATTAGTGCAATAATGAAATTAAAGTATAACAAGACGATCTAATACACTTATCGATCCAAACCTGATCGATTTCAAGCCCAATAACAACCTAAATCTCGAAAATGATTTTTCAAATGAAGAACACAGTGTCGAGTTTGAAAAATTGATTTTGATCTGGTTTAGCTCTGATACCAATTGTGTGTCCCTGATTCGAACAATGATCTTTACCAAATAAATCAAATAACAAACACATTTATTGATTACCAACCTGTTTGATAGATAAACAAATAACGATTACAAGGTATGGTTTTCGGTTTGAAGCTCTCAATGTTTTTCACCGTGGAAAGCTCTTAACTATGTGTTTCTTAACAAACACACCTAATATCTAAAACCAAACAAAATATAATATCTAGATATTATTACAAAACAAATATCTAATAAATAGATATTTAGGATAACTAACTTAAACTTAAAACACAATTAAAACTAACTTTGACATATTTATTACAAACGACTTTAGACTAATATTTAAGAGTCGACTTTTCTGCTTTAGCTTCAGATTGCGATCTTCAGTTTGGATGATCTTGAATCCAATGAGACTGTGCTCTAACAGGATCCTATATCTACATTAATTGAATTTGTCTATCCTTCTATTCATAAAAATGTTAAGAATCCATCGTGTATTATTAGGAAAGAGCAATACTTGCATCCCAAGCATGAAGTCGTTCAAGAAATAAATGATCGTTTGCTATCATTGTTTCCAGGAGACAAAAAGGAGTACCTAAGTTCAGATAGTCTGTGTGAATCAGAACATCTTCACGAACAGTTTAATGAAACTTTGTACCCACCTGGTGTCTTAAATGGTCTTAAATTTTCGGGTTTCCCAAACCATAAAATAGTACTAAAAGTCGGTGTTTCAGTTATATTTCTAAGGAATATTGATCAGAAATCTGGGTTATGTAATGGAATTAGACTACGGGTGTTATCTTTGGAAAATCGGGTTATAGAAGCAGATATCATATCTGGAAGCAATATTGGAAGTTGAACATTTATTCCAAGAATGTATTTGACACCTACAAACAAAAGGATTTTGTTCAAGTTTCAAAGAAGACAATTTCTCATTGTTGTATGTTTTGCCATGACCATAAATAAAAACCAGAGACAGTCATTATCGAAAGTTGGTTTGTTTCTGAAACAACCAGTCTTCACCCATGGTCAGTTGTATGTTGATTTTATCTAGAGTAAAAAGTAGACAATGTTTAAAAATTTAATTATAGATGATGAAGATATAATTAGCAATAGAACAAAGAATGTTGTATGTAAAAAATATTTGGTCATGTATGATACGTGGTTCGTATTTTATTAATATTTTAATTATGTACATTTTAATAATTTCATTTATGTTCTATTATAAATTTTGTTTTATAAATTCTTAATATTTATTCATATTTTCTATTAATTTTTTGCAAAACATCATTTGTGAAAACTGCTTAAAACAAGGACATTTTGTAACCAGATGCAAAAAAACTGAAGGGAAAAAAGCTTAGAAAAGTAGCATCGTACTTTCGATGATCATTCATATCTGTAAAATAAGTTTTCTGGCATGATTTAATTTTTTAAAATTACTACGTGTAATACACGTGGTTCAAACCTATTATTAATATATACTAGATATGGCGAAGGATCATGTGAGAAGTTGAGTTAACGATCAGAAACATGAGAAGTGGATCTGAACCGTTGATCTCTTTTAATGTCATGTCTTCCCATGAATTGTGGTTTAGAAGGGAATTGATTTGGTGCATCTTATCTCGGTACATCTCGTCCTAATGTCCGTCAATTTCTCATCAAACGGTAGATAACCACTTCTCACGCTTCTCACCGGAACCCAGCCCTACTAGATATTACCAATAAATGACTATAATTTTGGATTTGATTTTATAGGGACTAGAGATTTTGATGTCCATAACATTCAAGCAATGTCCTTAGAGCGTCTCCAACAGCTATGCTTAAATAGAAAAAAAAAGATTTTAACAATTGTTTTGCTCCAACAGCTATGCTATATCATATACTAAAATAGAGAAAAGAGGAGAGAGAAGGTAAAAATCTTCAAATTTGGAGAAATCTCTAAAACCTAATATTGAAGAGAGAGAAATAATATTTAATTTTTTTCCACCAATAAGAGACATTTAAGTTGTATGTTTAGGAGAGAGAAATAATATTTTATTAATGTAATTGGTGATAGAATTGCTAAAATAGAGTAGCTGTTGGAGTTGGTTGTAATTGTTTTTTAGAGATTTTAACTTTTTATACTCTATTTTAGAAAAATTATAGCATAACTGTTGGAGATGCTCTTAAAATTTTTGTGTACTTCATCTACCTCTTTAAAGATCTGTATCAAAATTTTTAAATTTACATTTATTTGAGGAATATATGAAAAAATATTGATTATAGACTTTTTTTTAAACTGGTTTTGTTGTTTTAATTTGATTTTTTTTCATTTTCTTTATATGCTTATTGATATATGGAAAGAAATCTAAAGAGATTCTATGAGCGTTGAAAACTAAAAAGAGAAAAAAAAAAGAAGAAGAAGATGGTATTTAGTTTTTTTTTTCTTTTTTCTTTTGAGTGAGAAAGGCAAAAGCAGTAGACTTAACACACATTAAAAGGCATCCAATGCCATTTATTTATCATTCTTCCCACGCCTTTTTACCTTTTTATGTTGGAAAAAAAACCTTCAAATTTTAAAGTAATGCGTATTATATATATATATATATATATATATATATATATATATATATATATATATATATATATTAGATTCGTCCCGTGTATTACACGGGGTAATTTAAAAAAATTAAATAATGTCAAAAAACTTATTTTACATATATGAAAGATTATCGAAAGTACGTTACAATTTTTCCAAGTTTTTTTCCCTTCAGAGTTTTTTTTTTGCAACTGGTTAGAAAATGTCCTTGTTTTAGGTAGTTTTCACAAATGATGTTTGCAAAAAAGTAATAAAAAATATGAATAAATATTAAGAATTTATAAAACAAAATTTATAATATAACGTAAATGAAATTATGGAAAAGTGCATAGTTAAAATATTAATAAAATAAAAATCATGTATCATAAATTACCAAATACTTTTTATATACAACATTCTTTGTTCTATTGATAATTATACTTTCATCATCTATAATTAATATTTTTAAAATTAAAATATCATAATGTCAAGAAAATAAAATTAAAAATGTTATTTTATAAAATTTCATGATAAAAATCAAAATCCTTGTATAAAAATTTAAAGAGGATGAGGTTTTTATAAAAAAAACTCTTGAAGTAAAAATTGATTTGAAATAGCCAAAAGAAAATTAAGACAATTTAGTGATTATTTGTATCAAATCTCATACTAATAATGACACATTAATTCGTATATATTTATGATATTTAATAATATAATTAAATCCAAAAATATTCAATATTTGACTCATTTCGAAGGTATTGACGAAACGATTACAATGGTATAATTTATAAAAAATAAAAATATTTTTTTAATGCATTTTAGTTCATATACATTATTTATGTTTATATGATAAAAGTCTAAAATGAAAAATAAAAAGTAATGGATTAAAAGAAAACTACATACCTAATTATAAGGGTAGTAAATGAAAATTATAAATTAAAAAGATTGAATTAAGGAAAAATTTAAGGAGGAATGAATGTGGATGTACTAAATGAATTTATAATGTAAATTGCGTTCAGATACATGTTTAGGCGGAAAATGAAAAAATGGGCTTACTAGAAGGTGATACATGTCATTCTAGTTACTTATTATATATATATATATATATATATATATATATATATATATATATATATATATATATATATATATATTATAGGTGAAGCGTGAGAAGTGGATCTGAATCATTGATCACTTTTAATCTCATTCTCTCCCATGAATTGAGCCTTAGAAGGGAATTAATCAAGTCCATCCCGGTGCATCTTATCTCAGTATATCTCATCCTTATGTGTATCCATTTCTCATCCAACGGTTGATAACCACTTCTCACGCTTCTCACGTTACCTCAACTTTTCACCAGAACTCAACCATATATATATATATATATATATATATATATATATATGACAATATTATATTAGGGAGAGGTTCATTTGAGAAATGGTAAATATATGAGAAATAGAGAAGTAATCTTAGTCATTCATCTGGTCAACATGTGCGGCTTTGACCGCGAAGCACCGGATAATCCTTGTGTGGTCTATAGAAGATAAAGGGGTAATTTCGTATAATACACATGATGAGTTCATATATGAATCTGTATGAATCACAAAGATTCATATATGAATATGTTAATTAGTTCAACTGATTCATATATGAATCTTTGTGATTAATACATATCCATATATGAATCACAAAGGTTCATATATGAATCTGTTAGTTAGTTCAACTGATTCATATATGAATCACAAATCACAAAGGTTCATATATGAATCAGTTAAAAGAGTTCAGTTGTGAATTGCACTGGTTCATATATGAACATATAGTTCATATGTGAATTATACATGTTCATATATGAACACAATCCGTTTGTTTTGTAAAATTTACGAAATTGTCCTTCTATTTTTTGGATAGTCGCAACTTTTGACGAGTCAAAGCCGCAACTTTTGACCGGTCAAAGCCGCAATATTTGACTAGTCAAATCCGATCTTGACCATATGAATGGCTAGGATTAATTCTCTATTTCTCATATATTTATCATTTATCAAATGAACCAAACACTATTATATTATATTATATTATATTATATTATATTATATTATATTTTATATATATACATACATACATATATATATATATAGGAAAGTTTAAACGAGAACACTAACTATTTAAAAAAAATAAGAAAACAACATATCATGTGTAAAATCATATATGATTTGGCATTAACGACAAAAAAATGGACACAGACGACTTAAGTCGCGAGCAAAGTCACGTGAATCATATATGACTTTATATGTATTTGGTTGTTCTCGTGTTTTCTTAAATAAAAATTGTTTTCGTATGAACCCCTCTCTCTCTCTCTCTCTCTCTCTCTCTCTCTATATATATATATATATGTGTGTGTGTGTGTGTGTGTGTGTGTGTAGGGAGATTTAAACGACAACAATAATCAAATAAGAGAAAACGAAAACAGTCAATTATGTGTAAAATTATATGTGATAACCATCAACGCAAAGGTGTGCGAGTAACGTGGCCAGCGACCTACATGAATCACATTTGATTTATACATGATTTTAATGTAAAGTCATATATGATTCAATGTTTTTTTATTCTCTTATTTAGTTATTATTATTGTATGAATCTAACATTCTCTCCATATACATATAACATACTTGAATACCTTCATTGAATCTTGAATTTATAACAAGTTATATTTAATAAATATTGGTCGAAGTAAAAATAATAGGCAACAACATGTTTTTGATATTTTAATTCTAAGAATAAACGAACTTAGGGTATATAAAATGTGAATTGAGGCCTATGAATTATATTGATAATGACATAAGAAAAAAAAACAGAAAAATAAATGTTAATATGCACAATTTTTTAAAAAATTATACGACTTTCATATTTATAAAATATTTGGATTATTACCTTTTAATTCAATTGTAATAAATAATTTGTCTATATTATATCATCATTTATTATTGGGATATTTATTTAGATTCACGATTTTTTTTAATCTTTAGTAAGTTTTATTATTTCAAGTATTTTCTTAATAAGTAGCATTTTAAATAAGGTGCATTTTTGTATAAACTTTTAATTTTTCAAGTAATGCAACTTTTTCCTTTTCCGTATTCTATTGTCAATGAACTTTTGTTTCGAACATTTATAATAAATGGTCGTTGTATATTCTTGTAATTACAATTATTAATATTCTGGGAAAAAAATATTTTATTTTTAAAAGCTATATTTAGAAAAAGAAAAACTAGTTGCTTGTTGCTGAAATTAACATAAAATTATATGTAATATTTTTATTGGCATATGAGATTGCACTTTTTTTTCCTTTTCTTAAATTTAATTGATTCCAAAACAATAATTCTAAAAAATGATTGTATAAAAGGAAGTTTAAGTGTGATCCCATATTCCAACAACTCCACTCCATACATATATTCTTTGTTCATTCAACATGGTTGAGAATGTAATGGCACCACCAAGCATAGTGCATTGAGTATGGGATTCACCAAACATAATGTCACCATGTGGCCCTTTAACCAAATCTTATTTTAAATATGGTACTTTTACATTGTCAATTTTAGGATTTATTGAACTAAAGAAGGATACGTTTAGGGTGAAAGGTGGAAATATGGGGTTCAAAAACTAAAGGCAAAACTTAGTAAAAATTCTATTATGGTGGTCATATAGTTGGTCCACCAACTCTACTCCATTTTAAAGGTGCATAAACGTTAAAAGGTTGTTGTATGATCTGTGTCATATATCAGTCTAAGTTTTTGTTGGAAAGAGGGAGAAGATGGAGGCAATGCTTCTTTGCATGCACAATGGGAATTTTGGTTTCTGAACCCTGAGTGTAATTTTTCCAAGTAGTTTATAGTGGTTGCTCAATTGTTAGTATTTTTCTCTTTCGTTTCAAGTTCTCTACGTATACAAGTGATCTTTAAAGGTTTATGTTGTTATAGATGTTCATAGAGAATGTGGAAACACTGGCAATACTTATAGATGTACAGTAATTGTTGAACCATATACATGCCATGTTCAGTTTTTTCATGTTTTATGTGAATGTCTAATTAATTCATTATCAACATAGAAACATTTTGAATTTCTCATTTAAAATGTATAAAGTAATAATGCACTTTATTCCAGATTATGTTGTAAAGAAGCAGCACGGGATCATCAAATGCCACTTTGTATGTTGATCAAAGACTCACGTTAGACCTAACCCGATTAATGCATCTTTTAACATGCACTGAACAGTTGGATATAGACATGGGTGATATGCATGCACCTTTTGTTGGGAATCCAACTTGTCTTGTCAGACATTCTTAAAGTTATACACAATGTAAGCGTCAGGAACATAACCATTTCCCACATTCGACCTTTTTTATTGTGAATTTGTTAGGATATTAACAGTGGAATTCTAGGCTTCTAAACCTTAAGCATAAAAAATCTTTGTAAGGAGTCAGTTATAACAATCATCAAATTGGTAGTATTATTCTCTTATCGTTTCGGTTCTCTACATACATGAGGGTTGTTTAACGTTTATGTGGTTATAGATATTCACGAAGCACGAGGAAACCCTAGAAATACTTGTAGATGTACAATAACCATCGATCTATAAATAGGTCATGTTCAGTTTTTCCATTTTATATTAATATCTAATTAATTTCTATCATGTAAAACGTTTTGAATTTCTTATTTAAAAGGTATTACTAAATTATACTTACAAAGAAATAACACACTGTATTCCATGATATCGAAAAGAAGTGGCACGTGAGCGGATACCACTATATATGTATGTTTCTCAACGATTCATGTTAGACCTAATACTCGATTATTGCATCTTTTACACGTAGTGAATTCATGACTATGCCAAGGCCTAATATGCTGAAACCTCTTGTTGGGAATCCTACTTGTCGTCCATTCTTATTTCTTAATGTCAAAGACAAAGTGTCGTTCAGGAATGCAACTATTTCTCTCATTCTACCTTTTTATGTAACACCCTCGAATTTGGTAAAAACAACTAATTAAATTTTTTTAAACATAACATCAAAATAAGGGACAAAACTTCCTCTTACGATCCAAAACTCTGTATGCCTCATATACAACTCTAATATTAACTTTGACATATATTAAACTCCAATAATATACAGACTAAATTGAGGTCGGGTGTTACTTAACCCAAATACAAGTTGCTCTCCTTAACCAAGTGCGGAAGACTTCATCAAGTTACTCACTCCTTGGGCGCACAAAGTGCACTCCTCTCTTCACTGTGATGCTAGAGTTATTCCCAAACGGAACCTGTTGCACATGCCGACAAATAAAAAGGTTAGGCTAACGCCTAGTAAGTTCAAGAGTTTTACATGAGTAAATATATCTTTAAAAGAATGAACTTCACTTAAAATCATGACCTTTCAATTGATGTAATTTGAAACGTGGGAACAACTCTTTCCCAATATCATGCACTTTGAAAGATAGACACCTCATTACAAACATTCTTTATAAATTGATGCAACTCAAACTTACTCGCAGCGTTAATATGAATTGACTCCCATTTAAGAAGCGTGGATAAAACGTTGCACCCTAAAACACCCAAGCGCTGGCGGGACAAAATACACAACCCATAAATCATTGTCAAAATCCACATATACAATACGTCAGAAAACATGGACACTAGGCCCAATACTCACACGACAATAAACGAAAGGAAATCAAATATCCAAACATCCAAACATGGGGATGACATACTTCATTCAAACCTTAATAAACGTGGAGGGAGATCCAATATTAAGGTCCTCATTTATTGTCGACCACATAAGACCAAAGATGATAAAGTAAGACGTCAACATATAAGATACAGTTGGTCGACAACGGGGGAGACCCGTATCTGTTGAGAGTGGAGGAACACAAAAGTATGTCACTCTTGCGTCGTTAATCGCATGACACCTCACGACATACTAGCCCAGGTGTCCCTTCGACTTCTTAACAAGTTACACCAGAAGAGACGGTTGACCTTGATGAACATTACAACGAACTCCATCCTGAAGGTCTGACACACTTAAAGACTACCTCCCAGGCATTACTTCAAGCGGCGGAGATCCTAGTGCCTACCTCTCAGGTAACACCTCCAGACTCAACCCTCCAGTGCCTACTTGTAAGTTTCCGGCCGTAAAACATGGATACCGGGGTTCAACCCCGCAATACCCAATTGACCATCCAAAACAGACTGACTTACGTACTTATGGATCTAATGCAACACAGTCTAACATTACATGACTTCACAAGAATGACCAACGCACTCGAGCATGTAAACCATAAACCGGACAAGTGTCCTCAAGACTCTTTTAAGTCAATACCGAGCCAAAATGCTCAAAACTATTTTGACCAACGATTAACAATCCCCAAATAAACAAATAATGCAATCGACTCACGTCATGCAAACACACTCCAAAATACATGTGCAGACTCCGATACGGTTTAAATTGGGACAATTACTTTCCAAATGATTTTATACCATTTACTTCTTTAAAACGTCTCATAACACAAAATTAAGCATTTTTCCAAAACAAACACTAAAAATGCCTTTTAGCCAAATAAATCTTATTTATGCAATAATTTACCAAAACACACCCATTTACGACTCATTTATTAAGATGCCCAAATATGGATGTTTTACCATGTTCATAAAGCCAAAATTCTCAAATAATCAAAACCCATCAAGTAACTCTACAATGATAATTTCATGTTAAACAAATAAGCACTTTAAAAATAAACATTTTTGGCTTGTACAACGTTTTCACAAATCGACTTGAACTCACCTTGCTAGATTTAGGCTAAATTTAGATTTTACCCCGCACAGTCTTCTTTGAAGAAATTTGCATCCTCCAAGCCAAAACTTCAAAAACCTAGATCCATAAATTTCAACCGTAAATAATTACATCCAACCATTAGAATCATTCCCCAAGCATTATACATGAAGATCTCAACTTATATCAAAACCCTAACTTCCATAGATGAAGAAAAATAGAAGATTACCTTAACCCAAGCTTGAATCCACCAACTAAAACACCTCTAGTTCACCAAAATGGGCACAAACCTCCAATCTACAAAAAGGGGGAAACAAGGGTGGATGAAACCCTAGAAAACTCGATGGAGAAGATGAAGGTGGAGGACTATGGTTCTAACCTCCAAACTTCCTAGGAGATGAGGAATCATGAGATTTTAGGAGGAAAACTCCTCAAAATGGCTTAGTGTTCATTTGGGAAGGTATGGGTCGGTTTGGGAGAGAAAATGGGAGAGAATTTGAGGGTTTTGAGAGAAATGAGGTTGGAGGCCGAATTTTCCTCTTTTATCAGCGCACAGAGCGCGTGCGCGGGTGGTGGCGTGACCTGACCCGCGCGGAGAGTCGTGCGGACCACTGGAACTACGATGAAACAGAGCCTCGCGCGGTTCGTGGCGCGACTCAACTCGTGCGGGGCACTGTGGGTGATTTCTTCGCTTTCTCTTCAGCCAACAATTTCGGGGTGTTACATTTTATTATGAACTTGTTAGGCTATTAACGCTATAAAATAACTAAATAGACATGTTTTAAGAAAATATTACATATGACATGACAAAATAATATGCATAAAAAGAAAAACTATCAAATCAAACGTTGGTCGAGATTTAAAACTATCTCCTTCAGAGAAAATTGTCCGTATTTGCCGATGTTATGAAATGACAATATGTCTCCCAAGATATAACAACGTACACGTACCTTTGTAAATAACGACACTGATTGTATGAATTACCCCGTATTTGTTGCTTGTTTAATTCATTATACCATATGACGGGTATTTTTATTTCTTGGTTGGGTGATGAATCGAAACTAGTTCAAGTAAGATCTAAAGTAAGTGAGGTTACCTTCACGTACATTCGCCCATGCTCTCAGCGGATTCTTGCCAATTTGAATCTAATGTCGGTTTGTAGCATTAAATTCATACTCCATCTTCTAAAATTGACAACAAACATATACAATTAAACAAGATTATGAGCTTCTTCTTCCTACTAATCCATCCATACTAGCAGTGGCGGATCCAGAAAATTTTATTATTAGGGGCACACTTACGGAATTATGGCGTAAAAAACTCTGAAACCGAATAACTCACCCTAATCAAGACGTTTTTAGGTTGTTCGGTTTCCGACTTAAAGTGTTCAGTTTAATCAAATAAATATAACTTATTCGTTTTTGGATTAATTTTTGTTTATTCGGTTCAAGTTAAATGAATGATCACAGATCACAGACATGCTCCATTTATTATCGTACAATTCATTTATTACCCTAAAACAAAGTCTAGTTTATATCCTCATTTTTAAAGATTCAGTAATCTCATCTGAAAAATAATTAAAACCAGTAAATAAATACTTTTATAAATCTATAAAATTCTTTATTGAGAACAAATAGCCTTCTAATAATATAAAAAATAAATATAATGAAGCCATACCTATAAACTTAGGTTGATATACATGTGTCCAAGTTCATTTTCTTATATATTTCTTACTCTTTGATTAGGCTTTGGATCTTGCTAGCTTGGGGTTAAGGCCTCTCATCCTATTAGTTGGGGGCCCACCTTCTAATATTAAACAATTATAAGTAAAACAATCAATTTTGTATAGTTTACTACACATACTACATGGAGTCGTTGGGGGCCTAGGACCCCTACAAAGGCTTACTCAATCCGCCCCTGCATACTAGAATACTAGTGCATGAATACATTAGATTTAGCTTACAACATCAAATTTCCATAATCTTATAGGCATATTCTTCGATTATTGGGGCTTCTATTGTTTCTCCTATTGATCTTTATATATGTTGATGACAGAATTGAAACTTTGAGAGTCATTCTATTTACCACTCACTTATCAACGAAACATTTCTCTGGGAAAAAGCCTCTCATGTGACTGATATTGAATATGGCAATAGATTGTACATTCCATTTCTATAATTAAACCCAAGAAAGCATGAGAACTAGCTAAATTTCAATTGTTCCACATAGCCTCAAAGAGTTTAGGGGTTCTCTAGGATCTTACTAAACCAACACTTTTTTTTTTAAAAGGGTATGC
The DNA here is from genome assembly GCA_023525745.1 of Arctium lappa. Taxonomy (NCBI): domain Eukaryota; kingdom Viridiplantae; phylum Streptophyta; class Magnoliopsida; order Asterales; family Asteraceae; genus Arctium; species Arctium lappa. The sequence continues at coordinate 18,604,928 of CM042051.1, read as the reverse complement.
CCAGACTAATCTCTGGCAATTAGGGTCTTTGGTCCAACTGCTAAAGCGTGCAGCCCTGAGTTTATCCTCAGTGGCCACAAGTGCTGCGAGTGGGGCTCGAACCCGGGTTGAACGCTATGAACTCCCCAAGACTTTACCACCACCACACCACAACCCTTGTGGTTTACTAAACCAACACTTATTGGCCTCATTATCAACTTCTTTATGGTCCCAATTGTACCAACAATGGTTAGCCTTAGTCTTTTATGTGCCAAACATATCATAAACCGACACTTATTGGCCTCATTATCAACTTTTTTATGGTTCCATTTATACCAGTAGTGGTTCCCCTTAAAAGGCCTTTTTCTGTGACAGTCATATCAGCATGATCAACTTAAAGAGGGAAATAAATAAATTACATTCGTGCTTTGGATATGGTGGCACGTGCCACCGTATTATTTCTCCGGCAAAGGGTAAAAAAAAATTAGGTTTATGAAAGGTACAACTGTATTGTTTTGGAAGGTGCTACCGTATTATTTTGGAAGCTTCAAAAGGTGCAATCGTACCTCGTAATCAATCAAAAAACCAAAAAAAAACTCTTAAAATCAATCAAAAAAACGAAGAAAACTCTTGAAATCAACAAAAAAAACCCGAAAAAAATCCCTCGAAAATCGAAATCAATAAAAAAAACTTAAAAATCCGTCGAAATCAAACAAAAGGCTTTAAAAAAATCCATCGAAATGGTGGAATTAACCTAAAACAACATCAGACAATATTGAACGTCGGTAAAAATATGAATACATGTCGATAAAAACAGTGTTTTTTGTAATTATTTTTTTATCTATATTATATGGTGTCACCGTATGAAAAAACTTATGGGTCCGTCCCTGGATCAAAGCCACTTATGAACTTCGTTTACGTACCACTCCCAAGACCGTACCTCCAGGTGAGATATACGGGGCTTGTTTGGTTTGGTTTGGTTGGTTTTAAAGTTGTTACTTTCTCTATAATTTTGATATCATTATCAAAATTGTCTGAAAATCCAACCAATACTTTTCCTTATACAACCGAGTATTAAGCACAAGCCTAAAATATGCACATGATTCTAACCCTTACATTATAGAGCTTATTACCAAAATGTCAAGCTTACATTAAAGTAATTCATAAACAAAAATGAAAGTAAAATCTAGAAAGATGGCATGCATTATACGAAATATCACTTCTAAATCACAGCTTACGACTAGAAAAATAATTTAAATAATAGTTGTAGATACAAAAAGATTCAAAAGTAAGATTTCAAAAACATGTTCAGATGACACTTTTTACTACCGTCTCCATTAGGGACGGATCCAGAATTTTTTTCATACGGTGACACCATATAATATAGACAAAAAATAATTACAAAAAACACGGTTTTTATCGACGTGTCTTCATTTTTTTTTACAGACATTCAATATTACCCGATGTGTTTTTAGCCTAATTCCATAATTTCGAGGGATTTTTAAAACTGTTTGCTTGATTTCAAGGGATTTTTAAGTTTTTTTTTTCGATTTCGAGGGATTTTTTCGTTTTTTTTGGTTGATTTCGATAGTTTCTTTTGGTTTTTTGGTTGATTTTGAGGTACGGCTGCACCTTCTTGAAGTTTCCAAAATAATACGGTAGCATCTTCTAAAACGATACTGTTGCACCTTTCACGAACCTAAAATATTTTACCCTTCATCGGAGAAATAATACGGTGGCACGTGTAGCGATCGGGTTCTAAAATAGCAAGATTCTAAAGTTTGGGAGAAAAATGATAAAAACCCAAAGTTTGGGTAGTTAATTGTAAAGAGGCATTTAAAAACGGATAACCTAGGGATCCCCTCATTCATTTTGGTGGCGGCTTGAAGAAAACGAGAGAAGAAGGGAAAGCAAGGATCGATTGTAGAGGAGAAAGAGTTGAAGGGTTTTGAGATTTTCAGATTATCCCAAGGTAAGAATCAATCTCATATTTTTCTTGCTTTTGATTGTTGAGTGCTTAATGTTGGGATCGAGTCTGATAGTGAGTTTGGAGTAGGTATGAGCAAGAACCCATAATTTCTCATTAATCTTGATTCAATGTTGTTTAATGTTAATAGAATGATTATTGTGGTTTAGAGTTCAAAAATCTATTTAAGTGTGTAAGATTTATCGATTCGATTGTGTTTTGGGAGGGTCTGGTTCGAATTCTGGGGGTGCGACAGACCCTTAATCGCCTCCGGTCAAGTATAGGGCAACCCCGGGGGTTGGTCACCCCGGGCGTAGTTTAATACCGGGGGAACCCGGGAGTCGGGACCGGGATGGTTAGTCCGGGCAAGTGGGGGAACCGGGGGAGTCCCGGTCGGCGAAACCCCGGGAGGCGAGGGACCCCGGGAACCGGGGAGGGGTCGACCCCGGGAGTCGGGGGAGCCCGGGGGTGGGGGATACCGGGCGATAACCCCGAGATTAGGAGGTCGGGGCGGTCGGGGTGTCCCGGGCTTTTCAAAATTTCGATTCTGTGGGTTCTGTAGCTAACTAGGATTAGAGAGAGAGAGAGAGAGAGAGACTTATTATTTAGGGTTTTGGCTTATCGGTTTTGTCGGTGTCATCGTAGGTTGTAAAATCGATAGTTCGCAGGTTTTCTTAGCAAGGACCAAAGGTGAGTCTTTTCAAACTAAACTCTCAATTTTTATGAAAGTTATTGATGTATGTGAGATTTTAACGAAATGTTTATGAGTTATGTTAAAGCATGTCTTCCTTTACGCGAGCTTGTTATCTGCAAACATTTCTTATGGCATTAAATGCTTATTATATATAAATGTTGAACAACTGTATGCATACATTGTAGGAGCTATATGGCCAAAGTCGGGGGGGGGGGGGGGGGGTGGCCCGCCTGTGCTCATACCGAGGGGGGTGTCCCGTTTATGCCAATTGGGAGGTGTGACCCAGATAAGGCAGTATGAGCCAGACACGCCGTTTCCTGCGGGCAACGGTAGTGTGTGCCGGAAGCGAGTTGTTTTAAAAGTATTTTATTTGCAAAGCTGAATGGGTTAAGTAATTCCGTTTATTTTTATAAACTTGTATTGCTGTGGATTCAGAACTGTTTAGAGGGGACTCACTAGACCTTCGGTCTAACCCTCGCTCTTTCAAAACTAAAAACCTTTTCAAGTCGTCGTGATATAGGCAGCTCTTCCAAGGGTAAGGAGAAGATTTGATCGGGTATCAGAATAGAAGACTACCATTTAGAATGTTTTGTTTCATTTAATCTCAGTTGTAATAGGTTGTTTTATTGCAAACCTAGCATACGTTGAAATTTCAGATCTTATGTTTAGGCCGTTTTTGGCGAAATTCTCTTTATTAATAGACTGCTTTATAGAATCTGTTTGGGTTGTTATAATCGGTATCAGAGCCATAGTTTAAGGGATCTAGGTGACCGGACGGGCCTAGACTTAAACTAGGAGGATAGGATACAACTGAGATTGTAGGATGACCATAGGAAGACGAGTGATAGGGTGGTGAGGACTAGCATGTAAGGTAAATTTAAAATTACATCTGTCCAGTGTAATTATAAATTTACAGGTACATGTGCGTGCTTAACTTGCCTTATTGCTTTGGGTTTATCTTAATGAAGTTTGTGTGTTGTTGTCTTATCTGTAGTCATGTCAGAGCAAGTAACTAGGAGCAGATATGTGCCGGTAGATGAGGCGGCACCTGTGAATGAAACTGTTGAGGATGGACCAGTCGTTTCCCCTCGACCAACTACTACGCGAGGAAAAGGGTGTGAACGACCTAAGGGAAAGACAACCCGAAAGGCGGCCACTCAAGTAGAGGGACCCGAAGTGAGAGCCCAAGGAAAAAGAACGATACATACTGCCCAGCGAGCCAGAAGTGTGGAGGTGATGGCTGAACAAGAACCCTCTCTTCAAGAGAGTTCAACTACTGCGAGAGGAAGGAGGTCGTTGAAGAATCGTGGGGGAGGTCGGGCTCAAGCTTTTGTCACGCAAGAGACTTTTGCCACAGAGATCGGTAAATTGTAGGAAACTTTGCAAGCTTTACTGGCTCAGCAGACTGAAGGACGCATTGGTGCGCTTTGGAAAGATATCTTTATCGAAATTAGGAATGGATCAATTGAAACCTGCAGATTTTGTAAGTTTGGTTACGAACTTTGATGTTGGGTTCGGGACCGTATAGATCCGAAGGAAATTGGTCGGTGAGAAGTTGGGGCCACAAATTTCCTGAAAGTGGTAATTGTCACCCAAGGTTGGGATACGACCGTAACCTTGTGGGTAAAGGTTACTTTGGGAGTTAAGTGTTCGCTCGGTTATGAGTATAATGTGCCCAAGAGGGGCAGCTGATGTGAGCATCGGTGTAGGGGCCGTGTTAGTGGTGCTGGCAAATGGGTTAAGGTCAATATTCATGTGGGTAAGATTTCATGTGAACCGAGATTTGAAGGACGAAATCATTTCAAGGTTGGGAGGATTGTAACACCCCGATTTCCGTTTGGCCATTTTAGAAGAAGAAAAGAAGAAAAGGGGCTTATATGCCCGTGCGCCCTCCTTCAGCTTTTCCGCACGGGTCGTGCGTGGTCACAGAAGGCCTGGCACGGGTCTTGGCATGGGTCGTGCGCTTTCCTTCAGTAAAACCGCACGGGTCGTGCGTCGCATCAGAAGGTGCAACTGCGGGATTAAATGAGTTTTTCCCCATTTATTTCATTTCTCACTTCTCTTTCTCCCAAGTCTTTCTCTCCCAACTCTCCCTTTCTTCATTAACTACTCTAGGGTTCCTTCGACCACCAAACCCTCACCATTTATTGCTAGAGTCAAGAGTTCCATCCAAGGTTTCGGTATTGGAAGCTTCTTCACCATCTCCATCTTCATCTTCTCCCTTTTCTCTCCCAAACCCTAAAACCGAACCTTAATCCCATTTTGGGGGGTTTTCCTCCCCAAACCACATGATTCTTAATCATCTAGCTAGTTGGGAGCTTGAGCCACAAAACCTCCATCTTCATCTTCCTTATTAAGTTTAACAGTTGGGAGCTCGGGTTGAAGAGTTGGATTGGGTGTTCTCGGAAAGTCTCATCATCTTAAATGGTAATCTTTCTTGATTTAAATGTTATGAATGCTCCATCGATGGTTTCTTAGTGTTTGATATCTCAAATCTTGGATTTGGCGATTTTGGAGAAATTAGGGTTTTGATCTTGTTTGTGATTTTTGGTTTATAATGTTGGAGAATGCTTCTTATTGGTTAGAGTTGGGTATTTATGGTTTGGAATGTTCGGATCTAGGTTTTGGAAGTTTCCGGCTTGAGGATTCAAGCGGCCTTCAAAAGAGCTCGTTGGGTGAAATCTAGATTTTAGCCTAAATCTAGCAAGGTGAGTTCAAGTTGCTTTGTGAAAACTATGTACATGCCAAAATGTGTATTTTGAAGTAAAAATATATTTTACTTGGTATTTGTCAAAGTGTGAGTATTTTAATAAGTTTTCATAATTGATAAACTTGGGTTATCTTAGTTTCATAAAATGTTCATATTTGGGATTTGGACATCTTGATAAGTAATAGCATGATTTATGCATTTTGGGGATTTTTGTACAAATAAAGTCCATTTCATGACTTATGCATCTTTGGTGATTTTGTACAAACGAAGTCTATTTCATGTCATAGGCATTTTGGGGTATTTACATTCATAATCCCGTTGAAGAATCTTTGGTCACAATACGTGTTGAGTCTTGGGTAAACCATGCATTTGAGGTGTGTGTCTTCGTAAACGTTATTTAAAGACATTTCATTATTTGGGGGACCATTGACTGTTGGTCAAATGGAGTTTGAGCATTTAGCTCGGTATCGATTAATTAGTCTTGAGGACAGTTGTCCGGTTTTAATGGCTCGAGTTAGAGTCCAAATTACGGTTTACATCTTAATGCATTTTATTGCATATTTATATTCATTACAGGCTCGAGTGCTTTAGTCATTCATGAATAGTCGTGTAACTTTAGACTGTGTTGCATTGGATCCATAGGCACATGAGTCAGTCTTATTTGATGGTCAATTGGGTGGTACGGGGTTGGACTCCGGGACTCATGGTTTATGACCTTGTCTTTACAAGTAGGCACTAAGAGTGGTTGAGTTCCGGTTGAGCTATTATGACTATGGGTAGTCCTTTGATGTGCGTTGGGACCTTCGTCACGTGGGGCAATGCCTTCGTTGTATCCCCATGTGTCGAGCCTTTGGCGGTAATTCCGGTGTTGTTCGCTAAGGTCAGCTGTCACTTTGGGTGAAACATGTCAAGAGGTCGTAGGGGCACTTGGGCTTGCGTGTCGTGAAGTGTCATACGATCAACGTTGTTTGAGTGGCATACTTTTGTGTTCCTTCGCTCTCAACGGATACGGGTATCCCCCGTTGTCGGCCCGCTGTGTGTTGGATATTTAATTGTCCATACTTTAATATTTGGATTTCATTCCATTTTATGGTCGCGTGAGTATTAAGTTTCAGTTCCATGTTTCAATGGTGTATCATATTTATATGGATTGTTTCCGTTATTTATGGGTCGAGTATTATGTCCCACCCGAGTTTTGGGGTGTTTCGGGATATGAAGTATTATTTACATTTTTACAATTGAGTATCGAACCATGATCCCGTTTTGGGTGAGTTACGGGTTGCATCGTTTACAAGAAATGTGGGTTTGGGAGCTTTGTCTTTAAAAGTGCATATTATGAGAAAATGTGTTGTTTCCGTTTGAAGTATAATATTTCGAAGGATCTTGTTTTAAACTGATTTCCTTTCTTTTAAAGATATATTCATTCAGGTTAAAACTCTTAAGCTCAGTAGGCGTTAAGTCTAACCTTTTTATTTGTCGGCATGTGCATCAGGTTCCTGTCGGGGGTTCGGTTCTAGCAGTGCTTTGAAGAGTTGAGCCTTAGCCTTACAAGAGTGAGTAGTCGGCGAAGTCTTCCGCAGGATGGAGTTAGTGATTGTTATTGTGTTTAGCAACACCCGTCCTTTTCATAGAGTGTATGTATAGGATGAACGTGAGCATTGAAGTTAATTCTCAATTTATGTTGTAGTTCGAAGTATTTATTGATGTATTTAGAAAAAATTTATAAGTTGCTATATTCATATTTAAGGGTGTTACACTTTTGTAGCTAAATTCAAGAAGCAGTTCTGTCCGTTGGCAGTCGTGAAGAAGTTAGAGGAGGAATTCTTGAATTTAGAGCAAGGAGACATGACCGTGAAAGAGTATACAACTAAATTTCTTGAAAAGGCTCATTTCGCTGAAGTGTATGTGCCAAATGAGGAACGTCGGGTGGACAGGTATTTGTTTGGGATGAGAAGCAATATTCGAGAACTAGCGGCAGCACGAGAGCCAACTACCTTCCAAGCGGCTGTTAACGCAACCGAGATGACTGAGAAGGATAAGGCGCGCCAACTGACAGAGAAGGGAGGTGAGAAGAGAAAATGGGAAGGGCCGGGACGTGATTCAAAGAAGTTCAAAAATGCCAGACCTGATTAGCGAGTTATACCGAGGGTCAAGAACAAGTCGTGCAGCAAATGTAACCGGATGCACAAAGGGGAATGTTTGGCAGATCGGGAGGGTTGTTTTAAATGCGGAAAATCAGGGCATATGGCACGGGACTGTCAAGGAGCTAGAACTTGCTACCAGTGTGGTGCTACGGGTCATATTAAAACAGATTGTCCACAGCTGAAAAAGCGAACCGTTGGGAATGCTGGGGGAAAGGAGGGGAGCGGAAGGTAGAACCCGCCCGAGCTTGAGCGAGGGCGTTCAACATGACGGCGGAGAAGGCGGTAGAAATACCGGAAGTGATGACATGTACTTTCCTTATAGACTCGATTTTTGCAAAGGTATTGTTTGATTCGGGCGTAAATCGTTCGTTTGTGTCACTGAATTTTGTTCATAATCTGCGTGTGAAACCCAAGGAGCTTAGTATTAGGTTTGAGGTAGAAGTAGCTAATGATAGTCGAGTCTTGGTGAGGGAAGTATATGAAGGGTGTAGTATTGTCATCGATGGACAATCATTCCCATTTCGGCTATACCCGATGGGTATGAGGGAACTTGATGTCATTGTGGGGATGGATTGGTTGGCGTCGAATGATGCTCATATAGTGTGTAATAAGAAATTGATCTGAATAGCGTTGTCGGGTAAGGAAGATGTAGTAGTGTATGGGGATCGTCGGGATAGGAAGTCGTGTTTGATCTCTATGATCAAGGCTAAGCGATTCTTAGTGAAAGGGTGTGTGGGGTTCTTAGCATACGTAGTAGACGCTAAGAAAGAGAAGAAGGGGTTAGAGTCGGTTCCGGTAGTAAGTGAATATCCGGAAGTGTTTCCGGAAGACTTAACCACTCTGCCTCTTGATCGGCAAGTGGAGTTTCGAATTGACTTAATGCCTGGAGCAGCACCTATCGCAAGAGCACTCTATCGTCTGGCACCGGCGGAGATGAAGGAGATGATGACTCAGCTGCAGGAACTGCAGGGGTTTATTCGCCCTAGTACCTCACCATGGGGAGCGTCGGTGTTATTTGTCAAGAAGAAAGACGGATCTATGAGAATGTGCATAGACTACTGGGAGTTTAACAAAGTGACTGTCAAGAATAAATACCCGCTTCCCAGAATTGACGACCTTTTTGACCAGCTGCAGGGAGCGAGTTATTTCTCGAAGATAGACCTACGATCGGGGTATCATCAGTTGAAGGTGAGGGAGGAGGATGTGCCTAGGACTGCCTATCGTACCAGATATAAGCACTACGAGTTTTTAGTCATGCCCTTTGGGTTGACCAACGCGCCAGCAGCTTTCATGGACCTGATGAATAGAGTGTATAACCCACTCTTAGATAAGTGTGTCATTGTCTTTATAGTTGATATACTAATTTATTCACGGTCTAAGAAAGATCATGAGTCTCATTTGCGAGCAATATTAGAATTGCTTAAGCGCGAGAAGTTGTACGCCAATTTCTCAAAATGCGAATTTTGGTTGTGAGAGGTACAATTTCTAGGACATGTGGTGTCAGAAGATGGAATTAAGGTCGACCCGGCTAAGATTGAGGCTATTAAAGGGTGGGAAGCGTCGAAATCACCATCAGGAGTAAGGAGTTTTCTGGGATTAGCAGGTTATTATCGAAAGTTCATTCAGGACTTCTCGAGTATAGCCACACCACTAACGGCTCTAACAAGGAAGAATGTCAAGTTTTTGTGGGCGGAGGCCCAAGAGGAAGCGTTCCGTAAATTGAAGGAAAGTCTGAGCAGTGCACCCATCTTGTCTTTGCCTAACGGGATTGAAGGATTTGTAATCTTTAGTGATGCTTCAAAGTTGGGTTTGGGGTGTGTGTTAATGCAAGAAGGCAAGGTGATTGCTTATGCATCTCGTCAGTTGAAAGATCACGAGAAGAATTACCCGACGCATGATTTGGAATTGGCAGCAGTAGTTTTTGCTTTGAAGATTTGGAGGCATTATCTGTACGGGGTTAAATGTCAGATTTATACGGATCACAAAAGCCTTCAGCAATCATTTAACCAGCAAGAGCTCAATATGAGACAACGTAGGTGGATGGAGCTATTGATCGATTACGACTGTGAGATCCTGTACCATCCGGGCAAGGCCAATGTGGTGGCCGATGCCCTAAGTCGTAAGGAACGTGGGGAAGCAACAAAAGTGGTGGCCTATCGAGTCGAAGTCACTTCTAATTTCTTGGAAGAAGTCAAAAAGTACCAAAACGAAGCAGTTTTGGACTTTTGGGGTAAAACTGGAAGAGCGAGAGAATAGTTGGAATTGTTGATTCGCTGATCGTCGACAGTCGTGGAGTGAAGTGCTTCAAGAATAGAGTGTGGATTCCAAAAGTGGGAGAACTTCGAAAGAGGGTGTTGGAAGAAGCGCATAAGTCACGTTACTCCGTGCATCCAGGGACCAACAAGATGTATCGAGATCTGAAGCAAGATTACTGGTGGTCGGGTTTAAAGAAGGATATTGCTTACTTCATCGAGCGATGCCTGACGTGTTTGAAGGTGAAAGCGGAGCACCAGAGGCCTTACGGGGAGCTTCAACCGTTGGAAATTCCAGTCTGGAAGTGGGACGAGATTGCGATGGACTTCGTTACCGGGTTGCCGCGATCACCTAAGGGGCACGATGCCATTTGGGTAATAGTGGACCGGCTCACAAAGTCAGCGCATTTCCTGCCAATTAAGGAGACGTATCCATTAGAAAAATTGGCAAAGTTGTATATAGACGAGATAGTATCCAGGCATGAGGTACCGTCGTCTATAGTGTCAGATCGAGACGGCCGGTTCACGTCATCTTTTTGGAGAGGTTTGCAAAGAGAGTTGGGAACCCAACTCAAGTTGAGTACAGCTTATAACCCACAGTCGGATGGTCAAAGTGAAAGGACTATACAAACGCTGGAAGACATGTTCCGAGCATGCGTGATCGACTTTAAGGGTTCATGGGAAGTTCACCTACCGTTGATTGAATTCTCCTACAATAACAGTTATCACGCTAGTATTCAAGCAGCACCGTTCGAGGTTTTGTACGGTCGCAGATGTAGAACACCCTTATGTTGGAACGAAGTAGGAGAACAATAATTGACAGGCCCAGAGATCGTACAAGTGACTATTGATAAGGTGAACCGCATTCGAGAGAGGTTAAAGACGGCTCAGGACCGGCAGCGGATGTACGCAAATAAGCGAAGGAAGCCTATCGAATTTCAAGTGGGAGACTTAGTCATGTTAAAAGTTTCGCCTTGGAAAGGGGTAGTCCGTTTCGGAAAGAAGGGAAAGTTGAGACCGAGATATGTGGGACCATTTGCAATACTAGAACGTGTTGGAGAAGTAGCCTACAAACTGGATTTACCAGTGGAATTGCGAGGAATTCATCCCACGTTTCACGTGTCGAACCTGAAAAAGTGTTTGGCAGAAACTGATGTAGTAATACCGATGGAAGATATTCAAGTGGATGAAAAGCTGAGTTACATCGAAGAATCGATGGCCATTCTGGATCATAAGGTCAAGAAGTTAAGGAATAAAGAGATTCGATTGGTGAAAGTGCAATGGAAGTTCCATAAGGGGCAAGAATCAACGTGGGAAGTGGAGGCAGACGTGAAGTCTAAATACCCCCATTTGTTCGACAAGGGAATTCCGGGGACGGAATTCTTTGAGGGGGGGATATTGTAACGATCGGGTTCTAAAATAGCAAGATTCTAAAGTTTTGGAGAAAAATGATAAAAACCCAAAGTTTGGGGAGTTAAGTGTAAAGAGGCATTTAAAAAGGGATAACCTAGGGATCCCCTCATTCATTTTGGTGGCGGCTTGAAGAAAACGAGAGAAGAAGGGAAAGCAAGGATCGATTGAAGAGGAGAAAAAGTTGAAGGGTTTTGAGATTTTCAGATTATCCCAAGGTAAGAATCAATCTCATATTTTTCTTGCTTTTGATTGTTGAGTGCTTAATGTTGGGATTGACTCTGATAGTGAGTTTGGAGTAGGTATGAGCAAGAACCCATAATTTCTCATTAATCTTGATTCAATGTTGTTTAATGTTAATAGAATGATTATTGTGGTTTAGAGTTCAAAAATCTATTTAAGTGTGTAAGATTTATCGATTCGATTGTGTTTTGGGAGGGTCTGGTTCGAATTCTGGGGGTGCGACAGACCCTTAATCGCCTCCGGTCAGGTATAGGGCAACCCCGAGGGTTGGTCACCCCGGGAGTAGTTTAATACTGGGGGAACCCGGGAGTCGGGCCTGGGATGGTTAGTCCGGGCGAGTGGGGGAACCGGGGGAGTCCCGGTTGGCGAAACCCCGGGAGGCAGGGGACCCCGGGAACCGGGGAGGGGTCGACCCCAGGCCATGACCCCGGGAGTCGGGGGAGCCCGGGGGTGGGGGATACCGGGCGATAACCCCGGGATTAGGAGGTCGGGTTGGTGCGGTCAGGGTGTCCTAGGCTTTTCAGAATTTCGATTTTGTGGGTTCTGTAGCTAACTAGGATTAGAGAGAGAGAGAGAGAGAGAAAGAGAGACTTATTATTTAGGGTTTTGGCTTATCGGTTTTGTCGGTGTCATCATAGGTTGTAAGATCGATAGTTCGCGGGTTTTCTTAGCAAGGACCAAAGGTGAGTCTTCAATCTAAACTCTCAATTTTTATGAAAGTTATTGATGTATGTGAGATTTTAACGAAATGTTTATGAGTTATGTTAAAGCATGTCTTCCTTTACGCGAGCTTATTATCTGCAAACATTTCCTATGGCATTAAATGCTTATTATATATAAATGTTGAACAACTGTATGCATACATTGTTGGGAGCTTTATGGCCAAAGTCGGGGGGGGGGGGTGGCCCGCCTGTGCTCATACCGGGGGGTCCCGTTTATGCCAATTGGGAGGTATGACCCAGATAAGGCAGTGTGAGCCAGACACGCCGTTTCCTACGGGGAACGGTAGTGTGTGACGGAAGCGAGTTGTTTGAAAAGTATTTTATTTGCAAAGCTGAATGGGTTAAGTAATTCCGTTTATTTTTATAAACTTGTATTGTTGTGGATTTAGAATTATTTAGAGGGGACTCACTAGACCTTCGGTCTAACCCTCGCTCTTTCAAAACTAAAAACGGTTTCAGGTCGTCGTGATATAGGCAGCTCTTCCAAGGATAAGGAGAAGATTTGATCGGGTATCAAAATAGAAGACTACCATTTAGAATGTTTTGTTTAATTTAATCTCAGTTGTAATAGGTTGTTTTATTGCAAACCTAGCATACGTTGAAATTTCAGATCTTGTGTTTGGGCCGTTTTTGGCGAAATTCTCTTTATTAATTGTCTGCTTTATAGAATTTGTTTGGGTTGTTATAGCACGTGCCACCGTCTATTTCTACCAAGGGTTGGAGTTTACCAACCTATTAAGTACCGTCAAAACTTCAAACATTTAATTGAATAAGAGTAAAGGATTGTTTGTTTTAAAAAAAATTATTAATGGCTCTTAAGTCTGAATCGTTCATACATTTTTATATTACTTTTTTTTCCTAGTTTTCAGAACCTCTAACTTTTAAATACGTCTGAAATAAGAAGTGGTGACCTAACTTCTTAAAACCTATCATCGCCACCTTAGTTCATATGTTATTCTTTCTCTCAAGACGTCTCTAGACGTTACAGAAACATACAGTCTTGTGGATTCAGATTTCAGACTTCAACACCACCTCTTATTAATCAGAAGTAAAATAAGACTTCAGACTTCAGACCTCCTAAAAAACAAACAACACCTAAGGGGGTGTTTGGTTCATGGATTTTGAAGGAATTGGAATGGATAATTCCTTTGACCAAATTCCAATTCCTTTGTTTGGTTCACATATTGATCATGATGTAATCCTTTGAATTCCATTGAATTCCACAAATCAAGGAATTCATCATTCCTTGCCTAAAGTGGAAGAATTGAATTCCACCCAATTCCTATCAACCAAACGTGTGGTCAAATTCCATCAAACTTTATTCCAATTCTTTCAAAGTAAAATTCCTTCAATAGATTTCAATTCCATCAAATTTCGTTCTGCAAACCAAACGCCCTCTAAGAGTTTATTACCGAATAAGAGGTGATAAGAAGTTAGTGAGCGGACCTAACTTCTTAAGTGCATACCCTTGTCTATCATGTCATATAATATAAACACACAAAGTGTGGGACATTTTTTGTTGTTGATGTAATGATTTCACGTACACTCCTCACTATTGGTGAGGGTTTGAAACCCTTGACCTCTTAGAATGTTGGTCTCTACAGCACCTCGATACCGCTAGACGAAAGACCGTTTAATAATCCGACATGTGTTGCGGCAAAGACATATACATTGGACATGCATATACGCGTGTACCAATGATCTGAGACGGGTAATGCATACTATGCCATCATCCACCAAACTATGATGTTAGTCATGCCGCTATAGCGGTTCACAGAGGTAGGGAGAATAGCGGTGCTAGATCAAGGCCTGAAATCACGGTGCCGCTAAATTGGCGCTATTTGCCATTTGTAGGCGTGATAGCAATGCTAAAATCGCAATTTTTAGGTGCTTAATTTATTAGGTTTATTTGGGCAGGTAATGTTGAGCGCATTTTTGTTGGGCTTAAAATCATTGGGTTTTTTGCGGGTTCTAATTAAGGTAATTAGGTTATCACGTATCACAAACTGACATACTCATAAATAATCTATGCGATTCCACCGTCTTTACAAACTTCACAAATCAACAAAAAATCCACCCATTCGCGTCTTCACAAAGTTGTTCAATTCACAACTCTCTATGTTCTTCCGTTAATAAGAGAACATCACGTCTTCAGTGTTCTACCGGTCCTCCTTCGGTTCGTGAATACAGACCAAGTTCTAATTAAACTTCTTCACGTTAAGATTTCTACTTGGTACTTGACTAAGAGTAGTTGGTGTGCGAGTTGGGACTTGGCACTCGACTTGGAGTAGTTGGTGTGCATACAACACGACGTTAGGCATACACATACAACTATTAACTTACAAACTTTTAATTCTAACTATTATATGAATCGGTATACCACTAGTTTACCATTGTGATAACTGTTATTTTAAATCACAGTCATGACCACGATTTCACATCTTGACCACCGTAACAACATAGCCACCAGACAAACAAACAAAAAGTTACTAGGACCAAACCCATTCTAAAAAATATCACCGTCACACCATATCACACCATAGCCATCTCATTAGAGGACAAAAGAAGACATCATGGATTGATGAGACTACCACGAATTGTGTCACATCGTCAATGCCACAACACCATGCCTATAATGACTCAGATACCCTCACAAACGAACTCTAAAACAGTCACAACTCATAACACATGTGATCACACTAAGATAGGTAACAAACCATATGAATTACCCCTTAACAAGAATTCCATATATCACTGTCACATTATGGCCAACTCTCATTAGAACACAAAAGGAGACACCATGAACTGTTCAGACTACTATAGATATCATGCCTATGATATCTTCAAAGGTGGTTAGTGGCTTGGATACCCTAACTAGAAACTCCAAAAGTGAATCATAACACAGGTGTAATTTACCAAACGCTTAACGGCAAGAATTAATCACTTTCACTTGCCTTATTGGTAACATTCTTGGTCATCAAAATGAATTGTTGGTAAACGTCGTTTACCAGGTAAGATTCTCAGTCCATTCCACGCATGCTTACCCAATAAAGTAAGCAACACCGGTAAACGCTTACCCGGTGAGAGTTTGGTAAACATCCCCTAAGATGGTAGCAAATCATACAAATAACCCCTTCAAAAGAATTTCATACTCTTAAATTCAAGTAATCAATGTTATCACCAAAATATTTCACATATCCCATCTTCTAAATTCTAAACAGATATGGTAGTAAATTTTCTTCCCTCATCAAATATTGGTGAATAAATCCTTAATAACCTGAAAATTATACAAAAGTTTATGGTATTACACAATTGGTACATATCTTAGGTGCGTATGCTTCGTCTACAACGCTTATAACTTACTCTTATTGCGGTGGAGGTGGGAGCATATGAGACTTGGCCATCCCTACCCAGGCAACAAGCCCGGCTGCAAGGATTATCCACCCGAATATATCATACTTCAGATCACTGCTCTTCTTTTTCGCAGAGCTCTACAACACACATCAACAACAACAAAAACAATCAAACATTAGCCTTTATCATAGTCCAACAAAATTTTTGATACCTTTTACACCGAGATTACGTATTATGGCTTTCTAAATTGGAAACATATTTAAAACCATATTATGATATACTTTTAAGTAGAAACAAAGACTAGATGTTCAAGAGGTAATAAGTAATAATATATAATAACATATGTACAAGATGCCTAAAACAGAATAACAGCAAGGGTGCTTTTGGTACGTAAACCAGACAAAACTGAACAGGTGGAGGTAGACGGGTGAAAAAATTGTGGAAGGTTTTAGAGTTTTAATTTGACATGGATAGTTTAGTAATTTAACAAGGTTATCCCATGTCCTTGATTTTTGTTCCACCTATTTCTGTGGGACAGAAAAATGCATTTTTGTCCCATTTAGTCCAGTCTAATTGTTGCATCAAACATCGGACATGTTTTTGTTTTGTTCAGTCACGTCTCGCATACCACAGCCACCCCAAAAGATCTTGTTATAGAACAACTAATAGCTGAACTAGAATCAATTAATACATCAAAAGTAGCCAACCCTATCATGTAGGCTATACTGAAATGCCACAAATGTCAACCTGCATAAGAAACGACTCGTGCAGATCCTAGGGTCAGAATCACAACCCCATTTGGATGTCATCCCCATCTTTGATCCGACATCACATCCTTACCACAGATCTGTCCCAATCAGGGTCAGGGTCCCTTTGATTGTAAAGGGAACGAACACATATGTGAGGCACTATAGTAGGTATAAGTAAAAGAGCAAGCTTAAATGTTGGTGTTTTGAGGTAACCCGCGGGTAGATAATTGAAGAGAAGTGAGGAGCTGGTTCAACCTCTAGGGATTGATGCAAAATAAGCAAAAAATAAGCAAAATCAAATTCATATACTCAAAAGTGCTACGAAACTTGCAATAGGACAAATACCAAAGAGGATATACAACCTTCGCATTTGAAGATGCAGTGGATCCACCCAAAGACTGTTGGGCTTGACCAAATCCACCTTGTTTGTGGATCTCGTTGTGCAAAGCAGATGCCTGGAAGATTTTCAATGGAATAAAATAAACACACTCCAAATTAAATTCACAAACAATGGAAAGCAAGATATCATGTTTCAGATATGAGGATCATTTGCCACTTTGTCGATAGTACTACCACTATCCCTATGCATGATGTGGTTTATATTTAATGGTCTCAAAGCATGCAATGCTGAGTCTATGGCTTCACTGATGCAAGTAAATGTGCTGAAAACTAAATTAGCCAAAGTCAAGTTCTGGTAGACAATTGTTATCTTGCTGCTGGAAATAGACAATGATTGTGGCAACTGGCAAATGGCAATTTCTATTGTTGGTCTTGACAGTTTTCTATTGTTTTGGACAATTATTTCTGTACAATTTTGATCTTATCTCTATGGCACATGGGTGTCATGTGCCGCATTTTTATGAAGGAGATGTTTGCAGGATTGTTTAGATTGTAACCTGTAAGTCTCTTGTTGTAAAAGAATGTCCTTGCTATGGTGTCAGGCAATAAAAAGATCGGGAGTTTCCTGTACACTTGTGGCTTTAGGTTGTCTTGTTTACTTAGTATTCTACTGTCTTAAACAAACTCATGTGCAAGTGCTTGGTTTGTTAACTTTGTTTGGCTGATTGGTGCACAATTAGGCCATCACAAGGGTAAAAATTGTGTCAAAAAATAAAGCAGTCACTGTGACAGCTAATATGAAGTAATTCCAGTTTCCATGTTAAAGTCCACTAAAATCTCAAAGAAGCAACGTTTAACAGATAATCCTGCCTCTGCAGAGATGCTTGACAAATGTGCTGACTGAGCGATACTTCCCTTGTGACTTGTGGTAGGTGATACTATTGTTCTAAGGGGCGGTTTACTAAATACTCACTCGGGTATCACTTAACTTATGGTCCTTACCTATTGAGGATCGGAACTACTGACAATCTTACCCGGTAAGAGCCATAACAAGGACTCCGGTAAGTGAGGAAAATGACTCTTACCCAGTAAGCGCTTACCGAGTTTAAGACGCTTACCAACAATCAATTCTGATGGCCGATAATGTTATACGATAAGGTAAGTGAGGGTAATGTCCTTGCTGGTAAGCGCCTACTCGGTAAGTGCTTGGTAAACGATCCCTAATTCTACTTCAGCCCCACTATGCATATGAACCCTAACATTGTGTATTAATGAACCGTTGATGTAAAATCTATTGCAGCCTCTCAATTGTCCCTCCAATTTTCTAAAACAAACAAACCACATAGGTCACCAGCATTTCAGCATCTATTTTAGGATGAATGTCTCAGCATTTACTCTAGAATTTTCTTCAACCCTAGATGTGGACACGAAGAGTCAGATGATTTCCTAAAACGGAAGCCTCATAATTTGATCCTCGTCTAGGTAATCATGTGGGGGCATGTCATGAGAAAGGAGACAAAAGAGTAAGAGAGAGAGATAACATAGAAGAGTTGTCATGCTAGTCCACAGTTGAAATTATACTTCATTAAACAACGTTTAACAGATTACTGCTAAAGCATATGGAGAAACCTAACAACAGTTAACTGATTGCATGCTTGCAGCAGGTAGATGTACGTTTAAGCTTGTGACAATTTTGGATGGCTTAGGGACCAATCATGGGAGTCGATATAGACGGACACTTTTGATTACTAAAAGTATACTTTTACCAATAAAAATTACTACATGCGCACGGATTATTAAAACCCACAATCTAGAGCAAATGAAAATATACAAAAAACACAACAGTGGCCCAATTGAAACAAACAAACAAAGTTAATTGAATACCTTAGAAGAGTTTGCCAAAGATTGGAGATAATGTTCATTCCCTGGACACTGATACAACAGATGTGATCCAAACATTCATTAATTAGATCTAAACAACCAATAAATGTTTCTTAGATCATATTAAACTTCCGCATATCCGGACACAAAAGCGAATGAATAATACCCCGTCCACTGCCTTTTGAAAACATTCAGATGCACGGTCAAATTGAATCAGAGCCTCATCATGGTCAATGGTTAAAAATCCATTAGTAGTGTGGGCATTTCCTAAGCACCACAAAGCCTCGTGTTTCACAGGATTGATAACCAAAGCCTCTTCCAGCTTGGAAACAGCATCTAATGTTTGTTTATGCATTTTCCACCAAACATACAAATTCTTAGTAATTGCTTATATACATGTTCAATTAATAGCAAGATCACACGCAGTGTTATCTGACCACAGAAACTCTTTCAGAAGATCTAGGCAGTGCAAACATTAAATATGTATTCTAAAAAGCAGTAAGCGGAGCTAGAAGGTTGAGTGACCTACTCTTCTAGCAGTTAATCACCTAAGCAGGGATTAAGCAGACGCTTAAGAAGAAAAAAAAGGTGTTGAAAAAAAATTGGAAAAAATTCAATTTGTCCTCCTTTAATTTCTTGAAACACAAGACCCAACAGAAAGCTGGCTAGTAGAAGCAGATGGAGACACTTAACTCCTAGACGTCCACTGCATTCAGAATACTGGATTTAATGAACATGAAAATTCTGCAAAACAGTACCTTTAATCATCTTCTTTGATTCATCAATATTTCCAAATTGTGATAACTCCAGCAGAGCTCCACCCCATTTTGTCAAATTCTGTTATAATCAACCATAGTGTCATTCCTCAGCTCTAAGATCCCAACAATTGAATTTCTTACACGAATTTAACAATACAAGAAGAATCATGATCTGGTTGATTTTTAACCAGTCAACCCCTAATCACGGAGAATCATATCAAATGCTACAGATATATGGTAACTTTATTTTCAAAATTAAGGGAAATAATAGCAGATTTGACCAGGAACATCAAAAGATACGATATTGATATTGAAAACAAAGACGGAAATATTATTCAATTACCACTCCACTGCATAAACGTATTACGCATAAATCATTACACAAACGACATAACGAATTACAGAAACAAATTATAAGATATAAGCAATCCACAGATGGAATAATATAACATAAGCAATTCATAGATCATGTTACTAGTGCAAAAAGGTACTACCATGTCTTAAATACACATAAATCATCAAACTGACAACAAGATCAGTATATGAGATTAGAAACAATTCATAAAGCAAATTAGTAAAGAAGAAACTTACATCGACATCATTAGGGTTCTTGGCGTATGCGGCTTCAGCGGTGATACGAGCGTGCTCGAAGATCATGAGTCTTTCTAGATCATTTTGACTTGGTTCCATTGTTATTGGATTCCTGTTTTTTTCTTGATTCAACTGTCTAGGGTTTATGAAGAAGACGAAACCGTCGGGACTGGAGGTGTTGGGTTTTATGTGTGCGTGTGTTGTCTTTCAGTTTCACACGTGGCCACGCATTTGACCAGTTGCCCATTGTTATTGGGCCTGTTCAAAACCCATCACAGCACCTAACAATAATGGGCCTATCTAAGGCCCACCTATCAAAAATTCAAACTATAGTTTTTTCAACTGATACAGTAAAGCAAAAAAAAAATTATATTATTTTGACACAATTAGTGAATCTTGTAATATTTAATGAATTTGAACAGCGGCGGAGGCCTTATAGGGCTATTAAATTACAAGGATTAATATGGAGGCTTTCAAGTTTCAAATATATATAAATAAATAAATAAAAATTGATATCCCCCCCTTCAACTTTCTTGTCCGATCCAATAAGGTTTAGAGGCTAAAGTGATAAAGTTCAAACTCAAATTGGATAAAGTCCATTAGTCCAAGTCCAAACTAGAGTGATAAAGTCCAAAGGGTGAAAAAAAGGTTGAATTCTGAAAGCATGCCTCAAATCAGACAGCTCTCCTCTCGACCGCAAAAGATTGATGGGTTCCACTTGGAGAAATTTGTGGAAGACTTCAAGGCCGTGAAAGATCGACGGGTTCCACTTTGATGAGCGATGTTTGACATTTTCATATTTAACGTCTAGTTTTAGAGTTTTTACTACGTTAGAATTAGGGGTGTAAACAAGTCCATCTTTTTAACGAGCTACTCGAGCTGGAGCTCGTTTATCTCAAGCTTGAGCTTAATTATTCTCAAACTTGAGTCGATCTCGAACACAAAATAGAACTGGAACTTAACGAGCCGAACTTTATAACACTAATGTTCGACTCAACTCTTTCGAAAACTCGATTCAATTTTTCGAGTCGAGCCATTCGAGCATATCCTTTTTCGAGCCAAACATGCTCATATATTTATTAATCATACAATAATAATATATAAGTTATCGAGCTCAAACCGATAAACGAGTTAATCGATCGCGAGTTCGAAGCCATAAACGACCATCGAGCTCGAAAACCCAAGAACTATTTGAGCTCAAGCCCAGTATTAAAATTTTGAGCTCGGCTCGATTAACCTACCACTCGACTCGACTCAACTTTCTTACATCCCTTATTTGGATAAGGTATTTTTGGTCTTTTTGAAATTATATAATATATTAGGTTTGGCCTTTGTGGTTGGAAAGCTTATATTCCGCCCCTGGACGTGAATACCTAACATAAAACTAGTGCGGGTACCGTGCATTGCATGTAGTGCTAGACCCAAAATTTTTGCCCAAAGGATGCACCTTTAAGGTGAATCAAATGTTGAAAGTTGTCCGATGTGTTTTCAAGTTTTTTGATTGATGTTGAGGGATTTTTAGTTTTTTGGTTGATTCCGAGCGACTTTTTCAGTTTTTTGTTTATGTTCTTTGTATTTTCCAACATCCTGGAGCACCGTTCAAATTTTAATGGGTGCACCTTTCATAGCCCAAAAAACTACTTACAAAAATAAGTTGAGCGGGTGCACGGACCCTGTTTGGAGCTTAATAGGTATGCACCTAATTGTGCAATAGCGATGCTTTTTTAAGTATTGTACCAAGTTAAAATAAAACGTAACTCCTTGGATAACAACTAATGTATTTTCATAAGTAGTTATTTTTCATATGTTGATAATCATTTGTTGTTGCATAAAGTTTGAGATGTACCCGTAATAATTTTGTTGTTACATATTTTAGAACTCAAAAGACATGTCTCATAACCATATAATTTATTGTTAAGAAGAGTTTGAATATATTTTTTTTTCTACGAAAAGGGTAAGCTCACTCTATGAGTTGCCACAAAGGCATCCTTTCATTTTATCAATATATACTCACATGTTTCATATAATTTTTTATCTTTTTATCACTGTCAGATAATCAAATTCGCACATTTCACGATTTAAAAAAAATCATTTTTATGATACCACCTTATTACCTATGATTGATTGATGTTGATAAAGAAATCAAACGACATGTCTCAAGATCATATTACTATTGTTGTTATGAATAGTTTGAATATTCTTTTTTACTAAAAAGAAAGTTACCTAAAATTAGCCAACTTTAACAACTAATGCAAATATCTGCTTGACTATATATACTCATATTTTTCGTATAGATTTTAATCTTATGGGATAACCAAACTCATCACATTTCAATATTTAAAAATTACTTCATTTTAATGATGTCACATTATTATTTATCATTGGTTCATTTAACATATATAAAAATATTTATAATACATTTATCTCTATACCATTTTTTGTAGATATAACCCTTATTTCCATGTCCTCCACGCTTCCAACTACTTTATTGTCTACTTTGATTTCACGTGTTGGGTACGCATTGCAAGCAATGTTTTAAAACCCGGGTCGACCCGGCCGGTTCAACCGGTTGAACCGGGAACCGGTCGAGAGACCGAGTCAACTATCACCGTTTTTTTGGGGATTTATGAACCGGATCGAACCGCCGGGTTTTTGAGAAAACCGGTTGAACCGGTATGATTGAACCGGCAAAAACCCAGGTTGACCCGGTTAAAAAATTAATTTTTTTATATTTGTGTTTTTTATGTTTTTAGATTGATATAAAACTTGTTGTTATATGTTTTTTTTTAATGTTTTTGGATTGATGTAAACTTTTTGTTATGTGTATTTTTAATGTTTTAACTTGTGTACATCAAATTTTTGGTTTTATATATATACATATATAGAGGGAGGATCATGCGAGAAGTTAAACATTTTGCGAGAAGGCGAGAAGTTTTAATCATATATGATTACACGGTTTGTAAGTGTGTTTAATCATGTATGATTAAACGTTTATGTATTGCCAATAAAACATGTGTTTAATCATATATGATTAAGCTTGTGTATCATATATGATTAAACATTTCTCGTCTTCTCGCAAAATGTTTAGCTTCTCGTTTGAACCTACCCCTACAATATATATATATATATATATATATATATATATATATATATATATATGCAAGAAAATGAAAAATACGTAAAAATTTTGAAACCGGGTCAACCACCCGGTTGGACCGGTTGAACCGTGACCCGGTCACCACACCGGGTCAACCAAAAAACCGGTTTTTAAAACATTGATTGCAAGAGCATAAAAAAAAGTTAAAACTTCTTTTTCCTTTGATTGTTTGATAAATTTTGACATCTATATCATCAAATTTTATAATATCTACAAATTGTCTATGGGTGTTTGTGGTTCGCATTGGGTGTTTAACACCACCCCCCCCCCCCCCCCCAAACCACAACCAAATGGCGATGGTGGTTTACGAAAAAATTCAGACCGAGCAGTTTAACAACAAGTGACGGAACCAGTGAAATTAGAACACCAAAAAAGGTCTAGTCTAACCGTTTTAGCGGTTTATGCCTATTATGGGTCATAATAGAAAAATGTAACATCTATCTTTAAAATGACATTTTTTAATCTATATAACATTATTAAATAAATACTATATTTATACTATATAATGAAAAGTCTAATACGTACAAACTATTGTACAATTACATTTATCACCCTTAATCTTTTATACAATAACATTTACTACCTTTATAATGTTACATTTATCACCCTTATAATGTTACATTTATCACCCTTACAATTACTTATTTAATTTATTTTGTATCCCTTACTTTTTCATTTTACATTTTACACCGTTATCATATTAACACAAATAATCGTATATGAACAAAAATGCAATGAAAAAATACGTTCATTTTTTTACAAATTATACCATTATAATCGTCTCGTCAATACCTTCAAAACGAGCCCAATATTGAATATT
This sequence comes from Arctium lappa, assembly GCA_023525745.1. Classification (NCBI taxonomy): domain Eukaryota; kingdom Viridiplantae; phylum Streptophyta; class Magnoliopsida; order Asterales; family Asteraceae; genus Arctium; species Arctium lappa. The sequence goes on along the minus strand of CM042051.1, from coordinate 18,581,159 downwards.
TTTTAATTTAACCATACTATTAAATATCAGAATATATACGAATTATCTATACTACTAAAACGGTTATTGTACAAACTTTTGTACAATTACATTTACCACCCTTACATTGTTACATTTATCACCCTTATAATTACTTATTTAATTTACTTTATGTTCCTTATTTTTTTCATTTTACACATATTAACACAAATAATTATATATTAACAAAAATGCAATGAAAAAATACGTTCATTTTTCTACAAATTATATCATTATAAGCGTCTCCTCAATATCTTCAAAATGAGCAAAATATTGAATATTTTTTAATTTAATCGTACTATTAAATATCATGAATATCTACGAAATAATTTGTTTTTCTGTCCATACGTTTTATTTTATTTTTCCACCGTTAGCACGTTAAAAATACATAATCGTAAAATACGTTTCATTCTTATTATAAATAATATCATTATAATTTTTTTCGTCAATAATTGTAATATAAACTAATTATTGAATATCTTTATGGCTTTAGGTTTCATAAGTTGTGATTTTTAGCTCATGGTTGATTATTGATGAAATGTATATAATGAAATAACATTAATTGTTCGTTCTTTACTTACATTCCGCTGCATCGCGCGGGTATATGCCTAGTTGAATTATGAAAGATATATCTATCTATAAATTAAGTAAGTGTGAACAAATTGGAAAAAGTTAAACAATTCCACCAACAATAGTTAGAATTTTGCATAAACAGTGGGCAAATCGAAGAACAAGTTGAAGTTTTGGATTTCTTTGACCTATTTAAGAATTTTGCCGAATTTGGAAACACAGACAACTAAGAAATGAAAACTAAAAACTTAATATGTTTTTGTTTTAATTGGGTCTTAAAGGTGGAACCCAAAACATGAAAACTAAAATATAATTAATACATGTGAATTTTGGCGACTGATTCGATCTAAACCATTGAAAAAAACATTCAAGCTGTAGACCGGACTAAATCTAACAGTTTGACTATTTCTCATCCCAAACTAGACCGCTCAAACGGACATCAGTTTGACTTAGGGATGTGTAAAACCCGAAAAATCCGAAATCGGAACCCGAAAATAAGGTGCTTTTGTAAAACCCGAATGCCCCGAAATCCGAAAATCCGAAACCCGACTTTTTGGGGGATATTTGGGTTCAGGCCGGGTTTGATCTTTGGCCACCCGACTCGTCCGAAATAATATACATACATATCTATATATTATATAAATATATTTATTTGTCTAATTATCTTTTGAAAATCGTAAATACTCGTAGGTCGAAATGTTTTATAATTTAAAATTTTACTATCGATTTCATCAATATCTCAATCGATTGAATTCATTATCAAAATTGATTAAATTTATATATGTTTGTTGCATTATAATAATACCCGATCGACATCAACCCGAAACCCAACCAACCCGAACCCGAAACAATCCGAAATCCGAAACCTAAAATTCAGGTATTGATTTCCATATCCGAAATCCGATCGAATTTTTGATTTTTCCACCCGAACCTGCCCGATAAACACATGTCCAATGCTTTTTTGAACATCCCGAAAATTGTCTATCAAAGTAAGGTGTTTCCATATTTGCCCTTTGCGAAGGTAAAGTCTACCATATTTCCCCAAATCACACGATCACCATCCACTGGATTACATACTGCGATTCGTTTTCAACCCTTTACAGACACGCCTAAATCCTCTCTTTGGGTTCAACAGTAAGTCTTCTCCCTTTGATCTTGATTTCTTTTACAAACACGTCATTGATTATAGTTGAATTAACACTTCTTGTTTGCGTTTTTTCTTGATCGACAAAATTTTAAGTGCGTATTGTTTGATTTTCTGGCAATTATTGTTTATAGGATTTGGTAGATTAGATTTTCCTTGTTTCTAATCTCTAATCGTGAGATTCATTAGGTTTTCCATAGCAATTGATAAGTGAAGTGTGTGTTGAATTTTGATTCAATCTCGACATTCTGTCTTTTGTAGTTGATGATAACCTTTCCTTTTTTATGCTGATAAATATTTTACTGATCGCAAGTTTTGATGACACACGATTCTGAAGAATTGAAATGTTTGTAGTTGATTAGAGAGTTGACAGATTGGTGGATCCAATTGGAATGTGACTTTTCTAGGGTTTTGTTCAAATTGATTTATAATGCTATTCTGTAATCCATAGTCATGATGCCTTGTTCCCTTTTCCTGATTTGTAATCCATATGGCTTGTCTTTCGATCTAGAATAACAACACCAAATCTCACTGTCTATGCTGTTAAGTGGTCAAAATATGAAATCACGGTCAGGACCGTGATTTGAAATGGTCGTTATGGTGATGGTAAAGCAGTGGTATAACGGTTCATATAATAGTTATATATATATATATATATATATATATATATATGAATACATAAATCAACATATTATATGTATTCGATAAAAAATATATAAGAATAATGATGTCCAAGTCCAAATAAATATAATTGAACAATGTGAAAACTTTTATTCAGAGCCAAAGGTCAAAGTGATGCCGTGATGGTGTTTAAATCCAAAAAAATAAGAATAATGGTGTCCAAGTCCAAAAAAACAAAAACAAATTGAAGTGTTAATATTATCGGACTAAAATAAAACCCAATGCAGCTCCCAGAAAAAGCCACAAAAATTACTTTTTTAACACCAAAATAGCCTATCTAAAAATAGTGGTTATGCAGTCAGTTAACGGTCAATTGTGCCGCTAATTGCGGGACTGTTGTTTCAAACTGCTATTTGACCACCGCTATTTGTCCCATGACCGCAAACCACGATAGCACCGCTGTAGCGTCACGATTAACAGCATAGCTCACTGTGTGGCAATTTTTGACCTCTTTACAAAATTTTGAGGCAAGAACATTTGTGGCTGATTTTGCTTAGAATACTTATGCTTTCCATTCTGTATCGTAGCATAGTTTGCTTCTTACTTCCATTTCCAGTTTGACCAGAAATTTCTTACTCTGAACTGAAAAGGGGTTATAATTTTCCACCCTTTCTTAGTCCAAATTTCCCCTTAGTTCACTGTGGGTGGGTCTTAAAGAAAAGTCCCTCAAAAGTATCCGAGATCACCTCCTCCGCTAGTGCAGCTGGTTTCTAAACCATTTTATAGCAAAATGGGATAGCTGGGTACATGCTAAGATGTTGCAAAATTGCAGATATAATACATATATTTTAATGTCTTACCCACCAATTGAGAACGCATGTGGCTATTAATTTGAGCACCATAAAAGCGGGTGTAGGCTTTGTTGGTTGATCTACAGAAAACCTATGCTATGCTGTTAATATCGGATATCGGTGGTGTATCGGTCAAGGACCGATACACGATATATCGGAAATATCGGTGATATATCGGTAATATCGGTTCATATAACATTTCTCAGAATTATATATATATATATATATATATATATATTTATATCAGTAGAAGAAGAAGTCGATGAACTGATGAAGAGACTGTTGTGTTGAAGAGAACTTGCAGAAGTCGATTAAACATTTGAAGAAGAAGCCGTATAATCTAAATTCTAAAACCTAAGTTATTTTTCTAACAAATTAAAAAAAAGGCCCATATGGAATGACAAAGCCCAACCCAGTATAATGTATTACAAAAAAAAAAGGCCCAAACTCTTGTATTATCAATATATCGGTTATATCGGCCGATATTTTGATTAAAATATCGCCGATATATCGGTAAATGTCGCCGATATATCGGCAGCCGATATAATGTCCGATATTTTCCACCGATATTTTACATAGGGGGCGATACACGATATATCGCCGATATATCGCGATTTTAACAGCACAGCAGAAAACCTTCATGTTTGTTAACGGTTAAAGTCCTGACTTTAACTGAACTCTACATGGTGTTGAGTTATTGAATTGGGCGATCCAAAAATATGTTTCTTTCTTGTTGGATCCATTGACCACCACCATTGTCACCCTTCTGGTTATGCCTTTCCTGATCGTTTGATTGGAATCCAATTGCTCTATCTACGATGAACGTTGTCTCTTTCTTCCCTTGAGGGCATTATTGTAATTTAGACATTGTCTAGATCCCATCATCCAGATCCTTACATATAGGTTGTTTAGAGTTCAGTTAATCGTGATACTTGATGTACTCACCTTAGCCTAGAGAAGATTAGACATACAATCTGCATTATATTGGCCTTCTTTAATATCATGTAAACTTTTAATCTCTATCCGTCTCCTAACACTTCTTGTTTATCGGTGCTTAAATATTTGGAATAGAAGTATAAAACTACGTCTCAAATTGATATTCTTGATAGAGATTAAATGATTCCAGTGACCCTCTAAAGTCGAATATAAATACATAACCACACAATGTAGCTGCCTCAAACCTTCAGATTGAGCCCAGACTTTTTATTAATTTGATTTTAAGCAATGTTAGGCTAACTAGCTGAATAATTAGCTTGTTGGCTGATAGGTTAGCTCAGGGTCGTCCCTGAGGGAGGGCGGACCGGGCATACGCCCAGGGCCCACAACAAATAGGGGCCCAATTTTTTCTTTTAGTTTATAACAATAGTTCAAAAAAATTAGTAAATAAAAGATATATGATTTTTTCAGTATCTAATAGAGTCCAAAAGAATTTAGTATTAACTATTAAGGGCCCAAACATGTATTAAGTAATTATATTGGAGAAGAAAATATGTAAAAGGTTGATTGGTTGTTCATTTTGTTATATTGCTTATTGTTTCTCCAAGTTTTTTTTTATCTAGTAGAAAGTCTAAAACTACTTGCTTCTAAAACCTTGATATTTTCTCCTTCATTCATCTCCCATCGGCACTTGATTATTCCATCCGTATGAATTTTATTTTTGCATTAGAATATAGTAGATTTCTTGTTATTAACTAAGAAAATCACTACTGTTAGAAAAAAATTACCAACCATATAGTACAATTCAACTTATATATATATTTGTAATTTCAAAACTAACCTTGTTTTTTTCATACATTATTAACTCTTTATTACCTAATATCGAGTTTATGAATTTTAAGTACTCTCCTAAACCTAAAACAAGAATAAGATCTCAAGTTATAACCAACATAGGCTCTTGATTCTAAGATTGATGATTTTGAAGAAGTTTGTTTAACCATAGTCTTCTTTTACCAATGAAAGGAAGGTAAAGGGAAAGAAAAAATATCGTGTTCTTCAGTTTTTTAAGGAGGGAAAGGAAAAGAATGATTTTTTTTTATATTCCTCCCAAATGTGGGAGGAAAGGAAAAGAAATAATTTATAGCAATTAAAAATATTTATGAAATCACACATCTACCCATCAATTACAATCCGCTATAATATAAATAAGGGTATATTTTTAAAAATAACATCTTTCTTTTCCTTTCTCCTGTGCTCTACAATATGAAAATTTATTTTCTTTCATTCCATTTCCTTCCTCCCTCTTTTCACTCTAAAAAGACAAACAAAAATATTCTTTTTTTTCATTTCTTTTATTTTCCTTCTCATTCTTTTCTTTTCTTTTTCTTTCCAAATTTGAGAACACAACGTAAAAGTTTAAAATGGTGATGAAGAACGTTAACATGAAGTGACATGGAAAACCAACTGTTTTATGACACCAAATGATGTCAATCTATATACTAAAGATATATCATAAGATGTTTTTGACGGTGGAACAGATTAACGGTGCTATGTAAAAATGTTATGATAGATAATATTGATTTAGAAATAATTACCGATGGATTTTGCGTCTAGGAATACTCGGAAAAACGGTTTTATACAAATTATTAGTATTTCTTGAATTTAATGTTATTTCTGATAATAAAAACAATATACTAATTTTTTTTCGTACTTATCGAGGGCCCTTTTTTACACCCTGCCTAGGTCCTATAAATAGTCAGGAATGGGCCTGGGTTAGCTGTTGGATAATAAGCTAGTTATGTATGGTAAAAACTAGGTGATAAGCTAGATGGCAATAGTAAAATGACCTCAAAAGAAAATAAGGGGCATAATTGGAAAAAAAAAGTGAAAAAAAGGCTCGTTAAGCTATTTGAAGTAGCTTATTAAACGGATTTTTCAATAAGCTCAAAAATAACCCAACTAAAGGCATCATTATTGATGTTCTTTTCAGTGTCTTCAATACTTATATCCTAAATTTATTTGTGGACTAACATCAACCCACATATGGATTAAAACCTTTGATCTCAAAGTAATCCTTCGACATCTCGGCCATGTTTTCCACCTTTTGAGGTTGCGATTCATCATCAGTATTTCTATCCTCATAATTTTGTGAAATCATCTGTAACAACTAACAAATTTCCAAATGAGATCATTCTTTGTTCTTTTATTTAATCTTCTTCTTCTTCTTCCTCTTTGATAGATGGATTGGCAAGGACAAAAGGTAGCAGAGCAACTGATGCAAATAATGCTTGTAGTGTTTGCCATAGGGGCATTCATCACAGGGTATTTCATGGGGTCATTTCAATTGATGCTCTTCATATACGCTGGGGGCGTTGTTCTAACGACACTAATCACCATCCCAAATTGGCCGTTCTTTAATCGTCATCCTCTCCAGTGGTTGGACCCCAGTGAGATCGAAAAGCACCCAAAACCACAAGCTACAGGTCCGATTTCAAAGAAGCAGCCCGCTAAGAAGCAGTAGCTCACCTTAGAATCTTAATCTGCTCTCTGCTCATATCAGAAAAAGAAGAGAATTAACATGTGTTTCTGGTATTTGGATTTTGGAATGCAAAACAAAACTGGGTTCATTGGGTTGGAATTGAAGACACCTTGTTTGGTGGATTATTCATCATTTTCTAACTTGTCTGGGTGCTAAATTTCTGTGTTGAACCAAAAAAGTAGAAATGCAGATTGAGATGAAGAATCTTCATTTTCCTTGCAATTTTAGAGTGCAATTCAAGTTGTTACTATTATTCATTCAGATAAACTTTTTCGAGCAATATCATGGGAAAACATCTAAGAAACACAAGTCTGATTTTCAATGTACATTTGTCTAATTTCTATTCAGAGTCTTCATTTTTATTATACAAAATAGGAATCAAACCAAAATACATTGCATTTTCGTATACTTTTTCTCATCTATAAACTAGTTTTGTTCTCAAATTTGGGGAGAAAAGAACAAAAGAAAAGAAATTGGAATGAAAAGAAAGAAAGAAATTTTTATTTGTGTTCTCGAGAGATAAGTAAAATAAGAAATAGAAAAGAAAGAAAATAATTTTTCATGTTTTTGAACGGAATGAGAAATGAAAGGAAAGATGTCACTTTTATAAATGTATTCTTTAAAAAATATATATCCTTTAAAATGAAAAGTTGGTAGCTTTGTAATTCCATAATCTTTTTAAGGATATTAATTTATTTTCTTTCCTTTCCGAGGGAAGTTTTGAAAGTAAACTTATCATTATCTTCCTTCCGTTTCATTTTCTCTCTCCTAAAAAAGTTTCGAGAACACGAGTTTTTTTTTCTAGTTTCCTTTGTAAAAGTTTTCAAGAACAAAGCATAAATGTTTGAGATACCAAAATGCAGGTTTTGAAAGTACATTACATAAAGTAGGAATTAGGTTGAAATACGTTACATTTTCATTCAACTTGCCTATGAAAAGCTCTGAAGTTGAACGATCACAGAAAGGTCTCTCATCTTCACAACCTCCAAGTGTGGTCTAGAAGTAGGGTTAGAAAGATTAATAATACATAAGCAATATAATCCACAATCCTTAAGCTCATAATCTTGTATGATGATGGCTATCAATGTGATGCATAAACATTGGTATCAAGTAGTTGCTTCTATAATGGTCAAAATTGTAACAAAGACTTAACATTCACTATATGATTCTGCCATAATTAACAACACCAGCGATGTCCAACCGGTAAAAGGGTGTGCGCCTTTGCCGTTACCCTTCTTCTGATCATATTGTTCCCATAAGTAACCCGTCCGCTTATGGTTCTTCATCACATTTCTGTTGCACAATTCGAATTACATGCGTAAATGCTTGGAAAGATGGTATTATGTAGAGTATAACTAAAGAATTAGTATGGTAAATAAGCATACTGGATCAAATTGCCCCTCAACTCATTGTAGATTGTGCCAGCTCTTTCTCTATATGGTCCTTCCTCTACAACAAGAAGTATGGTTGGTTATGGAGGACAGTTGAAGTTCTATGCATAATGTAACAATAATTTACACCTCGTCACGAACAAACCAAGGTTAGTTATCAACAGTTGAAGTTCTACAAACCAGATCAAATGTACCCAATATATATATATATATATAGAGAGAGAGAGGTTCATACGAGAACAATAACTATATAAGAGAATACGAAAAGTTTTTTATCACATGTGATTTTACACTGAAATCACATGTAAAATCATGTGATGCACGCGACTTTGGCTGCGACCTGAGATCGCGAGCCACGTCGCCCGCACACCCTTGCATTGTCCATTAGTGTAAAATCACATGTGATTTTGCACGTGATTTGGCCGTTTTCGTGTTCTCTTAGTTTATTATTGTTCTCGTTTGAACCATTTCTATATATATAGGGGATTAATCATTTGAGAACTCCAAAATTTGTAGATCAGTAAGAACTAGTACCTTAAACCAAACCAAACGTACTATGTATATGTTATATCCTACCAAGAGGTAGGATCGGGGGATGGTATGATGTACACAAACTATACCTCGAACACTAGGGGTAGAGAGGCGAACATTTGAAATTCTATGGGGTTATTTAGAAGAATAACTTTTGGATAGATTTTTTTAAATGTGTGGCCTTTTGAAAGATTTCAAGGCATTCTTAGGAAGAGACATTCTTCTGTTAGGCAGATAAGTTCTAAATTTGGCAGAAGATCATCCATTTAGAAGAAAAAAATCTGTTAGAATGCATGCTATTTATACCTCTTGTTTTCACAAACAAGATACAAATGAAATCTCTACGCCAGCTATGGAGAAGAGTTGATACCTTTTGAATAATAATGCAGTGACGAAAGGATCAAGTAATTCAAGTTCATCCAAATTGGACCTCTCCAATAAGGCGGGTCATGCTCCGTATTACGTCTCATGTACATTGAGCTACAAGAAATCAATATGAAAAGCTCAAGTGGTGGTTAGCTGCCAACAGAGTTGAAAAGATGTTCGTTTCACCTTGTTTTAGAGAGCGAACGCAATCCAAAGTCAGTCCACAAGATGCTCGTGTTTGAAATGATGTCAAGCTGTTTTTCTAGGATCCATGATTTCTGTATGATGATTAACAAATGTAAATGTCTAGGAAGAACAGAATATGAAGAACAACATGCAATAAGCAGAAATGAATCTACACATACATTGAGTTGTACCAAATGGTCATTGGTCCAGCGGTACACAAGTTACCGGTAGAGCCTAGCTTCCCAGGAGGTCAAGGGTTCAAATTGAGGAGTATGCGTGTCTTATATAAATATTATATACTTCAAAAAAAGACTTAATTGCACTTACAGATGGAATGATCTTCCAGATGAAGGGAAAAAGACTGACGTATCCAATATGTGGAACTAGCCTCAATGATGGTTTCTCTAAAACTTCTCGAACAAGCTCTAGACTTGGGACGTTCCCATCTTTCTCCACCAGTTGTCGTCTTAAACGAACCTAAACATACTTGGTCAATGCTAAGATTTTATTATCATATGTCATGAACAAGTATTTTGAATAAAATTAGTGACTGTTATCATATGTCATCAACATGTAAGAAACAGAATAATTGATAATCAATAACGAAAGATCAAAGTTATATCTTGTACAGAAGCTACAGCTTTAACATAAATAAGATGAATCAGCGTAACACAACAATTACGGTAACCTCTCAAACTACATGTAAGTTTAAGTGATAAAAGAAACAGAGGAAATAAAAGGTTTCCACTAAGCAGTGAAATGAAAGATGAGTTGCTCTCAAGAACATCAATATGAAGTAATACAAGAAACTTTACCTTTTCTGTGTGATTTCCGTAATCAAAATAAGCTCCATAGTCTTTGTCGAAGTGCATCTGGGAAACAAGCAAGCACATCTAAGGATGGGAATGAACTAAGGAATGGGTTGCTCAACTAGGCATGTTAAAACTATATAAAATCACTTGCCGTTATGATTTAATGACATCAAACACATTTAAAAAGTTCAAAAGAAAAGCAGAGTTATTGATTATGGCACCGAATAAAAAGTAAAGATTTCTATGATGTTACACGTACAGTTGAGTATAATATGTTTCTGGAGAAGGAATAATAGTACGGTTTGCAAACCTTATTAAGAAGATCAAAATCAGCAAGCAGCTTAGCTGTCTCTCCATATGCCTGCAGCAGTTCATTCACCTTTTTCTGTTAATGTCTAATGGATTGAGTAACTCCAATATTTTTCATCAAGTGTTCCTACAGTACCTTCATAGATTCCTTCTTCTTCACAAGCTGCTCTGAGATGGAGCGCATGCAATCTGCCGCAAGAAGCATCCAACATCTAAGATCCAAGTGGCGTTCTTCTTCACTTGGGTGTGATGCGCGTGGATAGTCATCCAAACCAGAAGATAAAGTCTGAGATGCCAAAAAAGCGTGGAAGAATGATAGTTGGTTTGGTGATATAAAAAAGGAATAACCACATAAAGAGTATTTCCTCTCAAAATAAACCACAAAATAAATAATATTTTACCAACTCTATACCTAGAGCTGCCAAATCATCAAGTCAAGTTCTTATTCATGAAATAGCTGCCAACATAAGAATATCTCCATTTCTTTCTTTTGCATATGATATTTTTCAGCTCATTTTTTTGAGAAAACGAGAATCCATCAAATAAGATTCAAGACTTGATGTTGTTTTTCACACAAATATCACGAAAATCAAACTAGTAAGCTTTTATTTAGGCAACTCTGTCAGTAAATCAAGATTGAAAAGCGTTGGTATCTTCCTTTTTGCTTAATGCTCAAAATCCTAGATAATTCCCTAGGTTTGTAACTTCAAAAATACACGCCACACATCAATGTTCAACGATGACACTAAAAATCAAGAAACATGATTTCAAGTGGAGAAAATCTAAATAGAAATGTAAACAAGCAATAATATAACCTTCGGATTTAGTTCGAAGATGGTCTGGCTCTCTTTCCTTCCATGCCAATAATAGCTGCTTCTATACTTGCCTGTCGATTAAAATTTTTTGATTGTCTAAGGCTCAAACAAAGTTGGAAGTTCAACATTATAATGATTTTCCATCAGTTCACATATACGGAACATGCTAACTATATTAGAACATCTTTATGATGCCTACTATTGATAATGAAAAAGGAGAAGTGAGCTATCAGACACGTTTATCATTGAAGTTGTAATAAAGCTCATTATGATGGTGTCTTTTCAAAGAAGTTGCACTACCAATTAACAAAAAAGTTATCAACTCACTTTCTAAGTCTGTCTTGTATTACAAGGGACAAGGTAGCAATCGAGTTTGGGTATGTCCAACGATAATTCTACTTCCCTAAATAGTTGCTTGTGGACATGTAAATTTTTACAGAGAGACAGTAATGATCACAAGACAAAGATGAAAAACGATTAAGCAGATCCCATAACAATCCATAGTTACCTGATTGTGTTGTATTAAACCATTGAAACCATGCTTCTAGACGACCAAAAGATCTTTCGAAGAAAACAGATATCTCTTTGCTCTCTGTGGCAGAAAACTTGTTTTTCATCATGCCACAAACCACATCTGAAAAGGAAAGGTTCCATTTACCAGTCATAACATGTATGTGGGGTATATTATGGTTTTCCACCATGTGCAAATGGGCAAACAAGACTTACGAAATTAATGATCTGTCACAGGTTTAGCAAAAAAATTAGTTCATTTAGAAATACTAATGGTTATCGTTCCATAAAAGGAAGCACATTGCTAGCAACATCTTTCTGTATAAAAGTTTATACAAGTCCTGACTTGAAAACTAACTGCAGCAAGACATTGGTGAAAATTGAACTTACCAACATAAGTTGTTTAAATATAAATCATATTAAGAACTAATAACCTTCACACACACCCACAGATGGAAAAAAGAAAATAAAATGGACCCTCCAAAATATAGAGAGCTAGTATTCAAGACAGTAAAGTCCCTCTATAAAATATGGTCACCCCTGCGTAAACCACTCTCTCTACCTTTCATTTGATTGATATTTGAATCTTAGAGGTTTTTATTTCTCTTAAACAAAAAATAATCGCAGTTTACCTTGTAGGACTAAAAATAATGTTGGCGGATTTCCATTGCTTGGACGTTGAGCAACAAATTCTTCAGGCACCTTGCTGCAGATACATGAGAAGTTATTTTCACATGAATATACTACAACGAACTGGTAGATAGACATGTTGAAGTCCAGACTAATATTACCTAAGAGCTTCAGCTCCTAAAATTTGCTCACGTGGAATCCAGCCATCAATGTTCATAAGATCTAACCAGTGTCCAATAATATCCAAGGAAATATGCATATCCCATCGCCTATCCATATTCACAGAGAATAGCATCATAAATTGCAACCACAATAGATAGCTTAACAGTATACAAATGAAATCTCTACTCCAGCAAGCATACAAAAACTGACAAGAGATCAGTCTATTTCAAACTAGTTGTGGTAAGATAAAATAGAACCGAAAAGAAACTATGCAAAGGTGTGCATATGGAGCAAGGCATGCATAATTCAGAAAGAAGATATGACAAGTCAAAGACAAAAGTATTGTCCAACAAACCAGATCAATAGTTGATGAAAACCCTCATCCCATAAGAATCCTCTAGGAAAGAAGGGGCGACTTGGAACAGCAGTATACAGCTCAGCTGGCCAATATAATATAGAATCCCCACCATATCGATGCTGCTTTATGCAATTATTCACATTGTCAGCCGTCCATTTAAGGAACACAAGAAATCATATAAGTTAGCATCACATCAAGGCGTTACATAATCACCAAAGGTGTAGGAAGGAACACAATTAAAAATTGTAATGCTTAGTGCAACTAAAAAGTGCAAGTGCAATTGTGCAACAATGGGTCCGTTGTTGCTTGTGAAGGATTAAAATTTGAAATATAACCATTCCAACAAAATTTTGTATAATGCAATATAATCCATGTTTTTCAGCAGATGGGTACAACTTTTAGGAATATGCAATACTACGCAAATCATATACTATACTTCAATATTTCCAATTGCCACAAGGCCATAACTATGGTACATGGCTAAGGATATCAACACTCGCTATCAGTAGTGTCCCATTTCATTAAAAAAAACAATTTGTTTGGTTGTCTAGCCCTGCCTTTCTATAAAAAATAATGTGTTAAAATGCTTCAGTTTACATACAAAGAACAACACACAACACCTTAGTATATTGTACCATTTGTAACAGGGAAACATTTTGGGAAAGCTGCCATTTCCATGGTATATCAATACCAAATGAATAAGTAATTATCAAGGGACTCTTCTGAGTTAGTTTCCAAATTCCAACATATTTTCAATCATATGTCTGGAAAGCTAAATTACATAGTGCAAATAGGGAAGAGAGAAGACTGGAGAGAGGGACTAGGGGGTTGGGGAAGAGGGAGACTAGTGCCTTTTGACCATGTAGCATAAATCATTACAGAAGCTGATGGATTTGCATCTCATCATCATTGATTGCAATTGCATATTTCTCACAGGAGTACAAAATGGTTAATATAAATAAATGTATGTCTCAAATAGACGCATACATACGGAAAACTACTTCAAAAGGTTTAAAGTATGGTTTAAAAAGTACACAGAAGGTTAGTAACTATCCACCTTATGCAAATTTTAATGCCACTGGCAATATTGTTGTTTTATTTGCCAAATGCAGTTGCTATAATATGGGAAAGGGAATCGGTAAGATGTTTCACTAAATTATGCTCCACGAAAACGTTTGCATAGTTGCCAAAACGTAATTTGCGTATCAGAATCTCACCTTAGATTATCTTGAATCATTAACAGTATTGAATCATAAGACCAGATTCAAGATTTGATAACTACTGTAATCGCATGTGAACAATTGTAAACACACATATATCCAATAATGGAGGCAACCCTTTTATGTTAGTTAGGGGTTGTTTGGTTGGTTTACCATTAAGCCCTATATGTATTAAGCTGTATGTGTGGATTAATCTGTCTATATAGATTGAGAAGGTTTTTGTTTGGGAGGGTTTTTTCATAAATGGAAGAAGCTTGTTTTTTAATTGGGAGGGGAAATTTTGGAAAAAACTTGGCTTTCTGCATAAAGCTCCCTCCTAAAAGCTTACTGAATAAGTCACTTTCTATATCATTAAGCCACTACCAAGCAATCATGTACAACTAATTGTGATATAGCTTGGCAACGACGTACAGATTCATGAGCATTTTAATATATATATATATATATATATATATATATATATATATATATATATATACGGAAGAATAATAGACCAACTTGCCTTTGAGGGTTGGGGAAACAATATTCTTGATTGGCCATAGAAGTACCCAATTCCTCCTAACAAATTTCCGATAGCAGCCTTACCAACTTCCGCAAATTCTGAATCAAGCTGCAAATAACACATCTTGATTAAGGACTCATTAAAAATTTATTGATGGCATAGAAGAAGCTGCCTAAGAATTTCACATGGAGAATATTTTGAGGCCCAAAGTAATCATCTTTCTCATTTTCTTTTCTTCTACTGGCTACAAAGAATGTGTTCAGATCGTCAGAAATATTGAAGTACTTTGATAATTGACCAGTACCTATCATGAATTTACCAAATTGGCTAAAAAAAGCCTAAAAACTAAAGAGAAATTTAAGAAATAGATTTGCAAACAGTAATTGGAGTTATGTAGTTGCTTAGAAAGATAATCCTATTGAAGTTGACCACTTGCTCTGAGAACCCCATGCTGTTACACACAAATAAGACTAACTTTCCCATTTTATGTTTAACAATCAGGCTCGTCAGAAGAGCTAATCATTTGAAGGTTCACCTTTAACAGCTCCTTCTTATTAAAAAAACAAAAAAAAAAAAACTTCCATACAAAATGATCAACCCAATACCTAAAACTTCTCAGAGGAACTATTTGGGCACCGGGAAGGCACCCTCTAATTCAGATATAGCACATTTTTTAGCAACAACAGGTAAAATACCAAGGATAATCCATAGTGGATTGCTCTAACAGCACTGTAAGAGTAGTAGGAAAAGAACGAAAGCTTCACAAGTCATAGGAACCTCAGTGACTATCAACCATAATTTTGGTATTTGCACATATAGCAAGCCTTTTTACATGTGCTGTTGTGTCTGGGGCAAAAACTCACTTGTAAACACACCGTTGGTGACTTTTATGGTTCTTAGGCAACCAAGTTTCGCACGGAATTTTGTTGACGACACTATATCCAAATTTAGTATAGGTGGTGCAATTGAAGATTACAAATAGAAATCAAAGTGTTGATAAAGAGAAAGTTTGCATTTCAAGAGTAAAGAGACAAGCAGAAGATAAGGGTATTTATGTATCTAAACTACAATACTGAGAAGAGGACAGTAAGAAACAGAAGCTTCTGAATGGAATACCTTGTCTGACAGATTAAAGATCTTCTTGAATTTATCATCAAATTCATTTTCCTTCTTATGAAGTTGACTAGTGAGTGAAGTACCTACACATATGAAAGAAACAAACAATATGGGAGTTAGAAGAAAGTTTCTTAACAGCTGCTGATATAGAAACTACGATTACAGGTATGAGTTCAAATGATCCATCTGATTCCTAACATACTCAACAGTTCATTAATTAGTACTGCTCAAATCAACCAGAAAGTCAACACAGCAGTGCTGAGATACGATGTTCCAACAACATATGAACATAATTGCACCGATAAGCAAGTTACTAGGAAGGTCCATATTCACAATTTAATACCAGAAAAGGCTCTAAAAACCACCTCCTGAAACTCTATTTACACTGCCTCTCACATTAATATGCATCACTTTGTTTCCTTAGCTATCAGCTATGGTTCAATAATGCAATTATGCAAATAATACAATACAAGATGAATATAATTGCACCTATAAGCAAGTTACTAGAAAACCAAACAGAAGTTCATTTTATAACTTAAATAAACCTTTTTACAAAATTTCTTGGCTTTCGCTCCAACAAATATTCGTTCAATTGTGCAACAAGATCATTAATTCCGTAAGTGGCACATGATATTATATATGTTCATCAACCATAATATCCTACCAAGTACCCAGAGAAATGGTAATATCAATTTTGTGATTAAGAGCAAGAACATACCTGTAAGGCCATTGACACGCTCTTCAACTCTAGCATTATCAATATCAGTTCCAGTTACAAAAGCAATGTCTGCTCTGAAAGGAGTCCTAGCAGAGATCTGCTAAGACAAAAAACGGTTGATGGAAACTGAACCCGAGATAAAATTGATTTTGTTTTATGATGATAATCTTGGATACGATAACATATATGTGCATAATGAACACCACACCTGATAAACTAAAATGTTAGGAGAAGCATCAGATGTGTCTGGAAGCTCCAAATGACCAAAGTTTCTTACCTATCAAAACACAAGGAACCAAATTCCATCACTGACAGAACCACCATATATTGCAACTTACATAAAAGCTGGAAGTAATATGAAAGATTGATATCCAAGAGATTGTTAATATCAGTTAAACATGTAAAAAACTAAAACGATGTAAGGTCAAATATAAGTAAATTACTTGTAGTGCAAGAATTCCTTGGACCATATCAGAGAGATTGTGAATGTGAGGTGTCTTGAGACCAACATGGTGGACTTCAAAATCATCCTGGAAACAAGTTGGTCATCAGTACTGGCTTCCTGAAAACTTGAGAAGTTTAAATTCAAAAGGTACCAGAACATTAGCTCAGCACAAAGCAGATTAATAAGATGAACACTTTGTTATGTTAAAAGAAAGTGGAAAGAAATTAAATTATAAATTAAGTAAAACAAGAATAGAATACATTGGTTAGCACTAGTGAGATAAAATTGCTATGGTTTTAGTCAAAAGAATTGACAAACAAGAAAACATGTCACTCTCTTTATGCACCTTCAAATGACCTCAAGAAATAGTAAAATTCATATTACAGTAAAAACAGATCCGAGTTATGGCTACAGCATCCACAAACTGGATTGGAGTATGGTACTTTTGTCTTAACTCTCAAGGTATAAACCAGATATGCAGAAATTGTCAAGACAGGTAACTAAATACGAAATCCACGTCATTAAATGAAAAAGTTTCCACTCTAAGATAAGAATCACGAAAGGTTTGAACAGTGACATGCAACATTCAAAATTTTGCAAAGTTATTAGTACAAAAAAGGGTTGGCAATAAAAACTGTATATTTTTCATGATATTACCAATGATTTTAAGTGTAGCTCCCAACCACCGACATCTGACCGTGATCCAAAAGCCAACATAGACTTCTCATGAATCTCGGTTACACTTCTGCCTAGATTTAGAGCATTTTCACCCTCGTCAGCCACATAAAAGAAAAGATGTGCAGATCCCGGCGTTTCTTCATTTAATCTGGAATCAGCAATAAAGTACGCCGATACAGGGTAAAGTGCTTGTAGTGTTAACAATCAAATTCATGCAAGCTCAATCTATTGATATGAAGAACTCTTATTCCGAAAAGAAAAATAACACAACAGGTGTTTGATCTATAACAACACATTCATTATCCGAACAGGGAATCATGAAAATACGTATTTTACATGTTGCAAAGTATACAGAAAAATTCTTAACAAATACCATAGAAAAATGTAGGGGAAATTGTTTACTAACACTTCATACCAGTAATAAAGCAGATATATTAACTTTTGGATTTTGCTTTTAACAAATAAGTAATAGAGCATATAGGGAATACTCACCGCTCAAGGTACATTACAAAGAGAAACACAAGGTAAGAGGCCTCAACATAAAGTGTGTCCTGCAATTCCAACTATATCATGCGTCTTTTTTCAATTGCACTACTGGACATACAACATCAAGAGCACTAGGACACTCAAGATAACCCTATCTAAAAACCAGTTAAGCGTAAAGTACTCCATCCAGTGCAGTATATGTTACGTTTTAAGTAAGAAACATTCACCGCCAACTAAATTCCTAAAGTAACCTTTTAGACCTTCACAGTCATCATTAGTAGATAGAAATATATTATGTATTTAAGTGAATGGCAGATTATCTAAAGTGGAGTTATAAAACAAGTTATTTTTGTGTCAAAACAGTGTATGTGCTTGCAAAAAGTCTGGGAAACATGACAGCTATTCAGTACATACTAACTTAATCATTTCAGGGAAACAGGTAAGGCTTATACTTCTCAGATTGCACTCCAACTCGAAAAGCCCAGTCTCCTCCATAGCCACTTCCATCTACCTTGGATTTCAAGAAACTTGTGGTCAATGTCATGCCGTGGTCAATTAGAACCTGATGTCCAAAGTTCCTTCCATTATGTTTGTTCCAACCATATGTTTGAAGCTCATCTGCATCTTGGCAGAAATGTCGCATAAAATATCGTCCATCCTTTACACCAAGCCACATCAGCCCAGCAACCAATGATTTTGGAATCCTGGCAAGTACAACAGATAAAATATATCATCAATGATAAAACTACATGAACATCAAAAACTTTATATTCAGCATTGATATAACAATGAGTTATAAAAAGGATTTGGCAAATATATCGTAAAAATAAAAAAATTAGCCACAACAAGGACTCCCAAAAGTATCTACCCAAAGAATCAATAACTGGAATAGTGTGACAATATCTTATACAACACTTATCTGCAGGGCCAAGAATTGGCTTGAAGAAAAAGCATTGTTTATTGAAAGATATATCTTGTGTTCTCTCCATGGTCCATATAACGTAAAAAACAATTGATGCCTTCTCTGTGTATCAAGTACCACATATTGCACATTTGAATTAAAAGAATATTGATCAGCATACTAGTCTTTAGCTGTGTTCATTGCCCTTGGCCTAGCCTTCCTCGATGCAAAGTGCAAACCATTTCTCAGCTCCATCATTAAACAAACAATAAAAGTTACAGTAACATTACTCTATGAATTGAAGGTCACAATAGAGTAGGTCAAGGCACTTGTTAGTTGACAAGATTATCATCTGAAAGAAGTTAAAGGAGCAAAAGGTCCACTTGGGAATCACCAAGGAATTACAGACGAAGAAAGCAAAGTACTTATGATTATTTCACGACTGAGATCATGAAACAAGTGAGCAAAATTTAACATAGGCAGTGACATGATAAGTGTCTTTCCTGTTACATACCCAAGAAACTGATTCATGCATAGACAAGTGGAAGGCACTTTCTTCCTTCTGATGTGGCTGACATAACCCTCACTTTTTATTATTATGAAGTTAAAAAGGTAATGGTGTTAGGACCAAGTTAGTTAAAATCCGCATGGAATTCTATTAAGTATAACATGTCAGTCCGTTTGCCCGCAAAAATATACCGACTATAACAACTTCATCCACTATTTATCTGGGCATTTACATATAATATGAGCTAGCTGAAACAACGTAATGGCAGCCCAGGCATACAAGGTGGTTCAGGAAAAGTTTCTAGAGAAAACACCAAGTCATCATGTCTGTGGGTTGCACCATAGGTTTTCCACAGACACTGTGCAAATTCAGGAGCTCCAATACCATATAGCATACAACATTTCAAATTACAAACCACTTGAACCCAGCAGGCCAAAAATCTAGTGCAACCGCTCACATAACAAAGACCATTCTCCGTCACCCATGCCCACCTTACAGGCAACAATTCCGAATTAGCACCCCTAATAGGAAAATTGCAATTCTAATTGCAACACTACTCCATTTCTATCCCAGAATAGCCTTGTGGCTCCATCCGATCATAGAAGACGTGCAACTTTCCATTATCAAGTTTAAAAAACATAACTTGTAGGATACTACATATTTACCTGGCTCGGACGCCGAAATACAAGTGAGGACGATATGTTCCCCAATACAGGCTCTCCTTATGTTCACCTTGAAACTGCAGACAACAACAATCAAATTCACTCATTTGTAAGAACGAAGCACAATATTTTCAGTATATCACAATTCATAAACACAGGATATCCTCGCCTCACCATCTCAAGGTCCATGATTTTTGGCGCAGGAAATGGCGTGATAACCCTTGGCAATCGATCATCTCCATCCGAGAACTGAACGGAACGGAAGACAAAAAACAGGGCGACCAATGACGATACAATAGTAAACCCTAGAAGAAGTTTGAAATTAACGTCTAAAATGCGAAGTTGATCTTTGCCTCTCTCCTTCCGTAAACCCTTCCGGTTACGAAGTTCCCGATGATCTTCTCCAGATACAGTGCTGGTAGACGATTTGATTCTGTTTCTCGCAGTTTTCCGGCCGTCTCCTCCGCTCATTTTTCCGGTGATGTGAAGTTCATCCAGTGTAGCCGGAGCTGAGTCAAGAGTCAAAAGTCAAAACAGATCACTATACTCTCCTTGTATCACTTTTTTTTTTTTCATCAAAACGTTGACCTCATTTTTTCCGATGCCAAACCACTTTTCTTTTTTCTCCGTCTAAACACACTAGAAAATGTTCATCTTTCGTACCACATCGTAATAAGCTATAAGGGGGTGTTTGGGATTGCTTATTTGAGGGACTTTTTAGCTTATTGCAATTTGACACCGGATATAAGCCATTTTGAGTGTTTGGATGGAAAAAAAAAAACTTATAGCGGTGTCAAACCGCTGAAAAACCATTTTTGATAAGTCATTTTGTTCTAACTTATCAACTTATTTCAAAAGTGTTTATGACTTTTTTGGTTCTTTTATATGTATAAGCAATCCCAAACACCTTTAAATAACAACTTATTAGCTTATTACGTTTTGGTATCACAATAAGTTAATTCAAACACTTTTTAGAAAACTCCGGTTTAACACCACATAAATTGATAAGCACTTTTCAAAATAAACATAAGTTGTTTTAAATAAGCAATCCCAAACACCCCCTAAAAACCCTTTAAATAAGCAATACCAAAGTACCCCAAAACTTTGATGTAATTTGTAGTTTTTAATTATAGAATATTCATTATGAATCAAAATAATGAATCACACGCCTACAACACCTCACCCTCACTGCCATACCAAACTGAAAACACACCAATTTCCCAACAAACAACCACCACTCTTTCCCCCACAAAAAATGGTCACCAACTTCCTCCTGTTTATGCTACTAACCATCGAGCCAACAACCACCAAACCCATAAACCCACAACAAACAACATCCGGCATCAATGGCGAATGGCAACTCCTACACCAAAACATCGGTACGTCGCCGATGCATATGCAACTACTACACAACGACAAAGTGGTTATGTTCGATAGGACCGATTTTGGCCCTTCTAACATCTCGCTTCCTTTCAACCTTTGTCGATATGATCCTTTCGACACCGTGCTCCAAAAGGATTGCACGGCTCACTCGATCCTTTATGATGTACGGGACAACACCTTCCGTCCGTTGTCGTTACGGACGGATACATGGTGCTCGTCGGGTACAGTTTTACCCGACGGGACCTTGGTTCAGACAGGTGGTTACAATGATGGGGACCACACGGTCCGCATCATGGTTCCATGCGACAATGGAACCTGTGATTGGGTTGAATTCCCCGGGTACTTGAAAGAACGTAGGTGGTTTTCAACCGATCAGTTATTACCGGATGGACGGATTATTATTGTCGGAGGGAGACGACAATTTAGCTACGAGTTTTACCCTACGAATCCCCCGGACTTCTTTACTTCTTCCGTTAACTCGTCTTCTTTCTTGATTGATTTCCTTAGAGGTACGACGGATGGGGTAAGCGACCACAATTTGTACCCGTTCGTTCACTTGTTACCCGATGGAAACTTGTTCATCTTTGCGAACGTTCACTCGGTGGTGTTCGATTACGAGCAAAACAAGGTGATCAAACACCTTCCCCCGATCACCGGGGACGACCCTCGAAACTATCCGAGCTCAGGGTCATCGGTTTTGCTTCCGCTCGACGAAAACAAGCCGGTACTCGAAGCCGAAGTAATGGTATGCGGCGGAGCTCCACGTGACGCTTTGTTAAACATCAAAAGATCCCACAACTTCACCCGTGCGCTTCGTACATGCGGGCGCATCAAAGTCACGGACGAGAATCCGAGCTGGGAGATGGAGACCATGCCGATCGCCCGGGTGATGGGCGATATGGTCATTCTCCCAAATGGAGACGTCCTCATTATCAACGGCGCAGGGTCGGGTACGGGCGGATGGGAAAACGCCCAAGATCCAGTGACGAGGCCGGTGATTTACCATCCGAACAGCCCCCGAAATGCCCGATTCTCGGTGATGCAATCCGCCACCAGACCTCGGCTTTACAACTCGGTCGCCATCTTGGTGACCGACGGCCGGGTCTTGGTCGGGGGAAGCAACCCGCATATGTTCTACAACTTCACAAATGTGGAGTTCCCTACGGAGCTAAGTTTAGAAGCCTTTTTACCACCTTACTTAGCCCACGAATATGATCCCATTCGGCCCAAAATCATGAACCTGCGAAGTGACATCGAGTATAATAAACCATTAGTGGTGACTTTTACAGTTTTGAAATTTTTAAAGCTATCAAGAGTTACAGTAAGGATTATAGCACCATCATTCACAACTCATTCACTGGGAATGAATCAAAGAATGGTGGTGTTAAAAGAAGATAAAAATGTGTCATTTGTAGGGGGGTCATCCAATAAGACTTACGATATCGGGGTGATTGGACCATCAACGGCTAAGATTGCACCACCAGGGTATTACCTATTGTATCTTGTTCATGCGGGCATACCTAGTCCTGGCATGTGGGTAAAGGTGGAATGAAAGCGTTTTTGTTTTTTTCTCTTCTAAAGTGTCACATCATCTTTGCAAAAGTGGTTTTAACAGTGGTTTTAACAGCTAATATTATAATATAATGTAATTAACGAATGAAACAAAAATATATAATAAACCAATATTATAAAAACAATAGTATTAATTTATTAAATTTAGTGGGTCCCACATCTTGCAAGACCTTGCTAATCTAACAAGTGTAGGGGGTTTTTGACAGTTGTTGAATGGTTTAGTGCAGAATGATTAAGCGGTCTGAATGATTAAGAGGTTTTTATGGTATAGTGTAAAATGAAATATGGTTGTTTGCTAATTGTTCATAATGAAATCAGGCCTCTTAATAGTTAAGGGAGGGTCAGTATACAAAATCATTAAGAGGATTTTGGAACCATTAAGAGACAGCCCTTTTTTTGTCAAACAAGATTTACATTTTAACGATTCAGATGTTGCCTCTTAATGGAACCATTAAGAGGTAAACAAACAACCCCTAAGAGTGTCTTGCAAGACCTTGCTATCCACATGGCAAGTCATGTCATCTTTTTTTTTTGAACGGCAGATAACATACACACGTTCCCAGGGTATCTGGGCTCCCACTTAAGGGTGTCACCCGACTAATCCCCGTCGACCACGGCCCGACCCAATTAAGGTACACTAGGCCCATGATCTGGATATCGTCACATGCTCACCACGGGGTTCGAACCCTGGTAATCAAGGATACCATCCACTGACCCCCCAATGATGTTACCTTACCACTGGGCTAGACATGTTTTGATAAGTCATGTCATCTTGTAAGGTCCCTAGCAAGAAGAATGTGAATGACCAGTGTACCTAAAAGTATTACACAAAAGCTAGGCCTGACGGTTAATCCCCCAAGTTGTGATAAAGCATGCAAATATAGAAGTGATTCATATAAAAATGTAAAATACAATTATTCTATATCAAGCAAAAATAGGAAAATTGAAGTTTCGATAAAAGATTGCTTTTCTAAATTACCAGCTTCATTGTTACATGATCCAAGTACTCAAAATAATACAAAGTCTGCCACTAAGTTGACAAAAGATGAGTGATATGGTCTATCAATCCCGCATTGCAGTTTCGATAAGATTGCCTTTAGTAGTATTTAGCATTGTTCTATTGTATGTTTAGAATTATAGAATCCATGTCTGTTTCAAGAGAAAGAAGTAAACGCATCAATGTAACATTTAAACAGTTACACACAATAAACTCATATAGAGCATTAGATGAAAAAAAAAGTTGTAATATGTTTTCCACTATAATAACCCTAACTGAAACTCGATAGTGAAATCCACATTAAACCAAATGAACTCATATAGAGCATCGAATGAAGAAGTTTGTAATTATACAACAAACAAACAAAACACATGTTGTAAGAAGCCAGCACACATAGAATAGAATTCAGAGGCAATATGCAATTACAGACCTAAGTAGTTTCAAGAGCAGATAGATATGAGCACGATTAACGTTCAAAACATACCTTTTATATCCAAGTTGAAAGCACATTCGTCAATTTGTTTTGATTCAAATGAAAAGTGGCTTGATAACGCAATTTTGGAGGTTTTCTTAAACAACACTATAAGTGGTATTCAAATACCCGATATCCTTTGACGCGGTTCTTATTTTGAATTTTTGAACAGGGGCGATGGGACCAATTAAACACGGGGCCACTTACTAAGCACTACCCTAACCCAAGGGAATGACACCATCAATTTACTTTTATATGGTCGAGAATGTTACCCCCATAAGTAAATGAAAGTAGTGACTAGTGCTGCTTAACGCTTAATTACCCAGTAAACATTTGGTAAATGGTCCCAAAGTTATCATATATTTGTGGTATATGTTCAGATATCTAATTTCAGACATATCTTAAATGAAGAAATAAACAATATTAATTATGATAATAGATGGACAATTCGTATATAGATATATTTGTAATCACATGTTATAAAAATCTATTGTATCATTGAGCCAAATATTTGCCATGATATGCAATTTTGCAAATAATAAAAAACGTTTTTTTATGGAACAATGTACTAATATGTGTGAATAATATTTTTCAACTGTTTGTATTTATATGTCTCATGATCTTTATTCATGGATCCCTCATGAGTCATGATCAATAAAATTAAAAGTGTGCCCTACCTATTGAGCTAATAACTTGTTGTGTGTGCCCCACATTGGGTTATATGATTATTGAGACTTTACGTTAATAATAATTGCTTTATAGTGTCTGGACGACATGTTTCTACTTATAATTATTTTAAGTTATTAAACAATCGGTCCAAAATAATCAATTAGTTATATAAAGCATGACAAAATTGCTTACCAGAATTATTTATATATCATTGTTTTATGACAAGGCGAAAGATCGTGTGAGAAGTTGAGTTAACTGTGAGAAGTGGATATGAACCGTTGATCTCTTTTAATCTCAAACCTTCCAATGAATTGCGGCTTAGAAGGGAATTGATCTGGTACATCCCAGTACTTCTCATCTTAATGTGCGTCCCTTTCTCATCCAATGGTTGATAACCACTTCTCACGTTTCTCACCGGAACCCAACCGTTTATGACAAAATGTTTGTATGTTTTATTTCATGATATTGTATGTGATGAGTTATATATACTTGTGAGTATGAAAAATGAGTTGGCATGATAATCAATTGCCATGTTCATATATGTTCCGGGAATGTGTCAGCGTTGTAATGTTGTGCATTGTATTTTGAGAATATCGTAGTAACTTAGAGCATGCAATATACTACTAGAAAAAAAATACCATTTTCGACGGTAAAATCCGTCGAAAAATCAAATTACCGGCGGATTTCTGGCAGATTACGCTGTCAAAAAACCCCCCGCCAGAAAATGAATTTTCCGACGGATTTATCATTTCCGTCGGAAATCCGTCAGAAATTAATTTTCCATTTTTTTAAGAAAGTCGGATTAATCAACAAATTTTTAATCTGATTAATTAGTTTCCGACGGATAAAAAATTTATTAATTAATTTAATTTTAACCGTTTATTTATTAAAAAAATATAAAGAAAAATTTTAAAAAAGAAAAACAATTTTCTGACGGTAATTCCGCCGGAAATCCGTCGGAAATTTGTTTTTATTTTTTAAAATTATTATTTAAAATATATATTTAAATTATCCGTCGGAAATTAACTGTATATTTAAAAAAAATAATTAAAAAAACGATTTTAAAATTTTAAAATATTAAAATCCTATAAATGCAAAAAAACTGTAAATAAAATATTAAAATAAATTAAAGTCGTCATCGATTATAAAGGACGCTAAAAATACAAATTGTCCCAATTGTTCACTAAAGCAAGTTCATGTACATGAATTTAAATACCAAATAGGTCATAATACTCAACCATCAAGACTCTGGGGGTGGGGGAGGCGGAAACTGGGATTGAGTAAACTGACTCTGGGTTAACCTGGTCACCATCTCCATCATTTCCTGATGTTCCTTCTTGCGGACCTCGTCTCTTCGGCACATCTCCTCCATCTCCTTGTTGCGGGCCTCTTCTGATTCGAGCAGTCGGGTCTCTAATGCTTGAATCTACAAAAAAAACAACAACCAACATTAGAGTTTTTAATAAGAAGTATATACGAAGTAAATAAACATCAAATGAAAAAATAGGTACACACCCGAGCATCAGAAGAAGATGCACCACTCGAATATCCAATTGAGGGCACCCCAGTCAAGACCAAATTCGGATCCCTGGTGTTCCCAAAGCCGTATGTTCGGCCTTTCTTGCTTCCCCCGACCGCCTGTTGCCACAATTCTTCATCTATAATGGGATGGGAAGTGGCATCCTCGCCGTATTTTTGGGTGAGATTGGCATTATAGTTACCATGTGATTTAAGACACAAGTTAATTTTAACAGTATAACGGCTGTAATTGGGACATTTTCAAATAAAACAATCCTAACGTTTCCCCAATAAATGCCAACCCAGACTAAAATGGAGATATATATACCAACATTTAAACTAAAACAATATTAATTTCCGCAAACAATGAAACCAAAGACAGGTATAGCCGCTAAACAATAAAATGTATGTCCCAAAAAATGACAACCCAAACTAGATATAACATTAACATTTTAATTTAAACAATCCTAACGTTTGCCCAAGAAATGGCAACCCAGACTAAAATGGATATATATATATATATATATATATATATATATATATATAGAGAGAGAGAGAGAGAGAGAGAGAGAGAGAGCAAAGATCATTTGTTAACCAACCAATTGTTGTTAACTTTATGAACCTTGCTCAACCAATAGAAATACATCTTTGGTTGTTGTTTTCATTGTTTATATATTTAATGCAAAAGGGTAGAAAGGTAATTTCGTAATTAACCATAATTCATTTATTTTCTTGGGGGTTACTAGAAAAAAGCATCCATGATTATAGCGTAGGTTACGATTTCATAAATTTTTTCATTTTCCATAAACTTTTAAAATCATATGAATATTTTCACTTCGATTTCATATGTCCTTGTTCTTTATCTGGATGTGAACATTGATGAACACAGATATTCTTGTTCTTTATCTGGATGAACACACCTAGCAGATGTCCTTGTTCTTTAATAGATGTGAACATTGATGAACACAGATGTATGTTCAACTAAGAAAAAGAAGAAATGTAACTGTTTTGATTTAAATATAACATAACTGTTTTGAAGGTGTGTTCAACAATGAACATATTTGTAGGTGTTCATGAATGCTCGTCATGTGCATTTGAAACAATGAGAGATTTAATTCCCCATTTGAAACAATGAGAGATTTAACTGTTTTGATTTAGATGTGTAATTGTTTTAAAGGTGTGTTCAACAATGAACATATTTGTAGGTATTCATAAATGCTCATCATGAGCATTTGAAATAATGTGAGATTTAATTCCCCATTGTTCACTTCGGTTACAATTGTTTTTCAATGGAACATTAATGAGGCGTTTAATAACATTTAAAACAATGGAAGATTTAATTCCCCAAATTACCCTTAAACATTCTTGTTCACTTGTCCATTTAAGAAATAAAACCTCTTTTATTAATTAGAAATTTACTTTTAATCTCAACCATTCAATGTTAAGATGAAAGGTTTAGATTAGTTCACAAAGTTAACAACAAAACTATGGTTAACAAAAGAACTCAACCCTATATCTATACTACCTTATAATACATTTACACCAAACTCTTAAAAACAAGATACCAAGCACAAAGTACTACCAATTTATGCAGGAATTTTGAAAAACTATGAATTACAAGCTTTAAAGCATAAGTTACACACTTGTAATGCACCTACCACCATAACCAAATTGAGGTAATTCAGAAGAGTACAATACAGAAGAGTACTTATTTACTGTTCCACCTACCAGCTTCAAACAATTGTCCAGGAAAGTATCTATACTACCTTATAATACATTTACACCAAACTCTTAAAAACAAGTTACCAAGCACAAAGTACTACCAATTTATGCAGGAATTTTGAAAAACTATGAATTACAAGCTTTAAAGCATAAGTTACACACTTGTAATGCACCTACCACCATAACCAAATTGAGGTAATTCAGAAGAGTACAATACAGAAGAGTACTTATTTACTGTTCCACCTACCAGCTTCAAACAATTGTCCAGGAAAGTAAAATCACTAATGATTTTATTTTACTTAATGTTCTTTTAAATAGTTATTTTTTTGCACGTTAATGTAAAATCACTAATGTATATCTATACTACCTTAATATACATTTAGACCAAATGTCTTAAACACAAATTTTAAAGCACAATGTACTACCAATTTAAGCATCAAATTCAAAAATCTCTTAAAAGGCAACTTTTAAAGCATAATGTACAAGTAATTTTTTATTTATTTATTGTTTAGATAACCATCCATAGGACGTGTCCCAGGCCCATCTCCTCTTCGGTCTCAACCCATACCTTCAATCCCACACGCTTTCTTCTTCTTCTTTCTCACGTCTTACACCATACTGAGAGTACAAAGTGCATACTGAAATGGAAGATTTTCTGCTACTTGATGGGCTCCCAAGATTTCACGCATATAAATTCTTCTACATGCTACTTGAGAGTTCTTTTCATCGGTGAAATCTTCTCTCTCTCTTTCTCTCTCTCTCTCTCTCTCTCTCTCTCTCTCTCTCTCTGTTTGATTTTTATTTGAAGAAACCTAGACTTTTCCTCTCCTATTTTGATTTCAGGTAGTGTATGAAACCCTAACTCTTTCTGATTTTACCTGATTTCCATTGGTAACTTTGTTTTTTAGATTTTGTTTTGATTTGGGTTCACGATTTGCAACTCAACATCTCAGCATCTGTTGATTTGGGTTCACGATATAGGTATGTTTACTTTCGAGCTTCTATGAGATGATTTTTATTACCCAATTTAATTTAGATGAGGTTCTATACACTTTCAAGTAATTTAATTTATATGTCATCTTCGATTTGTTATTGAGTTTTGGGTTTGTATATAAACTGATGATTAAAAAATATGACAGTCCAGAAAATGACCTTTAAAGCACCACCTTTAAACCAAACTGATAATTAACAACACCCAACCAATTAACCAACATCTGTCCAGAAAAATGACTAATCCTACATCAGTAATTGATTGGGCAGAAATTTGGCAATTGCTGATACAAAATCTAGAAAGTGTAATAGACTTCCTATCACATTCTAAGCAAGGCAAGACAGTAGCAATTTCAGGAGATTTGCAATCAAAAGCAAAATATTGGTTTTCCATGTAACAGACCGTGACTTGGGCAAAAATTTGGCAATCTGAACACGACCAAACCAGTAATTGATTGGACAAAAATTTGGCAATCTGAACATGAGCAAACCAGTAATTGATTGCAATTTGGCCTATTATGGCCATTGCACCTGTAGACTAGACTGTAGTCCAGACAACAACGGATAATTAATTGAACCAGTATACCCGTGCCCGTATTTTGCAACATAGGTTCTTATTAGAAGACTAGAACTATAACGAAATAATATTTATTAGAAGAGGTAGGACATAACATATCTTCTATAGAAATAAATGTACATAATTTTTAAGGGTGGAATATGTAGGATCTTACAGTTGCTCGAGTGATGCCTGGAAGACAGCAATCAACATGAGGTGTCATAATGTTACCTTTCTTCACCAAAAACTGCATTGCAAAAGGAGAGTGTTGAATTTTTGAAATACACTACTAAATTAATCGAGTATTTGCAAGTATTGAAGGCAAGTATTGAAGGCAAATGCTAGACAAAAGAAATTCACAAGATCGTTTTGGAATGTAAGATTTTTATAGCAGCAACCAAGACCATGAACCAGTAGAAAGTCATGACTTTAAAATAGATTTCTTGCAGCAAATTCATTCAAAACACCAATCACAACTTTAACTAATAAGAAACAGGATCTGATTAAGTACTTAAGTACCATATATGATTAAGTTTATACCGTGGTACACAACAAAAAGATGAAATGTTTGGCAACAATCTGATTCCAAATTTAATTTTTACACAACAATCTGATGTGCTTAATTATGATTTTGTTTTTGTTGTTAATGATGAAATTCTACAAATTCTGTGCTTCCCAACCATGAATTGTTATTACTACTCACACAACATAAAACTCACCGTAATTATTCTAATAATGTATGTAGGCTCTAATGGTATTTAAGTAACTTAAATTTCAAAATAGATGATGTGATACGCATTGTGGTTGACCCGGTTTCAAGAAATTCTATGAAATTTTCATTTTCCTACATATATATATAACCAAGAATTTGATGTCCACAAGTTAAAACATTAAAAATACACATAATAAGAAGTTTTACATTAATGAATACATTGAGCTACCATTTGAAGTAGGCTATATGCACTTGTGCATATAGGCTATATGCACTTGTGCATATAAGTGGGTTGGTTGGTGATATCGCCCAAAAAAACGGTCGTAATTGGCCCGGTCTTTTCACTGGTTCCCGGTTCAACCGGTTGAACCGGTCGGGTCAACCCGGGTTTTAAAACATTGTTTATTACTACAAATCACTGCATTTATCCAATTCCTGTTCTACAAACAACTTAACTAGCTATCACCAACAAAATTTAGAGTACCCTTTTCTGCTCAGCAGCAACAAATACAAAAAAACCCAATTAAGACAACTACAAAGAGAGATATATACATCCACAAGATTCTTGAAAAATGATCTTTAATGTTATACTAAGCTGACCTGATGAACGTACACTATGTTATTCTTGATATAACATCACATGTGATTCTTGAAATAGAATCACATGTCAGGTATGCGCTGTCAAGTGGGATTTACTGGGTCGATTTAGTTTGGTTTAGAATCACATGTGATAGAAACCAAGTAAAATACACAAGTACCCAATAGTTTTTCTACTTGCTTCTGTGAATTGATTGTCTCACAAGTTCATCCAAGCAGAGCTGAACTTCTTCTATGGTGATCTGCCTATCTTTTATTGCATTTGTGCCACATTGAATGGCTTCAAAAACCTGCCATCAGAGAGCAACACATGAGTATATGGTAATATCTCAGTACAGGGGATGATGCTAAAGATATGTATTTGTTTAGACTTCAAAAATGTTGATTTCTCCACCAACAATAACTGCTGTTGCACTTGACAGGTTAATGAACCTCTACTTTTCAAGCATTTTTTCCACTTAGAGGCCAAAACAGATTATGATGTCTAAATGGAAGTTGTTCTACGACTTCTTATGGTTCTACTCGAATTGGAATCACTCCATTTGGATCAACCATCGATTTTATACAAATTTTACAAAAAACACAGGGACTGATCCCGAGTACACTCTGATCAGTCCCAAAAACACACAGTTTTGAGCCACTTAGAGTCTCAATTGGGTCTGAAGCTCTTCATATGAGTTGTAGTATACATTTAGTTCGTTCTACCTGTAAAATTTGAGCTCATTCGGACTTACTGTTTGAGAGTTATGCACCAGTAAATTATGCACCGGTAAATAAGTTGATCTGCACTCGAAACAAACTATATTGTTTCATGGTTCGTTTTATTCTTCGTCTCTCTCAATTTTAACTCTATGGTTTTGTGTGGTTTAAATTATATACATTAAAAGTTAATATGGTTGAATAGTCAGAAATTTTGGAATGTAATAGTTGGATAGCTCGTAGCGGTACTTTCAAACCCAATTAGAGACTTTTTTTTAGTTCTGATATTTAACAGTACATTTGCTTCTTGTTTCTTTTATTTGACTGAATATTCTGCCCGATATAATTTTGTTTCATGTTGGATCCTCTTTGTTTTAAGTTATATGGATTTGTTGTACATTTTTTATATAGATTAGTAGATCTACTGTTTTATGTTGATGTTATGTTGCTCTTGTTGGGGGTTTTTGTTTGCTCTTTTGTTATGCATTCTAGGTTGTGTAGTAGTTTTTGCTGCTACTTTGTTATGCATTATGATGTTATTTAGTATAGTCTTTTTGCTTGTTGCCTTGTTATGCATTCTAATGCTGGTTAGTATCGTTTTTTTGTTGTTGTTTTGTTATGCACATCAACCATGCATCTAGGAAAATGGGATGAAATATTGATACATGCTCTCAAATTCCCGTGCCTTTTATCTTCTCTCAAATACCAACTATTTCAATACAAGTTTAACCTCTTTTCGTGTCTCGTAGTGTACAAACATGTTTTGATATCTCAATCTGTAGTTATGCTCACATCTCACTTTTGGTGTCTCGAAGTGTACAAACATGTTTTGATGACCAGGTCCTGGTCCTTTTGCAGGTCATTGTTTATATTTGAATTAAGTTTTCTGGTTTTTGAACTATAAATATGCTTGCTTGTTTATCTTTTAGCTCCTAGACATGGTTGTAATAGAAGTCCACTACATGCTTGTGTTCAAACAACATTAAGGGAAGGTTTTTTGGGTGTGGTTCTATAAGGAGACTCAAAGTATGGTTCCATCTATAGCATTTGTGGTGTATCCTGTTATTTTCTTTTTTGTTGATAACTAAAATTATTTATCAACATTTGCCTCTTCTCTCATTTTTTGGTCATCTGGATCTTAATGGGGGCATTGGGGAGGTTTTTTGGGATGATGGTAAAAGGGAGTGAAGGGTAAAGGTGATAAGGCTTTTGAACTTGAATAGGAGCAATAAGGAGGTTCTTTTGGGAGTGTGGATTATTGGCTGGAGATTACTGAATATGGTGTACAGGGGTCTTATTTTTGAGCTTCATATCAGTTTGTTTGTGGAGGGTGGGTTTTTTGGTTTTATTGCTTTCATCAAACATGAATATGGGCATTTTTTTGGTCTGATTCATGGATTGATTTCCTTCCTTGGGATTTGTCATTTTAAATATTTATATTTTCATTCAATGCTTATGTAGATATAAGGTTAAAATGGTCATTTTAGTTGTTAAGACTATTCATTAAGAAAAAAATCAAACAATAACTTATCTTGATTTATTCAAGACAATACTTAAATCTTTACTACCTTATAATGCATATACACCTAAACTCTTAATTACAATACATCAAGCATGAGATTTTCATTTTCCTACATATATATATAACCAAGAATTTGATGTCCACAAGTTAAAACATTAAAAATACACATAATAAGAAGTTTTACATTAATGAATACATTGAGCTACCATTTGAAGTAGGCTATATGCACTTGTGCATATAGGCTATATGCACTTGTGCATATAAGTGGGTTGGTTGGTGATATCGCCCAAAAAAGAAAGAGACAATACTTAAATCTTTATCTTTACTACCTTATAATGCATATACACCTAAACTCTTAATTACAATACATCAAGCATGAGATACAACCATTTTATGCATAGAAATAAAAAATCTATGAATTACAAACTAGAAAACGTAATGTACACCTTGTTGATAAAACAACTTATTGTTTAAAAAAAAGGCATGGGCTTGAAGTAGGGTAGAACGGTTTAAAATTCTTGTTGTAAGTTATGCTTTATGAGATGCTTAAGAAATGCAGGAGTTAAAAAAGTATTTCAATTTGTACAGCTCTGACATGTTAGGTTTTGTTTAATGTAGAAGTTTTGGGTTAAACGGTTACAAACCGAATAACCTGAGACCGGTTAGAATCAAACAATATTTAAATCGTACAAACTTGGATTATAAAAAAATGGCAGAGTTCTCTATTTTTGTTTGTTTACCTATGACAATGAGATGAGAAATCGATAGTTCCTCAACCCTTTTCCTCATCGAACTTTTAAACACTTTGTTAGGATCGAGTGGAGGGTCGACTGCGTGCGAGAGACGATTGGATTTTGAAATCTGATGTTAATCGATTAGGGTCTTATGAACATATATTTGGGATTTGGGTTTTAAATTGGGCTGCTATATGGGCTTCTAAAATATTAAAATGGATAGCGTATTAGATTTAAGTATTAAACCATATAATTGATGTCTATATAATTAATTCATCATTTTACAAATATCATAATTAATCTATCATATTTACATGGACGTTTTTTTTTTAGCAGCAGAAAAAGAACTTTTTTATAAAAAAAAAACAGTTCAGGAAAACACTTTGTTAGGATTCACCTAAATTGAACCTACCTTTAGTATATGGGCTTAAGAAGATGAAAATATTTCTTTTAGGGTTTAAGGTTTAGGAAAATATTTTGTTTTTCATATTTTTATGTAAATTAATATAGTTTTCTGTTTTATAAATACAATTAGTTAATTATAAATTTATAGTTTATAGGAAAAATACATTTTGTTTTTTATATTTTCATGTACATTAATGTAGTTTTTATGGTGTTAACAATATTATTAATGTTTATAAACTTGTAGTAAATGGATTCTCCGTATAATGTTGAAGTTTTTTCATCTCTACACTACGAATTTTTGAGACGGTGGAACTTGAGAACTGTCCGTGTGGAGCTTGTTTTGGAAGATGTCAAAAAAGAATGCCTATATATTATTTTACTTGATCAAAATGTAAGTTAAAAATATGCATACTTTAAATGCATGGTAAAAGTTATCATTTTTAAATCTATTTAACAAATATTTCATTCTATTTTAGAGAGAAAAAATGGTAGCAATTGTTCGAGGCTATTTGATGCAATTATACAAACAAAGAAATTTGGTCGGAGGGGTTTTTTCTTTGGATCGTTTTCAAGTTGAAAATACTTATGATGATACCCCAAGGTATGAAGGCTATAGGCTGGTCTACAATGAAATGATAATCATAATAAGTAAAGACACAAAGTTACAACCATTAACAGCTGATGTCGAAAATGGATTTGCGTTCTATCCATTGGTGCCTTCGATAAGAACCCTTGCTGAAGATCGAACCACGAAAAAAATGATGATCGGTACATTTAAGTTATTCATTACATTTGTATTTTTTATATACTATTAAATATATATTTGACAATATAAATCTAATTTTAAAAATATAAATATCCTTGTTTTAGATGTTGTTGGAAAAATAATCATGGGAGGACGAAGAACGTATTTCAGAAATGAAAACGGATTCCAACTTGGTTATTGTGAACTGTTTCTGCAAGACATAACGTAAGTGTGTGTATTATTATAATTATTAACAAAATGTTATATAATCAATAACATCCCTATTATGAATAGGGGAAGCATAATACAAATGCGATTGTATGATGTTCGACCAATGTTTCCAATGAGGATAGCTCGTGCAATAGCAAATCAATCCATAATATATGCATCCCACGTGAAACTTATCCATTTACCTACAAGTACGTTATAAGTTATTTCAAGAATCAACATTCTATTTTAGTATTACATATACATATTATTATATTACTGAAAATGTATATTTATTATTTTCAGTGAATGTTTTAAGTTCTACGGACTTAACAAATATCAAGTTCGAACCACAGATGCCGGAAGCCGACAACATTAGAATCTTGATGAGATAAAAATATGTAGTTGATCAAGCTTATTAGTGTTACCATGGGTTCTTGTAATTTTATGATGACATTGGAGCATTTATGAGTCAATTATTGTTATTATGTTCTTTTTTTGTGTATTTTGGTGATGACATTGGAAACATATATATATCTTTTATACTTATAAAGTTTAAATTTTGCTATTTTGTTGTGTAATAATACTTTTGTTTCAATTGTCAATTGTATTTGTTTGCTAAATTATTAGTTCCACAAATAAAGAATGAGTGATGTGTTTGATCCAATAAAAAAATACAATGACTATGGCCAAAGCGACCAACGTAAAAAAAATCAAAGTTAACAAGTTAAGTTTTGTTCAATCTTGAAATTCGTTACATTGATTATTTCATTCCAACTCAATGCAATGGATGCAATCTTACAGTGTGCAATGAGGATTGGTGATGAGAAAATTGCAAACAGTGATGTATCCCCCGTCGATGTAGATATAGCAAAAGGTATGTGGAATATATGAATTCATACTTTTTGTATATTAGTTTATGATATACTTACTATGTATATATAAATATAATGAAATAAAATTAATATTGTCGCAGAAAAACAAAATGAATATTGTAGAAGATATTATGCACGACAAAAGGAGAAGAACAAAATGAGAAAAATAGCTATTGGTGAAGGAAGTAGTCAATCTACGACACGTATGGAGACAACGCAAGTGGATATCAATGAAACAACCCCTTCCAGTGCTTTAAGTATTGCTGAAAAGAGAAAAATTTATAACAGAAATTATTATCTTCGAAATAAAGAAAATAACATGATTAAAACAAGTGTTAACACACAAGGAACAAGTGCTACAGGTAAAGAAAGAACGGATACAATATGTTCGGGGTTGACACATGAAAACTTCAACGGTAAAAACAATGCAATTATTATTATATTTGAATTTTACTAATGTCATAAATTAAGGTCTCAACATTATGTTGTTTTCTATTATAGGTGTTCGAAGTAACCGTCGCATACTCTTACCTCTCTTTCATGAAGTCGTTAATCAAGTACCGAGAGGTTAGTGTTTCATTTTGAATTTTATATTATTGTCAAGTAAATTCAATCAACTTTTTTTTTTCATTCTCTTAATCTAATAATTCTGATATAAAATTTTAAGAAACATTTTCTTCAAGCAAGGAAGAAAGTTTCATTTTGAATGTGTGTTATATGTAGGAGGTTGTACTAGAGTCAATGCCAATTCATCAACCCAAGATAACATCCTCGAGGTGGATCAGTACGATTTTGTTAACACACAAGGAACAAGTGCTACAGGTAAAGAAAGAACGGATACCATATGTTCGGGGTTGACACATGAAAACTTCAACGGTAAAAACAATGCAATTATTATTATATTTGAATTTTACTAATGTCATAAATTAAGGTCTCAACATTATGTTGTTTTCTATTATAGGTGTTCGAAGTAACCGTCGCATACTCTTACCTCTCTTTCATGAAGTCGTTAATCAAGTACCGAGAGGTTAGTGTTTCATTTTGAATTTTATATTATTGTCAAGTAAATTCAATCAACTTTTTTTTTCATTCTCTTAATCTAATAATTATGATATAAAATTTTAAGAAACATTTTCTTCAAGCAAGGAAGAAAGTTTCATTTTGAATGTGTGTTATATGTAGGAGGTTGTACTAGAGTCAATGCCAATTCATCAACCCAAGATAACATCCTCGAGGTGGATCCATACGATTTTGTTTATGATGGTATCCCTAGACAACATCGTGTCTTGAAGGAACAGAATGCATGTGTACATTGTGGAGCAAAACGGTTAAAATTTGAATTTGCTACCTTTTGTTGTATGAGTGGGAAGACAAAGTTGGCATACTCACCCATTCCTGAAGAATTACACCATCTCTTCACATCACAATCCGAATTAGGTGAAATGTTTAGGCACAACATACGTGCATACAACACAAACTTTTCCTTCACGTCAATGGGTGTAAATTTAGATAGTACCACAAGCAATATGACATCCGGAGTATATACATTTCGTGCACACGGAGGAATATATCATAAAATCGACCAGTTAGTTCCTAGGGATGGACAACCTAGATACTTACAGTTGTATTTTTATGATTCTGAATCTGAGTTCTCACACAGACTCCAATGGCCAAATCTTGATAGAAACATCGTTGAAATTTTGACTCATGTTCTTGCTACGAACCCATACGTGAGAACATTCCGAAGCCTTGCTGAGCTAGGGCCACTCGATAGTTATAGAGTCACTTTGAATGCTTCGGTGGAACTCGACCAGCGGGTGTACAACCGACCGACCACATCTGAGGTATACATGTTATTTAAAATAAAAGATATCATATACATATTTTATACACTAACTAATTCTATAATTATGGCAGGTTGCTGGTATTTGGGTTGAAGGCAATGACAACATATCTGCATACAAGAGAAGTATCGTTGTGTATGGGAGGTCTGACTATAGT
Source organism: Arctium lappa (assembly GCA_023525745.1). Lineage (NCBI taxonomy): Eukaryota > Viridiplantae > Streptophyta > Magnoliopsida > Asterales > Asteraceae > Arctium > Arctium lappa. The sequence continues at coordinate 18,542,798 of CM042051.1, read as the reverse complement.
CAATATATTAAATCATACTTCAGTTGTTATGACCCATTGTCTTATCCTTTATTCTTCCCCAACGGTGAGCCTGGATGGCATTCTAATATACAAAGACATGGAGCTTGCATCAATCAAATTGTTAATGATGAAGAAAACATCGAGGAAGATTTAGAAGGTACCTCCACCATCACAGTTTTTTACATTTTTAAACATAAATGTCATCAATTTATAATTGTTGTCTCGCAACATATACATTACACAGAAACTAACGTAAGAAGGGGGAGGAATGTTTCTATGCGAGAGTACTATTGTTACAAATTCCAGATTCGTTCGAATGACAATTTGATTCTATTGGGGGGAAGATTGTTACAACAGTTCGTGGTAGATGTCTACATAAAGATTAAGACTTCACGTTTGGAATTTTGTGAAAAAAACCAAGCCAAGATAAGAGCGGATTTATACCAAGGTGTTGTGGATTGTGTGAATGCCGGTGAGGTTCAACCAAGTAGAGTTGGACAACGAGTTGTATTGCCTGCAAGCTTCATTGGAGGCCCGCGTGACATGCGACGACGATTTATGGATGCCATGACTTTGGTTCAAGATGACGGTAAGCCTGATATATTCCTTACAATGACGTGCAATCCAAAATGGCCTGAAATCCTTAGAGAGCTATTGTCGGGCCAGACTGCACAAGATCGACCAGACCTTGTTACAAGAGTTTTTCGTGCCAAATTAGAAGATATTAAAAAGCAACTCTTCCAGAAGCACATTCTCGGTGTTGTCGGGGCCTATGTTTATGTCATCGAGTTTCAGAAGCGTGGTTTGCCACATGCACATTTCCTTCTCATAATGAAACCTGGGCACAAGATGACCAATCCAGATCATTATGACAAGATCGTGTGCGCTGAAATTCCAGACCTCACAAAGTATCCCCAAATGCACCAGTTGGTCGTCCAACACATGATGCACGGTCCTTGCGGTCATTTACGACCATCCAGTCCTTGTATGCAAGGTGAACCGAAAAAATGTCGTTTCAGATATCCTAGGCAATTCAACGACCAGACGGCGCATGCTGAAGACTCATATCCATTGTATCGACGAAGAAATAATGGAATAAATGTAAACGTGCGAGGTCATACCCTTGATAATAGATGGGTGGTCCCGTATAACCCAAAGTTGCTGATGATGTTCAACTGTCATATCAATGTTGAGGCTTGTTCGAGTATAACATCTGTGAAATATGTGTTTAAATATGTTTATAAGGGTCATGACAAACAAGTTGTTCATGTTGATCCAGGGGAAACAGAGTTGGTTATTAACGAGATTAAGAAGTTTCAAGATGCGCGTTATGTCTCTCCTCCTGAGGCAATATGGCGTATTTTTAGCTTCACTCTTTCTCAAATCCACCCTTATGTGATGGCTTTGCAACTCCATCTCCCCAATAAACAGATGGTTAGGTTCAGAGATGATGATATAATGACGGATATTGTTGATAGAGAGAGAGATAAGCGAACGATGTTGACCGCCTTTTTTGAGAGAAATAAAGTAGACAGGAGTGCGAGACAATATTTGTACAAAGATTTTCCAAAAAACTACACGTGGAACCCAAGCTCGCGTCGTTGGAATCCTCGAAGACAAGGATCAATGAGAGGAAGATTGGTTTCTGCTAATCCAGTTGAAGGAGAGCGGTACTACCTACGTGTAATTTTATCACATATCAGTGGGCCTACTTGTTTTGAAGATCTATACACCGTCAATGGCTTATTACACCCGACATTTCGTAAAGCAGCTCTTGAGAGAGGGTTAATAGAGACTGACGATAACTTATCTCAATGTCTTGCTGAGGCCTCCTTATTTCAATTTCCTGGTGCTCTTAGAAGGTTGTTTGCAACGATATTAATTTATTGCGAACCTGGAGATGTTCGTAAGTTATGGGATGACCACTATGACTCTTTTTCTGAAGATTATAGGCGACAATGCGAAAGTGTTGACCAAGTTCGAAATATGGTCCTAACTGACATCATGATCTTTCTACAATCTATGGGTAAAACTCTTGTCGATTTCGATCTTCCAAAGATAAATGCAGATGCAAACTTACAATTTGGAGGCTTTCGTGAGGTACAAGAGGAGTACTCTGTAGTTGTGGAGGAAGAACACCTACGTGCCCGAGACTCTCTCAATTCCGACCAAAAATACGCATATAATGAAATCATGAGGCACGTGGATGATGATTGTCCTGGCGTGTTCTTCATAGATGGTCCCGGTGGAACTGGAAAGACATTTTTGTATAAAGCTTTGCTTGCCAACGTGCGTTCCCGTGGTTTTATTGCTCTCGCTACCGCTTCGTCAGGTGTTGCTGCCAATAATATGCCCGGAGGGAGAACAACTCATTCTCGATTCAAGATTCCCCTCAATCTTGATAACAACTCAATGTGCAACATAAAGAAACAAAGTGGGGCTGCTCAATTGCTTCGCAATGCAAAAATTATCATTTGGGATGAAGCATCAATGGCTAAAAGGCAGGCGGTAGAGGCGCTTGATCGAACAATGCAGGATATCATAGGTGTGGCACTCCCATTTGGTGGAAAAATAATGGTTATGGGAGGTGATTTTAGACAAGTCTTACCGGTTGTGAGACGTGGAACCCGAGCACAGATTGTAGATTCTAGCTTACGGATGTCACCACTATGGTCAACGATTAAAAAGATACGGTTAACTCTCAACATGAGAGCACTAACTGATCCATGGTTTTCAGGATTTCTATTACGAGTCGGTGATGGAAATGAAGAAGCGTTGGACGAAAAGTTTATTCGCATACCTGATGACATGACCATTCCTTATACCGATAATGTTGATCCAAAAGATGCTCTTATTGATGCAATCTTTCCATCTCTGCAAATCAACGGAGCTGATTCAGATTATATCATTTCCAGGGCGATATTATCAACTAAAAATGAGAACGTTGATGAGATAAACGATAAGTTGATCAACAAATTTTGCGGAGATGAAAAGGTATATTACAGTTTCGATGAAGCAGAAGATGATCGGAATAACTTTTATCCGGTGGAGTTCTTAAACTCACTAACTGTTAGTGGTTTGCCCCCTCATTACCTTCGGCTCAAAATTGGATGCCCAATTATTCTATTACGAAATATCGATCCTTCAAATGGCTTATGCAACGGCACCAGATTGATATGCAGAGGTTTTCAGCAAAACGTCATCGATGCAGAAATAGCCATTGGTCAGCATGCTGGAAAGAGGGTATTTTTGCCGAGAATTCCTTTATGTCCATCTGAGGATAACATGTTCCCATTCAAATTGAAGCGAAAACAGTTTCCAGTTCGACTTAGCTTTTCTATGACAATCAATAAAGCTCAAGGGCAGACAATACCGAACGTAGGTGTTTATCTACCGGAATCTGTATTCTCGCATGGACAACTTTACGTGGCGTTGTCTAGAGGGATATCACGGGGAACTACAAAGGTATTAGTGAAGCCTGTGAAAAAATTCAATCGTGTTGGAGTCTACACATCTAACGTTGTGTATAAAGAAGTTTTACGTGATGAATAAGGTACAATCAACTAATTACTATTACACATATGTACAATATGTTTAGATTTAAAATAATTATGTTTTTTTTGCAGAACATGCTTGCGGATTGATGCTTCACATGTCCTAGCATATTATGAATCTACGGATGTGCATTTTCACATATGATTGTCATGTCACTTTTGATTAGTCATTATTTTCAAACTTTTAACGAGTTGTGAATATATGGATTTATATATATCTTGTAAATAAACATATTTTATGGTAGTAACCGTTTTGCAAATAAATCATACTAACCTATAAAAAAATTGAGAGAAAACGAGAATAATATGAACAAAAACCATCGGTGACAGAAAAGTTATTTGCTTTAGAAATTGTGATTCACCCGATTTGTCAACATATAACATATTGGTTGTCAAATTGATTGGTTGTCAAATGTATATGAAGTAACTACGGAATTTGGATTGGATTTGAATGAGAAATTGGTGTTTTTTGCAGAAAATATTTACGAATGAGTGCATTACAAAAACTAAACAACATTCTGGATATACGGATGACATTATTTACAAATGATTGTATTTCTTTGTTCAGTCAAGAAATTTCAAGTTTTGTAATTAGTTTTGAGTAATGGATTTAGAAGCCCAATATGTGTGCAATTATTTTTCCATTAGATTTTGCTAATACAACATATTAACCTTCAACTTGATGTTTCGGAATTGTGATTTACCCGCGCTGCATCGCGCGGGTACACCACTAGTATATATATATATATATATACTACCTTAATATACATTTAGATCAAATGTCTTAAAGACAAGTCCTAAAGCACAAAGTATTACCAATTTAAGCATTAAATTCAAAAAAACTCTTAATTACAAGTTGTGAAGCATAAGATACAAGTCTTTCAATGCATTCCTTCAATATGGATTTTCATCTTCTACCTCTACACACACGCACAAAAAAGTCTCTCCCTCACCATACCCAGTACTTCCTCTTCTACTTCTTCACGTTTCCACCATACCCACCAGCCATACCTTTTTCTTCTACTTCTTCAAGACCATACCTTTTGTACTTCTTCTATCTTCATGTTGCATATAAATCAAGATGATGGGTTCAGAGATTTTTTCATCCACAAAATCTCCTCTCTCTATCTCAAACGCATCGTATTGATTCTCCTTCTTCTTCAGTCCGATTTTGATTTGAGGTAAAAACCCTAACTATTGATTTTTTATTTTGATTTTGATTTTGTTTTTGATTTGGGTTCACAAATTGGGTTCATGATTTGGTATCTGATGATTTCACGATTTAGGTTCACTGATCTGGGTTCACCAACTGTTTGACAATTATTTGAGGTCATTTTTCTTTTAGATTTTCAATTATTGATGTGTTGTGCATAAAACCAGGTTCAAAATGATGTCATATCATTTTTCATTTTACATAGCTCTTGCAGACTTGTATATTCGTGTGGGCTTGGTTAAATGAGTTGTCCTTGTCCAGGTTTTAGCCGATGACAAAACCACCTGATACCCAAACCAAATATCAGGTCACTAGGAACCAAACGTATGTAATGACCCTTTTTTGGGTTTCAGACTTTCAGTATCTAATGACCATTTTCTGTAAATTTTCGTGCTCTAAGTTTGATGCATGTTTAGGCTAGCTATGGGTCAATGATCCTGGGGTTTTAAGGAAGTCTGAAGTTGATTGTGGCTGGAAATTTCTCTTTGAACTAACCATGAGTCGGATCACATTGACACATTCTATTACATGTCTCATATTGGATACGCCAGGTAGGCTCATATGCATCTTCTAATTTTTGGGTTATTCTACTTGTTTGTGTAGCAGAAATAAAACGGTTCTTAACTCCTTTTTTTGATCTTTTTTTTTTCCCGAAAAATCTGAAGTAATTATTTCTTAACAACGTCTTCGTATGGGTAGTTGGGGATGAGCTAAAGTTCAAGTTTTTTCTTAGGTTTGTGATATCACCATGTAGAGCTCATAGTCTTTTGATATCTTTTAGTATTTTTAGTGTTTTGTAGTTGAAGTATAATACCCTGGTTATTCATCAAGCAACATTCGAAGATAAGATTTGAACTTTGAGATAGAGACCTCTTTATTATGGTTTCTTTTTGGTAATGTCTCTGAGTTTTCTTGTTCTTATTCTTTAGGAACAAATTTGGGTTTTTTTTATCAATATTTTATATTGTTGTGTTTTAAGGATTGTATGCATTTTATGGCCTATGCCTCTTGTATTACCCCCACAACTTTCTCCTCTATGTTCCTTATTAAATCAATGACCGACAAACTTTTTAAATCAACGGCCGACAAAGGCTATCGCTGCCCTACAATTCAAGCTTGGTTTTTTATAGCGGTTGGATCTGAGGTTTTCTTGGTCTTCATTACTGACTTTTGACTTTATTTATTTATTGTACTGCATATGTAGCAGTCATTACAGCTACATATGCAATGAAGACCAGGTTGCAGGTCCATGGTTATCAGCAGCTTATGGTGGAACGGTTGAAGAGCAGGTGAATGGTTGTAGTTTTATTTGGATGGAGAAGGAGCAGATGGTTGGAGAGCTTAAGCTAAATATCATGTTCGTGTTAAGAACTAAAGTGGTTATAACTTTGTTTGTGCCTCCTAACCTTTCAATGTAACTTTTTTCTATGCTTTGTTTGTGATTCCAGTTTTCTCTCTCGACATCCATCAGGCAAGGTTTTATCATTGTTTTTTAAGGTAAGGTTTTATGTGTCTTTTGATATTTGTCCCTATTCCGCCAATTGAAAACCAAATTGGAGAATGATTCTTCTTTGAGGGTGCAGTGGTTGGGACTGGAAAAGGATGTGGATGGTTTTCATTCCATGAACATGGGAAGCCTAGCTGTGAGGGGAAGGGAGCCATTATTCATCCCCTGCACTCCAAAGGGTTGTGTTGAGTTATTGATCAGATCTGGTAAATGTATATGGTGAGTTGGTCATCTTTGTTGAATTGTTTGTTTCTTGGTAGGATTCTTTCTTTGTAACCGAGATGTATCCTATCCTCTTCAGTTATCGAGATTTCTGTTCTTCTGTTTACATTATTTATCTGGAAAATAACATAATTGATCCCAAAATTCGGCCATTACTTCTTTAGGAAGGAACTTTAGAATACGTGTTCAGCTTTAAAAGTATGACATTCACTACTCTGATTTTTAGCTTTATTAGTGTTTGTTGTACATAGTGAATGAAACTTGACTGTACCAAAATCTTTTTAAAAGGAAATTCCTGAATGACATCCATAAGGATTTAGTTAGGACACAGTATTAGGGTTCTTCCAGAATATCATTCAGTTCAGCTTCAGATACAGTAATAATCGTAATCAGCTATGTCGTTTGGTTCACAAACCGTTGATATACTCGGGGTCATCAATCTGGTCAAGATGTTCGCACCCAAAATACTACTGCTTGTCAATCTGTTTCGAATATAGTCAAGACTTCACTGGGTCCTGTTGGACTTGACAATGTATTTAGCATCTACCTCTGTTTTATGTTGCTTTAGATAACTCAAAATGTTAGATTTATGCACATTTGTGTGATCTGGATCAAACTTGTTATGGTAATGAAAGTGGGTTGAAAGATGGATGTAACCATTAGGTATTGATATACCTCAAGTAATCTGTTATAGCTCTCAATTTGGCTTTTAGAACTTGGATCATCCAGAGAGTGAATCAATAACTGTAGAAGCTTTAATTTTCGTGCTTATCTCAATTGTTGGTTCAGTTTTATCCAAACCAACTAGGCTAAAACTAGAACCCATTAGAGTGAAAACCGGAGATGTTGTATGTTAATATTTCTTCTTCTTCTCAATTCTTTTTTTTTTCCTTCTTTCCTTTCAATACAAGAATTGGCATCAAATAGGATGGTGTAGGGGCTATTAATGATGGTGATAGTTCTAAAATTGCTTCACCTCATTATAATTTCGAATGACTAAGGGGTCGTCTTCTTGCCTTCTTGGGCATGCTACAGTGGTATCTTCATATTGTTGGGGATTCTATTTTCAGTTTTCACCTGGTGATTGGGAAGTGTTACTGCGTAAAACTATTATCACCTTAACATGTTTTAGTCAGATAGCTTTAAGTATGCACAAAGTTTTTATAGGCTAAGTGGCTAACCCTTAAACAAGGGATGTGACTTTTTGAATTTAACATAACAAATATGCCTAAACAACCACATGTTACCTTTTGATGGCACTAAGTCAGATAAACCATAATGGAACTCTTTTTCTTCTTGACCCATGGGTAGTTAATCTTTACCATTGCCCTTATATTTGAAAACATATTCTGTTGCACAGAGGATTTAGTTGGGACCATAAAATGTTGTCTCTATTTGGAAAGGAAATAAAAGTGAGTTCGCATTTCATTTATTTCACAAATGTCAGTCGTTTTAAGTTCTTGATTAAATAAGGAAACGAAAAACATGACAGAAAGAGACAAATTTATTCAAACAAAACCGAACGAGTTTAGTATATTTCACCCATAAGTGGGTCTGAATGGCAATCAAAATTACCAGATGAATTAGAAAATCTTTAGTTCAATCTTTTTGCATCCTACAATATATCTGTAATTAGTTCAAGGCAACAGATACTTAGGGACCATCTATCAATCGTTTACAAATGCTAACCGTCTATTACGTACAACTTTTTAAAATTTACGTCTCGATTAACAGATGAGCAACTGATAAACATATTTGAATTTCAAATACAAGATAATTATCGTTATTCTTATGTATACGATATAATAATGTGATATTTTCTCTAAAGTCCTTGGCCAATCAAACATACATACTAACCTTCAATTGAATCATAATTGAGAACACAAGCATTGATACATAAGTATATTGTAAGTGTGTATATGATAGCCATAACATCATTTTTTCCTACCCTTTCTCACACTCTCTAAGATGCATGTTTATTCTTTGTATTTTTTTTTACATTTATTGAAATATTGCATTCCGCCGCATTGCACGGGTACACAACTAGTATATATATATATATATATATATATATATATATATATAGTATATATATATATATATATATATATATATATAGGGGTTATTTAATTTGCAACCTTTAAAAAGGTTGCAAACATTGCAACCCACATCTTAACCGTCAGATTCATAATCGATGGTTACAATAGATATGGGACCCAATATTTTTAATTAAAAAAATAAAATAAAAAATAAAATAACCGTCGATCATGAATCCAACGGTTAAGATGTGGGTTGCAAAATATCATTCCACTATATATATATATATATATATAATGAAAAATCTAATACGGTTATTGTACAAACTATTGTACAATTACATTTACCATCCTTAATCTTTTATACAATAACATTTACTACCCTTATAATATTACATTTATCACTCTTACAATTATTTATTTAATTTATTTTGTATCCCTTACTTTTTCATTTTACACCGTTATCATATTAACACAAATAATCGTATATGAACAAAAATGCAATGAAAAAATACGTTCATTTTTTTACAAATTATACCATTATAATCGTCTCGTCAATACCTTCAAAACGAGCCCAATATTGAATATTTTTTAATTTAACCATACTATTAAATATCAGAATATATACGAATTATCTATACTACTAAAACGGTTATTGTACAAACGGTTATTGTACAAACTTTTGTACAATTACATTTACCACCCTTACATTGTTACATTTATCACCCTTATAATTACTTATTTAATTTACTTTATGTTCCTTATTTTTTCATTTTACACATATTAACACAAATAATTATATATTAACAAAAATGCAATGAAAAAATACGTTCATTTTTCTACAAATTATATCATTATAAGCGTCTCCTCAATATCTTCAAAACGAGCCAAATATTGAATATTTTTTAATTTAACCGTACTGTTAAATATCATGAATATCTACGAAATAATTTGTTTTTCTGTCCATACGTTTTATTTTTTTTTCCACCGTTAGCACGTTAAAAATACATAATCGTAAAATACGTTTCATTCTTATTATAAATAATATCATTATAATTTTTTCGTCAATAATTGTAATATAAACTAATTATTGAATATCTTTATGGCTTTAGGTTTCAAGTTGTGATTTTTAGGTCATGGTTGATTATTGATGAAATGTATATAAGGAAATAGAATTAATTGTTCGTTCTTTACTTACATTCCGCTGCATCGCGCGGGTATATGCCTAGTATATAATGAAAACTCTAAAACGGTTATACGGTTATTGTACAATCTTTTGTACAATAACATTTATCACCCTTAATCTTTTGTGCAATAACATTTACTACCCTTATAATGTTACATTTACCACTCTTACAATTACTTATTTAATTTATTTTATATCCCTAACTTTTTCATTTTTCATTTTACACCGTTATCATATTAACACAAATAATCGTATATGAACAAAAATGCAATGAAAAAATACGTTCCTTTTTTTACAAATTATATCATTATAATCGTCTCGTCAATACCTTCAAAACGAGCCCAATATTAAATATTTTTTAATTTAACCGTACTATTAAATATCAGAATTTATACTATATAATGAAAAAACTAAAACGGTTATTGTACAAACTTTTGTACAATTACATTTATCACCCTTACAATGTTGTATTTATCATCTTTACAATTACTTATTTAATTTACTTTATATCCCTTATTTTTTCATTTTTCATTTTACATTATTATCATATTAACACAAACAATCATATATTAACAAAAATGCAATGAAAAAATACGTTCATTTTTCTACAAGTTATATCATTATAAGCGTCTCCTCAATATCTTCAAAACGAGTCCAATATTAAATATTTTTTAATTTAACCGTACTATTAAATATCATGAATATCTACGAAATAATTTGTTTTTCTATCCATACGTTTTATTTTTTTCCACCGTTAGCACGTTAAAAATACATAATCGTAAAATACGTTTCATTCTTATTATAAATAATATCATTATAATTTTTTTCGTCAATAATTGTAATATAAACTAATTATTGAATATCTTTATGTGTTTAGGTTTCATAAGTTGTGATTTTTAGGTCATGGTTGATTATTGATGAAATGTATATAAGGAAATAACATTAATTGTTCGTTCTTTACTTACATTCCGCTGCATCGCGCGGGTATATGCCTAGTATATAATGAAAATTCTAAAACGGTTATACGGTTATTGTACAATCTTTCGTACAATAACATTTATCACCCTTAATCTTTTGTACAACAACATTTACTACCCTTATAATGTTACATTTACCACCCTTACAATTACTTATTTATATTACTTTATATCCCTTATTTTTTCATTTTTCATTTTTCATTTTACACCGTTATCATATTAACACAAATAATCGAATATGAACAAAAATGCAATGAAAAAATATGTTCCTTTTTTTACAAATTATACCATTATAATCGTCTCGTCAATACCTTCAAAACGAGCCCAATATTGAATATTTTTTAATTTAACCATACTATTAAATATCAGAATATATACGAATTATCTATACTACTAAAACGGTTATTGTACAATCTTTTGTACAATAACATTTACCACTCTTACAATGTTACATTTACCATCATTACAATTACTTATTTAATTTACTTTATATCCTTACTTTTTCATTTTTCATTTGACACCATTATCATATTAACACAAATAATCGTATATGAACAAAAATGTGATGAAAAATACGTTCATTTTTCTACAAATTATACCATTATAATCGTCTCGTCTGACCTTCAAAACGAGCCCAATATTGAATATTTTTTAATTTAACCGTACTATTAAATATCATGAATATCTACAAATTAATTTGTTTTCTATCCATATGTTTTATTTATTTTTCCACCAATAGCACATTAAAAATACATAATCGTAAAATACGGTTCATTCTTATTATAAATTATATCATTATAATTTTTTTCGTCAATAATTGTAATATAAACTAATTATTGAATATCTTTATAGGTTTAGGGTTTTATAAATTGTGATTCTTAGGTTATGATTGATTGTTGATGACATATGTATAAGAAAGTAACATTAATTGTTCGTTCTTTACTTACATTTCGCTGCATTGCGCGGGTATATGTCTAGCTATATAATGAAAATTCTAAAACGGTTATACGGTTATTGTACAATCTTTTGTACAATAACATTTACCACCTTTAATATTTTGTACAATAACATTTACTACCCTTACAATGTTACATTTACCACCCTTACAATTACTTATTTAATTTACTTTATATCCTTTACTTTTTCATTTTTCATTTTACACCGTTATCATATTAACACAAATAATCCTATATGAACAAAAATGCAATGAAAAAATACGTTCCTTTTTTTTACAAATTATACCATTATAATTGTCTCGTCAATACCTTCAAAACGAGCCCAATATTGAATATTTTTTAATTTAACCGTACTATTAAATATCAGAATTATACATATATAATGAAAAAACTAAAACGGTTATTGTACAAACTTTTGTACAATCACATTTATCACCTTACAATGTTACATTTATCACATTTATAATTATTTATTTAATTTACTTTATATCTCTTACTTTTTCATTTTTCATTTTACATCATTATCATATTAACACAAATAATCATATATTAACAAAAATGCAATAAAAAATACGTTAATTTTTATACAAATTATATCATTATAAGCGTCTCCTCAATATCTTCAAAATGAGCTTAATATTGAATATTTTTTAATTTAACCGTACTATTAAATATCATGAATATCTACGAAATAATTTGTTTTTCTATCCATACGTTTTATTTTTTTTCCACCGTTAGCACGTTAAAAATACATAATCGTAAAATACGTTTCATTCTTATTATAAATAATATCATTATAATTTTTTTCGTCAATAATTGTAAAATAAACTAATTATTGGATATCTTTATGGGTTTAGGTTTCATAAGTTGTGATTCTTAGGTCATGGTTGATTATTGATGAAATGTATATAAACATTAATTGTTCGTTCTTTACTTACATTCCGCTGCATCGCGCGGGTATATGCCTAGTAGGTTCATTTGTTAACCACATTTTTTGTGTTAACTTTATGAACCATTATAAGCCCTTGATCATGAAAATCAATGGTTGAGATTGAATATCTTTTAAAAGCCTTAATAAATGTACAATTAATGAAAAATTAGGAGTGAACTATAGTGATAATGGTATTTTGGGAAAAAAAATAAATGAAACATTATGTCTTTATTCTCTCTTAATTAATGTTTCTTTCAAAAGAATTGTAACCCCCGGTTCATTAATTAGTGTTCATGAATCTGCATGTATTTGAACATTATTTTTCCAAAAGAATCGTAACCCTCGGTTCATGCATGTTCATATGAAGAAATATGAACATTATTAATTTTAAATATCATATTCATACGAAAAATATGAACAATATTACTTTTAAATATCATATTCATATAAAAAATATGAACAATATTAATTTCAAATATCATATTCATATGAATGAACCACCACCCCACTGTTCATGTGACTCGTTAACAAGTTTTTGTTCATATGCCTAATGGTGAAGTAATGAACAAACATGAACAGGTTAGATGAAAAACTCATGGTCGTATGTATGATCTGATGCTACAACGATACATGCAATCAGTGAACTACCATCATCACTGCTTAAATATTGGATGTAAACTTTTACCCAACCTTGGTTCATGAACAGTGAACTAAAAGACAATAGTAATGAAAAATAAACATAATCTGGAGTTCGATGAAATTCATAATTCAAAATCCATCAAAATTGATACCCATAATTCATTTAGTTCCCAAACTACTTCTAACTGATAAATATAGCCAACAGAGTTTCTATGAAAACACCAAACATCATACCAAGTGTTGTTGCATATTTTACACAATGTCATGAATACTTAGTTGAACATACATGAACACCTACAAAAATGTTCATCATTGTTGAACACACCTTCGAAACAGTTAACATTACAGCTAAATCATTCTGTAAAAGGTTAACACTATATGAGAATTTTTGAATTAAAATGAATACCGGATAAAGTTTTTGAAAATAACCACTATATGATTTTGAAAAAAGTATGAAATCAGTCATGAAAATGTTCATATGATTTTAACATTATTTTGAAAATGAATTTTTTTTTTAAATCATAAACCTACCCTAGCTAGAATCAAGGAGGCTTTATTTTTGTAACCCCCAAATAATTAAATGAAATATAAAATATTTGCTAATTAAGAATTGACATTTCTACCCTTTAGCATTAAATACTAAAACAAAGAAAACAACAATCAAAGATGGATTTCTATTAGTTGTAAATGGTTTATAAAGTTAACAACAGATGGTTGGTTAACAAATGATATTTGCTATATATATATATATATATATATATACACACACCAACACTTATACTAAAACAATCTTAATGTTTGCCCAACAAATGACAACCAAAACTAGACAAATATATATAGATAGATAGATATAATAACATTTTAACTTAAACAATCTCAACGTTTACTAGAAAAATAATTGGAATTAAAGGTAAACAATTATATAAACTTACCGCAATATGGCTATCCCTCGAAGTCACGTAACCCCCTAGTGATGACCCGCCATCCGAAGAAGATGACTCTGTGCTCGACCTCTTCCTATGTGTATAATCGAAGAGGAACCCACAGGACGGTGGCACACCATTTCTTGCTTTTGTCAACAAAGGTAAATACAAACATGTATTAATTGTCAAATACTAAAAATCAAGCTACTAAAGTAATCGTTGTTAAGGACCTACCAAACGAGCACGATGCATAGAGATCGAGATCGACCCGGTGGTGTGTTTGGAAATTTCACCATCAATCTCTATCATTCTGTTATCACTGGACTTCTTGGATACCTTCTTTCATTGTTCGGTGTTCCATCGATCGATCATCTCGCTCCATATTTCCTTAGTGAGCCATACGGGAGAGAAGTCCTTCAATAAATTAATATCTCGGTCCCGGTTCTTAGGATCATAGGGTCTTCCATCTTTGATGGCCTTTACGCCTGCATTTGTCCTTGTTGAATTCAATTCGTCATTGTAAATTTTCAATGATTTGGCTTCCCAAATCTGTAACATAGCGCTATCTAACGCCGAATCCCAATAATAGAATGCCTGTACATAAAGTGTTAGTTGATATTTATTTTCAAAACAATTACAAATTAAATACATACTACAAACCTGAAATCGCTCCCACATCTTAGCCCTGACCCCCCTAGGGATCTCCGTCCAAGAACACCAGGGATGATTAATAAAGGATCGATTGATCTGGCTCATAATGCGAGTGACATGCGTATTGTTGAAACTATATATATACATATATTGACTTGAATTAGTATCGATACCCTAAAACAATTAATTTGATCAATTAATTAATATGACACTTACTCGGTGTCGTCTACCCCAAGTCGATGTCTTTGCAACGGAGGTTGTTCGGGATTGGTGATGCCACGGCCATTTCCCGACTCAAGTTCATCAGCGATAGATGTTGAAGGTAGAGATGTCGAATCTTGATCGCCGAAGCACTACTAGAGGCTCCGGGAGTAGAAGTGTCTTTTCCTCGGTTGCTATAACTACCCCTACCTCCATAACGCCATATGTGTGCCATGATTGAAAGTCTACAAAACAAAGTTAGAAAGCATAGAACAATTATGCAAGTATACAAAACAACGTTAGATTTAAAAGACCTAGACAAATAAAAAAAACACAACATTTTGTCTCCAAATTCATAAGGGTAACAAATAAACAATTAAACATGTTTGCCAAATAAATATTTAAAACATCTAGACGAAGTTTAATAAGACTAAATATTTCACCGTGTGCATAAAGTGAGTGTAAGAAAGCATGAATCCCTTTCTTAATAAGTCTAAATTCACCTCCTCTCTCCCTTTGTATTTGAGAGGCTTACATTTTTTACAAGGACATCTTATTTTATCACCTTCCTCATTTGCGAACGCAAAATCCAAAAATCTACCTATTTCCTCATTAAAAACCGGATTTAATAGACCACCCCTATTTAAACGTTTATACATCCATCCTCTATCGGTATTAGTTGACATATCTACAAATTGACGAAAGTGTGATTAGTCTTTGCATAAATACATTTATAGACTTGAACTAAAGTTTAACCTATTTTTAGACTAATGTATATTACGATTTCCATATATACACACTCATTTACACATACAAACATAGATACGTCAATTTACCCAAACCGTAGGTTTCGAGGAGTTTTGAATGACTTGAAAACACAAGCAATTGTTTTGAATGACAGAAAAGTCCGTCGGTGATATAACCCTTTTTCTAGTAGTGAATCTTTGGATGCTATTTTCGTTAAAGTCATTTGTAAATATATTCCGGTACATACTGATTAACTTGTGTTGCAATGTTGTTTTGAACTCGGATTTGTAAGTCAAGTATGATATGATAGTCCTACGAAAATCGGGGGTGTGACAACATCAGAAATGTGCAAAAGTACATATGAAATTATCTATTGCATCATGTTTAATTATAACTATTTATCTGTTTATGAGTATTTAATATTACATAACTGGTATTAAAATACAAATTCAAACACCACTTAAATTTGTAATAATCACCAAACTTACTATGTTTCATACCTATCCTTGATCCCCTCAACACGTCTCCAGCACACCCTTTTAAAAGACACATATAATTACATAAACGACGTCATTTTAATACAACAACATATTATAACTTTTTTTTGTAACCGTGAGTTTTCGGATCAGCTTACACGCACCGACTAATCCCCGGGCGACCACGAATGGCCTGGAGTCATCGCAGGTGAACCTACATAGCCACAAGGGCTTTGACAGCGCCTGGATTTGAACCCACGGTAGATGAGATTTTCTGCTACATCCCCAAAGGCTTTATCAGTGCGCTACAACTACAACCCACGTGGTTAACATATTGTTGGGAACTGAAGATGTGACCAAGTCATTAATGCTGCTAGTTCAGAGTTAGTACTGCCAGAGGATCTCAAAGATTAATACTGCTAGGTATTACTACTTCTAGTAGAATTAATACTGCTAGTCAAAGTTAGTTCTGCTTGAACAAAGTTAGTACTACTTAGCTAGTTAGTACTGCTAGTGGTTAGTGCTGCTTAGTAGTTAATGCTGCCAAGACTCAGTTAATGCTTCTAATGTGATCAAGATGATTAATGCTGCTTCTAAGATAATGTGAAGATAATATTGAAGAGATCGGGTTTGAAGATAAACATGGAAAGCTTGGAGATAATCATGAAGATTATTTTGAAGATCTTTTTATATTTAGTAATTATCTTTTATTTTCAGAATATGTATAGAATTGTTTAGAATAGTTGATATAGTTTTTTTAATTCTGAGTTTTTGTTCTAGAGAGAAAATCAACCTCAAGGCTTCATTCCTAATTCTAGAGAAGTAGAATTCGTCTTGAAAGAGCCTGTTCTTCAAGATTGAGGTTGTGAGTGAAAAGCTTGTAACTTGAATCATTAAATAAAGTTTACAAGTTCTGATTCATACTGTTTCTTTCTGTTTACTGAATATTAAAGTGTTTTTCCACAACTTCTTTAATATTGTTTCTGAGTATTTATAATTCTTGTTAAGAATTCGATCCTGACAAGTGGTATCAGAGCCTTATCTCTCAGAAACATTCATTCATTCATCATGGAAAACTTTGCAGAATCAAACAGTACTCTTGCCTCTAAGGTTCCAATGCTCAAACCCAATGAGTTTGACATGTGGAAGATCAGAATCAGGCAATACATTCTCCTCACTGACTACTCAATGTGGGATGTCATTGAGAA
The DNA here is from genome assembly GCA_023525745.1 of Arctium lappa. NCBI lineage: Eukaryota > Viridiplantae > Streptophyta > Magnoliopsida > Asterales > Asteraceae > Arctium > Arctium lappa. Next base: position 18,525,371 of record CM042051.1, on the reverse strand, counting down.
TGACCCCTCTACTGAAGGTCAGATTGGACCAGATGGAAAAAGTCCTCCACCAAAGACAGATGGTGAGAGGAAGATCAGGCAGATAGAGATGAAGGCCTTGAGCACTCTGCTCTTGGCTATCCCCAATGAATATCAACATCAATTTTGCAACTGCACTGATGCTCAGATTCTCTGGAATGCTCTAGAGAAAAGATTTGCTGGAACTAAGAGCACCAAAAGAAATCAAAGGGATGTTCTGAAGCAGCAGTATGAGAACTTCACTTCTTCAAAGAATGAGTCTATGACTCAAACTTTTGACAGATTCAACAAACTTATTGGTGAACTGGCTACTGTTGGAGTGAAGATGGAGCATGATGATATCAACAGGAAGTTCCTCAGATCTCTTGGGGATGAATGGACTATGTACACTGTCTCATATAGACAGAGTGATAATCTGGAAGAGAAGGAACTAGATGATTTGTATAATGATTTAAGAGTTTTTGAAACTTAGGTAGAAGCTAAGAAGAAGCCCACTGGGTATATTCATAATGCTGCACTTCTATTGGCATCCACTGATACTACTGCCAACCCTGAAGCAGTTAGTGCTTCTAGTGGAGTGAATTCAGAAAAAAGGCACTGAAACTGTCTTTGAAGCCTTTTTGTCCAGTCATAGCAACAACTCTTTGATTAATGATGATCTGGAACAACTTCACCCTGATGATCTGGAGGAGATGGACATTAAATGGCAGATGGTCATGTTATCTATGAGGGTGAAGAAGTTTATTAAAAGAACTGGGAGGAACAACTTCTCTCAAAGAAGAGAAGATGGAGCTGGTTTTGATAAGACAAAGGTGGAATGCTATAAGTGCCACATGAAGGGACACTTTGCTAGAGAGTGCAGAAGTGGTGTGCCAAATATCAACCACCAACAAGCTCAGAATGGAGGCTACAATCAAAACAAGAACTCTGCTCAAGCCCTTGTTTCTCAACAAGGAATGGGGTTTGACTAGAGTGACCAAGCTGAGGAAGCCATTCAGAATCAAGCCCTTATGGCAGAAGTGTCAGATCTCCCCTCTGAGGTAATTTCTAATCTTTGTACTCAATCTTGCATAGACACTGTCAAAAGGTACAGGGATCACAACCAAAACATGTGTGATGACCTCAAAAGATTAGAAATGGACAGAAGAGATTATGTGTTGATAGTTGAGAGGTTTGAAGAACAAATCAAAGGCTTCCAAGCCAATGAACTTCAACACTCTTATGACACAAATTACTGGAAGTGGGAAAAGAATGAGTTAGAGACCAAACTATCTAAGTCCAAAGAAGAGAATGATAAGTTGAAAGAAGAACTAGCTAAGATTAAGCTTGATATAGAAAAGTTTTTCATATGCTTCAAAAGCAATGGATTCTCTTCTAAAGGCCCAGATTCATGATAAGATGAAGCCTGGTGTTGGGTACAACAACACACCCCCTCCTTACAACAACAACTACATCCCTCCTACATCAGACTTGTTAGAGACCAAGGAGAAAAAGGACTTATCTGAGGAAGCTTTTAAGATAGATCCTTTGGATGAGGTGGTTGTTGAAGATATGACTGAGAATGAAACCAGTGAGAATATGAACAATGTTGTGAGTAAAGAGATACCCTTAGAAAACAACATTGTTACCAATGAGGGTGGTGGAAGGATCTGGGTCAAGTCTAAAGAGATAGAGAAGACCAAAGGAAAGGCCAACAAGGTCCATTACAAACATACCACTGTTGTGAATCCTGGCCCTTGTAAACAGTGTGCTTGCAATAAAACTGAGAGCCTAAATTCTAGTACAAAAAGAGGTAATCAAAGAAACTGGAATAATTAATGGGCTCAGAAACAAGGATTTGATCTGAGTAAAATAATCAGACCAAAACCTTGTTTCATATGTGGCAAGTTGAATCATTTGGCTAAACACTGTTTCTTTAACCCTATTAACCAAAAGATGAACTTTCAAAGATTTGTGCAAAAACCTGTTGGTTATAGAAAGGCTGGAAAGAAGCATGTGGCTAAGAAATCTGTTGAAACCAAAGGCCACATGAAGAAAAAGGTTTTAAAAGAGAGTATTAAAATGTGGGTGCCTAGAAGCACTAAAACTGTTAGTACTGCTACAAAAATTAGTACTGCTGACAGGGATAGTGCTGCCAGAAGCAATACTGCTGCTACCAGTGTTAGTACTGCTAAGAATATTAATGCTTCTAACACTGTTAGTACTTCTTCAAAGGTTACTACTGCTAATGCAGTTAGTACTTCTAAAACCATTACTGCTTCTAGCAAATGGGCATCCAAACCCATTATTGTGACAAAGTACTCCAGTAATGAGGAGTCAAAGTTTAAAAATCTTGTCAAGAAGGAATGTAAATATTTTGATGAGAAAGGGGTACCCAAGACCACTTTGGCTTGGGTTCCTAATCAATACTAACTGATTTATCTTATGTGCAGGGCAACCAACAGCTCAAGGGGAAGAGCATCTGGCATGTTGATAGTGGTTGCTCTAGGCACATGACAGGCAACATGTCATGCCTTCAGGATTTCAAGCATATCAATGGAGGACATGTTGCATTTGGAGACAATCTTGCAGGTAGAAAAATAAGTGGGAAAGGTAATGTTACAAAAGGTAAGATGACATTTGAAGATGTCTACTATGTTGATCAGTTAAAGTACAACCTGTTAAGTGTATCACAGGTTTGTGACAAACAACATAGTATATTATTTACCAATACAGAATGTATGATCCTTGCTCCAGGATTCAAGGTAGTTGATGAAAGCATGATACTACTTAGAACTCCAAGAAAGGACAATGTTTATTGTCTAGATATGGACAATGTTTCAAGTGATTCATCCCTGAACTGTCTTGTTTCAAAAGCTTCGGTGGATGAATCCTCTCTTTGGCACAGAAGGATGTGTCACATGAACTTCAAAACAATGAACAAACTTGTTAAAAACAACCTTGTAAGAGGTTTACCATCAAAAGTCTTTTCATGTGATGATTATTGTGTTGCTTGTCTTAAAGGCAAACAGCATAAAACTTCTCATAAGTCCAAAGAGTTAAATACAATTTCTTCTTGTCTCCAGTTATTACATATGGATCTGTTTGGCCCTACAAATGTGATGAGCATAGGGAAGAAATCATATTGCCTAGTTATTGTTGATGATTACTCTAGATTTACTTGGGTATATTTTCTAAGGACTAAGGATAAGACAAGTGGACTGATCAAATCCTTTATCTTAATAATTGAAAACCAAACAAACCAAAAAGTAAAAGTCATTAGATCAGACAATGGAACTGAATTTAAAAATCTTGATCTAAACACCTTTTGTGAAGAAAAAGGCATTGAGAGACAATATAGTGCTCCTAGGACTCCACAACAAAATGGAGTTGCTGAGAGAAAATCAACCTCAAGGCTTCGTTCCTAATTCTAGAGAAGTAGAATTCGTCTTGAAAGATCCTGATCTTCAAGATTGAGGTTGTGAGTGAAAAGCTTGTAACTTGAATCATTAAATAAAGTTTACAAGTTCTGATTCATAATGTTTCTTTCTGTTTACTGAATATTAAAGTGTTTTTCCGCAACTTCTTTAATATTGTTTCTGAGTATTTATAATTCTTGTTAAGAATTCGATCCTGACAAGTGGTATCAGAGCTACTACAAGAAACCAAGGTGGTGGTTGGTGCTTCTGCTAGGCAGAAGGCCACTACTACAAGATCCAAGGATCCCTCAAGGATGGGCAAAACATCCAAAAAGGGTGAGGACAGATCTGAAACTGATGAATTTATGGCAAACTGTTCCAAGGATCCTTTAAGGGTGGGTGAAACACCTATAGAAGGTGATGATAGCTATACTTACTTGGAATTGATGGAAACAATAGCCAACATCAATGTTGATGTGGTTAATCAAGGAAAGGAAATCAAAGCATTGCAGCAAGTAGTCATCTCCCAACAAAAGCAAATTTCAAAACTCAAGCATCTGGTGAGAAAGCTCATTGCCAAGAAAAGAAGAAAACAGTTTGTTCTAAGGAGGAGAGTGGTGGCAAACAAAAAGGAGGAGGTAAATGCTTCCAAAAAGGGGGAGAGTTCAAGCTCAGAAAAGCTGGATCAACAAATTGAGGGGGAGAATGTTGAAGCCAGGGGAGAGTTTGTTGAAGAAAGGGATGAAGAAAAAGCTGAAGGTGTAATAGAAACAGAAATTGCCAAAGAAGCAGAAACAACACCAGCAGCAGAAACTGTTAGTGCTGCTGAAACTTCACAAGCAGCAGTAACAGGGTTAACACCAGTAGAGATTGAAGTAGCAGAGATGCTTGTCAAAGCAAAGAATGACACTCCCAAAGCAAAGGGAGTGGTCATAAATGAAGGGGGAGCAAAGATAACAGAAAAGAAAGAAATGGCTGTAGATGCAAAGAGAAAAGGAAAAGAAAAGATGATAGAATCTGATCAACCAACCAAAAAGCAAAAGATGGTTGAGTCAGATGAAGCATTAGCCAAGAAACTGCAAGAAGAGTTAGATCAAGCAGAGAAAGAGCAGGTTGAGAAAGACAGAGAAATAGCCAGAGCACTAGCCAATGAATTAAATGAAGCACTTCAGAAAGGCTTGGAAACAGAGAAAGCAAAGCAAAGAGCAATAAGCTTGAGAAAGGCTACGATGGCTAGATCAAGTGCAAATAAGAGAAGACCTTCACAAACTTACCTTGCAACTCAGGAAAGAAACAAGATGATAACTTTCTTGAGGAGTGCAATTGGTGTGAAGAAAGAAATGTTTGAAAAGATGACTTTTGATCAAGTCAAAGGCTTATATGAGAAAGAATTGGGAAAACTGAAGGGTAATGAAAAGGACAGAGTGGAGTTTGAAAAGAAAGCCAAGGAGAGACATGATGTGAACATTAATCAACCCTTCCCTGAAAGTGAAGAGGGAACTCCAACAAAAGAAGAAGCAGAGATTAAGGAAGAAAAGAAGAAGGAAGCTAATACAGAGCAATGTCAAAGGCTTCTGAAGAGAACTAAGATGATGGCTAAAAGAAAGAAAACTGAAAAGAAGCCTAGAGTAGAAGAAGAGAAAAAGGTTGCTGAAGAAGAAGAGGCACCTAAGAATGAAGAAAAGAAAGCTGAATTTCAGGAAGTACCACAGAGTTCAGATGTAAATATGTACATGGTGGTAATGGATAAAATTCCAAAGCCTATTACAGCTGAACCTGTTGGAGTCAAACCTCCTGAAGTTATCCACTGGGATACTATAGAGGTGGATGGTAAGGAGTATATTAGATTGAAAAGAAAGGATGAAAAGTACTATGTGTTTGCAACATGGAATAAAATTGTCAGAGAATGTTCAAGATCTGATTTGGAAGAAATGTTTGAAGTTGGTATGAAGTTACATGCAGATCAGTTGAAAGCTCCAGGGTTACCAATTGTGAAGCTGGTTATGGAGTATTTGTGCATGTTATTCAATCCAGAAGCAGTGAAGCATTTAATCAGAGATGTGTTTAAAACTGTTAGAGGATGGACTCTGTATGAAAGGAGTGGAGTCTATGAATTAGCCTTGGATACTTTTCACATGGAGTATTACTTGGTGGATAGGGTCTACAATCACACACGTCTAAAGCTTCATGCCATGTTAAAGAAGAAGCTGGGTTGTGTATCAAATTCAGAAATGGCAAAGTATTTAATTCAGAGAACTATCAATCAGAGCATGGGACTGGATCCTAACCTTGGACTGAATCAATTAAAGTTTTGGAAGCATCTGAAGAACTTGACTTCTCTTTCTAAAAGTCAAGTTAGGGGGAGATTGTTGGGAACTGAAGATGTGACCAAGTCATTAATGCTGCTAGTTCAGAGTTAGTACTGCCAGAGGATCTCAAAGATTAATACTGCTAGGTATTACTACTTCTAGTAGAATTAATACTGCTAGTCAAAGTTAGTGCTGCTTGAACAAAGTTAGTACTGCTTAGCTAGTTAGTACTGCTAGTGGTTAGTGCTGCTTAGTAGTTAATGCTTCCAAGACTCAGTTAATGCTTCTAATGTGATCAAGATGATTAATGCTGCTTCTAAGATAATGTGAAGATAATATTGAAGAGATCGGGTTTGAAGATAAACATGGAAAGCTTGGAGATAATCATGAAGATTATTTTGAAGATCTTTTTATGTTTAGTAATTATCTTTTATTTTCAGAATATGTATAGAATTGTTTAGAATAGTTGATATAATTTTTTTAATTCTGAGTTTTTGTTCTAGAGAGAAAATCAACCTCAAGGCTTCGTTCATAATTCTAGAGAAGTAGAATTCGTCTTGAAAGAGTCTGTTCTTCAAGATTGAGGTTGTGAGTGAAAAACTTGTAACTTGAATCATTAAATAAAGTTTACAAGTTCTGATTCATACTGTTTCTTTCTGTTTACTGAATATTAAAGTGTTTTTCCGCAACTTCTTTAATATTGTTTCTGAGTATTTATAATTCTTGTTAAGAATTCGATTCTGACACATATTATAACTTGTAATAAACATAAATGGATTTTTCAGGGTAACATCCAAAAAAAATCACTCTTCATGGATTTCACCAATAATTTTTGTTTTGTTGCATATTTATTTAAAAGACACATACATGTGTGCATGCCATGTGATATTGCATTGATTGAATTTGCCAAATAATGGAATATAGACAAGATGTCCTCACAATTAATACTCAATTTATTTAACTTTTATTATTTTTCTTTTTCTTTTTTAGTTTTAGTTTTATATGTTTTACTAAAAACTTTTAATTTTTTAATAATACAAGTATTAAAATATTATGTAAAAATCAATAATCTATACAAAAATTTCATTATTTATAGTATTTTTTGTTTTACCATTTTTTTAAACAATGGTTGTCCGAGTCAGCTTGTGCAAACTTTAGCTAACCCCATAGGTACTGGAGAATAGTCACGAAAATCTCAGTGATTTTGCAGGACTTGAACCAATGACCACTGAGAAAGATCTCAAAAGTCCAAACCTTATTCTCTATTGTAAACAATAAAAATGGAAGATTGAAAGGTTTTTGAAAATGGTATTATTTTCTTCATATAAATGAATCAAGTTTTAAAAATCCTCATGTTTATTTCAATTTTAAAAAAATATAAATTATTTTGAATATAATTAATTTTCAAATCTTTTTAATTTGATACCCATATTGATATATATTCTTTTTCAAAAATTTAATCCAATTTCAAAATTTAATCATGAGTAAAGTATACTCATACAATATTATTTTTACTATAGTATACAACATTTACAATTTATTATCACATATGTGCAACTCGTTAAGACATTTTTATTGTATAAAATTAATTTGTAACCAACTAATAAATATGTTCAAATATAAGATCAGTGTTGAGTCATACTAATACGACAAAATACTTTATAAAATTGATAACCAATAAAAACTCTATAACTTTCTCCTGCTCATACAAATCCATAAAATAAAATAAAGATATATTACAATGCATTACACAAATATACTTCTGGTTTTATTACAAAACACATATTTGCATCTTATTATGTTGCTTCATCTATTGAAAATATTGATTTCTAGTTCATAACATCTTTATAAATATTAATAGAATATGTTGATTCAAATTTTGGACATTTTGTAAATTTAAATACCAGATGTTAGAATTTTAGCAACTGGTATTTGTCAAGACAAACGCTTATTTTTAAATTTCTAGAGGTTTGTACACTATCTACCAATGAAGATAATGAGCATCGCACGAATAAACAGGTGAGAAATCCATTTTGAACCGCAATCAATATTGTTAAATACATTAAACTCACAAAAGTAATAACAAACATACATCTAATTAATTTATCAAACAAACATTGTCATGTTATTTCAAATATAAATATAACTTCACTTTAAGAACAACAAAAAATGCAAGACAAAATCTCATTGATGAGAGTAAAATAAAAAAGTATTATTCTCTTCTCACATCAAGTTTTAGAGAATTTGCTAAACTTGAAGTTTTTTCATGTTTTCTTTATTTTAGAGAACAAATTAGATATTCTGTTGGAGTAAAAGAAAAAACAAAATTTTCATTTTCTTTTTTATAGAGAATTGGTTGGAGATACTTTTGAAAGGTAAGAGTGTAACACCCCATGATTTTCGAGATCCCATTTATGATTAATCACATTATTGAATGGTATTACAGATGATAATTATGAGGATTTTATATAATTATCATATGAGGATGGTTGAATATCATTTTGGGCTTGAAAAACAAATAAATCGCACGATCGGAGACTAATACGACTTTCATACAACTTTACGTGCATGAAACCCACATTAGGATATGTTTCAAGAATTCTTTAGATATGTTTCAAGAGGATATCAAAGAAGGTTAAGATCATTTGGTGGATTCAATATCATTAGTAAAGGTAACCTCCTAATCTTTGCACCTAACAGCTTGGGTTTTGGGTGTGTTCTTCATCTCTTTTCCTCTTCCTTCATCATTGTCTTAGGTTTTGGGTTTCTTAAGGTGAAGTATATCTTTTGAGAAGCTCTTTGGAGCTAAGATTTGAGAGTTTGCTTGTAGATCTCAAGTTTTCTTCTAGGTAAGCTTAAGGTTTGGTTTGGGAACCTAGATTTAGCATAAATCTATCAAGGCGAGTTCAAGTTGATTTGTGAAAACTATGTACATGCCAAAATATGTATTTTAAAGTATTGATGTGTTTTATTTGATATTTATCAAATTTATTGAGTGTTTGATGAAGTTTGCATATTTGGTAAATTTGGGTTAATAAATCATGTAAAATGCTTATATTTGGGTTTTTGAACATTTTGATAATTAAATCACAAGAATGTGTTCTTGTGGTGATTTTATAGTACAAATGGAGATTATTGATATTAATACGTTTTGGTGTATTTGGTTTTATAAACCGTTTATAAAATGCATGTTATTGTGTTATGAGGCATTTTGGAAATATAAGGTGGTGTTTGGTTCGCAAAATGTTTTTGGATAAAATGGAATATGTCAAAGGAATTTGACTTTGAAAGAATTGGAATGAAGTGTTGTCAGATTTGACCACCTCTTTGGTTGATAGAATTGGAATGAAATATGTCTGTTTGGTTCACAAAATGTAGCTTTGGAATTGGAATGAAATGTTGATAAATGATCAAAATACCCTTAATTTTGATAATTTTGTTTTTTTAAACAAAAATTGCTTTAATAAAATAGCCATTAAAAATACTTTATTTGTAACGGTGGTCGGTGGTGGTTCATAACGGTGGTTTGATTAAATGTGGTCAGCGGTGGTTTAAATCGGATGTGGTTGGCGGTGGTTCAGATCGGTGGTGGTTGGCGGTGGTTCGGATCAGTGGTAGTCGGCAGTGGTTCAGATCGGCGGTGGTTCATGTCGATGGTGGTTCAGATCGGAGGTGGTCGACGATGGTTCAGATCGACGGTGGTTCAGATTGGAGGTGGGCGGCGATGGTTCAGGTCGGCGATGGTTGGCGGTGGTCGGTGGTGGTTTGGAGAAGTAACCGATAGAGGCGTGGTTTAATCAAATAGGTTTTATATGATTAGATTATATTGGATTAAGGGCATATGTGGTATTATGGAGAAAAAAAAATTCATTCCATCAAAATACCTTGTAGTTGCTAAAAAAATGTTAAATTCTCTCATTTCTGGAATTTGATGGAATTTAGAGATTCCTTCCGTGAAAAAAAAAATGAACCAAACATATGAATGAAATTTGGTCAATGGAATTCAACATTCCAATTTCATAAGATTCCTTCAGAATATGCGAACCAAATGTCACTTAAGGGTATGATTTCATTTAGAAAATGGTGTGCCTCAACCAATGATGAGTTTATGAGTTAATCATATTTTTGAAGTATGTGTTTACATAAACGTTGGTTAAATGCATTTTATTACTTATGTTAACTTTTATTAAACGATCAAATAAGTGTGGTGTATTTTAAATTGATCTTGGTTCATTTGAGTTTTTGGGACATTTTTCTAGTTTAATTTGCTATATGTTGAACCTTGGACATGATATGCATTTATTACATTTTTATTTCAGAATTACATGTTTTGAGTGTGTTGGTCATTTATTTGAAGTCATGTAATTTAGATTGTAATGCATTAGACCCATAGGCATAAGAGTCAGTCGTGTTTGGTAAGTGAGGAGTTTTGATGTTCTCACTTTGTGACCCATGTTCAAGAAGGAATTATGGTTGTCTCGGTATTCGGAGGAGAACCCTTATGATTCGGACCGTGAATATTGTTGGTTCGATGCTTTAACCCTTATGCATGAGGGTTAAATGCTTTGTGTTATCACTTATCAAGTAAGAGGTTTTGAGGTTCCTATCTTGATTGCTAGTGAGTAAAGACTAAAGTTCAAACGGGAACCTGGAGGTTGGAACTCTACTAGATAGCGAATGGTCACTAAGATCGGGTATCCTTGAGGTGAAGCCTAGTGGGGCGTGTGCACTAGAGGTACTGTGACCTGTAGGTGACGTCTGATAAGTGGCGTAACACTAAAGGTATTAGGGACTTGAGGTGACGCTTAATATAGTGTGCACTAAAGTTAGTGATCTAAGGTGTAGTTCGATAACCCAGATATGTGACATACTTGTAACACCCTCAAATCTGGAAATAACAACTAATTTAAAGTTTTCTAAATACATCGATAACTGAATCATCTGCAACAACAATTTAAGGTTTAACTTCAACAAACATATTTCAATCTTTATACACAGTCTATAATAGGGACGGATGTTATTAAAACCCAATAACAATCACTATCTCCAAACTGCGGAAGACTTCACCGAACTACTTACCCTTGTGTAAAACTAATGCTCATCTCTTCATAGTATTGCTAGAACCATTTCCCAACTGGAATCTGATGCACATGCCGACAAATAAAAGGTTAGGCTTGACGCCTAGTGAGCTTAAGAGTTTTCACCATAGATATGTAAAACAATAAACTTTAAGAGTGTTATTTAAAACGTGATTTCCCAAAATAAATTACATTAAGGGGTTGTTTGTTTTTTCAAAAAAGCCTCTTAATAACTCTTAAGTCTGAATCGTTTAGACCTTTTTACATACAACCTCTTATTAATCATAACTAAAATAAGACTTCAGACTTTAGACCTCTTAAAAAACAAACGACACCTAAGTCTGAAAGCAATATCTTTTCCAACCTTCATGATCTTCATGATTAAAACCACGATACAAAATGTTCCTTCGAATATAAATCCAAACCCAAGACTCACGCAAAATATAACTTATACTTTAACAACCAAATACTGAAAACGTGAATGAACTCTATTATCCAAAACATCCAAAAATGTGGATAAGATTCAATATCCAAAACCTTAGAACATGGATATCAACCCATACTCAAAACGTCATCGAAAACATGGATTATAAAACTCCATACCCAAAACAACACCTTTCGGTGACGGGGGAGACTCGATTACATTGCACGTGACAGAACACAAAAGTAGGTCACATAACTATGTAGAAAAACCAAAACGTATGAATTTACCCTCATAAAACATATCGAGCTCAATTCCTCTAAGTTTGTTGCTCGAAACGTCAAGTCAACCCCTCTGAGTCTATTCTTGAGAGTTCCAAAATGGGAACTTATGCACAATGGAATTACACCTTACTGCCCATGGGACGTTGCCCGACCATATTGGTCCACACCTTACTTACCATGGTGACCCGATGCCTATTCCGTGCCAAAGTGGTGAACTTGTCCAAAACGGGACATTAAGAACACCGTGCCTATGGATCCATTGCACTACAGTCTAGAACTTAACATGACTCCAAATGAATGAACTAGTGTATCCAAAACATGTAATTCTCAAATAAAATGCAATAAATGCAAATCATAACCAAAGCTCTACAGTGAGCCATTAAAATTAGGCAAATGTCCCCAAGACCCGACGAGGTCCAAACCGAGCCATAGGCTCAACAAATCAAAAGACCAATTGTAAGAAAATCATAAAATGAAATCGATCATAAACAAACCGCATTTATGAAAACCCATGCTCCAAAATATGGAGATAACTCCAACATAATTTAGATTGGTACAAAACATTTTCCAAGTGAGTTTATAACATTTATCCTTTCAAAACGTCTTATAACACAAAATCAAACATTTCTCCAAAATACACAATGAAATACATTTATACTCAAAAATCTACTTCCATGAAATAAATCATTAAGATACCAAAATATATGATTTATTTATCAAAATGCTCAAAATCCCAAAGGTGGGTGTTTTACAAGTTTATATAATTAGACACTTCAAATAATCAAAATTCATCAAATAACTCAACTGTTAATAATTTCATGTAAAACATATAAACACTTTAAAATAGACATTTTGGCATGTACACCGTTTTCATAAATCAACTTGAACTCACTTTGCTAGATTTAGGCAAAATCTAGATTTTCACCCAACCTGAGCTCCTTTAAAGAAACTTGGATCTTCAAGCCAAAAACTTCCAAAAACCTAGGTCCACAAGTTTACACACATAAATAATCATATTCAAGTATTTAAAATCATTCCCCAAACATTTTGTATCAAAATTCCCGTTTTGGCCAAAACCCTAATTTTGACATAATTTCTCCAAAATCATCAAATCCGAAATTTGCGAAACATAAACACTAGGAGGTCATCAAATGAACATTTATAACCCATATAAATGTTTAGAGAAGAGGAGGATGAACTCACCAAATATGTTTTGATAAAAACCTTAGAAACTTAGTCAAATTTGGAGAAAGTTGGAGATGGATAGGCATGGAAATGGCCACCGCCCCGTTGGGGAACCCGGTTCACCCGCCCCGATCGGGGACGGGGATTCCCCGCTAAGCCGGGGATGGGGATGGGGACGGGGACGGGGACGGGGATCCCCGTTTGTCTCAAACTGGGGATGGGGACGGGGACGAGTATCGTACTCCCCGCCCCGCCCTTCCCCGTACCCGTTATATATTAATTAATAAATTAAATATATTATTTATTTCAACTAAATCGGTAATTCATAATTTTGTTTTTTCTAACTAGGTTTAGAATCTAAAATTGTCATTTTGTGGATGTTAGTATGTAATCTTTTGGATGTCAAGTCAAAATACAATTAGTCGATGTGTTTTGGATATTACTCGATATGTTTTGGAAGTGTGACGTTAAGTTTTTTTTATTAAACTGGATTTATATTGGTTTTAGTTAATTAAGTAATATATGATGTGATTGTTTGTATAAATTAAATTCCTTTTGATTTTAGGTTTATTGGAAATTTGTGAAATTTAAAGATGTGTTGTTTCTCACATATTTGATTTAAAATAGTTTCTATAAACGGGAAAAAATCCCCGTTTCCTCGTTGGGGATCCCCGTTCCCGTTGGGGATGAGGATGGGGATGTGATCATATTCCCCGGGGGGGACGGGGATAGAGATGAGGACCGAGGACGGGGATGGGGATTGAGGTCCCCGCCCCATTTCCATGCCTAGAGATGGAGTGTTTGAAGCCCTAAGTTTAAAAATCTCTAGCTTGAGGATGAATGCTCCAAAAACATCTCCAAAGGAAGTCTTCAAGTTGAGAACATTTTCTTTGAAATGGGTGAGGAGTTTTGAGGATGAGATGCCAAAAATGTAGCTTAAAAGCTCCCTGCTACCCGTCGGCGACCTTGACACCGCGATTGTGCCATGGCATACTCGCCAGGCACAATCGCCTGGAATGTACCGAAAACAGGGTTTGTTCCGCGAGAATGCCATGCGACAGTGACCCTGGCACTCTCGTCGAACACTGTCGCTGAAGGTGTACCGAAAGGCTTAAGCCCCCCCGCGACTATGCCCTGCGATAATGCCTTGTGGCACAGTCGCCGGGCACTGTCGCCCAGCACGCCCGAGCCCCAAAAATCCAACTTTTATTGCAACAAAACCGAGGATGAGAAGACATGATTTAAAGGAGTGGATATTAATTATTGGGTTTACTTCTCATCAATATTTCCGGGTGTTACAATACTTTTATGTTCCCGCCACGTTCAATGGAATCGGGTCTCCCCCGTTACTAAAGGGTGTTGATTTTGGATATATAGTTTATCCATGTTTCCGATGACATCTTGAGTATGGATTGTTATCCATGATTTGTGGTTTTGTGTATTGAGTTTTATCCATGTTTTTGGATATTTTGGATAATAGAGTTTTATCTATGTTATTAGTATTTGAATATTAAACATCGTTCACCTTTTTGGTGAGTATTAGGTTTTGGTCTCATGTTAAATGATTGTTTCGGTTGGTGAGATTTCATCACAGAAATTGTGGATTTTGTGAAAGATGTCACTTTTATTTATAATACATTTCATTTTGAAAATTATAATTTAAATAAGCAGTCCTTCAGTTTTACCGTTTTATATTTATGATGGAAATTGTTTGAACTCACTAGATGTTAAACCTAACCATTTTTATTTGTCATCATGTGCATCATGTCCTCGTTGAGAAATGGTACTAACGACACTGCGATGAGATGAGTACTAGTTAGAGACATGAGAATGATCTAGCTATTTGGCGACATCTTCCGTATTTGCAGATATCGATTGTTATTGGGTTTTAGTAACACCCGATCTTAACCTAGTCTCTATGTAAGACTTGCTTTATCGGTTGTTAATATTAAATTTAGATTCGCTATTCAAGGTAATTCAAGTACTGATCTATAGAAAGAGATTTATACCTTATTCGATGTATTATTGAAAATTTTAAATTGTTATTCTTTCCAGATTTGATGGTGTTATAAAGAGTATCATCAAAAGATTCCCTAAAATAAAGAAAATGGAGATTTTGGACTTTTCTTTAATTTTGCTTCAAAGAGATTTCTTCAAAACTTTCTCTTAAAGTATATAGAAATGAGGACATAATCAATATAAAATTCTCCAAATTTAAAGAACTCTTCAAAAAATTACCAAGAAAGAGAAATTATTTTTTATTATAGTCCTTCAATAAAAATTTTAAAATCAAGAAATAGAAATAACATTTTAATAAATATAATTAATGGTGTAATATTCACACTAAATAATTTTTTTTAAAATCTATCGATATTGTATATATGTTTTGATACGTGGAACATTTTAGTTTGTTTAAAATAACAAGTGGAGGTTTGGCAACAGCAGATGATCTTGGGGTGTGCCACGTTGGAAAAACCTTATTGTGTCTGTATTCACACGTGCAAGAGAAGATGCATGGCTTGGCAATGCATGATCATTCTCATTCATTGTGTTGTCTTGATTGGTTTTTCAACTCCTGTCTCCCATAAACGAACCATAAACGTGCCCTCATCTATATCCTTTCATTATTAACCAATAGGTAACAACACCGCGCCTTGCGCGACGAATCGAACAATTATTATATGAACGTAAGTACGACGAATAGTGTAATCTATGAATATATTATATTTTGAACTTATAAATAATGTAGCAGTAGAAATAAATGTTGGTCGATATCATAAGTCATCGAACCAAAAAAATCCAATTTATGAAATTTAAAAAAATATTCGAAAATACTTTTCATTGATATACATTGTTAGCTTATTCACTTAATATAAGTTTTGATTTATTAAAATTGCTAGGTTAGTAAGAAAATAAGATTAATGGAAGTTTTGATTTATAAATAAAAAGTAAATAAAAAAGTATTTTTGATTTATAAACATTGTTAACTATTAAAAAAAACTTTATCATAAATACTATGTTAAAAATAAGTTTTGATTTATAAACATTGTTAGGTTAGTAAATAAAATAAGATTAATGTAAAGTTTAGCATTGTTAGCATAACTAAAAAAATTACAAAACTTAAATAAAAGTTTTCAATTATAAGCATTGTTAACTTACAAAGAAAAGTAAAAAAAAAATTAATAAATTTAATAAATCTTATTAATTAAATAAAAATAATAATAAGTTTATAAATTTAAATAAAACATTTGTTGGATTCATTGAATAATTAAATTTGTTAGTTTGCAAAGATTAAAAAAATTAAATAAAAGTTAACCAATTTAATAAATGTTCTGATTTATAAACATTGTTATCATAACTAAAAAAAATTACAAAACTTAAATAAAAGTTTTCAATTATATTGATTGTTAACTTACAAAGAAAATTAGTACAAACAATTAATAAATTCATAAATTTAATAAACCTTATTAATTAAATAAAAATAATAATAAGTTTATAAATTTAAATAAAACATTTGTTGGATTCATTGAATAATTAAAAAGATAGGTAAATAAAATTTAAAATAATAATAGGTATATATAAAGGTTGATGAATTCTAATTTAAATTAAAAAAGTAAATGAAAAGTTTTAGCATTTAATGTGTTGGAATATTTTAAAAATAAATCAAAATCATGAGAAAAAAAATAAATATGAAAGAATGCATCTCCTTCACTTTCTCTCCTAGGCCCTCCTTTATATATATATATATATATATATATATATATATATATATATATATATATATATATATATATATATACTAGTGCCTGAACCGCGCGTTGCGCGGTAGCGTGAGTAACTCTGGTAGTAATATTTAGATTGTCCATATAATACATATTAATTGTTAAATACGATAATCAACAAACTGTATACAAATTATTTGTAAAAAAATATTAGAATCTAATTAGTATAAATGATCTATAATGAACGATTTGCCTAATTTGTGTATTTTTTAAATAATTGATGATATTATATGAAGTTTTTTTATTTTGAAATTAAAAGATGACGGTACATCTACCGATTTAATTATATTCATTATAACGTCACAAATAATTAAAGTATTAATAAAAAATATTAATGTTTTATAGATTAAACGATAGGTTTCATTTATAAATTGAAAATATGTATAGTTTTATATATTTTTTAAATTCTAATTTCATTTATAACAAAACTAAAGTGAAATTGAAAATATAAAATAAAAGGTTTAGTTTATTTAAAAAAATAAATAAAAACAATAAGAAAGAAAAAGATAAATGTGTCTAAAAACTTCTCATTGAATCATTTATAAGAAAATTAAAATGAAATTATAAATGCAAGAAAATAAAAGGTTTAGTAATTATTGTGTTGTTTTTAAAAAAATAAATCAAAATAAGACAAAAAAAAGACAAAATGACAAAAGGTGTATGAAAACTTATCATAGAACCATTGTCTAGTTTTTACTATAATATATACAATAGATATTGCAGATATAAGTTTTACCATTTGGTTGTGTATGATTAATTTTAATCGTGTTTTTTTATAACATGATTTTTATCGTTGGGTTGGAATTAGTTTTGATTCCAATCATGGTTATATGATTTCAAATACATCTTTCAATTTTCTGTATATTCATATTTCTTTTCCAATCTACCATCTTCTCACTAATGTGGGTAACCAAAACACACCACGTTTCAAGATTTAAGTATTCTCAAATCTTCTAATGCCAACTCATAATACTCCTATCAATGTGGGATATTTAGAAACTCAACCACAATTCATTTGTAATTTTTATTTTATGATAATAAGATTGGTTTTGCAAATATAGTGATTATTCAAATAAGATAACATTATGAGTCAAAACCAATGAGTTGACAGGATGACATCGTATCATTCTTTCTTGTACATCAATCTTTTATTCCAATGGATAGATGAAGAGGTGGAGAAACAAAAGAAATTAAAATAAAACATTAAGCTCAAAACCTAAGGGTAATTGAAAAATTCTAGGTTTGAGGAGACACCACATTATACATGGTGCCAAACTCCTTTAATATTTATTTACATTTTATTATCTATTCTCATTGCTCCCTTCTTTTAAATCACGGTTTCACTTTTGTTAATACAATAATCCACCACAATAACACACAATTACGTGGTTCTATTGATAAGTCATGTAATGTAACAAATTATCAAACCCGATTTAAATTGGATTAGCATTTGTAACAATAAAACAATACAACTCAATCATCAAAATAACAATAATATTAATAGTATGAAGTAGTATTGTAATTGACATAAAGTGAATAATTAGAATCATATGGCATAAAGTGTCATTTTGCACCATCGAAATGAATTCCACAATTGAAATGTGCGACTTGGATTATAATTTAACTTCAAGGTTCTGCAACTATAAACAAACAATATTAGTTAATATTAATGATTAAATATGTTAATTACTATAACAAAAGGAAAATGGTATATTATGTTACGAAATAATATACTCGAGACATTTATGTGCAATGGATGATCACCAAACATAGCCAAATCGAAATAATAAACAATTTCAAGAATGTTATCAAGATGATGAAAAAATTCAACATTGTTAACAATATAAATAATAAATAATAACAAATGTCAACATCTTAAAAGAGGAATGCTTAGAATTTTATAAGAACAAAGTTTTGATATGTACCTCATTAAAATTGTCCATAGCTACTAACTACACAACCATCATCGACTTTTTTGAGTGTTGTTATCATCAACCAATGCTTGTTGATTGTGCTATGGATGATCACCAAACATAGCCAAATCGAAATAATAAACAATTTCAAGAATGTTATCAAGATGATGACAAAATTCAACATTGCTAACGATATAAATAATAAATAATAACAAATGTCAACATCTTAAAAGAGGAGTGCTTAGAATTTTATAAGAACAAAGTTTTGATATGTACCTCATTAAAATTGTCCATAGCTACTAACTACACAACCATCATCGATTTTTTGAGTGTTGTTATCATTAGCCAATGCTTGTTGATTGTTCTAACCAAATCGAAATAATAAATAACTTCAAGAATGTCATGAAGATGATGGCAAAATTCAACATTGCTAATAGTATAAATAATAAATAATAACAAATGTCAACATATTAAAAGAGGAATGCTTGAAGTTATATGTAAGAACAAAATTTTGATGTGTACCTCATTAAAAATTCACCATAGCTACTACACAACCATCATCAACTTCTTGAGTGTTGTTATCATCACCCGATGCTTGTTGATTGTGCGATGGATGATCACCAAAGATAACCAAATCGAAATAATAAATAGTTTCAAGAATGTTATGAAGATGATGACAAAATTCAACATTGCTAACGATATAAATAATAAATAATAACAAATGTCAACATCTTAAAAGATGAATGGTTAGAGTTATGTAACTTTAATATAAAAGGAGACCAATAGTTGGAGAAGATGGATGATTTTGGAGTTATGTGACTTGATTTTGGAGGAGAGGACAAACGAAAGGTTTTGGAGAAAAGAGAACAAACGAAAGGTTTTTGAGGAAAATAAATATTGAGATGGCTTGAAGAAAAAAAAAAGAGAAAAGATAGACTATTTTATAGCTTTGAGAAGAAGCCACGTCATTAGACGTTGTTTCTTCTTTAATAGATATATAGATATATATTAATGATATAATAATTATAATATGAGGATAATAAAGTCTTTAGCATATTCATCATCATTTTAAAAAATCAAAATTTGAGAAAATAAGAAGAAGTGTTTCTAAACATTAGAAGGTGCCACCTCATTGTTTTTGGATCTTACTTATATATATATAAAGATAGATTTTTTAGATATATAAAAATAGATATAAATATATAGGTTATGTATTGATTATAGATATTTTTGTATATAATAATTTTAATATGCTTTTTAAGTGTTTAAAATTTCTAAGTTTAATTATTTTTTTCATCTATATTATAGACACATTTATTAAAATGAAATTAAAATTATATATATGAATATGTTTTTTTCAATATGAATAAAATATTATATTAATAAATAAAAGTCTTATTATTTAATACATAGAGATATTCAAAAAAACATAAGAAATATTAAAAAAAAAAACTTAAGAGAAAATGAAAGGTTACTCATTTATTAGCAATTTTTATTAAAAAAAATTCAAAAACATGAGAAAAATGATAATAGTGAATCAAGCCTTCTCAAGAGGCCACATCATCACTTTGGGGTTTTGCTTTTATATATATATAGATATAGATTGATTGTTAGAATACCTAAAAAATTTACAAAATTAAATAAAAGTTTTCAATTATATTGATTGTTAACTTACAAAGAAAATTAGTACAAACAATTAATAAATTCATAAATTTAATAAATCTTATTAATTAAATTAAAATAATAATAAGTTTATAAATTTAAATAAAACATTTGTTGGATTCATTGAATAATTAAAATGATAGGTAAATAAAATTTAAAATAATAATAAGTATATATAATGGTTGATGAAATCTAATTTAAATTAAAAAAGTAAATGAAAAGTTTTAGCATTTAATGTGTTGGAATATTTTAAAAATAAATCAAAATCATGAGAAAAAAAGATAAATATGAAAAAATGCATCTCCTTCACTCTCTCTCCTAGGCCCTCCTTTATATATATACTAGGTAATAATACTGCGCTTGCGCGGTGAATTATAAATATTTTATAAGACTATGAACAAAATATGGATAAAAAAATATAGATTATATTCAAGTCAATTACCAATAGTCTCATGCAGTTTTTTTATATTCAAGTCAATTACAAAGTACTCATTTAATAAAACTTTATGTATAGAGCGGTTTTCAACAATCATATTTATCGTATAAGACATTTGTTATCTACAACAATGCGTAATTTTAGTGGATGTAATTTGTAATGAAGGATACAAAATTAACCGGGATGTTATACTAATAAGAAATGATAATAAACTCAAAATAATAAAGTGAAAAAATAGATGATGAATAAATATACCTTGCAATTGACGTTGTTATTGAACAATTTAAAATTTTCTAAAAACTAAAATGAGGTGTCATATGTGCAATTTGACATAAAAACCAATCAATCAAACAAATGTAGAATGTCAATACACCCGTACCCTTTATATATTGGTTGATTGTAATAAGTATTCATTTATATATATTGATGATCATAATTAAAAAGATGAAAGGTTTTTGAATTAATTAGTGTTATTAATTATTCATAATTATTATAAATACAATGTAGCATTCCATTAAATAATATTTCATTTAATCTAAAAGATATTATATTGACTTGAATTTGATTTAATTATATGCGTTTTAATCTATAACCATCGTTACATTACTTTTAGTGATATAATATAATTGATTGTCATCGTTATTGAATAAAACATTTTTACCTTACTTAAACTATAATAATTTTAAATAACAAACAAATAAACACATTTAATAAAAGTTTTGATTTATAAGCATTGTTAGGTTAGTAAGAAAATAGGATGATTAAATTGAAAAAAAAATTCAAATAAACATATATGTTTAAATAATATAAATGAAGTAATAAAAATAAATATATATTTTTTTAGCAAATGTTAAATAAACTTTTGGCCATTTATTAAAAAAATCAACATATAAAAAAATTAAAAAAAAGATTATATAAGTAAAAGCCAAAATGAAAAATAATAAAGAAAATAAAAGGTTAAACTCATTTAATGCACAATTGAAAAACTTTTCATTTAATAGGCCAATACAATTAAAAAAAACTCAAAATTATAAGAAAATAGATAAATGACCATGGAGGCCTCTCATTCACTCTCTCTCCTATGTCTTCCTTTATATATATATATTGAATATTGATTGATTGTTAGGTTAGTAAGAAAATAAGATGATTAAATTGAAAAAAAAAATCAAATAAACATATATGTTTAAATAATATAAATGAAGTAATAAAAATAAATATATATTTTTTTAGCAAATGTTAAATAAACTTTTGGCCATTTATTAAAAAAATCAACATATAAAAAAATTTAAAAAAAAGATTATATAAGTAAAAGCCAAAATAAAAAATAATAAAGAAAATAAAAGGTTAAACTCATTTAATGCACAATTGAAAAACTTTTAATTTAATAGGCCAATACAATTAAAAAAAACTCAAAATTCTAAGAAAATAGATAAATGACGATGGAGGTCTCTCATTCACTCTCTCTCCACTAAATAATATTTCATTTAATCTAAAAGATATTATATTGATTTGAATTTGATTTAATTATATAGTTTAATTTCAATGTAAACTAAAAGAAAAAATAAAATGCGTTTTAATCTATAACCATCATTACATTACTTTTAGTGATATAATATAATTGATTGTCATCGTTATTGAATAAAACATTTTTACCTTACTTAAACTATAATAAATTTAAATAACAAATAAATAAACACATTTAATAAAAATTTTGATTTATAAGCATTGTTAGGTTAGTAGGAAAATAAGATGATTAAATTGAAAAAAAAATTCAAATAAACATATATGTTTAAATAATATAAATGAAGTAATAAAAATAAATATATATTTTTTTAGCAAATGTTAAATAAACTTTTGGCCATTTATTAAAAAAATCAACATATAAAAAAATTTAAAAAAAAGATTATATAAGTAAAAGCCAAAATGAAAAATAATAAAGAAAATAAAAGGTTAAACTCATTTAATGCACAATTGAAAAACTTTTCATTTAATAGGCCAATACAATTAAAAAAAACTCAAAATTCTAAGAAAATAGATAAATGACCATGGAGGCTTCTCATTCACTCTCTCTATCCTATGCCTTCCTTTATATATATATATTGAATATTGATTGATTGTTAGGTTAGTAAGAAAATAAGATGATTAAATTGAAAAAAAAAATTCAAATAAACATATATGTTTAAATAATATAAATGAAGTAATAAAAATAAATATATATTTTTTTAGCAAATGTTAAATAAACTTTTGGCCATTTATTAAAAAAATCAACATATAAAAAAATTTAAAAAAAAGATTATATAAGTAAAAGCCAAAATAAAAAATAATAAAGAAAATAAAAGGTTAAACTCATTTAATGCACAATTGAAAAACTTTTCATTTAATAGGCCAATACAATTAAAAAAAACTCAAAATTCTAAGAAAATAGATAAATGACCATGGAGGCATCTCATTCACTCTCTCTCCTATGCCTTCCTTTATATATATATATATTGATTATTATTATTATTATCAAATTACATATCCATATGCACATACATGTATATATACACACATTATATATTTATTAGATACGTACTCGAGCAATGTAGCGAGATACATCACGATTTTAATATTTCATTTTACTTTTTGTTTTTTGTCGATTTACAGTACGATTTTGGATGATTTTGAGAAAGTGATAATGTTTTTTTTTTTAATTTAGGTTTATAATATAATGTTTTTTATATTAAAAAAAATTAAGTATTTTGTTAGAATTCAATGATTATCTTATATATTTTAATGACATCTAGAAAAATAACCAATTACATATTTAATAATATAATTAAAACAAATTTATAGTAATATAATATATTAATTAATAATGATACATGCGTGGAAAGATCTGCATAAAAGGAAGGTCATGCACATACCAAATTGGTGGGTGTTAAAAGTCTGTAGTAGTAATATGTATCTTGTGCTTTGATACTTGTAAATTAAGAGATTTTTAAAATCTTGCATAAAATGATGATACCTTGTGCCTAATAATTTGTATTTAATAGTTTTTTTTATCCGTGCTTTATAATATAGTATAGATATTAATCCTAGAAGTAGTATATCTATATATTCAGGGTTGGTTTCGATAACAATATTAGTTATCGTTTATAGAGTTCAAACATACATTTATAATAAGTTGTATGTTGTAATAATAAATAGTAATGACCGGTTTACCAAACGTTTAATGAGTCACTTACTTTTCCGGGTGAGCATTGTAAATATCGAAAATCTTTACATGGTAAGAGACGAGACACGACAAGAATCAAGAGTATTATATGATAAGTGAGAGCGGTGACTTTTACTCGGTAAGCATTGACCGGGTGACAGACGATTACCAACAATCCATTTTGATAGTCGATAATGTTACCCGATAAAGTAAGTAAAGATGACTTTTGCCAGTAAATGATTACCTGGTAAGCGATAATTAGTAAACGACCTCTAAATGTGAACTTTAATTTATTTATTTTTTAATATGATGTAAATATTTTATAAAACAATAAATATAATAAGGGGTTGTTTGTTTTTTTTTAAAAACCTCTTAATGACTCTTAAGTCTGAATCATTCAGACCTTTTTACACACCACCTCTTATTAATCATAACTAAAATAAGACTTCAGACTTTAAACCTCTTAAAAAACAAACGACACCTAAGTATAGATATACTTGTATGTGCATATACATGTGATCGAAAAATTAAAAACCCAGTTGAAAATTGAAAAAAATATATATTAATGTGGTACCGAATAACAAATTATATAAGTTATAATTAACTTATAATCTTCAATATTAATATATTTATATTAATAAATAATACATGTTACTTTTGAAGTTCTTATTAGATATTCTATAACATAGTGAATATATATAGGGTTGGGTTATTTTGTTAACCCAAATTATCGTACTAACTTTATTAACCCAATAACAACCATTGATCATAAAACGAAAGGTTGAGATGATGCATACTTAAAAAATTAATTACAACATGGGATGATGGGTAATAAATGTAACGAACAATCATGTTTAGGGATAATTAATTAAGTAAAACCGATTTATTTACCTTTTGTAACTTCCGTTTACCTTTTGTAACTCCCCTTTATATAATAAATGTAATGACTAATGAACAATGATGTTTAGGGGTAATTAAGTCAAACCGATTTTTTTTATCTTTTGTAACCCCCTTTTACCTTTTGTAACCCCCCTCCCCCAATGGCCCCATATAATAAATGTAATGAACAATGATGTTTATGGGTAATTGAGTAAAACCGATTTCTTTTACTTTTTGTAACCCCCCCCCCCCCCCCCCGCATAATACTCTCCAAAAAAACATCTCATGTATGAACATGAATGTGCACTATACAATGGGGGTGTGTGAACAATGTTGATCAGGGTCAAATGGTTCATAAAGTTTCATAAAACCATTAATGTTCACTGAACATTCTGAAAATATGAATAGTTTCATAGTTGTTTATGGTTGACACATTGAACTGATAAACTCATTCATAAAAAATACACATGATTGGTTTCATATTTGTTCATGGGTAGTTCATTTAACATTTATGAAACAATTTATCACAACCACAATGTACCCAGTGTAGTCATTGTGTGAACTGATGAACCCATCCAACCCTAAGAAAAACTAACACATTATATTATTGTTCATATGTCTTCAAGTCACACTAGTAATAATAGTTCATATTTGTTCATTACAACAATTTATCACAACGAAATTTGATGAGTGAAAGCAAACTCAAAACACCTAGTATTTTGATAAAAATTAAGAATAGCTAAATCAAATTTGTAACTCTCAATTAATGTTCAATTTTGTAACTTCATTTTAAAAAGTCTACCAAAAAAACCAATTTTATGAAATACCAAATATATCATTGACAATTAATTAATATGTTAAACCAATCAATCTTAAAGGTGAAATCCTATTGGTTAATAGGGGCTCACAAAGTTAATACCAATTAGGAGATTAACAAAATAACTTGATCATATATATAAATGTAGGTTATTATGCAACCCTTTACATGATGCAACTTATACAAACCATCTATCTACCACTCATTTTATTTCCAGTTTTTTTTTCTTTTTTCTTAATTACAAAAGTAAGGCCAAATATTGCGTCTTTGACTGATCAAAAATTACGGCTTTGATTGGTCAAAAGTTGCGGCTATTCCAAAAATAGAAGGACAGTTTCGTAATTTTTACAAATACACGGGAAGAGTTCATATATGAATTATATGTTCATATGTGAACCAGTGTAATTCACATATGAACTCTTTTAACTGATTCATATATGAACCTTGGCGGTTAATATATGAACTAATTAACTGATTCACATATGAACTAACTACTGTAGGTTCATATGTGGATCAGATGAACTAATTAACAGATTCTCATATGAACTAATTAATTGATTCTCATATGAACTAATTAACTGATTCACATATGAACGTATAGTTCATATGTGAATCACATGGGTTCACATATGAACTCGTCCAACGTATTTTACGAAAGTACCCCTCTATCTTCTAAAGACCATGCAAAGAATTATTCGGTGCTTCACGGTCAAAGCCGCAAATGTTGACCAGATGAAGGATTAGAATCATTTCTTTATTTTTCACACATTTAGCATTTCTCATTTGAACCTCCCCCCCCCCTCTCTCTATCTATCTATCTATCTATCTATCTATCTATCTATCTATCTATCTATCTATCTATATATATATATATATATATATATATAGTGTTTGGTTCATTTGAGAAATGGTAAATATATGAGAAATAGAGAAGTGATCTTAGCCATTCATATGGTCAAGATTGGATTTAATTGGTCAAAAGTTACGGCTTTGACTGGTCAAAAATTACGGCTCTTCCAAAAATATAAGGGTATTTACGTAACTTTGACAAAAACACGCACGTGTTCATATATATGAAGGCATGCAGTCATATATGAATGCATGCGTTCATATATGAATGTTCGTAATTTTAAATAAACACTGACTGCATGCCTTCATATATGAATGCATGCGTTCATATATGAATGAATGCAAAAAAAAAGAGTGACATTCATATATGAACGCCTGTTTTTTGCATGCCTTCATATATGAATGCATGCGTTCATATATGAATACGTACAAAAAAAATAGTGACATTCTACTAACATTCATATATGAACGTCTACTAACATTCATATATGAACTTCTGTTTTTTGCATGCATTCATATATGAACTTCTGTTTTTTGCATGCATTCATATATGAACACACACGGCTAAAAAAAAAGAAAAAAAAAGTGATATTCATATCTGAACGCATGCGTTCATATATGAATGCGTTTGGATAATTTACAAAAATACCCTTCGAATAATAAACAATGTGAGGAACACGGGAGTGGACCATGAGAGCAATTATCCCCTAATTCTCGGTCAAAGCCGCCGATCTTGACCGAATTAATGGTTTAAGATCACTTCTCTATTTCTCATATATTTAGTGTTTCTCAAATGAACATTTCCCTATATATATATATATATATATATATATATATATATATATATATATATATGGTCAGGTTCAAGGGAAAACCATAAAAAAAACTGAAGAAGATCCTGGTAACCGTTTATCTGGACAATATGTACATGTGTGCATACTAGTAATTTGTAACATGCGCATGTGCATAATGCACACGGGCATAAAAACAAAAAAAAAACTTTAATTACTTGTATGCACATGTGCATATCGTTCAGATGAACGACTATCATGGTGTTCCTCAGTTTTTCACATTTTTTGAGGTTTTCCCCTGAACCTCCCTCTCTCTATATGTGTGTGTATGTATATATATATATATAGCGAGAGAGAGAGAGAGAGGGAGAGAGATACGTAGGTTTATACGAGAATAATATCTATTTAAGAAAACCCGAGAACGGTCAAATACATATAAAATCATATATGATTCACGCGACTTTGCCGGTTTGCCCACGACTTAAGTCGCGGCCAAAGTCGCCCGCGTTCATTTTTTTGGCTGTTAATGTCGAATCATATATGATTTTGCACATGATTTATTGTTTTTCTTAAATAGTTAGTATTATCGTTTGAACTTTCCTCTCTCTCTCTCTCTCTCTCTCTCTCTATATATATATATATATATATATTTAATTAAAAAAATAAAGAATGAATTACACTGGTGGCCCTTATGGCTTACTCAAATTTTGGATTTGGTCCCTAAAACAAACTATCTACACTGATGGTCCTTAACTTTTCAATTCAATAACATTAACACTGTTAGTTAGTGATAATGCCAAAACCCGACATTATTTATGATCTAAACTTAGTAGAAAATGCGCGATTCCAAGGAAAATAGTGATTAAATTAATTGGTTTTTGGAAGAAAGTACAGGTCGAGACGGAATGAAGGGAAGAAGAGTAATCCAAGGTAAAATCGGGCAAAACATTGACGTTAAAGGATTGGGCAAAACATTAATAGATTGGCTTGGACCGAGCTAGCGTTAGCAACTTCGTCAGGGAAAGGACGATAAATCCTTGGAGGTGTTTATTGAAGAAATTTGGCGAGAATGCCGAGGTAGACTTTAAGTACAAATCAATTATTAAAGAGATCGTCATGTGTTGGAACTAGAAGTATTGTTTCTATAACAACAGTGGGTGATCAACTCAGCAACTCTATATATGGATTCCTTAACACTCGGGTAGTCAACCTAGTGGTGAATACCTGGAATTGAAAAGAGCATGGTCAAACTATGGTTGAATCGTTTCTGCAAAGTTTGTTGTGTTCGTGAAGGCAAGAAAGGAGTGTAACGGAATTCGATGAAAGATGATTAGAAGTATTTAAGGGTGAAGTTCGCTTCGAAATATCCTTGGTGGAATTGGTTGGTTAGAGTCGTAAGTTACTTTTGAGGTATTATGTTAAATCTAAGGTTGGGAGGCAACCGAAATTTTATGAAAGGAAAATGATTTGTTAAGGACTCGATGTTCATTCCGTCATCGGTAAGGTACCTCGAACCTTGGAAATTAAGTTGTGATGGCTCGTTATTAAAGATTCAGTGATAACCGTAATAGGGAGGTAATCGGTTTTGTGTTGGAGGCAGGGTATCAAGTTGGGAGGTAATCCTTTTGGATAGAGGACCAATTAACCTCGCTAAGTTCGACGTTTGGGTGTTTGGTCGGAGCCAAATTTCTAGGACGAAATCTCTTTTAAGGTTGGGAGGATTGTAACACCCGTAATTTCCTAAATAACGGTTTATGATCAGCTAAGGAAATCAGTTAGCGATTAACCGAGAGAAACGATCGGGGAACGGTTTAGCACGAAAGGTGAGAAGGGCACCAGAGACACGCGCAACTTAGCCTCCAGCCTCAAAGCCGCGACTAAACCCGCGTAACCCACTGTTGTGTGCAACTATGTAGCACGCGCGACTTGGCCCGCGACTTGGAGGTTGCGGCCAAGGCCGCGGGAGTAGTCTGGACGATTTAAAATCCCATTTTTAGGGTTTTCCCTTATTTCATCCTCCCCTCTCCCTTTCTCTCCTCTTTAGTTCGTTTTGGGAACTAGGGTTTCGTATTTGGGAGCAACTATGGTGGATTGGTCCAAACAAAACTTAAGGGTTCGGTATTTGGAAGCTCAGGTTGAAGGTTTGATGGGTTGTTTGGATGGCTTTGGGTGGAAAGCCTCAACATCCAATATGGTAAGTTTCCTTGAATAATCTAAGCTTTTTGGTATAAGGATATTTATAGATTTGAAGGTTTACTTGTTGATGTTTATGCTAGACTTGAAGGAATGGGTTGTTTGGAAACCTTAGCTTTTGTTGGTAATAGCTTGGAAATGGTGGATCTACTCTATTGAAGGCTAATGGTTGGATTTGGAACCTAGGTTTAACCTAACCTAGCAAGGTGAGTTCAAGCTGATTTGTGAAAACGTTGTACATGCCAAAATGTCTATTTTAAAGCATTTATGTGTTTTAAATGAAATTATCAACTGTTGAGTTATTTGGTAACTTTTGATTATTTGAAATGTTTAATAAAAATATTTTAAGTATGGTTAAAAAATATTTTGATTATTATATGTGAATAATTTTTTTAATAAATACATGAATAAATTTTTTAAATAAATATATGAATAAAAATATTTGGAAATAAATATCTCAATAAATAATTCTTAATAAAAAATATTTTACATTAGGTTAAAAAAAGATAGTTTAGTTTTTATATGTGAATATTTTTTTAAATAAATATGTGATAAAAATATTTATAATAAATATTTTTTTAAATAAAATATTTAATTAACGATTAATTTTAAGATATGTTTGATAAACTAGCTGATAAGCTAACTGATAGCTAATAATCTAGCTGGTGACTGATAAACTAGTTGGTAGCTAATAAGCTAGCTGATGAAAAAGTCAAGTTTGACAAAAACTATCTTATAAGCATATAAAATTACTAAAAAACGACATCTAAAAAAATAATCAATTACAATATTTAATAATATAATTAAAACAAATTTATAGTAAAATAGTATATTAATTAATAAAAACAGGTAGTAAATAATATAATATATTGTTATCCCAAATTATCAAGCAATTCTCAATCAAAACAAGATTAAACATTCAAGAATTCTAGAGAGAGAGTAGAGAGAGAAAGTAGATCTTGAAAGCTCTTGTCATATATCTCACATATCTGATTTTTACAATGAAGTTCTTAAGAAACAAACTAAGCCTAATCCCTATTTATACCACAAGACTAAACTAAAACTTAACAACTAAGTAAACAATACACCTTTGACTTTCCAAATACATTGACAATGTTGACTTTCTAACTTTGACTTTCTAATTAAATCTTGGATACAATATTTGGACTTAACATATATTAATTAAAAGAATTTAAAATTTATTATTATATGTATTATAAATTTTGAATTTTATACCAAATTTAAAAAAAAATCTATATTAACTTATGATTTTAAATAACCATTATATATAATATGAAAATAATAATAATAATTGATAACTAAAATATATTGATCAATATTAAAAAATTAATATAATTATCAATAATTAAAAATAATTAAAAATTAATATCAAATTATAATTAAAATTTATGTTATAATTTTCAGATAATATTAATTAATAATAAATTTTAATAATTAATATTTATTTATAATTAATAGCTAATATATAATAATGCATATTAATGAGGACATAATTGAAATAATCACAAAAAGCTCCTCATAAGTTACTCCAAATATTTTATCAAAAAGTTAGCTTATGTCTTTGCATACATGTACCCAGAAAATAAACTAGCTTATAAGCTAGTTTATTTTTGCCAAACAATGACTTAGTGTATATTACACTTTTGGCCCTTGTAGTTAGCCCAAATAATGATTTGTTCTTTTTAATGGTTGCTAATTAGCAGTGTTAACCAAGGGACCTTGAGTGTTATGAAATTGAAAAGTTAAAGATCATTAATGTAGATAGTTTGTTTTAGGGATCAAATATAAAATTTAAGCAAACCACATGTACAACTAGTGTAATTCACTCAAAACTAAATTTAGGTTGTGTAGGGTCAAATTTCAACACTAGATAATCTATTTGATATAACAATTCACATTAAATATAATTTTTAATTAAAATGGTTAATTGAAGTTATTAGGGGTAAAAAATACTTTTTTTTGTTTTCACGATTAATTACATAATGTTTGATTTATTTATTTTTAATTAAAAAATTTACCCTTTAATTTCTAAACCTAATTATCTTAAAAATTACTCATACCTTAATCAAACAAATAACATTAAAAAAACGAGAAATTCATTATCTATGATATGACATCCATCTTGATATGTTTTTGTTTTTGTTTAATTACATATGTTTTGTTTAATTACATATGTTTTGTTTTGTTTTGAAGAGGAGACATCATCAAGTGGTAGGATTGAAAGCTATGGTCAATGATTCTCCATCTTCGTCTTCAACCTCAAGCTCATTGTTGGGTTTTCTAGGTTTTTATCAAAACCTAAGTGGTAAGTGTATCCCTTCCATTTCTAAACCTTAACATAAGTTATAAATGCTCCATTGATGATTATCCTAGTGTGTGGCTTATCAATTTCGGGTTTGATAGTTTTGGAGAAATCTAGGTCGAAATTTGGGTTTGGACCAAAATGGAGATTTTGATGTGTAATGTTTGGGGAATGTTTCTATATGGTTGAATGTGGTTATTTACGGTTGGAAATGTATGGATATAGGTGTTTGGAGACTTTTAGCTTGGAGGATTCAAGTTTCTTCAAATGAGCTCTAAGTGGGTAAAACCTAGATTTAGCCTAAATCTAGCAAGGTGAGTTCAAGTTGATTTGTGAAAACGGTGTACATGCCAAACTGCTTATTTTAAAGTGTTTGTGTCTTACATTAAATTGTTAACTGCTGATAAGTTTTGGTTATTTTGAAATGTTTGGTTTTATAAACATGGTAAAGCACCCATTTTGGGATTTTGGGCATTTTGATAGATAAATCATATATTTTAGGTATTTTAATAATTTATTTTAATGGAGTACATTTCTTTAGTATAAATGCTTTTATTGGGCGTTATGGGTTAATTTGAGAGGATAAAATGTATAAACCCACTTGGGAAATGTTTTGTCCTAATCTAAGTCACGTTGGGGTTAATTTGTATATTTTGGAGTTTGGGTTTACATAATGCGAGTTGGTTACGCTTGATTTCATTTTATGATTTTCAACGTTGAATCCTTGGGTTTATTGAGCTTATGGCTCGGCTTGGATTTTGTTGGGTTGAGGACACTTGTCCGTTTTAATAGCTCATGGTAGAGCGTTTGGTTATGATTTGCATTATTGCATCTTATTTGAGAATTACATGTTTTGAATGCATTAGTCCATTCATTTTGAGTCATGTAATGGTTTAGTTAGTGCAATGGATCCATAGGCACGGTGTTCCTATGTCCCCGCTTTGGACATTTGGTTCACCATTTGGCACGGAATAGGCATTGGGTCACCATGATAAGTAAGGTGTGGACCTATACGGTCGGGCAACTTCTCATGTGCAGTAAGGTGTAATTCTCTTGTGCTAGAGTTCCCCGCTTTGGAACTCTCAAGAATAGACCTAGAGGGGTTGACTTGATGTTTTCGAGTGATAGACTCAGAGGAGTTGAGCTCGGTGGGTGTTTTATGTGTAACCCACATGTTTTGATTTACTACATAATTATGTGACCTACTTTGTGTTCCGTCACGTACAATGTAATCGGGTTTTCCTCGCCACCAATAGGTGTGGTTTCGGTTATGGAGCTTTATAATCCATGTCTTCGGAGACGTTTGAGTATGAGTATTTATTTATGTTTTAAGGTTTTGATTATTGAAACATGTAACACCCTAAATTTAGCGAAAATAAAAATTCGAAAATTCTGCAATATGACGGCTATAAATTCATAAACCTGGGAATATGAAACCTGTTGTAGACAACCCGAAAGTATCATCCCGATAGAACGGGGAATTAAACTATAACCATTACAATAAATCAAATGATGAATATACTAACAACCTAATAATCTAACTTAAATAAGAAGATTAATATCGGGTGTTGCTATTCTTCCAAAAGTAAGTCCGCTATCCCAAAATGTCGGTCTACATATTTCCCAAAAAGACCGCTATTGGCCTCAAGCCATCCACTCATTCCCGACGAACCCCACCGGAAACCTGACCTGCTATGCATGCCATTTTAAGAAAAGTGTTAGGCTAAAGCCTAGTGAGATCAAACATTTGCAGTTTAAGTAATCAACATAAGGATGAGTAAAATAATTTCTTTTGTACAATGATAATAATACAATAATGCTCTTTGAAATATAGCAAATACCCCTTGGGTTAACGGGGGAGACCCGCTTACTAACACAAATGACGGAACACGAAAGTAAGCCATTCGATAAGTCAGTAAAGCCAATACACAAATAAAGTGCACGCAAGGGATGTCAGGCTCAGTGGCTTTAAACATACACCTACGGAAACTCAAGTTCAACCCCGAGGGGTTCCTACGTCGAGCTCCTCATCCAATATCGTAGTACTTGAGCACGAATGACTTATACCACATCCGATGCCTAACGTGCCTCGACGTGGAAAACTAATCGTCCCAACGCCGGACAACAGTAAACCAAATACGGGGTCATGACTCCCAAATGCATCAAATAAGCCAAATAATGCTCATAATGCCCACAAATATTTCAACTAATGCAATTATGCATAAAGGACATAAAGGATAATTTTCCCCAAAACGATTTCCATTCCTTACCGAACAGCGTTGGTTGAAACCTTTATGACTATTACAAGCCATGCTCTTTAAACATGGTAAATTCCCAAATGCAAACTTATCGATAGTTAACCACAAGAATATCATTTTCAAACCCATAAGTGACACATGAATATAGACATCATTTGAAATACATTTTCCCAAGTAAAGGTAGGTTATTAGTGACATCAACAAGCCCACATACTCATATTCCATAAAATCATCATAAAACCCTAAAATCTCCAAAAGTTAGACTTGGTACAAAAATCCACAAATCAAGTATATGAAAAAGGAGATATTTAGGCATTTAAAATCCACATTTGGCATGTATAAAGTTTTATAAAAGTGGATGAACTCACCTTCTTAGGTTTTACCAAAAACCCAAACCCTAAGAGATGGTTACTTGAGCTCTAATGCTTCACAACACCTAAAATGGTTCATAAATGATCAAAGGATTGAAGTAGTTGAGAGACATTAATGTTAAGGAAGAAAGTAGGTCAAACTTACCAGCCTTCTAGAGAGAAAATCGCCACAACCCTCTTCAAAATCAAATAAGATGCCCTAAAATCGCGACTTGGATTTTTATACCCAAATACCCCATCCGCGATAGTGACATGCGAGAGTGACACTTGTCACTCTCGTGAGGTAAGGTCGTGCGGACCAAACTACCCGCGGTACAAATGGGACGATAGTGCCCTGCGATTGTGACCATGTCACTATCGCGTGGCACAATCGCGAGAAATGTACCGTAGGTCATTGACCTCCGGCGATTGTGCCCTCCGCAATTGTGACACAATGTCACTCTCGCGGGCATAGTCGCGAGCAGTCCAAATTCTCCAAATTTTGATGTTTTCAACCCACGATGCTTAAAGCAAACAAACTCGATATAATGTAGATAAATCCATAAGATTAGGAGGTTCCAAAATGAAGAATAATACATAGGTTCTCAGAATTCGGGGTGTTACAAAACACGTTCGAGTTGTTGGGATGTTTTGGAAGTTGGGGTTATCTACGTTTTCAATGTTCGACCATTATAATGTCGGTTATGTTTTACGTACGCTTTGGGTTTTGGCTTTATTTGAAGAGGCGTCTGTTTTATGATTTTAATCACGAAAAGGGTGAATGATGAAAGGAGATTGTTTTAAGATTTAATGTATTTCATTTTTGGTTGCTTTCAAATCAAATGTATTGGATTGTGGAAATCATGATTTTAAATAACATTCTTAAAGTTATTGCTTTATATATCTCTAATGTAAAACTCTTGAGCTCACTAGGCGTTAAGCCTAACCTTTTTATTTGTCGGCATGTGCATCAGGTTCCAAAAGGGGGTTCGGTTCTAGCAGTCGTATGAAGAGATGTGCTTAGTGGTTCACGAGTGTAAGTATTTGGTGAATTCTTCCGTAGTTTGGAGATAGTGACACTTTTGGGTTTTAGTAGCACCCGTCCTCATTATAGACTGTTTGTATAGAAAGAATGTGTGTATTGAGGTTAAATATTAAATTGTGGTTGTAGATGATTTATTTATTGGTGTGTTTAGAAAATTTTAAATTAGCTGTTATTTCCGGATTTGAGGGTGTTACACAAGTTCCTTTAGCGGTGGGTTGCCAAAGGTTTGAGGGAAGAGCGTGGGTTTGAGGCAATTTTTGAGATGACTAGTATATGACGTTGGGCATTAATTAAGTCCCTTTATTTTACTGAATTGGGTTGACAACCGATGTAATCTAGATAATATATGTTTAAATTAGTTTGTTGTCAATTTCTATATCCGTTCACAGGTTTTTGTAAATGCCTATACATTTGCTCTTGTTAGGTGGTTTATTCCAAATACAAACGTCATTTTGCCAAATTTTCGAATTTTATGCTACTCTAATTTTTAGGGTCTTACAATGTTAGCTCTAAAAAAGTGTGTAGCTTTCAAAATATATGTTGTTTGAGTAATACTAATTAAATTTCATCTATCTCTATGTATGAGTTTTTGTTAGAGAGGATTTTTAAACGTTCGCTAACTCAATTGTCCAATTGTTAGTAAATTCTCTAATCTGTCAACATATGAGTTATTTTGAAGCCATGGCTTAACAACCAATTTTTATTTATTTATTTCATATGGAATTTTGAGGGCATTTCTTCTATTATTGGCAATCATAGAGAGATTTTTATAGGAGCAATAGAGGAGGGAGAAGCAAAGAGAGATGCTCAAGTCAACCCATAAATATATAAGGTTAAAATACACCTCTAACCTCTCTTTTTATGTATTTTCTCATGTTTAGGAGTGATTAACCTCCAACTACAAAATCTAATTTGTTTCCTTTAGGAAGAGTTCTGGATGGCTTAAATTTAAGAAATCTCATGTTTATGGATGGTGATAATCATAGAGACAAATAATATTCACTTCTATAATATTTTATAAAGAAATTTACAAAAAAAAATTCAATTTTTTTCCCTCCATCTCCTTGTATCTAGATCGCTCTCCATTGTCTTAAATCTTCAATGTAACGGGATCCATCGTCGTCTTATATGGTTTTTCTCCTCCTGACTTCTTGATCTCCATCAACAGGTTATAGTTTAGAATCGTGCTTGATCTGTTATGGCAATTAGGGGCCGTTAACCAAACGCTTACTTGGGTAAGTGTATACCAAGTCACATTATCTTACCCGCTATGAAGTAATGCAAGGATTGATAGTCTTACCGGTAAGTGATGGCCAAAACTCTTACCATGGTTAGTGCTTACCACTTACCAGAAATTTTGCTCCCTATGACACCGTTTTGGTGGACTAAAATTTTACCTGGTAATTAAGTTAATGTGTTGAATTTTACAGGTAATCGTTTACCCAAGTAAGCTTTGGTAAACGACCCTTTAAAGTCTACTCCCATCTTGTATCTTTCGATGCATTCAAGAATTCTAGCACTGAACGCATCCATCTTCGATTTTGTTGGTTGTACAAATCTTTGTTCTTGAGTGTAATCCTAAATGCTGATATGTTGGGTAGATTATTTTGGTAGTTTTTTTCTATTAAAACATGATTGTAATTTCTATTTTGTTTAAACAGAAATCTTTGACTTTTTGAATGAGAAATTGCATTACGTTTTCATTTTTAGATTTACGATACATCTTGTTGCAAAAATTTAAGAGTTAAATGTATCTTGATAGAACATGTGAAGTTGTGAACCACTAAGTATTTCAAAGTTATTTTTGTATCAATTTGATATTTAAAGTAAAATGTATCTTGATAGAACTTTAACATCCCGCCGCATTACGCGGGTACTCAACTAGTACTTATAAAACAAAAGAAATATTTTGTATCAAGAAATTAGTAACAAATTACAATAAACTTCTTAAAAATTGTATACAAACAACTTCTTAAATTTCATAAACTAACTGGTAAATTTCATAAATTTACCTCGTTTTTTAATATAAAGTATATTAAATATATTACTTTTAAAAAAATTACATAAAAGTTCTTAAATCATCTAGGCTATATTTGACAAACTAGCTGATGATAACTGATAAATTAGCTTATAGCTGATAATTAGCTAGCTGATGGATAAGTCACGTTTGACAAAAATTAACTGATAAACATGTAATGTGACAAAAAAGAACATCTTAAAAAATAATTAATTACAATATTTCATAATATAATTAAAACAGATTTATAATAATATAACATATTAACATGTTAATTAATACAAACAAGATGATAAGAAAAAATAAATAATATTAAAAGAATTTAAAATTTGTTATTTTATATATATATATATATATATATATATATATATATATATATATATATATACTGTGAATTTTGGATTTGTTAAAACAAATTTTAGAAAAAAGCTGTATTAACTTATAATTTTAAATAATCATTATATATTAATATTAGTAGAAATAAATAATTGAATAATAATTAAAAAAATAATAGTAGTTAATAACTAAAATATATTGACTAATATTAAAAAAAACAATAATATAAAAGTAATTCTAAATAATTAAAAATTAATATTAATGTATAATTAAAATTTAATTAATAATTTTCATTTAATATTAATTAATTTTTAATAATTAAATCTTATTTATAATCTATAATTAATAGTAAGGTTTCTCATAAGCTACTTCAACTATCTTATCAATAAACTAGCTTATAAGCTAATTTATTGTCTATCCAAACATGTACTCAAAAAATAAGTTAACTTATTTTTGTCAAACGATGTCTTACAGCTTATTACTGTACAAATACAATTTTTTAAAATTTCAAATTTGAATTTTATGAAACTAATTCATAACAAGCTGATAAACATCAACTACATAATAAAAAATGATCTTTACTAATACAACAAAGTATCTCTCAAACTTAAGGGGATGTTTGGTTATATGTATTAAGGAGTAATTAATGAGAATGAAAATAAAAGAAATTGTCTGATTTTATATAATACTAGAAGCGTACTCGCGCAATGCAGCGAGATACATCACGATTTTAATGTTTATTTTTATTTTTTGTTTTTTATTGATTTACAGTACGATTTTGGATGGTTTTTATTGAGTGATAATGATTTTTTATATATAAATTTGTTTAATTTAGGCTTAACAATATAATGTTTTTTATATAAAAAAAATTAAGTAGTTTGTTAAAATTAATTAATTATTTTATATATTTTAAATTTTTTATATTTAAATTGAGATGCTTATCCTGTTTTGATTATGTTTATCAGAATTCAAATTTCATAATTTTAGGATTTGAGGATTAGAGATAAGGATTTTGGGGGATAAGGATGAAATTTATTAATTAGGGTTAAAAGCATTTAAAAGTAGTACATATTACTTCATTAATTGTTTTTTAAGAGATTTTAAGCAGATTAATTTAAATAATAGTACATAATGCTTAATACATCACTAATGTTTATTTTTATTTTTTGTTTTTTATTGATTTACAGTACGATTTTGGATGGTTTTTATTGAGTGATAATGGTTTTTTATATATAAATTTGTTTAATTTAGACTTAACAATATAATGTTTTTTATATAAAAAAAATTAAGTAGCTTGTTAAAATTCATTAACTATCTTATATATTTTAAATTTTTTATATTTAAATTGAGATGTTTATCCTGTTTTGAATATGTTTATCAGAATTCAAATTTCATAATTTTAGGGTTTGGAGATTAGAGATAAGAATTTTGGGGGATAAGGATGAAATATATTAATTAGGGTTAAAAGTTTTACAGGTAGTATATTAGACTTTAGTAGTTATTTTTAAGAGATTTTAAGTAGATAGCTTTAAATGATAGTACATAAAGCTTAGTGAGTTGTAATTAAGAGTTTTTTATGCCATCTTTATAATATAGTATAGATATAAATTTGTTTAATTTAGGCTTAACAATATAATGTTTTTTATATAAAAAAAATTAAGTAGCTTGTTAAAATTCATTAATTATCTTATATATTTTAAATTTTTTATATTTAAATTGAGCTGTTTATCCTGTTTTGAATATGTTTATCAGAATTCAAATTTCATAATTTTAGGGTATGGGGATTAGAGAGAAGAATTTTAGGGGATAAAGATGAAATATATTAATTAGGGTTAAAAATTTTACAGGTAGTATATTAGGCTTTAGTAGTTATTTTTAAGAGATTTTAAGTAGATAACTTTAAATGATAGTACATAAAGCTTAATGAGTTGTAATTAAGAGTTTTTTATGCCATCTTTATAATATAGTATAGATAATTAACTTATTCCCTTAAAATCCCAAACTTTCATTTCAGGTTAAACTGGCGGGAATGAAATTCATTACTGTTTTCATTCTCTGTTATTTTTATCCATAAGAATCAAACAAAGATTTTTATACTTTTTTTAAAATTACATAAAAACAAAATGAAAAATAACAGAGAATAAAGAAAACATGAATCAAGAAATTACATTTATCAGCTTTCGATACGCGGGAAAGTACACAATTAATTATCTTAAAAGGAATATTTTAAAAAACTCAAAAAAGAAAGAAATATTTAAGATGTTGGTTATGGTCCGACCACACACGTTAGCACTGACATACATTAAATTTGATTATTATGATTACGAAGATATTTAATAGGATTAATAGATTTTTTAAAACTAGACATATACCCGTACGATGCAGCAGGATGTAAGTGAATAACAAACAATTGATGTTATTTCCTTATAGACATGTCATCAACAATCAACCATGACCTAAGAATCACAACTTATTAAACTCTAAACCCATAAAAATATTCAATAATTAGTTTATATTACAATTATTGACGAAAAAAATTATAAGGATATAATTTATAATAAGAATGAAACGTATTTTACGATTATGTATTTTTAATGTGCTAACGGTGGAAAAAAAATAAAATGTATGGATAGAAAACAAATTGGTTCGTAGATATTCATAATATTTAATAGTAAGGTTAAATTAAAAAAAATCAATATTTGACTCGTTTTGAAGATATTGATGAGATGATTATAATTGTATAATTTGTAAAAAAAAGAAACGTATTGTTTATTGCATTCTTGTTCGTATACGATTATTTATGTTAACATGATAAGTGTGTAAAATGGAAAATAAGAAAACAAGAGATATAAAACAAATTAAATAACTAATTGTAAGAGTGATAAACGTAACATTTAACTGAATTAAGAAATGGAACATTGGGGTGAAAATTTTGGCTTTCAAAGGTTTGTAAAAAATTGTATTAGAATTTTTATAATATAGTAGAGATTACAGTGATGTAATTTCTAATAAGTTTGAAACGTATTTTTAATATATTTTACGATTATGTATTTTTAGTGTGCTAACGGTGAAAAAAATGTATGGATATAAAACAATTTAATTCGTAGATATTCACGATATTTAATAGTACGGTTAAATTAAAAAATATTTAATATTGAGCTCGTTTTGAAGGTATTGACCAGACGATTATAATGGTATAATTTGTAGAAAAATAAACGTATTTTTTAAATTACATTTTTGTTCATATACGATTATTTGTGTTAATATAATAATGTTGTAAAATGAAAAAAATGAAAAAGTAAGGGATATAAATTAAATTAAATAAGTAATTGTAAATGTAGTAAATGTTATTGTACAAAAGATTGTACAATAACCGTTTTAGAATTTTTATAATTCGTAAAAAGAAGAAACGTATTTTTTATTGCATTCTTGTTCGTATACGATTATTTATGTTAACATGATAAGGGTATAAAATGGAAAATAAGAAAACAAGAGATATAAAATAAATTAAATAACTAATTGTAAAAATGATAAACGTAATATTTAATTGAATTAGGAAGTGAAACATGGGGGATAAAATTTTGGCTTTCAAAGGTTTGTAAAAAGCTGTATTAGATTTTTTTTAATATAGTAGAAATTACAGTGATGTAATTTATAATAAGAATGAAATGTATTTTTAATATATTTTACGATTATGTATTTTTAATGTGCTAACGGTGAAAAATAAAATAAAACGTATGTATATAAAACAATTTAATTCGTAGATATTCATTATATTTAATAGTACGGTTAAATTAAAAAATATTCAATATTGGGCTCGTTTTGTAGACATTGACGAGACGATTATAATGATATAATTTGTAGAAAAATGAACGTATTTTTATTGCATTTTTGTTCATATACGATTATTTGTGTTAATATGATAATGGTGTAAAATGAAAAATGAAAAATGAAAAAGTAAGAGATATAAAGTAAATTAAATAAATAATTGTAAGGGTGGATTAGTGGGGTGCCTGTGGATGCCCGATACCGCCGGTGAGGTGTGCGTGCATGTGTTCGTGGTAGTCGTTCGTTGGTTCGATCCCCCTATGTCTTCCAAAAAAAAGTAGTGTAGATATAGATATAGATATATACATGAGATATAGATATAGATAGTATATATATATATATATATATATATATATATATAATGTTACACATTTATGCGTATAAAAATATTCTATAATTAATTTATATTAAAATTATTGATGAAAAAATTATAATTTATAATAATAATGAAACGTATTTTTAATATATTTTAGGTGATCTACGATTATATATTTTTAATATGCTAACGGTTAAAAAACATATGGATAGAAAACAAATCAATTCATAGATATTTATAATATATTTAATAGTACGGTTAAGTTAAAGAATATTCAATATTGGACTTGTTTTGAAGGTATTGACGAGACAATTATAATGTTATAATTTGTAAAAAAAATGTATCTTTTCATTGCATTTTGTTCTTATACGATTATTTGTGTTAATACGACAAAGGTGTAAAATGAAAAATGAAAAAACAAGGGATATAAAATAAATTAAATAACTAATTATAAGGATGTTAAATGTAACATTATAATTTTAATATAATAGTATAAATATAGATATAGATAATATATATATAATGTTACACATTTATGCTATGCATCAATAATTAATTTATATTAAAATTATTGACGAAAAAATTATAATAGTATAATTTATAATAATAACGAAACGTATTTTCAATATATTTTAGTTGATCTACGATTATGTATTTTTAATATGTTAACGGTGAAAAAAATAAAACGTATGAATATAAAATAAATTAATTCGTAGATATTCATTATATTTTATAGTACATTTAAATTAAAAAATATCCAATATTAGGCTCGTTTTAAAAGTATTGACGAGACGATTATAATGGTATAATTTGTAAAAAAAGAAACGTATTTTTTCATTGCATTTTTGTTCATATACGATTATTTGTGTTAACATGATAATGGTGTAAAATGAAAAATGAAAAAGCAAGGGGTATAAAGTAAATTAAATAATTAATTGCAAAGGTGGTAAATGAAACATTAAATTTTAATGTAATTGAATAGGGGAATGAAACGTGAGAGGAAAAATAGGTTTTCCAAAAACTACCTGAACTTTCCAAAAAGTACCCAACCTTTTAAGGATTTTAATAATATAGTATAGATAGGCATATACCTGCGCACGATGCAGCGCGAAAAATCGTGAAATCGAAGGAACAATTGACAAATATATGTATTCGCTCGCGAAACATCTCGAAATCAAAATGACAACAACGTTTT
Organism: Arctium lappa; assembly: GCA_023525745.1. Classification (NCBI taxonomy): domain Eukaryota; kingdom Viridiplantae; phylum Streptophyta; class Magnoliopsida; order Asterales; family Asteraceae; genus Arctium; species Arctium lappa. The sequence goes on along the minus strand of CM042051.1, from coordinate 18,482,492 downwards.
CATTTTAAGTTTGTATTCTTCGTTCTTATCGATACTTTAGTCTATGAAAACACGGTGCTTGAGTCGTTTATGCACTTATATGTGAATCATAGACTAAAGTATCGATAAGAACGAAGAAATACAAACTTAAAATGAAACGTTGTTGTCATTTTGATTTTGAGATGTATAACAACCCAACATTCTAACAATAAAACATAATTAACATATCAAAATTCATGCCAAAACGACCCAATACCCGATTGAAGTCATGTAGCCGATCTAGCCGTGAGCTAAATCAAAACAAATCCAATAAACCATTAGCATTCGGTAAATAATGACAACAGTTCAAAACACATAGCGAACTCAACTACTCCAACTCTATTGCTCGAAAACATCAAGTCAACCACTCCAGGTCTATTATTGAGAGTTCCAAAACAGGGGAACTCAAGCACATTGGGATTACACCATACTGTCCATGGGACGTTGCCCGACCGTATAGGCCCACACCCTACTTACTATAGAGCCCGATGCCTATCCCGTGACAAGGGTAACCAAATGTCCGGACGAGACATTGGAATATCGTGCCTATGGATCCATTGCACTAACACCAAATACCAAAACATGCTAATACAACCATTTTTAATCATGCATGTCATTCACAAAACCAACTCCCAAATATATGAGTTATCAACATGTCCTTATCTCACATTGATTAAGGAAACTTCGTGAACACAATCCCATCAATGATAATACAATAAATCCCGTTGCAAAAGCCAACTTGTCCAACGATTAGTCTAATACATGATATATTCCCAAAACCCTAGTTTTCACTTCATGTGTTATCATATTTCCAAGTAACAAATATTAGTTATCAAATGAGTAGGTAAACATGGAAATCATTAATTATATAAAACACATTTCCATAAAACTTAGTTTAATCCAATAACCATAATATCTCCAAAATCCATAGTTAGGTCAAACACAACAAAAACCCAAATGTGATTAGGAGGCAAGGGTAAGATTATAGACACATAAACCCTAGCATTTATATTAGATAAAGGATTAAGAAACTCACCTTAAATGGTTACAAAGAAACCCTAGTTTACAACCCTTGAAGGTAGAATGTAGAAGAAGACTTGGAGTTTCAACCACAAAATTCCTAATCACCTTCACCAACCTAAACAAACCCGATAAATTGCAAATGATGATCCTTTCTTAGAGCAATAAATGAAAGGGAGTGAAACCCTACATTTTCTCTCTTCCAAAAACGCACCTTCAAAACTCTCCAAATGAACAAATGAGCTAAAAGTTCGGACAAAAGCATTTAAGGCACTGAGGCCCGATCGCGACATTGCCCTGCGAGAATGACATGGTCATTCTCGCGTGGCATAGTCGCTCGCGTTCAGTACCACATGGTACCTCTTCGGCGACACTGCCCTGCGAGAGTGACACATGTTATTCTCGTTGGGCATAGTCGCGCCCCGCCCTGAACTCGCGGTACACAACTAGAGATTGTGCCCCGCGAGAGTGACCTCTGTCACAATCGCGGGCACAGTCGCCCGGGTCCTCGAAACCCATTTTTCTTCCGTTTTTCGACCCAAAGGCTCCGGTTTCGAAAACTAGATAATCACAATGGGAAAAGCCAAAATTGGGGACGTACCAAAAACACGGGTGTTACAAAAGGTCTGAAGGTCGAACTGAATGGCGACCAAAACAGAAGATAGATGAGAGTTCTGAATCAATTCCTGATATGGATTGTAATAGCTATACTAGTAGTTCTTCTGATGTAATTGGTAGTGTTGCTTCAAATAATTATAACCTTGTAATTCCTTACAAGCGATATTCAATAAAGCAATTACTCCGATTATCTCAATCCACTACTATGTCATCTACTTATAGACGGAATGATTTTGTCTCTCACCGATTTTTTGATAATTGGTTTGGTACTTATCATGTTGGTTCTTATAAACCATATGTTTCAAAAGTTTTTCAAAAGATAGGAGGATCCATCTATAAATGGATACCAAAATCTTGTGTTAAACTGAAAGGACCCATTTTTAAATGGGTACCTAAATCTGTTATTCCTTGATTTCTCTTATGCAGACCCGTCATATGTGGTACTTGGTGTGTGTCCCATTAAGCAATCATTCAATCAAGCAAACATATAATCAACACAAATAATGCAAACCTGATATTGATTAATCAAAAGATTACAATTGTTCTTGATGAAATAGATCTCTTTCTCTCTGCTTCTTGTTCACGGCGCACAACACCACCACACTCACCTCTCTATAATTAATTTTGCAATTAAGATCCCTAATAACCTCTCTAACCTAATTAGCATAAACAAAGCTAATTTATACTTAGGCTAACTAAGCCTAATGGGCTTTGCAAGGCTTTGTAATGGGCTTTGCAATGCTTGGCCCAACAACCTAAAACAAACTAATTTTAACTAAAATTAAAACTAACTAATAAATAAAATACGTAAACAGACTTTGACTATTTATTACAAAAGGACCCTAGACTATTTGTGGAGACGACTTTAGCAGCTTTGACTTCAGATTTCCATCTTCAGATAATTATGATCTTGAATCCAATAAATATGTGCTTTAACAATCTCCCCCTTTGGATCAAGATCATTCTTTAAGATCAGAAAATGTAATCTTCCTCTTTGTCTTCAGAATGTAGCAATCTCCCCAATCGATGAGAATATCTTTTGGAAAGAAATTATCTCCAGTTTCAGCTCGGAATGCTTCAGCAAATCATCTTCAAAGAAAATTTCTTCAATTCAGCATATCTTCATAATATCTTTCATTTCTTGATTAACGTTTCTCCCTCTTTTTGATGAAAAGAGCAAAGAGTTCATCAAAACGTATCATCAAGAAATTTCTTCCACCATTGATCTTGCAAACAGAACCACTGAGTATCCGTCAATTCATTAAGATGTTCATCCAGATCTTTGCAAATCTAGACAATATAGTAAATGAAGTGTAACACCTGAATCAACAAATGAATCAGTTAAAATTGTCTGTCAGTAGCACAAAGTCACTGTGTGTAATAAATACACAATATAAAGGAGCTTTTATGATGTTCACTCCCCCAGGGCTTCCATTCAATCATCAAAACACCACAAAGGCAATTTCTATGAACGTTAGGACAAAGAAACAAATTCTTTGTGTGTTCGTGCAAGTGATAGAATAAAGTAAGCATATGATGATTGCTTATAAGGCTCAAAAAGTGTAAACCACTGAGACAAGTAGTTAAACACAGACTCAATGTGCATGATTGAAGTATGAAGGTGGAGCAAACTTCCTTCTTTTCAATATCCAGATTTTCCAAATGAAAATCAGATAGCATATGTGTTGCGTCCCCTTTGAAAATGAAACATTTTCTTGTTAAGAAGAAAATGAGTAGCTGGTGGGGTAATGTCAAGAGTTGGCATGGGCTAGTTGCCTATTTCAATAATGTTCACCAAAGAAATGTGAAGCATTAGAAATGTGGCTGCCCGGCTCAGAAAGTAGTTGGTGCAGAGTTTGATATTCTTTTACTCTAATCTCTCACCCTCTTTCTTTTAATCTTTAAGCTCACAGCTAACCTAACTCTCTTTTGACATATTCTCTCATCACACATCCCACACTCATTTCTTTTGAACTCCTCACATTTAATCACTAAAGGATTAACTTCTTGGGTAGGAAACACTGGTTAACGTGAATCCATAGAAGTTCAGATAAGTCCTAGCACACTGATCCCATGTTTTCCTATGAAGCATATGATGCTCAGATGATTTAACTTGATCAATTAAAGTGCATAGATGAATCAGAATACATTTAAAATCACACTTCCAGTTCAAGAAATCTGTTTGAGAATCGGGAAGTGGTTTGAACATTTAAGAACATGTTTTCTTATGATTGAAAGTTGTCCTTCTTTCAACCATAGATGAGATGAAGAAAATAAATTATACCTTTCGAGTACAGTCTCACATCTCGCGAAGTCAAGCTTAAAGTCATAAAGATATGATCTTTGAAGCATCTCTCAACCTACAAAAGTCTAAAAGTCTAGTCAAAGTAACTTTATTCACTGAAATTGAAATGACATAAAGCAGTAAAACACTTAGTGTACGAGTTCTGATCAGAAATAATCAGAAGTCATCACCATACTCTTTACTTGTACGCTCCCCCTAAAATCATGCATCACTAATACATTATCAGTAAGTACAATGCATTCAGTTTTGCTCCCCCTCAAAATAACATTGACCATCTATAAGATACATCTCACACTCCCCCTGAGATCATGAACAAACTATTAAAGAGCAGATATCATGCGGAAATAATAATAAAGAAATGATAAAGAAACACAATAATAAACTTTAATAGGTAACCACCGATTAAGTCTTAAGATTTAGCATACCAAGTCTTGAGACAAGAAAATTAAATCTCTTTTCGTCTAAAGGTTTGGTAAACAAATCTGCAAGCTGATAATCGGTTTTTACAAAGTAAAGTTCAATTGTTCCCTTTTCTACATTATCTTTTATAAAATGATACCTGACATCTATGTGTTTGGTCTTAGTATGCTGAATAGGATTAGTGGTAATCGCAATAGCGCTCTTCGAATCACAATAAAGCGGAATTCTATTGAAGTGAAATCCATAGTCTCGCAGTTGTGTTCTCATCCACAAGACCTGAGAACAGCAGCTAGCAGCAGCTACATATTCCGCTTCGGCCGTTGATGTGGAGACACATAATTGCTTCTTCGAAGCCCAACTGACGAGTTTATCTCCGAGGAATTGGATATGACCCGAGGTGCTTTTCCTGTCTAACATGCAACCAGCATGATCTGCGTCTGAATAAGATGTTAGTTCAAAGCTTGTATCCTTAGGATACCACAAACCAAGATCTGCAGTCCCCTTCAGATACCTGAAGATTCGCTTTACAGCAAACAAATGGGATTCTTTAGGATTGGACTGATATCTAGCACATAAGCATGTATAAAACATTATATCCGGCCTACTAGAAGTAAGATACATTAAAGAACCTATCATCTCTCTATAAGTCCTAACATCAACAGCCTTTCCTGAAAGATCGGTGCCAATCTTAGTACCAGGTGCCATTGGGGTACCAATCGGTTTACAATTTTCCATTTTGAACCTCCGAAGAATATCCAGAATGTATTTAGATTGATTGATAAAAATCCCCATTGAAAATTGTTTGACTTGCAATCCGAGAAAGAAATTCATCTCTCCCATCATGCTCATTTGAAAACGTGACACCATGAGGTTTGCAAAGTTCTTACAGTACTTAGGATTTGTAGAACCAAAAATAATATCATCCACATATATTTGAATAAGAATGATATCGCCTTTATCCTTTTTAATGAAAAGAGTGGTATCAACCGTACCTTTTGTGAAACCTGACTTAACCAATAATTGAGATAGGATATCATACCAGGCGCGAGGAGCTTGTTTCAGTCCATAAAGAGCTTTATCCAAGATGTAAACGTGGTTCGGCTTATCTGGATTTACAAACCCTTCTGGCTGAGAAACATAGACTTCTTCCTTGAGTACTCCATTCAGAAAAGTTGTCTAAACGTCCATTTGATAGACGGTGAAGTTCTTGTGGGCTGCGTAGGCTAAGAACATCCGAATCACCTCTATACGTGCCACTGGAGCATAAGTCTCATCGTAGTCTATTCCTTCCTCTTGCCTATATCCCTTGGCGATAAGTCGTGCTTTGTTTCGGATAACGGTACCATCTTCATCTTTCTTGTTTTTGAACACCCATTTCATACCAATGATAGTTTTACCTTGCGGTTTGGGTACGAGTCTCCAGACTTTCAGTGCTTCAAACTGATTCAGCTCATCTTGCATCGCAGTTACCCAATCTGAATCGACAAGAGCCTCAGATACGCGAGTAGGCTCGATCTTGCTCAGAAAGGATTCATACATACATAGATTTGAAGATGCAGACCTAGTTTGCACCGGTGCAGAAGGATCTCCAATAATTTGATGTACCGGGTGCTCTTTGGTCCACTTATGTTCATGAGGGAGTGGATTAGATGCATGTTGATCATTGTCAGCATCTAGGAATCCACTGTTATCGCCTTCAGATGGTTCAAAATTAACGGGGGTTTCAGTTGAAGTAGTCGTTGCAGAAGTGGCAGTAGGTACAGCTTGGGCAGTCTGTTGATCAGTCCTTACAGTACATCCTACAGAGTCAGCTACTTCTGTCTCATCAGTGTTGGTCACAACTTCAACTGTCAGAGTAGGCCTTTGAATTGGAACTTCTTGCCGAATCGGGGAATTGGATTCAGTAGATATATCGGAAGTGGTCGGATGAGTAGTCATCGAGTCTTCTATCCTGTCAACCACAACAGAGTTAGGCAACTTAGATCCAAGAAATTCATCATAGAACAGTTCAAATAATAAATCCAAATTAGATAATTTAGAAGTAGACGAAGAAGAGTCATCTGATTTGTTCTCATGAGGTGCAGGTCCTGGACTGGTTGGTCCAGAAGCTAATACTCCGGTAATTACGGGTTCTGAACTGATGTGCTCAGAAGCCATGTCCTCATCAAATGTAACATTGACGCTCTCGATCACAGTCTTCGACTTCTTCAAGTAAACACGATACACGGTAGATGTAGATGAATAACCAACAAAGATGCCTTCATCTGCCTTAGCACTGAACTTGTTCAGATTCTCTCGGTCGTTTAGAACATAACACGTACAACCAAAAACATGAAAATATTTAATGGTTGGTGTTCGGTTGTTGATCAACGCATACAGAGTCTTCTGAAAATCTGCGATGTATCATGGAGCGATTCTGAGTGTGACACGCAGTCGATACAGCTTCAACCCACAAAAATAAAGGTAAGTCAGATTGGCTGAGCATTGTTCGAGCGACCTCGACAAGTGTACGATTACGCCTTTCGACGACTCCGTTCTGTTGAGGCGTGCGAGCAGCAGAGTATTGATGGGATATCCCGACCGACTCGAGATATTCTTCAACTATCTTGTTCTTGAACTCTGTGCCATTGTCAGTCCTGAGAATCTTGACTTGTTTTTGCAGATTGACTTGGGTCGTCTTTAAAAATGTAATGAGAACTTCGGGAGACTCATATTTAGACCGTAGAAACTTAACCCAAGTGTATCGCGAATAGTCGTCCACGATAACTAGCACATACTTCTTTCCTCCTAAGCTTTGCGTTCGCATAGGACCGCACAAGTCCATATGCAACAACTCTAAAGGAGAGCTGGTACTCGGTTCAGGCTTTGGTTTGTGTGGGGCTCTCTTCGTCTTGCCCTTTTCACTTGCTGCACACAGGTGTTCTCTTTCATACTTCAGCTCTGGAAGTCCTTTCACTAGCTTTCCACTGACCAGCTTGTTGATGTACCGAAAGTTGAGGTGAGAAAGCTGTCGATGCCATAACCAGCTTTGTTGCATCAAGGCCTTTGATAGTAGACAGACCTGATTGTCAGCCTGGACCTTTGAAAAGTTGATGGTGTAGAGGTTTGACTTGCGAGTACCGACCAAGAGTTCTTTCCCTTCTTCAGTGCGTACTGAACATATCTTGGCCTTGAAATTAACCTCTAAGTCTTTGTCGCAGAATTGGCCAATGCTGAATAGGTTGTGACCTAAGCCTTCAACGTAGCTCACCTTCTTGATCGTAAGATTTTCATGTACAACATCACCATATCCCAGAATAGGGGAAAATTGATCATTCCCAAAACGAACTGTGCCGCAGTATTTGTCCGTAAAATTAGACAACATACTCTTATGCCCGGTCATATGCTTGGAATACCCGCTATCCAAGTACCACATATGACGGTTCTGCACAACACAAATCAAGAAAGAAGAGGTTTAGGAACCCATTTTAAAATGGGACCTCCACTGTTAGTACTTGATTTTGGCACCCATTTAAATTTGGGTCCGCTTTTTCTTTGAAAACCAGAAGTATGATAAGAGGAATGATAATGATAAGATGAAACATTATATGAACCATACCAAACATCATAATATTTACGAGAAGCATAATCACATTCACCATAATTTAAAAACTTTTTATTTGATGGTGCTAACTGGAATAATTGCTTTATAGAGTACTTCTTGCGAGAATCAACAAGATTAGATTTAAAAGTAGCAACATTCACAATCACATCATCTTTACTAGAAGTCTTTTTATTCAAAATAAAACTAGAACTAGATTTAGCTATTTCGTCTATCTTCTGTTTCGGTATCCATGCAGTCTTAACTCCAACCCTTTGCTTTCTCAAATCTGAAACATGTGAAACTTTAGAGTTAGAATGATGAGAATTAAGAGAATGCTTCTTCTTTGGCTTACCAGTGGGGATAGGTTTCTGTGAAAGCTGAGATTTTTGTTTCTTACCTTTTGCTTTCTTTGATTTCACAGAAATTGATTTATCAACTTTCGTTGATGTTTCACCTTTTTCAAACACACTGGGTAATCCAAAAGAATTAACAACACAAGATGAATGATCAGGAAGTTTAGAGTAAAAATCAAACTGAGAAACACAATCATTTAAAACACCTTCAGAGTTTAAGAAATTAAGCTTATTATCAAGTGAACCAGAAGTTTAGGAAAATTTAAAGCCTTGGAGATTTTAGGAAAATTAGAAGTTTTGAACACTGTTGAAAATACTGTTTGTTCTAAGTCCATCAAAATTCTTTCTTCTATAAGAGTATTCTCGAGTTCAGAAATTTTACTTTCCAAAACTAGAGGAGGGACGTAAAGCTTACCTTCGATGGGTTTAGCCTCCAACTCTTTTACAGAATAGCTCTCAAAATAATCATTTGAAAGAAATTTTGATTTACTAGATCTATAACTGTTATTCAACTTCTCATGGCGAAATGGAAGTTGAACTTTAGTTGTGTTTTTTCTTTTATCATATTCCTTGGCTTTATCTTTTTCCGACAGACTAGTCCAAAAAGGTTTGAGTTCCGGATGTTGAGGAGCTAACAACATAAACCCAAAGTCATAAAGTACAGGCACTTCAGATATACCCTTTTTGAGATGATGTGGGTTCTTGTAACCAAGTCCCCAAGTATCAGGTTTCTCTTTAGGTTTGTTCAAATGAATAGTGTGTTCAGTTTGACCTAAAGAATGTAATTTCTCTTCCAAAGCATTCACCTTATCTATTAAAGAATTCTTTTCTTTTGAAGTAGAAAAATACCTTTTAGAAATCTCTATAGACTTAAACTCACATTCTCTATACTTAGAAACAGTTTCAGACAACTCTTTATGAATTATAGTCTTTTCTTTAGCGCAAGTGTCTATATTTTTATGCAAAGTTTCAATTAATACATTTTTCTCAGCAATATCATTACTAAGTTTATGTATAGATTGATTTTTCTCATTAATGACACCTTTCTCACGCTTCAGTTTAGACTCTAATTCTTGGAGTTTAGACATCATGGCATGCATTTGGTTCAGAAAATCAGATTCAGTTAAGTTACATACCTCATCATTGTCTCCATCATCAGAATCAGCTTCAGCTTCTGACTGGTTCTTCCCCATCAAGCACAGATGTGCTGTTTCATCCTTCTCTCCTTCTTCAGACTCTTGATCCGAATGGTCGAGCCAGTATTCATCCTCCGCCATTAATGCTTTTCCAACCTCTTGTTGCTTGGCTAGAAGCATCTTATTATTGTAATATTCGGAGTTTCGGACTTTAGGTTTTCGGCAGTCCTTGGTAAAATGACCGAATCTGCCACAATTGTAGCACTTCATTGGTTCTTCCTTCTTGAACTCATCATCTCCATCCTTCTTCTTGTCTTCTGGTCTCTTTTCTTCAACTTTCTCCTTATGCTTGTAGTTATTCGGACCAGATGAGTACCTCTGACTGTTGGAGTTTGGCTTTTTATAGAACTTCTTTTGGAAAGCCTTGGTTAACATTAGCATGGCTTCCTTCAGTTGTTTACAATCGTCAGAGTCAGACTTTGTCTCACTATCTGCTTCTTCAGACTCAGATGCTATCACCTTCTTCTTCTTGGACTTTTTCTTGACAACAAGAGCAACTGGATCAGCAACTTGTTTGTCAGCCTTCTTCATCTCAGCCTTGATTTCATCCACCTCTTCCTCATTCTGTTTGAGGATTTCATAAACTTCATGAAGTGGAATGTCGTTCAGATCTTTCAACTGCCTCATCTGTCTTGTGAATCTTTTCCATTCTGGCTGAAGGTTGCTGAGAAATTTCACATTTAGCTCAACTTGAGATTTGTTGATCTTGTTCTTGCTGAGCTCATTCAGCAATGTGACAAATCTGTCATAAGTGGCTTCAAGTGATTCTCCAGCTTTGGCTTTGAATTCTTCATAATTATTCAAGCAGTTGGAAACTTTAAGCTGATTGCCGACTTTTGATCCAATCATCATCTTCTCCAATTGATCCCACATTTGCTTGCCGGTAGCATTGTAGCTATCAATTTTGACATATATTTCGTTCGGTATGCCTTGGAGAATAAATGATCTTTCCAGCTTGTCACCCTTGTGTCTCTTCAGCTGATATTCTGTATATTCACCAATCGATAACTTATACTCAGTCTCTTCTTCTTCACCATTTTCTCCGGCTACAGTGAGAACCTTGGTTGGAGGTGTCATGATTCCTTCTTTCAGATATTTTCTGATATAATCTCCCAAATCATGTCGATCGATGAAGTCCAAGAATCTGTCCTTCCACTGCTCGTACTCCCCCTTGAAGAGTACTGGAGGCTTCACATCTGTTTCAATAGCAAGAGCTTCCCGAGACATCTTTACTTATATGATTAGAAATCAAACTTATCTGATATTAAACAATCAACTGGATGAGATCGTTAGAAGTCAAGATAAAATCACACAATACTGAAAATCTTAGAATGAAATTCAGAAAAATCGGATCACGAACAGAACTTTGTCCCCCTTCGCAGACTTAGCACGGGTGCAAAAATCGACCGGGGATGTGCTTCGACCGGTATTGAGTCGACCGGAGACTTGTAAAGACCGGTATAGAGTTCGACCGGGGAAGTGCAAAGACCGGTAGAATGCTTAGACCGATAATGCTTAGACCGATAATGCTTAGACCGATAGTGCTTAGACCGATAATGCTTAGACCGATAGAAATTATTCGACCGGTAGAGAAAAGACCGATAATGTGCAAGACCGGATGGTTGTTCGACCGACACTAGTCAAAGATCGATATGTTCGACCGATATAGTCATAGACCGGGGTGAATTGTGAGTGTATCAGTCAAATGCAATAGACCGATAAAGAGGTATTCGACCGAAAGAGAAAAGACCGATATGTTCTTTAAGTCCTTCGACCCAGAAACCAAAATTCAGCCCAGAAAACACACAATATCACGAATTGAAGTACCAAACTTTACCACTACGATCAAATTACCAACTAGAACAGATTCCAATCAATTAATTTCAATAAAAACCACTTTAAGAATAAATCGATTGAAGACACAGTGTTGACTTCGTGAACGAACCCAGAACAACAAATTCAACAAATTGATAACCAAAATCGATGCAATAATCAAATCAAACAATACCCAATCACTATAATAGATAAAACAAACACAACCCAATCAATAATAACTTGAATGAACAATCACACAATAAAAATTATGAATCTTTGACAGAAAACAGAACCGAACAAAACTCATTCAATTCAATCTGTAACGTGCTCTGATACCAATTGTGTGTCCCATTAAGCAATTATTCAATCAAGCAAACATATAATCAACACAAATAATGCAAACCTGATATTGATTAATCAAAAGATTACAATTGTTCTTGATGAAATAGATCTCTTTCTCTCTGCTTCTTGTTCACGGCGCACACCACCACCACACTCACCTCTCTATAATTAATTTTGAAATTAAGATCCCTAATAACCTCTCTAACCTAATTAGCATAAACAAAGCTAATTTATACTTAGGCTAACTAAGCCTAATGGGCTTTGCAAGGCTTTGTAATGGGCTTTGCAATGCTTGGCCCAACAACCTAAAACAAACTAATTTTAACTAAAATTAAAACTAACTAATAAATAAAATACGTAAACAAACTTTGACTATTTATTACAAAAGGACCCTAGACTATTTGTTGAGACGACTTTATCAGCTTTGACTTCAGATTTCCATCTTCAGATAATTATGATCTTGAATCCAATAAATATGTGCTTTAACACTTGGATAGTGGGTGTTCTAAGCATATGACTGGGCAAAAGGATTTGTTGTCTAATTATACAGAGAAATTCTGCGGGAATGTACGTTTTGGCAACGACCAATTTTCACCGATTCTCGGCTACGATGACGTGATACAAGAGAATGTAACGATAACGAAGGTGAGTTACGTAGAAGGATTAGGGCATAACCTATTTAGTATTGGCCAGTTCTGCGACAAAGGATTAGAGGTAAATTTCAAAGCTAAGAGTTGCTCGGTGCGTACTGAAGATGGAAAAGAACTCTTGGTCGGCACTAGAAAGTCAAACCTCTACACGATAAATTTGTCAAACGTCCAGACTGACAATCAGGTTTTTCTACTAACAAAAGCCTCGATGCAACAAAGTTGGCTTTGGCACCGAAGGCTGTCGCACCTGAATTTTCGTTACATAAACAAATTGGTCAAAGGCAGATTGGTGAAAGGTCTTCCTGAGCTGAGATATGAAAAAGAACATCTGTGTGCATCATGTGAAAAGGGTAAAATGAAGAGGGAAGTTCACAAGCCAAAATCCGAACCGAGTACAAGTTCTACACTTGAGTTGTTACACATGGATTTATGCGGTCCAATGAGAACTCAAAGCATAGGAGGAAATAAATATGTTTTAGTAATAGTGGACGATTATTCGCGTTACACATGGGTAACGTTTCTAAGGACAAAAGATGAGACGCCCGAAGTACTCATCAATTTTTTGAAGATTACCCAGGTGAACTTGCAGAAGTCAGTAAAGTTTCTAAGGACGGATAACGGCACAGAGTTTAAGAACAAAATTGTTGCAGATTATCTCGAATCGATCGGGATAACACATCAATTCTCTGCTGCTAGGACGCCAGAACAGAATGGAGTAGTAGAAAGACGCAATTGAACACTAGTCGAGGCCGCTCACACTATGCTCAACCAGTCGGATCTACCTATGTTTCTGTGGGCAGAAGTTGTTTCTACTGCATGTTATACGCAGAATCGCTCCATTATTCATAGAAGGTTTGGTAAAACTCCTTATGCATTGATTAACAATCGTACACCTAACATTAAATATTTTCATGTTTTTGGATGCAGGTGCTTCGTATTGAATGATAGATAGAACTTGAATAAGTTCGGACCGAAGGCTGAAGAAGGAATCTTTATTGGATACTCACAGACATCTGTTGCATATAGTATATATATGAAGAGCTCAAATACTGTTATCGAAAGCGTAAACGTAACATTTGATGAGGAGGTGGCTTCTGAACAAAGCAGTTCAGAACCCGTACTTACCGGAGTTTTAGCTTCTGGACAATTCAGTCCAGAACCTGTATCTAAAGAGACTAATTCGGATAAAGCTTCTACTTTTCATCTCATTTATCTGAATTAGATTTATTGTTTGAATTTTTCTATGATGAGTTTCTAGGATCTAAACTTCCTAAATCTGTTGTGGTTGACAGGTTAGATGATTCAACGGCTAATCATCCAACTACTTCAGATGTATCAACAGAATTAGTTCCCCCAGTTCAGAAAGAAACTCAGATTCACACACATACTCCTACGGTTGAAGTTGCATCTGAAAATGTTGAACCAGAAGTTTCTACTTCAGTTGGATGTCCTGTAATGGAAAAACAACAGACTAACCAAGTTGTCCCAACTGAAACTTCTGTACAAGAAACTTCAACTGAACCCCCAAATAATGTTGAACAAGAAGAAGCTGATAGTGGATATCTAGATGAGAACTATGATCAATCTACATTGAATCCGCTCCCTCACGAACATAAGTGGACCAAAGAGCACCCGATAAGCCAGATAATTGGAGATATATCAAAACCGGTGAAAACTAGGTCTGCGACATTAAATATGTGTATGCATGATTCCTTTCTAAGTAAGATAGAGACTACTCGTGTATCTGAAGCTCTAGCTGACTTGGATTGGGTTATTGCCATGCAAGAGGAGCTGAACTAGTTTGAAGCCTTGAAAGTCTGGAGACTTGTACCAAGACCTGAAGAAAAATCTATTATTGGTACAAAATGGGTATTCAAAAACAAGAAAGATGAAGATGGTATCGTAGTCAGAAACAAAGCACGACTTGTCACAAAAGGCTACCGACAAGAGGAAGGCATTGATTATGATGATACTTACGCTCCAGTAGCACATATTGAAGCAATAAGGATGTTCTTTGCTTACGTTGCTCACAAAAACTTCATAATCTACCAGATGTACGTGAAGACTGCCTTTCTGAATGATATTCTTAAGGAGGAAGTCTATGTCTCACAACCTGAAGGCTTTGTGAATACAGATAAACCAGATCATGTCTACATCCTGGATAAAGCACTTTACGGTCTTAAACAAGCGCCTCGAGCCTGGTATGAGGTATTATCAAAGTTTTTAGTCAAGTCAGGTTTTACTAAAGGTAAAATCGATACTATTTTATTCATTAAAAAGGAAAAATCCGATATCATTCTTATTCAAATATATGTGGATGACATTATATTTGGCTCAACTAATCCTAAATACTGTAAGATTTTTTCAAACCTCATGGTGTCCAGATTTCAAATGAGTATGATGGGAGAGATGAACTTCTTTCTCGGATTACAAGTAAAACAATTTTCCACGGGGATCTTTATAAACCAAGCTAAGTACATTTTTGATATTCTTCGAAAATTCAAAATGGGCACTTGTAAACCAATTGGAACCCCGATGGCACCGGGAACTAAGATCGACATGGATCCTTTGAGAAAACCTGTTGATGTTAGAACCTATAGAGGAATGATTGGTTCTTTAATGTATTTAATTTCAAGTAGGCCAGATATTATGTTCTCTACATGTTTATGTGCAAGATGTCATGCTAATCCAAAAGAATCTCATATGTATGTAGTTAAGAGCATATTTAGATATCTGAAGGAGATTGCAGATCTTGGTCTGTGGTATCCTAAAGATACTGGTTTTGAACTAACATCTTACTCAGATGCAGATCATGCTGGCTGTATGTTAGACAGGAAGAGCACATCGGGTCATATATAATTTCTTGGAGATAAACTCGTTAGTTGGGCATCAAAGAAACAATTGTGTGTTTCCACGTCAATGACTGAGGCGGAGTATATTGTTGCTGCAAGCTGCTGCTCTTAGGTGTTGTGGATGAGGACGCAACTGCGAGATTATGGCTTCAAATTCGACAAGATTACGATATATTGTGACTCTAAGAGCGCTATTGCAATATCAACAAATCCTGTACAACATACAAAGACAAAACACATAGATGTTAGATATCATTTTATCAAAGACAATGTAGAAAAAGGTACAATAGAACTTTATTTTGTAAACACTGATTATCAGCTTGCTGATTTGTTTACCAAGCCTCTCGACGAAAAGAGATTTAATTTTCTTGTCTCGAAACTTGGTATGCTAAATCTCAAGACATAATATGTGATTACCTATTAAAGTTTTTCTTATTGTTATTTTTTCTCATTTCTTTATTTTTATTCTGAAAAGATATCTGCACCGAAGGGTATTCGTGTTTTCAGGGGGAGTGAGAGGAGATGACAAGATTATCTATATCTATTTGAGGGGGAGTTCATATGTTTTTCATTGATAAATTTTTCTAATGCATAAATACAGGGGGAGTAAGAGTAAAGAAAAGGAGTATTGAATATGACTTCTGATTACTACAGTTCAGAACTTGTACATTCAATGTTTTACTGCTTTATGTCATTTTATTTTTTAATAAAGTTGTTGTGAATAAATTTTGTACTTTGACGACTTGTGACTATTTGCAGATTGAAAGGATGCTTTCACGATCATATCATTATGACTTTAAGCTGACTTCATGAGATTTAAGACAGATCGAAAAGGTTTATTTCTATTCTTAATCTCATATATGGTTGAAAGAAGGACGACTTTCAATCATAGAAAACATGTTCTTAAATGTTCAAACCACTTCTGATTCTTAAACGATTTCCTGATTTGGAAGTATGATTTTAAATGTTTTCATTATTATTTGTGCTTTCATGATCAACAAACCGTGTGTTTCCAAAGATTAATACTTGTGTATTATCTTATCTATATACTGTCAAGTATTCACACACATCGGTTTATTTTTTGTTGAAATTCGTTCTTATCATGTCTCTAAATTGAAACACATTTTTCGATGGTAAGACACCCCGGTTGTTATTCAAAGTTTGAGCGTGATTTCATTTCTAAACGTTATTTCAAGAATGTCTATATTTTTGGTTCGTATAAACAACATCCAATTTTTGTTGACCTAAGCCTTAATCAATATATCATTTCGATATTGATCTTTTCATACAATGTCAGATTTTCAAACAAGTTTCTTGTATTCATTTCATTCTTTCAATATACTTGTTTGAAATGTCTTCAATATTTCAAAATGCTCAAATCTTCATGATTACATCTCTGAACATATATATATCTGGCTTGTATAATTGTGCTTTAACTGATAAAGTTAAACCATTTTTGAGCAACATTGTGCTTTAATAGGAAAATATGGGTTCATTGTGTAGGACTTAAATGAAACTTCTATGGATTCACGATAACCAGTGTTTCCTACCTAAGAAGTTAATCCTTAGTGATCGATTGTGAGGAGTCAAAAAGAAATGAGTGTGGGATGAGTGATTAGGTAAAATGAAAAAGAGAGTTTGGTTAGAAGCGAGCTTAATGATTAAAAAGAAAGAGGGTGTGAGATCAGAGTAAAAGAATATCAAACTCTGCACCAACTTTTTCTGCGCCGGGCAACCACATTACTAGTGTTTCACATTTCTTCGTGAACATTATTGAAACAGAAAAATAACCTATGCCAACTCTTGATAAAAAAAAAACCACCAGCCACCCATTTTCTTCTTAAAAAGAAAGTGTTTCATATTTTCAAGGGGACGCAACACATAATCTATCTAGTTTTCATTTGGAAAATCTGGATATTGAAAAAGAAGGAAGTCTGCCCCACCTTCGCACTTCGATCATGCACAATTGAGTATGTGTTTAATTACTGTTGTCTCAATGGTTTACATAATTTTGAGTTTTATAATAAGCAACCATCATGTGCTTAATTCTTTCAACACTTGCATGAACACAAAAGGAATTTGTTTTCTTGTCATAACGTTCATAGAAATATCTTTGTGGTGTTTCGATGATTGAATGGAAGCCCTGGGGGAGTGAACATTACAAAAGTTCATTTCCATTGTGTATTCGTTACACATAGTAACTTCGTGTTACTGACAGGCATATTAACTGATTCATTTGTTGATTCAGGTGTTACACTCTAATTTGTCTGGATTTGAAAAGATCTAGATAAATAATTTATGGATTGGCGGTGAATCAGAGGCTAAGATTTTGAAAGATCAGTGGTCAGATAATGACATTTCTTGTTGCAAGTTTTGATGATCACAATGCTCTAATCATCAAAAAGGGGAAGAACAGTTCAAGAAATGTTGGTTGAAAAGTGAAGCAAATATCAGTTGAGGGGAGAAGATAAAGTTTATGAAATGTCAGAAAAGCAAAGTTTGTATCCGAAATATCAGAGATGATCAAGCAAAGTTTAGAGAATTGCAAAGATTGAAAGTTTGAAAAATGAAAAGTTTCAAAGATTTCTGAAGATGAGTTGAATTTACAGAAATTTTCTTTGAAAATATTTTACTGAAGCATTATGAGCTAAAACTATAGATAATTTCTTTCTGAAGTCTGAAAGAGGTTTGAGATAACTTTGGGGAGATTGTTGAAAAGCATATCTATCATATTTGAAGGAGATTTCTGATTGTTTGAAGATTACTAAGAAAAAAGGGAGATTGCTCAAATGATTATTTTTGCTGAAGATGATCTTATTTGAAAGAAGTCTACCAAAGGGGGAGAATGATTTGCTAAATTTTCTGAGAAATGATCTTGAATCCAAAGGGGGAGATTGTTAGAGCATAAATATGTTGGATACAAGATCATAGAAGACTGAAGATTGAAGTCAAAGCTGAAGTCAACTTTCAAGCATCAAAGTCAAAGTCAATCTTGTATTTTATGTTTTTTTGTGTTGTGAGAGTTTTGTGTTGTGCGCGTTTGTGTTGTTTAGTAGCGTGCATGTTTTGTTTCTTAGTTTAAATAGCTTTGTTGTGCGTGTTAGACATATAACACAACAGAGATAGAGTTTTAAGAGTTTCTGAGTTAGAGAGAGAAAGTTGTAAGAGAGTTTGTATTTGAAATCTGAGATTGAAATGGAATTGTAAATTGATTGAAATTGATTGTCATTGTTGATTTACATTGTTATCTGGGATAACAAAATACCCCGACATCTTGCACTCAAAGCAGACAATCCCCTTGATCGGACAGTCTTTGGTAGGATGGTCGGTCTTACCACACTTGGCACAAGAGGTGAAATTGGGGTTACAGTTGCCGTGGTGCTTGCTTCGGCACTTATGGCACCACTGTACCTCTTGATGGTTGTTGAAATTCCGATTCCCAAGGAATGGTCGATTCCTATTAGGAGGTCCAGAATTGCTTTCCCACCTCTTCTTATCTCCTACCGCCACTGCTTTCTCTAGATTGACCCTAGCATAGACCTCTTCCATGAATTAAGCTTCCTCAATCGTCTCACGAAGGTTAGAGGCCTTCGAGTTACGGACCATAGACATCATGTCCGCCGACAGGCCCTTGAGGTAGGCCTTAATCTTCTCTTTCTATGTTGAGGCCACATGCCCCACTAACCCCAACTTCTCCATGAATTGACGGGTGTATTCCCTTACCGTCAAGTTCCCTTTTTCGAGAGACCGAAACTCAACCTTAATACGGTCCATGGATCTCTCGCTGCAGTATTATTCCAAGATTTTCTTCTTGAACTCGGCCCAAGTTAGTTGAGCCAAAACAGTAGGAGAGAGAGTGGATTGGACGACATTCCACCATGTGAGGGCCGTATCTCGGAGCAGTTGAGTATCGAACCTCACCCTTTGGTCATCTCTGCACTCAGATGAACCGAAGGCTTGTTCGACCGCTTGGATCCACTTTACGCATGCAACCGGGTCTTCAGAACCAGAGAACTCAGGTGGTCCACAACCTAGAAAAGACTTATAAGAACAACTTTTCCCACTTTTCTGAGCACCAACAGTCCTGTGCTCTTCAGTTCTGATCCCGTTCCCGGTGCCACCAGAACCAACTAACACATTTTCTTCCACTACCTCGTGCTTTCGGAGGCTCACATCACGGTCCTACAACATCTTGAGAAACGCCTCTTGTTGCTTCTCCATAGCCAACGTCATCATTTGCATGACGCTGACCATCATATCAGCTTGAGGGTTTGCCTCTTGAACAACCGGGTTCGTGGATGCCAATTCCACTCTAGGCACTTTCTCCACCTCCCCAGTAAATAACGGCGACATACCAGAAGGAACGACAGTCGGCGCCCTAACCACCGGGTTTCGTTCGGGCGAACTATCATCACGAAGGTCTCCGTCGCCTAACTGCCGACTACGAGTGTTCACCATAATGGAGTAATGGCTGCCACACAAGCACGAGTAAGAGTAAGAAAGAGATAAACAGAATTAAGCACGAAAGGAACGTACTACTACATTCACCAATAATCATACTAACCAAGCACACTTACATAAAACATCCTCATAATAACGTTAGCTAAGTGAAATTATGAATATATGATACGTAAGAGTTCCCGTTACCGTCACTACAATTCTTGACTAACATAATTTCCGTAGACTCTAAGACCAACCCATCTTAGAGGTTCTACCCAATCTCACAAATCATTACTTCATAATCTCAGTCTAAGTCTAGACATCTTACATTCATTCTTAGTTCACTTAAACTAAAGCTCTGATACCAACTTATAACACCCTAAAAATTCGGGTAATTTTAAAAATTGAAAATTCGGCAATATGACATTTGTATTTGGAGCAAACCACCCAAAATGGGTAAAAGTGTATGCGTTTACAAAACCTGTATAAGATGCATGGGAAATCGACAACAAACAAATCTAAACCATTTCTATCTAGATTACATAGGTTGTCAACCCAATTCCAAAAATGAATAAATTGTTTTAAACGCCAAGACCCCAAAATATTTATCATCCAAAAACGCCCTCAAGAGACCATGCTCTTCACTCAACCCCTTGACGCCCCGCCGCTAAGGGAACCTGTTATACACATCATTTGAGAAAAAATGTTAGGCTTAAAGCCTAGTGAGAATATACAGTTTATATGATAAATCAGTAAGAAATTTAAATACAACATAAGTAAATCGTTTTCACCAATCGCCTTTGTAAATGATTTGAATAACACATAATGACCTTACGGTCCAAATTACATCTTGCAATGACGGGAAGACCCGATTTTCCAAGGATTGTGGTGGAACACAAAGTAAGCCACTTTCCAAGTTATTGATCTCACCATACTAGGATCAAGGCCACGAACACGCCGGCTCGTACTAAGATGTGGGAGAGGGCACCCAATGATCCCTAGTCATGCCCATTCGCTAAGATTTACATTTACGACTCACGGCTAGTATCCGGTCCCACATAACCGTACCAAGTTGCCACCCTAGGGCCCAATGTCTCAACTAGCTACAAACGGGAGTTATCCCCAATAATAAGTCGACTCTATATCTATGGATCCACTAGTAGTAGTCTAGACTTGTCACAATTTCATCTGTGACCAACTATAATCAAACATATAGTTTATAACACCATTTGTTTCCCAAATCACATTTCTTTGGTTAATTGTTGATAAGAAATACAAAGCCCAAACATGAATCATAAGGCTATCTTTTCATTTCCAAATATGTATATTTCCCTTCCGAGTAAACATTTCAAGTGTAAGAAACCATTTATATCCTTTTTATAAATAACCCTTTCAACCAAAATGTCCATAATATGCTTAAAACATGAACTTGGCTAAAATGCCATAAGTTGAACATTTATTAATCAAAATGTGAAGACATTTGTAACACCCTCAAATTTGGAAAGAGCGACTAATTAAAAACTTTCAAAAACACCTTAAAGGATAATAAAATCTCTTACTAATAGTCCATAATTGAAATACAATTCTTGGTTGAACCATCAACAAGAAATTAAAGTCTTACATAAAGACTAACTAAAGTCGGGTATTACTATAACCCAATCACAGTTGCTATCTCCAATATAAGTGCGGAAGACTTTATCAAGCTAAACATTTCTCGAGAACACAACTAGCACTCTTCTCTTCACAGCGTCACTAGAACTATTCCCAACCGGAACCTGTTGCACATGCCGACAAATAAAAAGGTTAGGCTAACGCCTAGTGAGTTCAAGAGTTTTATATCATGATTATAAAGGAAAACGTAAAATGGAAGTATTGTAACGTAAAATGGAAGTATTGTAACTTATAATTATGATCCTTTAAGATGATTTACTTTAAAATAAGAGAACAACTCATTTACTAAAAATATGCATTTTATAGATGGACGCTTCAACGCCAAAACATTCTTTCATGAAATAATGCAATCCAACACTTACTCAAACGAGAATAATGGTAATGCTCGAATAATGAAATTTGAGTAACTTTATAAAACAAACAACCAAAATATGAGTAAACTCAAGTCTCCAAAATTATAGTATAAGGGAGATAACCCAAACTCAAAGCGTCACCGAAAACAAGGGTAAAACTAAATACCTCAATTTATAATTCGAAGAAATATAGATAATTGTAATTAAAGGAAATCTTTGCAAGAGAGTTTAGTTTACAAATGAAATCTTTGTCACAAAAGGACTATTCGGTCCAAAAATTCATCTTGCGATGACGGGGGAAACCCAATTTACCAAGGATTGTAGCGGAACACAAAAGTAGGCCACAATCTGAGTTATGAGCTAAATACTTGGAATCCATGGCCACGAACAACGTCGGCCCGTACTAAGATGTGAGGGAGGGCCCCCGAGGAAACCAAGTCATACTCATTCACCAGGACTACATTATGACCCATGGCTAGTAACCGATCTCACATAACCGTACCAAAGGCCCCCGAGGGTCAAATGCATCCATAGCTACAAAAAGGGGAAAAGACATCCCAATAAAATAAGACGACTCAATACCTAGGGATCCACTAATAATAGTCTAGACTTGTCACAATTTCATTGTGACCAACCATAGTTAGTCATATGGTTCCAATAACATTTTAATCCCAAATGCATTTCCATG
The DNA here is from genome assembly GCA_023525745.1 of Arctium lappa. NCBI lineage: Eukaryota > Viridiplantae > Streptophyta > Magnoliopsida > Asterales > Asteraceae > Arctium > Arctium lappa. Next base: position 18,460,168 of record CM042051.1, on the reverse strand, counting down.
TTTAACTGCTGATAAGAATGAAAACCATAAAATGAGACCATACACATTCTTTCAAGTACCTCCCATAAATGTACAAATAGAACATTATAAAACATCTCATTTCATGAATGATGCATAAAAACCCGATAAACACTTAAAAGTGTATTTCTTTGACCAAAGATCTATTTATGCAATAAATTATCAAAACACATTCATTTGTGACACCTTTATCAAAATACCCAAAAATCCCAAATGTAGATGTTTTACAAAGTTTATAAAGTTAAATACTTCAAATAATCAAAGATTACCAACTAACCCAACATTTGATAATTTCATGTGAAACACATAAACACTTTAAAATAGACATTTTGGCATGTACAACGTTTTCATAAATCAACTTGAACTCACCTTGCTAGATTTAGGCTAAATCTAGATTTTACCCCCAAAACTTGAATCACCATTGATGAAGGCTTGAACCACCAAGAAAACTCCCTAGATCTTAGATCCAACACATCTACAAGATCACCTTTACCACACAAGTCATCAAAATCAAACCCAAGATGAAGGATGAAAGGAAAAAAGGTGAAACCATCAAACCCTAGCTTAACATTAAGAGAGATAAGGAACTTACCACCACAAAATACCCTTAGATCTTCCAATAGACTCCAAATCATTTGCTATATCCTTTATGATCTCTCAAAAACGAAACCATGGCAACTTGAATCACCAAAATCGGTGTTGTGATGCAAAAGTTATGAAGAAATGAAGTTCTAGGGCTGAAAATCGGGTTTTATGCTCGACCAGGGGATTTCGCGACTTACCACGCGACCTCAAGTCGCGGCCTAAGTCGCCCACTTCCCCTAATTCGTGGCATAAGTCGCAAAGTCCACTGTTCTCCCGGTTTTCTTTCTCGATCACTGTTTTGGCCGTAACTTCTTCGTTATAGCTCCGATTTTGCTCCGGAAAGAACCGTTGGACTCGTAATTGAATCCTTCATCCATCAAGACTATAAAATCTAGGATTTAAGTCCAAAATCCTATATCTTATTTTTTCCTTAATATACCGATTCTGTATTAACTTGAAATGATACCTTTTCGAAATCGGGGTGTTCAACATTCATATTTGTAGTTCCAAGACATAGGTTATTCCTTTATTTTACAAAAGGGTAAGAAACCCTAAGAATCTCCAACATACCAAGTTAGGTCAAAATCTCATCAATAATGAAAATGTAAACAAGGATATACTTAGGAGTCAACAATGCATTTTGATATGTATAAAGTTTAATAAAAGGAAGTATGAACTCACAATGGATTTATTAGCGAAACCCTAGAAATTTATAGATGAAGAGGAGACGAATCTAGCTCTTGAGGAGGAGGAAACTTCACAACGAGAGTTATACCAACCTAGGCAACACCACCAATAATCTTAGGGTTTCATGTAACACCCGTAATTTTCGGTAAATAATAGCCACCCAGATGTTTTTGTATCTTGTAAAATAGTGGGATTTTGTTGGGAAATCATTACTTAAGGTCCCTAAGAGTATCGAGGGCCTTGATGTGGAAAGAGTCGAGTTTCGGGGCTCGGTACAAGCCCGACGACTATGCCAAACGACTATGACAGTGTCATTGTCGCCTGGCAATGTCGCAGAAAGAAGGGTACATGCGGTATAGTCCAAGCGACTATGCCCTGCGACTTTGACACTGTCATTGTCGCATGGGCAATGTTGCCTACGGGGACTGAGAGGTTGTTTTAAGTTCGATTTTCACCCATTCTTCTCATTTCTCACTTCTAACCTCTCCCATACTCTCCCAAATCGATTCCCCTCTCTTCTCCATGAATCCTAGCCGATTTTTGGTGCTTTCCCATGAAGATCAAGGTGTTCCCTCTCCATATTTTGTTAATGGCTTCATTTCATGATACAAGATTATGTTCCCACGTCCAACACTAGAGATTTTGGGGTTTTCTAGGTTTTCAACAAAACCTAAATGGTAAGTTTATCCTCTCCATTTCTAAACCTTAATATACGTTATAAATGTCTTCTTGATGGTTTCCTAGCTTTTGGTTTCTTAAATTTTGGTTTGTGATGGTTTAGGAGAAATTAGGTCAAAATTAGGGTTTTGGTTAAGATTGGGATTTTGATGTAATGTGTTTGGGGATCGATTCTAAATGGTTGAATGTGATTATTTATGGATGGAATTTGTGTATCTAGGTTTATGGAGGTTTTGACCTTGAAGATTCAAGTTTCCTCAAAGGAGCTCAAAGTGGGGTAAAATCTAGATTTAGCCTAAATCCAGCGAGGTGAGTTCAAGTTGATTTGTGAAAACGGTGTGCATGCCAAAATGTTTATTTTAAAGTGTTTGTTTTTTGCATTAAAATGTTAACTGCTGATAAGTTTGGTTATTTGTAAGTGTTTAACTTTGTAAACTTATAAAACACCCATCTTGGGGATTTTTGAGTATGTTGTTGAATGTGTTGAAATGAAAATGATTTGATGACTTATTTACCTAAATGGAAAGTATTGGGTAAGAATGCATTTTTATGATTGTTGGTATTACGTGCATTTTGTATCGTGAATTGTTTCTAAAATACCACCGTATGAGTCATGGACGCTTGGTCATTTCCATCCTTGCAAACGTTTCTGAACTTATGAACCTTTGGTTTTGGGAAAAGATGTAACTCAAGTATTTTATTGAGTAAACCGGTGATATTGGTATTTAAATGATTTATCGTATAAGTATAAATATCTTGAGTAATTGTCATTTAAATGTGTGTCATGAGACGTTTTGGAAAGAGTAAATGAGATTATAAACTTGTTTGGAAAATGATTTATGTTGGAAATTTATTCATGTAGTTGAAACATGTGTTTGCATAAATGTGGTCGTTGCATTTTATTGCATTTTGTGGATTTGAACATATGGTTGTTTGATTGGTTGAGCTTAAGGCTCAGTTTTCGGCTTTGTCGAGTATTGGGGACTTTTGTCCGTTTTAATAATTTAAAGTGGAGCTTTAGGTGTGAGTTGCATTTATTGCACTTTATTTCAGAGAATACATGCTTGAGTGCGTGTGCCATTCATTTGGAATCATGTATGTTAGACTGTAATGCATTGGATCCATATGCATGTAAGTCAGACGTGTTAATGGTGAGGACTCTTGGGATTCTCACTTTGGGAAAATATGTCGTGTTGGCATTGGTGTCGTCCCGGTTGTTTGGCGAAGAGGAACCTTTATGGGTTGTACTTCGGGACCATGGGTCTTGTGTTGGATGTCTAATTCTTGTGCACGAGGTTAGACATCGGGACTTAATAAGTAAAGAGTTGAGGCTTCTATCTTGAATGCTAGGGAGTAGGCACTAGGGGTCGAATGAGTACCCTGAGGATAAAACTCCGCTAGGGACCGAATGGGCAATAAGATCGTGTATCCTTGAGGTGTAGCTCAGCGGAGCAGGCAATAGGGGATACAGTGTTTGGGACTTGAAATAAAGTCCGACTGGAGGTGTAGCTCGACAGAGCAGGCAATACAGTCACGACAGGAGGTGTAGCTCGGTAGAGCAGGCAATACAGTCACGATCTGAGGTATAGTTCGACAACATGGTTATGTGCCTTAACTTTGTGTTCCGCCACGTACAATGGAATCGGGTCTCCCCCGTCACCGGAAGGTGTTGTTTGGGTATTAAAGGGCAGTATTTTATTATGCATATTTTCGGTGACGTGTTGCATATATGGGTTTATTTACTCAAGATCTATGGGTTGTGTATTAAGCCCCGCCCACGTTTGGGGTGTTTCGCGAAATAAAATTTTATTTCGAATTACTATAAATTGGGAGTTTGCTTACTTTTCACGTTTTGGGTGAGTTTGGGATAAAATGGCTTTACAAAAGAAGGTTCAAGTTGGGTCCCTTGTTTTAAAGTTGTTTTTGGAAAATGTTGTCGTTTGATATTTAAAGTAAATCTTTTGATTGTCTATGATTTAAATTGCATTTTTTCCCTTTAACAAATATGTTTATTACATGTTGTAAACTTTTGAACTCACTAGGCGTTAGCCTAACCTTTTTATTTATCGGCATGTGCATCAGGTTCCGGATGGGGGAAATGGTTCTAGCGTTTTTGGTGAAGTGTCGAGTGCTAAGAGGATGTGCAAGGTTGAGTGGTTTGATGAAGTCTTATGCGCTAGTGTTGAGGAGAGCAACTTGTATTTGGGTTTAGTAACACCCAACCTTGAGTTAGTTTCTATGTATGATTTTAATTGTGCTTTTGATGGAAAATCCTAGAATCGTATCATAAGTATGGTCTTGTCGCACAAAGTTTGATCCATTCTTTGAGGTATATTTGAAAATTTTAAATTAGTTGCTTTTCCCAAATGTAGGGTGTTACATTTCATTTAATGAGATTAAATGAAGAGAGATGAAGAAAACTCACCTAGGGCACCCAAAATCGCACCTACTAGCTTCACACTTGAAATAAATGAGAAATGGATCAGTTGAGTCATTTTTATACCTAAACGCCCCCGATCGCGACCTTGCCCAGTGATAGTGACATTGGTCACAATCGCGGGGCACTATCGCCCGCTACAAAGGACCTGCGGTACATCTCCAGCGATAGTGCCCAACAATAGTAACACTTGTCACTATCGCGGGCACAATCGCGCCGATTGTACCGCGAGTGGTATGGCTCCCGCGATAGTGCCCTGGCGATAGTGACATTGTCACTATCGTGTGGTACAATCGCGCCACAGGTACCGAAACCCGAAAACCCGAGATTTCGAACCCACGACTTACGTGACAACAAAAAAGGATAGATACCATGAATAGGAGTATAACAATACGAATAAAGGTCACAATCAAACAAGCTGGGAATTCGGACTTACATAGATTTATGGGTGTTACACACACCCCTACCAACAACTTCTCTATTTTGGAGATTACAATATGAATTCTATTATTAAAATATATAATACAATTCATAAAATATTATTTTTAATAATATTAAATATTTAGATAAAAATATTATTTTTCTCTTGCTCTCACGTTTAGTAGATAAAAATATTTGTCCGTGATGAGACGTCCTAGGATAAACGCAAACTGGTTTTCATAAAATATTATTTTTCTCTTGCTCTCATGGCCTCCCACACGTGGAGAATCCTTACCAATAAGAATTCTCTATGGGTTAAATGGATTCACTCCTACAGGCTTAAAGATCGTAATTTTGGGGATGCCCCAATCCAAAGTGATGTTGGATGGGGTTGGAGGAAAATCCTGGGTATGCGGGATAAGATTCGAGATTGCATTGTATCTCAGATTGGCAATGGTATAACAACCTCTTCCTGGTTTGATAACTGGCATCCTGTCGGTCCTCTCTGTAGGTATATGACCCCTCGCAACATTCATAATGCTAATCTCTTTTTGCATGCTAGGGTTATAGACATTATTCAAAATGGCAGTTGGGTTTGTCCTCAAATGCGGGATAACCCTACCTCCCCTCATGGTTGTCTCAATCCCCGGTTCTCCCCCTAATATCCCGTACAAACTCCTTTGGAGAAAACGGGATGACAACCTTACTCCTTTCTCGGTGAATGAAGTATGGCTCAACATCCGCCCCAATGAGCATGAGACTAATTGACATCACACGGTCTGGTTCTCGTAGAATATTCCCAAACATGCTTTCCTTCTTTGGGTTTCCATGCAACATCGTCTCAAGACCCCATGATAAACTCCGCTCGTGGGAGGCCTACCATAGTCTCTCGTGTGGATTCTGTCATAATGGGCCTGATTCCCATAATCATCTCTTCTTCGAGTGCACTTTTCCCAAGCATGTTTGGTTAGGCCTCAAGTCAATGTTGAACCTCCCTAATGTTCCAGACAACTGGGCGGACATTATCAGTCTTATCTAGCCGACCACCAAAGGCAAGACCATTTGGTCTATTATTCACATATTAGTGTTGATTGGGATTGTCTACCACTTGTAGAATGAAAGGAATAATCGTATCTTCAAGAATAAGAGAATATCGCATTATACGGTGGTCAAGCCTATTTCTGATTATATGTTCGGTCCAGGCTTCTGTACTTGACTTTGAAGCCTTCTCCTAATGTTGTTTATGCTAGACATGTTTGGAACCTTCCCTAGAGGCTGGTTTTCTTTCTTCTCTCCCCCTTCTCTTCTTTTCCTCTTTTTTGTTGATTTGAGCTTTGCTCTTTTCTGGTGGTTTGCTTCGGTTTAGCTTCCAGCCGAGTGTTGCCTTGGTTTTCTTTTTGTCAAAAAAAATTTAAAAATCCTTAAAAATTGTCTTTTTTTCTTGATCGGAAGGGTCGCCCCCTTCTGTATAAAAAAAGTAAGTGTACGTTTTGAAAAGTAAATATTATTTTCTCATTCTACTCTTGATTATAAGATGAAGAAAATTGCTCATTCTATTATTAAGGGTAAAATTGTCTTTTTGTTAATTAAAAAGTGTAATTTTCATTGTGAATATTTATTTGGAGACAAATGGAGTAACTATAAGAACTGTTGGGTCATTGATGATTCGAATATGACCTCCCGATCTTCCTTATTAGTCTTTAGAAATACATCTTTTATACTTAGATAAAATGGTTCTTTGTAATAGTTTAGCCATACTCAATTTGTTCGGCAAAATCAAAGACTAGCCGAAATCAGAAAGAAGTGAATCTACAAATTCGGATCAGAAGATGAACTTCCCGATTTTGGATTAAGCTATTCCTGCCGATTTTCTGACAAATCGAACATGTCTTAGCTCATCGGGGAAACTGTCCCTTGTCCCTTGCTGAGAAAGTCTTCGACAAAAGTACTCCTAGTTTTGTGCTTGATGGAGACATTCTCTGATGAACTTGAAGAAATGATATTTGTCCTTTACACTTTTTTCAGATATGGTCTACATCAAGGTTTGCAACACATCTGTGTCCCATGATAAGACAAAAATGACATCTTGTCCTTTTGAGGTCAACTCTGTGTTTCAATCCCAAAGCGACAAATGTCTCATGCACTTAATGCACATGGTAGTATTCAAAGATGAAGACCCTTCCCATGCAAGATTACGCTTTCAAGAATTTTCTAAGTGATTCAGCAAAAATCGACAACTTCTTATTCTTTCCTAGAACTTGAATTGATTTGAACTTTGTGTATTTCAAGTTGTATTTCCATTTCTTCTTTGTGAAAGATTGTTATAATATATTTAATCTGTTATTCTCTATAACAATCTTGTTTTCTAAGTGTAATTCTTAGTTTGAGAAATCAATAAGAATTAAAATTAAGTAATTTTTCTGTCTATTGTATTCACCCCCCCCCCTTCTACAATACTTGTATGATTGCCATTTCATTGCCGGATTAACAAGAACTCGTACCATATAGATAGAAAATGGGATTTGTGAGCTCCTTATAAGCCTCAAGTTGTGGGTTTGTTGGTCCCAAATAGCAGTAAGTAAATAAGCAAAGTATTGTAGAAGGGGGGGTTGAATACAATACACACAGTTTTTCACTTAATTTAATTCTTATTGATTTGAAATCAAGAATTACACATAGAAAAATTTGATTGTTGCGGAAGAGAACATATGAGATATGTTCAAACAATCTTACACATAGAGAATGAAGAACAATTGTAAAACACTTAGAAAACAATAAGATCTTCGTAGAGAGAAAGTTGCCAGGCACTTAGAGAACTTGAAGGTAGAGAGCTAGTTAATCTTGCATGTTGAACCATCCTCCATATTTATAGTGCCTCATGCATTAAGTGCATGAGACACCTGTTGAGCAAGGGATGGACACAGGTCTTCAGCAAGGTACAGGATGTACCTTTTGTCTTGAGGTGTTTTGGCTTGAAGTGTTGACCTGCAGAAGGATGGTAGAGACCTTTCCTTAAAATGGTGTAGTAGACAAAACTTACTTGATGTGATCTCCAGATGAGGTCCACGTCAATGCAAGATATCACAATATACTTTGTCAGAAAAGTACAATGTGTTTGAAAGAAATCCTTAAGCATAGACTGCCGAAGACTTGAAAGATCTTCGGCTCCTGAAGATGTGAGAACACCTTCATACTCTAAGGAGAGATCATTGGCTACCGAAGACTTAAGAAATCTTCGACTGCTCCTTGAAGATGTGAGAACACCTTCATACTCTAAGGAGAGATGAGATCATCGGCTGCCGAAGACCTGAGAGGTTTTCGACTCCTGAAGATGTGAGGACACCTTCATACTCCTGAGAGACATGTGATTGACACCATCCTGGCTGATGGTGTTGATCACTTGGGCATGCTTGGCTTTAGGCTGAGGAGACTATCTTCAATCCGCTTTGAGAGATGTACTCCTTCTTTGTCTTCTTCGGCTGATCTTCGACTTCACCGAACATTTGTATAGAAACCAAGCTGCTAAAAGAACCTTAAACATATTCTAAGTAGGATGATATAAGATGGAAGATCAGGAGGTCATCTTCAAATCTTCAGATGACCCAACAATCTCCCCCTATTTGAGGATGACATCCATACTAAAGAATAGAACAAAGAGTGTACTGAATAAATTCATTTTGACCCATCTTTACTCTTTTTGGGTTCTTTTCACATAGACCATTTTTTTTTTGTATATCTGACATTTACAAGAGAATGAAAAAATATAGCTATACAAACGAATAAAAGAATACAATGAATAAAGAATGAGAAAGAAAAAAATATATAAAAAGATACAAAGACAGTAGCCGGGATTGTTTGAACTTGAGTGGTTGGTTGCTCCCCCTCAATTCATACTCCCCCTCAACTAATGTCAGGTGGCTTTGATCACATAGTCCATTGCAAAATTAGTTTCAACAGAGTTTAAGCTTGAGTGGTAAGTTGCTCATGCTCCCCCTCAACTCATACTCCCCCTCAACTAATTAATGGTGTCGGAAAGAAAGAAATCAGAAGATTTTCGGGATCCTCCAAACCTGCTCCTGGAAGGGCAGATTCATCCTTGGATCGTGCAGAAGCATCAGGACTGAGAATCCTGGGTGATAGGCTGTGAGATGGAGAAGAGGCACCTTGGATAGGGAAGGAGTCCAAGTCATCCTTATCAACCAAGGAAAAGGTTGATGAGGGAATAATAGGGGTCCCCAATTTTACAATTGTATCCTTTTGTGAGGATACAAAGGAGGTGGTTTTGGGTTTAGCAGAGTCCCCGGGCCCAGATGGGAAAATTTCAACACCTGCCGATTGTGGAGAATCGGTGGGTGGAGTTTGTGGTTTGGCCTTTGAAACCTTCCTCAGCCTCTTGAGAGGAGAGGGAGGGGAAAAGGTAGAGTGCCACCGCTTTGAGATATGGGGTGTGACCTGGGTAACCGCCGAAGGTTCTTTCGGTGGTATGGTCATTTGGGCAAGTGCGGCGGTGCCAGTAGCGGTTGAGGATTTATTGCTAACCGGCGTCACTAAGGAGGGGGAAGAGGGGTCCACTACAGATGAGGGACCTTTGGACACCGGAGTGTCTTTAGTATCACCCCATTGTAGATCGGGAGAGTTTATGAAGGAAAACATACCTGGGCTGAGAGCTTGATTGGTGGATAGAGAGCCCTTGTTGAGAGAGGTCTTCTTGAGTTTCTATGTGTTGGTTGGAGAGTCATCACCAAATCAACCAGAGAGCCAACAATATTTTTCTCCCCCTATTTGATGATGACATCAATACATAGAAAAAAATACCGACACACAGAAAAATTACAAGACACGAAGAACTCATAAATTCAGTGGCCCATTTTTTTTTTTTGAGGCTCCTTTCTGTTTGTTTTTTTTTTTTTTTGGAAAAGAGAAAAAAAAAAGGAAGAGATAATGGGGGAAAGGGAGGAAATATGGGAAGAGAGGTGAGAGATGAGAGTTGATGTAATGGAAGTGGGTAAAAAAATAAGGATGGGTAAATAAATGAGGAGAAGAAATGGGAGGGAGGTGTGTAAGGAGAGGGAATGGAGGGAGGTGTGGAATATTTGGGAGTAGGTGGAAAAAGGAAGGGATGGGATGGGTGAGTAGGGGGAAGTCTAGGGAAAGAAGGAAAGAAAAGAGAGGTGAGAAAAAAAAAGTGGAGGGATAAGGGGGATGGGATGTTGGCCGAGAAAAAAATGGGAGTAGGGAAGGGGGGGCGGTCGGCTAGAGGGTGAGGGGAGGGGGAAGGAATTCGGCTAGGGGGAGATGGGGGTGTTAGCCGAAGAAAGTGAGGGAGGGGGGGGGGAAGTGTTCGGCTAAGGGAGGGAGGGAGGGAAGAGAGAGAGAGCCGAAGGGAGAGGGGAGGAGGGGAGGGGGGTTCGGCCAAGGGAGGGAGGGAGGGGGGGAAGAGAGAGAGCCGAAGGGAGGAGGGGAGGGGGGTTCGGCCAAGGGAGGGAGGGAGGGAAGAGAGAGAGAGAGCCGAAGGGAGAGGGAGAAGGGAGAGTGTTTCGGCTGGGGGAAGTTCGGCTAAGGGGAGTGGTCGGTTGATGGGGGTTTCGGCTAAAAAAAAAAGAACTTTTAAAAAGAAATTTTGTTTTTTTTTTTTTGTAAAAACAACAAATCAGTAGTAAAAAAATAATAATATTTTTTTTTTGTTCGGTAGCCGAAAAAAAATAATTTTTTTTTTTGGTCGGCCGATGAACAGTAGCCGAAAAAAAATAAATTTTTTTTTGGTCGGTAGCCGATGAACAGTAGCCGAAAAAAAATAATTTTTTTTTTTGGGTCGGTAGCCGATGAACAGTAGCCGAAAAAAAATAAAAATTTTTTTTTTTTTGGTCGGCCGATGAACAGTGCCTTCGGTAGACGGGGAAATTTTTTTTTTTTTTTAAATCTTCGGTGGATGAACAGTACCACCGAAGTTTTTTTTTTTTTTTTTTTTTTGTTCGACCGATGAACAGTACCTTCGGTAGACGGGAATTTTTTTTTTTTTGTTCGGCCGATGAACAGTACCGCCGATTTTTTTTTTTGGTCGGCCGATGAACAGTGCCTTCGATAGACGGGGAATTTTTTTTTTTTTAAATCTTCGGTGGATGAACAGTGCCACCGAAGTTTTTTTTTTTTTTTTGTGTTCGGCCGATGAACAGTACCTTCGGTAGACGGGAATTTTTTTTTTTTAATGAGTTAGATGAGGAAGAAAGGAATGTTGTAGGACAGAGTTGGATGGAACATCTTTGAGAGAGATAGATGGAAGATCGACAGGAATAGGTAAAGAAGGAATGTATGGTTGAGAAAGTGGGATGATTTGTGGTGAAGTTTGAGGTTGAGACGAGAATGAGATATCAAATATTGATGATGGGGGAAGGAAATGTGATATGATGAGAAATGAGATCGGTAGGTGTGAAATGTAATGATGGGAGAAATGAGAGATCTTGATCTTCAGAGAAGACTATCTGAAGATTAGGGATTGGAGATGAGAAGATAGGTAGTTCACCATTATGATGAGATGTGCCTTGAGAAGAAAGGAACATATGGATTTGAGTTAGATGAAGGATTATGAGAATCTTCACCAACACATGATGATATCCACCAATCATCATCTCATGAAGAGATGATGACTTAAGATCATCAAACTTCACATGAGTAGATGCAGTTTCTTCGAAGATGGTGGACTCGGTAGGCTTTTGAAGAGTGAGAGAGAGACTGAAGAAAGTGAGAGAGGGTAAGGGCCGAAAGTGAGGTGAGGGCCGAAGGTGAGGTGAGGGCCGAAGAAAGGGAAGGGAGGTATAAGGGAGGTTTGTTCTTTGGTGGGTTTAAGAGGCCGAAAGAGAGAGATGAGAAGAGAGAGATACCTGGGTAGATGAGGTAGAGCTCTCAGCATACACAAGGGCCAAAGAGAAGGATTGAGCTTCACTGTTTATCAACATCATCTATTCTAGCCATGAAGCAGATGTTGACCATTTCTTTGTCACTTTCAGAAGTGGGTTCATCTGCCCAATCATGGGTTTCAGTCATTTGACCTTTTCCCTTTTTGAGCAAAGTTTCATTTCTCTCCTTCTCTCTCTTATATTTTGCCTTGTACTTTTCAGCACGGTCAGAGTTTGAGGAGACAGACATATTGGCCTTTTGAAAAGAAGGTTGGTAAGAATTAGACTTGGTTCTGACAAACCTAGAGGAGGTACGGTTAGAGGAGGGTAGTCTGGATTTATCAGAAGACCTGCTTCTGCACTCAGAAGCAAAGTGTCCCTTCCTCCCACACCTGTAACATTCCTCATTTGATTTGTCAGAGGGAGAGATTTTAGAAAAAGTAGAAGAGGGTTTTCTTGAAAACTTAGATTTTCCAGAAGAGAATCGAGGGTTATTGGAAGTCTCCTCACCTTCATCATCAGCCTCACTAAGGTAGGCTTCTGAAGGATCATTAGGGTCCTCTTGACTATCACGGTCAGAATCGGAGGGATAGGTGATTCGAGGAATACACACAGTATTTTTGGAAGAATCACTGACAAGAGCTAGAGAAGAGCTTTTAATGTCTTTTGTGATAGACTTCCTAAGCAGTTTAGTCTGCTCATGGTTGAAGAGGGTGCCATAAAGAGCAGTGAGTGGCATATAGTCAAGATCCTTGGTAGACTTGATGCAAGTACAAATGTTTTCTCAAAACTCAGGAAGACAGTCCATGAACTTGCACAAGACTTCCTCATTATCATAAATGCGACCCACAAGTTTTAGATCATTGAGAAGACCGTTAAAGCGGTTGTAGTAGTCTGAGAGAGGTTCCCCCTCTTCATACGAAAAGAGTTCATACTTTCTAACGAGAGCAATCTTTCTACTATTTTTCACCTCAGACGTACCTTCATAAAGAACACACAGAGTGGACCACATTTCTTTAGTGGTAGAAAGGTTAACAAGGGAGTGATAGACCTCATCAGGCAGAGAAAGGGCAATGATGGCTCTTACTTTAGTATCAAGAGCTATAAGACGTCTGTCTTCATCATTATATTTGCTGGGATCCTTTACAATGTATCTCCCATTTGCTGGAGTTCTTTCTTCCTCAGAAGAGTCATCATCAGCATTTCCCTTATCTGCCTTTTTGGCATTGTACCGGTCCCAAACCCTAGGAAGAAAAGGACCTTCATGTAAGATAGTAGGATATCTGCTGTCAACTCCTTCTAAGAAGAGTATCATACGACTTTTCCACAGGAAGAAGTTATTGGGGTTAAACTTTGGTGGTTTGGCTATAGAGCCATTGTCGTATGATACAGCAGTGGTGTTTTGAGAAGAATCATTTTTCAAGGAAGAAGAAGAAGAGGCTGCCATTGCGGATCTAGTTTATTGAGTTAAACTAAACCGCTCTGATACCACTTGTTGGTCCCAAATAGCAGTAAGTAAATAAGCAAAGTATTGTAGAAGGGGGGGTTGAATACAATACACACAGTTTTTCACTTAATTTAATTCTTATTGATTTGAAATCAAGAATTACACATAGAAAACTTTGATTGTTGCGGAAGAGAACATATGAGATATGTTCAAACAATCTTACACATAGAGAATGAAGAACAATTGTAAAACACTTAGAAAACAATAAGATCTTCGTAGAGAGAAAGTTGCCAGGCACTTAGAGAACTTGAAGGTAGAGAGCTAGTTAATCTTGCATGTTGAACCATCCTCCATATTTATAGTGCCTCATGCATTAAGTGCATGAGACACCTGTTGAGCAAGGGATGGACACAGGTCTTCAGCAAGGTACAGGATGTACCTTTTGTCTTGAGGTGTTTTGGCTTAAAGTGTTGACCTGCAGAAGGATGGTAGAGACCTTTCCTTAAAATGGTGTAGTAGACAAAACTTACTTGATGTGATCTCCAGATGAGGTCCACGTCAATGCAAGATATCACAATATACTTTGTCAGAAAAGTACAATGTGTTTGAAAGAAATCCTTAAGCATAGACTGCCGAAGACTTGAAAGATCTTCGGCTCCTGAAGATGTGAGAACACCTTCATACTCTAAGGAGAGATCATTGGTTACCGAAGACTTGAGAAATCTTCGACTGCTCCTTGAAGATGTGAGAACACCTTCATACTCTAAGGAGAGATGAGATCATCGGCTGCCGAAGACCTGAGAGGTCTTCGACTCCTGAAGATGTGAGGACACCTTCATACTCCTGAGAGACATGTGATTGACACCATCCTGACTGATGGTGTTGATCACTTGGGCATGCTTGGCTTTAGGCTGAGGAGACTATCTTCAATCCGCTTTGAGAGATGTACTCCTTCTTTGTCTTCTTCGGTTGATCTTCGACTTCACCGAACATTTGTATAGAAACCAAGCTGCTAAAAGAACCTTAAACATATTCTAAGTAGGATGATATAAGATGGAAGATCAGGAGGTCATCTTCAAATCTTCAGATGACCCAACAGGGTTACCAATAAATTTCGTCGTGGTTTTAAGTTGGACTCGAAGTTATTATGTCAGCCTGTTGCTTTGAGCTTTGGGGGTATTACAAATAGTATCAGAGTCGATCATTGTACAATCGGGATTGTAGAGTAAACCTCATCGGGAATAATGAGTCCTCGAGGGAGGTATTTGTAACATTTTAAGCGAATCCCACATCGTCGATTACAAGGAGGAAGATTATGGGGAGGCCTGATGAGGACTTCAAGAGTTTAAGTGGGGTTATTTGTAACAACCCATCCCGCATGGACATAAAATGAGATTTATGAGTTCCTTACTGATAAGCGGGTTTACACCCACCTAATTCTAACCGCAAGTGTATGATGTCGATTCAAGTAATAAGTACAGAAGTACGAGTATCGAACCAAAGGGACCAGGTACTGAGTATCACAATGACTATATCGATTATTAACTGGATGATCAAACTTTGATTTGAAATTGAAGTAATCGCGAATTAATTAAAAATATAGAACTAACAACTTTTGAAAACTGAAGATAAGCAGATTTTGATTGGAAAAGGCTGTTGGGGAGTTAGAATCCTCTTGGGTTTATCTTACCACAGGACATTTTAATTGTAAATGGACTGAGTTCAAAATCAATGAAAATAATCATGGAAATTGTCATTACACTTTCTCAAGCTACAATAACATTAATAATTGAAAAGAAATGTTTCATCTCTCGATCTCAACAATTATTTTCCAATAATCTTTCAACACAGGATTATTCAAAATCTAGGGCTTAATTGGTATATCTTTATCCAATTTCTCACCCTAGGCATACAACAAAAACATCAAATCTTAAAATACTTTTCTTAAAGAAAATCAACATCAAGAAATCAATCATTAGTTGATAAGACTAATAAAAGCATTAAACTCATGTCATACACTTATTGAATCAAAATGAACCCAATAAAATTCTCAATCACATGTCCAAATGATAAATAAACCCAAAAATCATCCAATCCCCAACATCTAAGAATTAGTTCATGTTGTGGGTGATGAAAAACAAAGCATTCAACAAGGAAATCACAAGATTAGACATTGTTTTTCGATGAAAATCTAAAAAACAATTGAAACTGCATGAGATGTGACTTTTCCACGCACACGTATTCAATGATAAGATCAATATCTCATGCCAATGTGTTCTTCCCCAATTTCTCATTCAAAATCTCCTTTAGAACTCTCAAAAATCGTCTCCTTCCAGTCTTTAACCGTCAAGTGTTGTGTAACCCCTCAAACTCTAGCTACAAATTCGATTAGGTGCAGAACAGACCCAAATGCGGGTTCGACACGGGTAAACTTGCGTGGAAAGTCGCTCGCGTCTAATAATTTGCGCGGGTGCCTAAACTCGCTTGGGCCTCGCATTGTGACCTGTCTCCTCCAAATTTGGCCCACTTAAAACTCAAAATTCCCTTCTGACTTGGTCGATCAAATCACTCTTCTATCCCCTTCCATTTTCGGCTTGAATTCACCATGATTCTCCATTTTTCTTCAATTATTCTCAACCTGTACTTATTTTCAACCATCCGTTAAAAACATCACTATTTTCCTTATAACACGCAATTTCACTCGGATTCTAAATCATTAATAATGTCGAGATCCGACATTATCACTTACACCATGGTTTAAGTTGGACTCTAAGTTATTGAGTCAACCTATTTCTCTAGGCTTTAGGGGTGTTAAGGTAACAATTATTAGAATACGATAATGAGTTGTGTATTATCACTGTCTTTTAAGCAAATGTTATATTTGGTTTATTTATGAAATTAAGTTCCAAAAAGTATTATGTGAAAAAAATTTGAAAAATATTTTTTGATTTATTTGAATGGTCGAATACGAACTTTTTGGCTTGCTTAAAGACTGGAGATGTTATATACTGATTTTTTAAGTAAAAAATTTTTATATATGACAAATACGGACACACACTCTCCACATTTGGTAAGGTTTGAATTATTGACTTTTATGAGAAGTTGAGCTATATCGGTAACTCGGGTTAGTACCAATGAGGCAATTGTAATAACCATGTCCAAGTTATACATTGTGAAGTTGGGTAGGTTTTATGGCCAAAGCCCAAAGTAAAAGGGGATAAATTGAAAGAGTTTTAACCCTAATGACCTCTTATTGTTATTGATCGGCGGCTGGGAAGAGAAAGGAGGGACTAGGGCGATTTTTGAAGCGAGGCAAGGAAGAGGGCGACTCATTTGAGATTTCAAGTTTTCATTGATTCCTCCTTAAGGTAAGTTTCCTTCTAATCAATATCTTCACTACTAGATGTTTTAGTAGCAGTTTTAGTTTTGGGTTTGGGATTGTTGGAGGAATCTGATGATTGGGTTGTTTTGGGGTTTTTGATAATCTGTATGATGGGGATCGGTGGAATTGAAGTTTAATTTACCATTAATGTGTAGATGTTATTTTAGACATAGAATTAAGTATCAAAATCAATGAATGAGTTTTGGGATTTCAATCGATCCCCGATCAATGTTGGAGATGGAATAGACAATCTGTTCTCGACGAGAGACCTATTGGTCGATTGACCGAGCCATGAGTTGGGGGACCGGGTGACCCCGGGCACCAAGGTGTCGGGCGACCCCGGGAGCATTGACCCCGGTCGTTACCGGGCGGGGTGACCCCGATCGACACCGGGCGGTGAGGTCCCGGTCGACACCGGGGAAGGCTGGCCAATACCGGGCGTTGAAGCCCCGGTCTGCCCCGGTCCGGGCAATGGTGATGTGGGTCGCAGCCCATGGGTTGTTTCCTTGTGGCTTTTGGGCAGTTAATTAACAGGCCCAATTATACGTCTGTTATCATGTTTTGGGCTGATAAGTATTTAGTGGGTCGGGTCCTATTAGATTAAATTGGTCCAACCGTTCGAGGTTATAGAGGGGTAAGGTCAGTTTCCGTTAAAAATTAGAAAGTGTCGGGAGTTTACCGGTCAATATATTTTCTTATAGGTTTCATTTCGGACCGTAAGAGTAGACGCAAAGATTTAAGCAAAGGACACCAGGTGAGTTTTTCTTAACTAAGTTTTATTAAAGAAAGCTGAAAGTGTTATTAAAACTTTGTTTTATTACGTTGGCTTATTCATGATGAATTTATTTAAGCGTGTTTATAAATTGTCGATATTTAAATGTATGCATACATTATTTATGGATGCAGTGACCTAAGTCGGGGAGTGTGGTCCGCCTGCTCGTACCGGGGAGTGTGACCCGTTTATGCCATTGGGGGTGTGTCTCAAAATTAAGGCAGTGCGAGTTAGGCACACCGTCTTCGACTGTAGTGTGGTCAGTAGTGTGAATTACTCATGTGGTGCTTATAAATCTGTTTGATTTAAAGTTGATAATTGTTCTGTTGTATAATCGTTAGAGGGGACTCACTAGACCTTTGGTCTAACCCTCGCTTTTTCAAATTTTAAAAACCTTTTTCAGGCAGACGTGAGCTAGGAAGAGCTGATAAGGGTAAAGAGAAGGTGTAGCGGGAATGGATAGAAGACCGTCACCGTAGTTTATTTTTCTTTATATATCTCAGTTGTGTAATAGGTTGTCATTGCAAACCTTGAATTTAGTTGTAAGCTTGGGGCCGTTTTGGCCTGGAATATTATTGCAATTACTATTAATTGTCTTGTCTTGATTGGGTTGTTATAGCAATGATCCATTAGTCTCTTACGGCTTCTTACCGGGTAAGTGATGCTGAAGTGGAAAAATAATGGTGTTTACTTGGACTTTCTAAACCCACAATGTCGTTGGCCAAGATGTTTTGTCAGTAAAGATGAAGAGTCTCACTTACCCGGTTAACATCAGTAAACGTCCCATACTGCATGAATAAAATCTATTGCTTCGAAATTCGTTGCCCCTTCCCTGCCTCGCTAATCATGTGAATGCACATCATATTCATATTTAATATAAGTTTATTTAATTCATATTCATATTCTCATATTAATGACGTGTGCCAACGTGATTCGTGGACATGAATAAAACATGTGATTTGGGAGATCATTTTATTCCCTTTTAACATGATCATGATTTTTTTTTCTTTCAAAAAATATATGACAAAAATCTAACCATTTTTATGTCATTCGTAATTTCCTCGTGTCGTGAATGCGTAAAAATCATCGTCCAACAATAATTGGTGGAAATTAAATTATGACTATTGAATTATATAAAACATCTATAATATTTTTGTTAATTAATTTACGTAATTTGTAGAATATCTGTTATAAAGATTAAAATAAATTGTCACAAATATATAATTACGCAAACCCCATAGAGAACTTTAAAACGAGTTCGTCATCAAATATGATATTTAATTTATTTTTAATATTTCACTAGAATGTATTTAATAAGTTTTATAATTGATAAATTTTCAAATTGTTAAAAAGTTAATATAAAATAATAGATATATAAAAAAGCAAAATAAACTATAACATTGACTATAAAATATATTACATACTTAAACTAAAAATATAAATTCACTCTCAAATATTGCAAATCATGTAATTATACAATTATTTTAAATTAAAAGAATAAATATCAAAAGAAAATAAAAAATTAAAGATTTATATATATATACATATTCAAAAACATCCCAAAAAATTTATTTAAATATTCATGTACGAAACATTATTACAATTATTTATACGAATTCACAACTTCACATATGTATCTTTAAATAGAATATGAATTTTTCTTCAACCTTTTCTACTTAAATTCTAATGATATTTAATCTTATTATTTAAAGTTCCATTATAACATATATATTTTATATATATATATATATATAAGTAATTTATCTAATAAATATTACATTTATTTTAAAAATTAGAACATCTCCAACAAATTAAGTATTTTAGATAGGGAAAATGAGGATTTTGTTTTTTGTGTTGCTCTAACAAATTCTATATTGTTCTTTACAATAGAAAAATTTTAAGTTCAGAAAATTCTCTAAAATTTAAGGTGTAAAAAAACTAATTTTTTATTCATTCTCACAAATGAGATTAAATTATTAAGTATTATTTTATACATCAATTCTTTTTAGGAAGTGTATTAAGATAATAAATTTATAAAATATTTTAATAAAGTTAAATATAATAAGCTGTTTGGCAGTTGCTGAATGGTTTAATGCAGAATAATTAAGTGACTTTAATAATATAGTACAAAATGAAATATAGTTGTTTAATAATTGTTCAACATGAAATTAGGGTGCTGAATAGTTAATGGAAGCTTAAGATACAAAATCATTCATAGCATTTTAGAACCATTAAAAGATAAGTTTTATTTTTATCAAACAAGATTCATTTCTTAACGATTCAATTTTTATTAAATTTTAACTTTTAGTTCTTTAAAATAAAGAATTTATAGAGAACTAGAAGCGTACTCGCGCAATGCAGCGAGACATCACGATTTTAATTTTTTCTTTCATTTTTTGTTTTTTTATGTCGATTTACAGTATGATTATCTTATATATTTAAATTTTTTTATATTTAAATTAAAATGTTTATCCTGTTTTGATTATGTTTATCGGTTAGTTATGAATTCAAACATATATCTTTAGAAATTTGTACTCATGCATCATAACTTGTAATCTTAAAGTTTAAGTAATATGTATCAATAAACAGTACTTAATGCATAAAAGTTTGTTTTTAAGAGTTTATTCGTTAGTTTAATAATAATGTAATTTATTTTAGTTTTAATAAAATAATGTTTGTTTTATAAAATAAACATTAAATATTTTGTTAGATTTTATTAATTATATTTTAGATTTTTTATATTTAAAATTTGATTTTTATCTTGTATTTAATTATGTAGTGAGTGATTTTAGGGAAGTTGAAGTGAGAAGTGATTTTAGGGAGTTAAATTTGTTAGATATAAGGATTAAATAACAAGAGATTTTAAGTTTCCATTCTTTATTTAAGTTTTAAGTAATTAACATTAAATAGCGGTAAATTAAGGTTTAACAATTGTTTTTTAAAAGTTTTTTTAATAGATGTTTTATAATACTAGAAGCTTACTCGTGCAATGCAGCGAGATATATCACGATTTTAATGTTTCATTTTGTTTTTTTGTCAATTTACAGTACGATTTTGGATGATTTTGAGAAAGTGATAATGTTTTTTTTTATAAATTTGTTTAATTTAGGCTTAATAATATAATGTTGTTTGTATAAAAAAATTAAGTATTTTGTTAGAATTCAATGATTATCTTATATATTTTAATGACATCTAGAAAAAAATAATCAATTACATATTTAATAATATAATTAAAACAAATTTATAGTAATATAATATATTAATTAATAGTGTTACATGGAAAGATATGCATAAAAGAAAGACCCTGCACATACCAAATTGGTGGGTGTTAGAAGTTTGCAGTATTAATATGTATCTTGTGCTTTGATACTTATAAATTAAGAGATTTTAAAATCTTGCATAAAATGATGATATCTTGTATCTAATAATTTGTATTTAAGAATTTTTTATCCGTATTTTATAATCTATACTATATTATAAAGATGGCATAAAAAACTCTTAATTACAACTCACTAAGCTTTATGTATTATCATTTAAAGCTATCTACTTAAAATCTCTTAAAAACAATTACTAAAGCCTAATGTACTATCTGTAAAGCTTTTAACCATAATTAATATACTTCATTCTTATCCCACAAAATTCTTATCTCTAATCCCCAAACCCTAAAATTATGAAATTTGAATTCTGACAAACATAATCAAAACAGGATAAACATCTCAATTTAAATATAAAATATATAAGATAATTAATGAATTTTAACAAACTACTTAATTTTTTTTATATAAAAAACATTATATTGTTAAGCCTAAATTAAACAAATTTATATATAAAAAACCATTATCACTCAATAAAAATCATCCAAAATCGTACTGTAAATCAATAAAAAACAAAAAATAAAAATAAACATTAAAATCGTGATGTATTAAGCATTATGTACTATTATTTAATGTTAATCTACTTAAAATCTCTTAAAAAACAACTAATGAAGCAATATGTACTACTTTTAAATGATTTTAACTCTAATTAATAAATTTCATCCTTATCCCCCAAAATCTTTATCTCTAATCCCCAAATCCTAAAATTATGAAATTTGAATCCTGATAAACATAATCAAAACAGGATAAACATCTCAATTTAAATATAAAAAATTTAAAATATATAAGATAATTAATGAATTTTAACAAACTACTTAATTTTTTTATATAAAAAACATTATATTGTTAAGCCTAAATTAAACAAATTTATATATAAAAAACCATTATCACTCAATAAAAACCATCCAAAATCGTACTGTAAATCAATAAAAAACAAAAAATAAAAATAAACATTAAAATCGTGATGTATTAAGCATTATGTACTATTATTTAATGTTAATCTACTTAAAATCTCTTAAAAAACAACTAATGAAGCAATATGTATTACTTTTAAATGATTTTAACTCTAATTAATAAATTTCATCCTTATCCCCCAAAATATTTATCTCTAATCCCCAAATCCTAAAATTATGAAATTTGAATCCTGATAAACATAATCAAAACAGGATAAACATCTCAATTTAAATATAAAAAATTTAAAATATATAAGATAATTAATGAATTTTAACAAACTACTTAATTTTTTTTATATAAAAAACATTATATTGTTAAGCCTAAATTAAACAAATTTATATATAAAAAATCATTATCACTCAATAAAAACCATCCAAAATCGTACTGTGAATCAATAAAAACAAAAAATAAAAATAAACATTAAAATCGTGATGTATTAAGGATTATGTACTATTATTTAATACTAATCTACTTAAAATCTCTTAAAAAATAATTAATGAAGCAATATGTACTACTTTTAAATGATTTTAACCTAATTAATAAATTTTATCCTTATCCCCCAAAATCCTTATATCTAATCCCAAATCCTAAAATTATGAAATTTGAATTCTGATAAACATAATCAAAACAGGATAAACATCTCAATGTAAATATAAAAAATTTAAAATATATAAGATAATTAATGAATTTTAACAAACTACTTAATTTTTTTTATATAAAAAATATTATATTGTTAAGCCTAAATTAAACAAATTTATATATAAAAAAATCATTATCACTCAATAAAAACCATCCAAAATCGTACTGTAAATCAATAAAAAACAAAAAATAAAAATAAACATTAAAATCTAGATTAATCTCGCTGCATTGCGCGAATACGCTTCTAGTATTGTATAGAATATAGATAGATATATCGAAGATGCTATTAAGATATTTTATTTGTCGATAGAATAAATCCAAAACTCATTTTGACCTTTCGTACCCTCATTTATGTGGACAGATACGTCAGCCGACAAACTTGGAGGTCGGCAAGTGTCGGCCGGTGACCGGGGAGTTGAAAGCGGGAAAATCCTCCTCACTTTACTCTCATAACACGATAGAAATACATGTGGTTTCTCTCTCGTTGCAATCATCCTTCATCTTTAAATTATTAAATTATTCAGATCGGTTTTTTATTCCCAATTTCCTATTATTATTATCTTCTTCGATCTCCTTTTCTGTTATCGTTAGTTTCTCTCTACATCCATACCCTCTCAATTCTGTTTCTCTCCAGATTTGGGGGTAAATTGGAGCGTTATGTGTGGCATTTGTATATGAGGAACCCTAAAGTGATTAACGTTTTCGTTGATGTTCCTTTGATGAAGCCTCATTGGATGATTCTGTTTTTCCTGCTTAGATAAGGTAAAACACCCAATTATCTGTTCATTTATGGTAATTAATCAATTTTGATTTCTTTGGGGTTGTTTTGTGTAATTCATTGGTCAATTGTTTCGGGTTTTTTCATACAGAAATGAATCAGAAGATGTTAAATGTAATCATGTTCATAGTTTTTGAATTGTTTGATGAGGTCTTTCTGTTCATAATCACTTGATTGATCAAGTCAATGAGTTACCAAATTTGTAATTCTGGTTGAATTCAAATGATTTCAGGTTATTTGAAGTTTATAACTTTCTGCTGGTTGATGTAATCATGGACCATTCAGAGATAGAAGAGAAATTGTTTGCACTTGGTGAACCAAAGGTACTTGGTACTCCATACCTCAAATGAAAGATGGAAAAGAAATCCAATTTTGGTATTTCTAACATTTATTTGATCATCAAGATTTTAATGGAAGATAGTGACTTGGGTCCACAATCTTATCTCTTCGATATTGAAGGGTATTTTAGACATTTATAATTGTTGCGGATTATCAAACAAAAGCGCGTACTCACGTGTACTCGTAGAGAACACAAAGATTAGCATGGTTCACTTAGCGCACATTTGGCAATCATAATCAAGCTTATCTTTTGAGCTTACTAAAAAAACCTCGTTTGGAGTTTTTACCAAATGTATTTAGTTTATCAACCAACAACTAGCTTTTCCACCATCAGCTAACTTATGGGCCAACAACTAGCTTATCAACTAGTTTGCCAATCATAGCCCTATTATGGTTATGTTTAAGGATAGCAATGAATAATATGAGAGAATAATACAGAGGAGAGTATATAGAGGACGCATTTATGTTTCTAATGCTAAACAAATGCAATACATCGACTCCAATTATAACATAGTCCCACTGGACTTTTGATTACACCAAACTAAACATTCCAATATATCCCACTCAAAAGCAGGGTCTGGGTGGGATATACGCAAACCTGTCATTTTCCCATAGGGTATACCGGTTGTTTCACTTTTGTTTAAACCAAAATCCTATTTAACATGGGCTTCTTATCTTTAAAGGCAAAAACTTGCTTGACTATGGGTAAGAAGATAGAAAGGGATTTTCTCGATTTAGGATTCAATACATATCAACAATATTTGTAGCGTTTGGCCCAAATTAGATCTTTTTGTTGCTTGATGTTTACCGGTCTCTACTGCCCTTGAAGCTTCTTCTATATCGGTGGTAATTGATCTCAATGTTAATTATAGTTACATGGAGGAATGTGCTCAACACTCTCTTTGATCTACGTCAAAGTGTTGAGTATTTTTCCCGACCTTGAAGCAGCTCGGCCTCGGAGCACTTCAGGAATTCAGGCGTTATGTTCATTGCATATAGCGTTGGAGAAGACAAAGAATCTTCTTCAACATTGTGCAGAATGTAGTAAACTTTATCTGGTAAAAATCTTTCTTCGTCTTATTTCTTTAAAGACTTTTTTTTTAACTTTGTCTGATTAACGTGTTCATATAATTTATACACACGACTTCATTAATAAGCGTAAATAAGAATATCTTACAAATATGAATCTTTTGCAGGCCATAACCGGAGACTCGGTCGTTCTAAAATTTGAGAAGGCAAGATCTGCTCTGCAAGATAGTCTTAGACGGGTTGAAGATATCGTCCCACAAACAATAGGTTCTCAGGTAATACAAACAACTCCCTTTGAAGACAATAATATTTGTGATTATTGAGGATTATTCATTATGAATAATAATGAAATAGATGGTTCCCAGATTTTCAAAATATTTATGGTTCTCATTTGTTGCATATAGATAAATAAGACAATAACGGTAACTTCTCTTGTTCCAGATTTGTATTATTTTAGGTGAACTCGAAGGAATAGAGTTTTCTGTTGATCCATTAGAGAAGCAAGTAGGCGATGAGATAATCGGATTGCTGCAAGAAGGGAGAAATTTCAACAGCAGCTGTGACGTTAACGAGTTAGAAACTTTCCACCAGGCTGCATCTAGACTTGGTATCACTTCATCAAGGGGAGCTCTTCGTGAAAGAAGGTCTCTCAAGAAACTCGTTGAAAAAGCTAGGATCGAGGATGACAAAAGGAAAGAATCCATCGTGGCTTATCTCTTACATCTAATGAGAAAATACTCGAAACTATTTAGAAGCGATTTCTCAGATGACAATGATTCACAGGGTGGTTCGACCCCTTGTTCACCTACACTCCACGGATCTTTCGAAGGTGGGACCCATGGTTTTGAACGGCAGCTCTCGAAACTGAGTTCGTTTAACTTCAAACCGAACTTCAGGAGATCTGGGCAGATGTCAATGCCACCGGAAGAACTAAGGTGCCCGATATCATTGCAACTGATGTATGATCCGGTCATCATTGCCTCCGGGCAGACATATGAGAGGATTTGCATTGAGAAATGGTTCAGTAGCGGGCATAACACCTGCCCGAAGACACAGCAGCAGTTGGCTCATCTTTGTTTGACTCCTAATTACTGTGTTAAGGGTCTAGTTGCTAGTTGGTGTGAACAGAATGGAGTTTTGGTTCCTGAAGGACCACCCGACTCCCTCGACCTCAACTACTGGAACCTATCTTTATCGGAAAACGAGTTGACTAATTCAAGATCGGCTGAAAGTATTGGATCCTGCAAGTTTGAGAGAGAAGGAGATGAACTTGAGGTTGTGCCTGAGCATGAAGGCAACATCTTCGAAAGATACGAGGATTTCTTGACCATTTTGGACATGGACGATGAGACGAAAAAGCTTAGAGTTGTAGAGCAGATACGGCATTTGTCAAAGGACGATGAAGAGGCTCGGATCCTTATGGGTGCTAATGGTTTTGTTGAAGCATTGCTACGGTTTTTCGAGGCCGCTGTGCGTGAAAGAAACACCGTTGCTCAGGAAAGTGCAGCCATGGCGCTTTTCAACCTCTCGGTTGATAATAACAGGTAGTTAGTTCGGTCACTTTATATTGTTGTTTCGATAAACACATCTATCCTCAAGTTCAAGTGCTTCGGTCTAGTTTGGTTTTGGCTGGAACCTTAAACCAGAAACACCGGTACTAGTTAAAGTAGTTGGCTAGTTGTTGGCTGATAAGCTAGTCATATTTGGTATAAAAAGAAACTAGCTGATAAACTAGTTGTTAAAGCTAGATGACAAAGTAAAATGACCTAAAAGAACATGCCTAAAAATTAATTAGAAAAATACAAGGGGTATAATTGGAGAAAGTGACTGTAGCTTTTCAAAAAGCTAGCTTATGGCAAACTAAATGGGCTTTTTCAATAAGTTGAAAAATAAGTTAGCTTATGATTGTCAAACATGGTCTTTTAATCGGTGAGTCATCATGGATTTTTTTTCCAGGAACAAAGAGACGATGTTAGCATCCGGAGTACTTCCTTTGCTAGAGGAAATGATCAGAAACTTGAGTTCTCCGGGAGCAGTGGCGGCTCTATACCTGAACCTTTCCTGTTTAGAAGAAGCGAAACCCGTCATCGGTTCAAGCGAGGCCGTTCCTTTCTTGATCCAGGTCCTCGAGAATGGGGAGGATTCCGAATCTAGATCCGATGCTCTTCATGCTCTCTACCATCTTTCAACCTGCCATTGTAACATCCCCCGGCTCGTGTCTTTAGGCATCCTCAACACCCTTCAGCATCTGATCAACGAGGACACATGGACCGAAAACGTGATTGCGGTCTTGACCAACATGGCTAACTCAGCCAAAGACGAGATAGTGTCGACTAACGGTTTGGTTAGCGGGCTTTCAATGGTTCTTGATCTTGGTGAGCCTATGGTGCAGGAGCAAGCTGCAGCTTGCCTGCTGATTTTATGCACAGGAAATGAGAAGTGCATCCAGATGGTTCTTCAAGAAGGATCGATACCTTCTTTAGTGTCGATTTCGGCTAACGGGACGGTTAGAGGGAAACAAAAGGCGGAGAAACTATTGATGCTGTTTAGGGAGCATCGGCAGCGTGAGCCACCGGTGGATCATGCACAGCAGTGCAATATCGGCGAGATGGGTGTGGGTCTGGTTGATGTGGAACGGAAGACTTTAACCAAGCATGGGTCCAGGAGAAAGATGGGGAGAGCTTGGAGTTCTTTGTGGAGAAGCAAGAGTTTCTTGGTGCACCAGTGTTGAACCATGGTTGGGTGGTCCTTGGTGCAACAGTGTTGAACCATGGTTGGGTGGCTTGGTGCACCCCACGCCAATTGCGACTCGGACCTGTTATGTAAGTTTATTGGTTGTCGCAGGACTCGGTCCCCAGACGGTTGTGACTTGTAAATTCTTATAATCTAATTTCCAATCTTATTGGAAATAGCATCTTTATCTTTGTCTGTTTAGATAAAGGTAAAGTTTGTCTACATCTTACCCCATACCCTACTGGACATATTGGTGGGTTTGGTTTTTTCTTCCCAAAAAACGCAACACTTCCCGCCTCGTGATCTTTCTCATTGTTGCTTGACTTCACAAAGCGACCGCTATTGCTTACATAGCCGACAACATTGTTGCTGCCGCCACCACCTCGACAGTTAGATCCAACCATTTTGGGAAATCAAACCTCAAACCTTCTCGATGGATGAAGCTAGTTGGCATCCTTCGGGAGTGGCGGTGTTGGTTTTTACGTTTCTTCGAACTTCAAATCATCGTATTAATTAACTGCTTTGGGATCAACCTCCACAGCAACCACGGGTCGGGTTTATGAAATCCAAGGGGTCAAGATTCTTGTTACGGTGAAATCTTTCTTTAAACAGGCTAGACTTTAGGTTTTTGGGTGGTAATCCGAATTTTTTTGGCTGTTATTTTTTAAGGCCTTATAGAATTAGTTGAGTTGTGTGCAGGTTGGTCAGACATTAGACCATGATTAAAGAAAAAAAAAAGATATTGAACACTGTCATATATTTGCAAGAGTGTTTTAAGCATGTTATATCTATACTATATTATAAAGAAGAGATAAAAAACTTTTAAATACAAATTATTAGGCATAATGTACCATCATTTTATGCAAGATTTTAAAAATCTCTTAATTTACAAGTATCAAAGCACAAGATACATATTACTATTGCAAGCTTCTAACATCCACCAATTTGGTATGTATAGGGTCTTCCTTTTATGCAAACATTTTCATGTATCATTATTTATTAATATATTATATTACTATAAATTTGTTTTAATTATATTATTAAATATGTAATTGGTTATTTTTTCTAGATGTCATTAAAATATATAAAATAGTCATTGAATTATAACAAAATACTTAATTTTTTTTATATAAAAAACATTATATTATTAAGACTAAATTAAACAAATTTATAAAAAAAAACATTATCACTTTCTTAAAACCATTCAAAATCGTACTGTAAATCGACAAAAAAACAAAAAATAAAATGAAACATTAAAATCGTGATGTATCTCGTTGCATTGTGCGAGTACGCTTCTAGCAACTATTAAGAAATCAATTGAAATTATCCATTTATATTGAAATGATTAAGATGAAATCATTAACCTCTAGAAAGGTGAGTAGATCCACATATTATTAAAGAGTGCAAGTCGTCTTCTTGCATAAGTACCAAATTTCAAAATTTATTTTATTTAAGTAATGAATTTTTGAAACAAAGACAACTGAATTTTGTCTTGTCTTTTTATTTGAGAATTTTTCAATTTAAAATTAAAATGAATAATAAAATGGTTATTTTAGCTATATGATACTATAAATGAGATCAAATTAAAGGTTGGTGAAGTCTTTAAAATTTATTACCTATTTGATGCATTTTGCAAAGTTTATATAGTCTTTGTATATTAGAGATACATAAAAAGCTCAAGTTGAAAGCTCGAGGATAGTGAGTCCGAAGCTTGGTCCAGGCTAGGCCTCAAAGCTTGATTATGCTGAAATATTGGTAGCAAGCCCGGGCCTAGGTCTGATTCGGAAAAGCCTGACCTGAGAAAACCTAAGAAAGTCCGGTTAAGTCCAATAAAACTTGAAAAAGTAGATATGAAAAACCTCAACCGAGTTCTTTTTCTAAGGGGCCTTAAGCGTATAGCTAGTTTGTATTTGCTCAACTGATAAGATTTTAAGTTTGCTCCTTAAAAGTCTGTAGTTTAAATTCTTTTTAAGCCACTAGATATTTATTTGACTCTTAAATACATGTAATGTGAAATAAGTTGATGCCAATTAGTCTAGACATTCAAAATTATCAAGAAAGAAAAAAAAAACAATAAGATAGTTTGTATTTACTTAAAAAAATAATTAATATGAGAATAGATATGGACCCTTAATTACTTTTAATCTCAAATTCACTATGACATGGGGATTGATCCGGTATATCTCATCTCAATGCATCTCATCTTAATGTGCATCCAAGGGTAAATATCTTTTCTTAGTTCTTACTCTTCTCAAATAACTTTCATTCTCACCGGAATTCAACCTTTTATATATATATATATATATATATACATACTAGTGTTGGGCCCGTGCATTGCACGGGAGGATAAATTTTTTGTTGGAATATTTAACCGAGTTAAAATGAAACGTAATTTCTCTGTGAAAAAACGAATGTATTTTCATAAGTGGTTAACTTGCATATATTCTTAATCGTTTGTTGTTATGAGTTTGTGCAATAATATTGGTAATAGTTTTGTATTATATTATTTAAAACTCAAAAGACATGTCTCACAACATATCACTATTATTGAAATAATTATAAATATGAACATACGTTTTTACATATTTTGCAATTACGTGTAGATTTTATATTAGCAAAAAAATACGTGTAGATTTTATATTATGCTAATATAAAATATGTGTAGATTTTATAAAATAAAATAGATTTTATATCAGCAAAAAAAATACGGAAGAAAAAAGAGTTTATATTACATCTCATTATGTAAAAAGATTTTATAAAATAAAATATGGAAAAATCATTATGAGATGTAATATAAAAAAATACGGAAGAAAAAAAAATTTATATTACATCTCATTAATATAGATTTAAATGTAAAATCTACATTTAAAATAAATAATGCTATAAAAAATCTATTTTATAAAATCCTCCACCAAAAAAATAAATATTTATATTAATAAATGAGTATTCATTCCACAAATAGATAATTATGTGAGATACTGTGCTTGGAAAAGTTGTACCAAAGCATTAAGAAATTGTAAATTAAGTAATTGTCTTTAATTAGTTGTAACATGTGCTTAAAATATTGTAATTAAGAGTTTTTTATGTCGTTTTTATAATATAGTATAGATATAGTGGAAGGCTATTTTGCAACCTTTAAAAAGGTTGCAACCCTTGCAACCCAAATCTTAACCGTTGGATTCATGATCGACGGTTATTTTATTTTTAATTTTCTTTTTTTAATTAAAAATATTGGGTCCCATATCTATTATAACCGCCGATCATGAATCTGGCGGTTAAGATGTGGGTTGCAAGGTTTGCAACATTTTTAAGGGTTGCAAATTAAACAACCCCTATATATATATATATATATATACTATATTATAAAAACGACATAAAAAACTCTTAATTACAACATTTTAACCACAATGTACAACTACTTAAAGCCAATTACTTAATTTACAATTTCTTAATGTTTTGGTACAACATTTCCAAGCACAGTATCTCACATAATTATCTATTTGTAGAATGAATGCTCATTTATTAATATAAATATTTGTTATTTTGATGGAAGATTTTATAAAATAAATTTTATATTAGCATAATATATTTTAAATGTAGATTTTACATTTAAATATATATTAATGAGATGTAATATAAAATCTTTTTTCTTCCGTATTTTTTTATATTACATCTCATAATAATTTTTCCATATTTTATTTTATAAAATCTTTTTACATAATGAGATGTAATATAAACTCTTTTTTTTCCGTATTTTTTTTGCTAATATAAAATCTATTTTATTTTATAAAATTACATGTATTTTATATTAGCATAATATAAAATCTACACGTATTTTTTTTGCTAATATAAAGTCTACACGTTCAAAGTGATTGTCAAGTGTTGTCGAGGAGGTTTCAGAAAAATTGCAAAATCTATAAAAACGTATGTTCATATTTATAATTATTTCAATAATAGTGATATGTTGTGAGACATGTCGTTTGAGTTTTAAATAATATAATACAAAACTATTACCAATATTATTGCACAAACTCATAACAACAAACGATTAAGAATATATGCAAGTTAACCACCTATGAAAATACATTCGTTTTTCACATTGTATTTCATTAACTATTAACAAAGAAATTACGTTTCATTTTAACTCGGTTCAATATTCCAACAAAAAATTTATTCTCCCGTGCAATGCACGGGTCCAACACTAGTATATATATGTATATATATATTTATATTATTGTCACTCTCTATTTTCCTTGCTTTAATGGCTATCTTGAAAAACCTGCTTTTTATAAGTCAAAAAACGATGTATCACTACAAACTTGGTATTTGATAGAAAATAATGTTTTGATGAAATTATAATATAATCATTATAAATTGTTTTTATTTATTTAATTTCAAAATAATAAAATTATTTCTCATTATTAACTTAATGATCATCACAAAAATCATTGGCTTTTCACATGAATCTTAAAAGGGAAATTGACCGAAATGGGTCAAACTTGGGGTGGGATTGGCCTCCTAGCCATCCCTCTCCCCGGTTTACCCAAATGTCCCAAACGACGCAAATGGCGCCTAGGGGCGCAAATGGAGAACTAGGGCGCAATTTGCGCCCTAGTTCTCCATTTGCGCCCCTGGGTCTTCTTTTATACTGTGAATCGGCCGACATACGAAACCCCACCTACCATTTTTAATTCATCGATCCATTCCAAATAACGCCGGAGAGCTGTCGTTTTCCAGCCCCACACCGACGATTTCTGCCATTTTTTATTCTATTTGGGACCACAAATGGAGGTTAGTGACTTCTCTTCTAACTTTTCTACCTATTTTTAACTGATTTTTTGTATATTTTTTGTTGATAATTTTTGTATATTGGTTGAATGATAATTGTTTGTTGTATATTTTTATTGATATTTTGTTATATATTTTCTAGGAATAATATAACAATTTTATGTTTTGAAAATATAAAATTGGTATATTATTGTTGTTGTATATTTTATTATCCAGGATTTCAAAACATAAAATATGTAGAGAAAAAAAGAAAGTTAATATTAAAAAGTTGTTAACTGAAAATATTAATTGTAGTACAAAAAATTGTCATCCAAAAAAGTTATGTGTTGCCAAATTTTGATAAATTGTATATTTTTCTTGATAATTTGTTGTATATTAATGGATGATAATTTATTGTTCTTATTTTTGTTGATAAGTTGTTGTTATTTTTGTTGATAAGTTGTTGTATATTTTGGATGACATTTTTTTGTATTTTTTTTGTATTTTTTTGTGTTGATCGATTTTGTTGTTATGTATTTGTATGGTTTTAAATGGTTGTAGTTATCATTTTTGGAGTGGATAATAATTTTTTTTTTCGTATATTATCATTTTATATTTAGGGATATAATTTTAGTGTCATAGTTCTAAATTTAATGTAGTTATTAATATAGTTTACACAAATTATAGAATATTTTACAATCCGTAACTTTAAAAATTTACACGAAAAAATTGTTAACTTTAGAATCTGACACTTTATGTCCCTTAACTTTAACATCTGACACTTTAGGTCCCTTAACTTTAGAATTTGACACTTTATGTCCCTTAACTTTAGAATCTGACACTTTATGTCCCTTAACTTTAGAATCTGACACTTTATGTCCCTTAACTTTAGAATCTGACACTTTATGTCCCTTAACTTTAGAAACTGACACTTCAGGTCCCTCTACTTTATAAACTGACACTTCAGGTCCCTCTACTTTAGAAACTGACACTTCAGGTCCTCTACTTTAGAAACTGACACTTCAGGTCCCTCTACTTTAGAAACTGACACTTTAGGTCCCTCTACTTCAGAAACTGACACTTTAGGTCCCTCTACTTTATAAACTGACACTTTAGGTATTATAACTTTAGAATCTGACACTTTAGGTCCCTTAACTTTAGAATCTGACACTTTATGTCCCTTAACTTTAGAATTTGACACTTTAGGTCCCTCTACTTTAGAATTTGACACTCTAGGTCGCTATACTTTATAAACTGACACTTTAGGTCGCTAAAGATAAATATTATATCATTATTATGCAGGGAGCAAATTTCTACAATGCAAAGTTGAACCTGAAGAGTAAGATAGGGGTGGTGGATTTGATTCGCCATAAATTGAACCCCACACGATTAGCACTATTCAGAGAGACATGTTTCGGTCATTGGTTGGATCTGACCAGTACAACTGCCGACCCTATCTTGGTGCACATATTTTTACAGACCCAGGTATTCCCGCCAAACCTACGGGATGATGAGATGTTATTCGAGGTTGGTGGCCACCGTCTTCGTTTCGGCCGTGAGGAGTTCTGTCTCGTCACAGCACTTCGTTTCGGACCGGACCCGAAGATGCATAAGAATAGGTCCACTGGTTTTGTTAGACAGGTGTTCCCACGAGGCACACTGACGGTGCGGAACATCCAGGATTTATTCAATCTGATCGGCACTGATGACGAGGGGCGGGCGCATATCGATGACGATTTTGCCGTCCGTATTTGTCTCATGATGATTGTTGAGCTGTTCTTTCACGGTCATCAGTTGACCAAGCAGCTTCCCGATCATCTACTTTGGGCCATTGATGATTTGAGCGTCTTCAATCGGTTTCCCTGGGGATCCCATATTTGGGCCCACACCTACAAGCAGATGAATGCAGCGATCCGGAAACGACCGGAGCATGGATATAGGATGTCATTATCTGGTTTTTTATATGCATTCAAGGTTAGTAAGTTGATATCAAATTAATACTTTTACAATCTACACGAATTCCCTATTTCTACAAAATATTTACTACTATCTTGGTATTCTATTTCACAGATATGGATCTTAGAGACCTTTCCCATGGCCAGCACGTTTTATATTTTGACCACCAGGATGCCACGTGCTGTTCGTTGGGATAGGTCTTCGATCGGTATTGTTAGCAATTATGCCTTTGCTCTCCTAGATGTATCGGCGTTAAGTTACAATGACTACAACGGAAAAAAATTGTATTACATGAGGCCCTCGTGTGGATTTCTAACATGATTATTTTTCAATATATTAGCCCGAGCGTTTCCCACGTGAACGGCTTGAGCCTACACCGTGGGAGGAGAACCAGGAATGGTATATCCTGAGCGATCGCTGGTTTAGTAGTTTGGAGGGGCGTCGACCGTCGAAGAGGTCGAGAGTTATGCAGGCTGTTGACGCGGGTGAGAAGTCATTCTAAGTTATCCGATATTTATAATTTTTTATAACGAGAAGTCGTTCTAGTGTTTATGATATTTATAATAATGTTGTTAATTGTTTGTATAGACGAAGGATCCAAGTCAGAGGGAGACAACCAACCTGATCATGACACGGGCCCCCCGTCCCATGCAGGCGTCAGCAGGGCACACGAGGACACCTCGGTCGAGGAGCCACCATTTCATGCTGGGCATAGTCCATCCTTTCACCGTGAGCATAGTCCAGCAGGCCACTATCAGCCTAGTCCACGTGTTGACCCCTATGCTGACCGGTGGGTTAAGTTTACGAGGTGGAAGGATGATTTCTATGACTATCGGACTTCTCATCGCACAGAGCATGATGATCTTGAGAGACGCCTTGCCGAGAAATGGGCAACTGAACGCTCAGAGCGTGAAGCTACTGAGAGACGCCTTGCTGAGCTGGAGAGGCTAACTAGCCAGTTTAGCTCTTTCCAGGTAAGTTTTTAACTTAATTTATTGGACATGGTTTTAATTTTTATCTTTTGGAACTTTATGTGGTTTGTTATGCTTGATGACAGATTCCAGGCCAGCAGCAGGGTGGACAGCCCTCCCAGCCCGCCAACACGCAGCACGGGTTTGGATCTTCGATCTTCGGAGGCCCGTCCCAGTACACAGATAATGTTAGTCACTTAATCTTTATGTTGTATCATTATTTGTTTTCAATAAGACATAAAAACAATGGCTTAGATTAATATGCAGAGTTCATCATCCTTCCTTGATGAAATATTCGGACCTTCGTCGTTTGTTACACCGACCCACCACATGGCACATGTAAGTTATTTAATATGGTGGGTACTTTGATTTTTACATTCAGAATATAAACTGAATAACCTCAAACTTATATTACAGGGCACAGGGGCATCATTCCAGGAGTTTAGCGGTCAGTCCACTGGCCAGTATACACAGGGCCAGTATATGCAGCCTGTAAGTTAGGACATTCGTTTGTTACATTTGATATTTATTTGTTATAGGAAACTTGTGAGGACCCAACTTATTTTGCAGGGCACATTTGGGTCGTTGCTTCATGAGACCGGACCGACTACGGTGGGTTCAGGTATGCCGGGGTTTGTTGGGGCGTTGTTCCAGGATACGCCACAGGCCAGTACATCCGTCGGCCTCTCGACCTCGACGCACGTTCGGTCTCAGGTGTCCCAAGACATTCAGATTGCACCGCCGACGGATGTACACCAAAGGACGATGCGACAGAAGATTCCTGGGAAACAATTGCGCCCTCCTTACACCGGTTTGCCTCTTACTACAGACCCACCTGTCCAGCGCCGTGTATCAAAGATGCCTGTTGGTCGTAAGACCGCTGCTGCTACTGCTGCTACTGCTACCGCTGCTACTGCTGCTACTGCTACCGCTGCTACTGCTGCTACTGCCGCTGCCACCACCAGTTCCGATACGAACTCTTACACTTTATCCGCTATTGCCGCAAAATGGCATAGGCATGAATTGCCGGATTATTATCTTAGGTGCATATCCACCCATCCTGTGGGTAGGGACTGGTGGGGCTTGTTACTCGGGTTGCAGGGCTCAGGGTGGCTCGAAGCTGATGTTAGTATAAAACGTCATTTTAGTTTCTATATCATAATTTCTATTTATATCTCTAACATCTTTTTTTTAAATAGCACATCGACGGATGGGTTCAGTTCATCCGTGAGAGTCGTTCGCCCAATGCAGGGTGGACGGTGATGACGTCCGAGTTCATGCATTACCTAGTCGTTGGTAATGGTCCGACTTCCGTCTACGAAACGCTGCCATTTCCTGCACGAGCAAAGTCGATTATTGAAGTCAACTTCTGCATCCCTAAACCCATCGCGGACTTCCCAGTAACCTCGGCCAATCTCATGTACAGTCCACGTTGCAGACTTGTGAATTCTCTTCTCAATTTTGGCCTCCGCCCAAGGCGTGAGACGATTCGCCATTTCCTCTGCGATAACACATATTTGTTACGTTAGTATTGCAAAGATAAAAACATAAAATTCAAACAGTCATAAATCCAAGGATGATAACCTCCATTTCTTCGACGAATCGAATACCATTCTTGTTGAAAACATCGGAAATAATCCATAAGGGCCACAATAGGCAGGCTTCGTGCAAAACGAGACAATGCATTCACCGACTCGGCACTGTTCGATGTCATTATGTTGTAACGCATTTCTGGGAAATGGGCCCTTGACCATTTCTCCGGTCCAACCTGGTCCATAAGCGGAGCTCCAAGAGGTAATGCAGCTCGTAGACCCATCATGTTCAGTTCAAACTCCTCCACCGTATATGCTTTACACGTCCTCCAAAATAACTTCTTCCTGTATCTGACCCTGCTGTCCCTGGTTTTTACGTTCATCATTAGATGGCGACAACAAAGTGCATGATGGGCGCCCGGGTACAGTGTATTAATTGCTTGGTGAATTGAAGCAGCCCTGTCAGATACAAAAACCAACCCCTCGGGTTCCCCGATACAACGCTTCAGCATGGTTAAGAACCAAGTCCACACATTCCCACTCTCAAACCTACCAACTACGAAACCGATGGGCACAATCTGGTTATTTGCGTCCATAGCAACGGCTAAGAACATTGTGCCTAAGTAAGTACCCTTCAAATGAGCAGCATCGATGATAATGACCGGACGAAGGTGTGTGGTAAACGACCAAATCTGGATATTTAAGGAATTTTCATATTATGACAGTATTCAATATAGAAGTTAAATAAACCATATAGTGACGCGAAAGTTACCCAAACACAACGTACCACGCAACCGAGGGCAGCGAAACACATCTCAAAACGTCCTCGAGCGTCTGTCCTTATTGAGGTAACGGTACCAGGATTACGGAGCTCCAGGTTATAGAGAAAGCAGGGGAGTCGGGTAAACGATTCTTCAGGGGTACCACGCACCATCGTCAGTGCATAAGCTTTTGCGCGCCAGGCTTGCCAGTAAGAAATATCTATTTTCAAATCCGATCTTACGTCGTTGACAATGTCGGATCCACGGTATGTCCTGCTGGTATCCTTCACTTTAGGGTAAATAAAATTACCCAATACTCTACTATTTGCTTGATGGTGGTTGGGATGCAGCTGCGTCCTCGAGCAAGTGTATACGTCATCCAATATACGAACATGAAACATATTGGTATTTTCGACAGAGGTCGCATAGATACGCCAAGAACATCCGGCTTGCCTACATCTTGCATCGTATCTCGTTTTATTTGAACGGTGAACTCCAAACTCAAAACCTTCTTCAAGAAATTTCAAACCGAGAGCGAGTGTAAGATCGTCTTTGGCCGGGAATACTTGACCCAAACTTACTCTTCCACTACGGTGATAACGTGGGGGTTGGTTGGGTGTGATGACTGGGGCCGCTGATGGAAGTGGAGGGGGCATATCAAAGAAATCATCTATACCACCGTATGATTTGATAGGACTACTTTCTAGTTCATCGTCGTCTTCATCGGTATCAACATCAGATAAATCCAAGTGGTAAACATGAGACTCCTCATCATGTCTATAAACTTCGTCGTCGTCATCTTCTTCCTGTTCTTCTTCTTCTCTTTCTTCTTGTTGTGTTTCAGGAACAACATCTGGGGTATCATCAGATTCATCAACACCGCCTCCGGTGTTCGAAGTACCACCGAGATCGCTTCCACCGGACATTGATGAATCGACAAACACACAGAGTGTTGGCGGATTATTTTCACCGTCAATAAAATAAATGAAAGACGAAACATCGTCAGAGTTGCATAACTCATAAAGGGCACCATCATATTTATATGATATTCTAATCCTACCAAGAGCAGGATCGATAAGAAATTTTCTGTGAATACAACTAACCAACCTCCGACGCGTAATGTTTGAAGCCACATTCACGCGGGTTATCGGTTGATCAGTAACATACTCCCACCCGTTATCCGTCTGTTGCCATGAACCACCGCTTAAGAGATGTAGTTTCACTTTATCCTCTCCGGAAGTCATATTTTTAAAAAATACACACAGAAAAGGAAGAAACACAAGGAAACAATTGTATGAAATTGTGGATGAAAAGTCTGATTTACATCTTCAATGGTTGTTGGATTTATAGCAATAATTTAGGGAATCAAACTTGTATGACCACAGAGAAATAATTCATCTGCTAAAGTTGATTTGATATCACAACTTTTTGAAAAATACAGTACACATCAACTTGAAAAATCAGCTTAAAAACGTTAAAAAATAACAATCCATCCAAAATATAAGGAGAAACCCTAATTAGGGTAAATATCAGCTTGACACGTGTCCAGGGGCGCAAATGGAGACCCAGGGCGCAAATGGAGACCTAGGGCGCAATTTGCGCCCTAGGGCTCCATTTGCGCCCCTGGGCGCCATTTGCGTCGTTTGGGACATTTGGGTAAACCGGGGAGAGGGATGGCTAGGATGCCAATCCCACCCCGAGTTTGGCCCATTTAAGTCAATTTCCCATCTTAAAATGCACCCCATATATTTCTCCCAGACCCCTCGTAGTTTCTGAAAATGTTCCACTTACAACCCTTAAGAAGTTAATATTCACTATTTATCACCCCTATTTTTTCAACAATTTACAATTTTAACACAAAAGGTATGGAACCATCATTCAAGTTAAAGATGGTAGTACATACAACATACCTAGATTGTTTTTGTATAATAGTATGCACCATTCTCTGAATTCTTGGATCTACCATTGCTCGATTGATCATTCGACATACTGATTGAGCCTGAATGCCAATATGGTACAAGGGTGTATATATGGTGGAATTTTGTAGAACCAAAAGGGATTGAGTTGGAATTAAGCAAAAGCTAAGGGGGGTGTTGTTAGAGCATCCACAGTGTACTCGTTAGAACGTTTTTGGAAGGTTTTTGGGACGTTTTTCAAAAAGCAAAAAACCTCATTTTGAGATTTTTCACATAGTGGAGAGGTTTTTTAATTGAAGTTTTTCGTTATAGGTTGTAACTGTACGACTTGCTTTTTCGTATTTAATCAGTTTTAACTTTATAGAATTTTATAAAAGTTTCGTATTTAATCATTTTTATTTATTAACCAGTTTTATTTATTAATATTTTTAAAGTAATCATATTTAAATATAATTATTAAATAAATAATATAAATAAATACATAATGAAAGTAATTATATTTTTATATTTTTAAAATAATATCTGAAATTTGACATATTTATACAATTCTAACAGATTTCTTAATAACCCAATTTTTATTTTCGGTTATACATACTTTTAAGTTTAACATTTTTTAATTTTTATTTTACATACTTTTTATACAACTTTTATATATTTCTTAATAACTTAATTTTTATTAATTTTATTGTACATACTTTTATGCATTTGTATGAATTTTAATATATTTATTTTTATAAATAAAAATGATATAAAGTTAAAATTGTGGGATCGTGAATAGTTTAAAAAAGTAATGAAAAAGTTTGGGTGAAGTTTTTCACATAGTGGAGATATATAAAGGTTTTTAAGTTGTTGAGGTAGCAATAATATATAAAAAAAATTATGAAAAACCTTGTTGAAAAAGTCGTACAGTGTGGATGTTTTTAGCTAAGAGGAGAATGGAATGATTTTGAATTTCATTCATTCCCATAGCTAGCTAGGCTGTGCTAGTCTGCATGAAAGCCATTTACAACTCTTTCAAATTCTGTTGCTCTCTGAAACATACACCCAATGGAATTTAAAGAAGTTAATGCACTTTGGTTGACCATAAAAAGGCCTCCTCTGTTTTCATATATATATATATATATATATATATATATATAGAGAGAGAGAGAGAGAGAGAGATGTTGATGTATGAAGAAGAGTTAATTGAATTGAATCCTTAACATGCATGCAGGTACCTATAGTAAATGTGGTTGAATTCTGTGAGTTGTAAACAACACCACGCCACCTTAATATATTCTGTCCTTCAACTCTCTCTCTCTCTCTCTCTCTCTCTCTCTCTCTCTCTCTGGCCATCTCTTTCAATGACGAGGAGGATGGTGATGTTGGTTTTAGTAATAGTTGTTGTTGTTGTACTCAGTACAGGTACAAGTTCAAATGCAGATGGTACCAGTACCAGAAGACAGAAGAAGATGATGATGATGATGATGATGGAAAGAAGATCATCTGATGATGCTGCTGTTATGCAGAAGAAGAAGAACATGAACAGCAGGCCATTATCATCTTCAATTGGAAAAATGATGAAGTTCTTCAAGTTCAATGATGAACAAAGAGTTGTACCCACCGGCCCTAATCCCTTGCATAATAGGTAGCTAGTAGTTCCATCTTCCATTTTTATATTTATATATACTCTCTCTCTCTATATATATATGTCAAACCCATGCAACTAATTAGTTACTAATTACTCTTGTTTATATACATCGTTTCTTTATATCTTCCTCTTTAATGTCTTTTAAGTTGAATTCAATATCATAATGTTTTTTTTTATGTTGACAAGGTCACTTCATATAAATAAAATCCATAGAATATATGAAAATAGTAAGCAAAATTGACTTAAATAGCCATTCTATAAATCTAAATTGGTCTAGCTATTCATCTCCCACTTTTTATCAAGATATCACTACATTCACAATATTCAGGTCCGTAATTTGTGGACCTAGCTAAAAGACAAAAAAAAAACGATCTGGTCAATTTTCCTTAAAGAAAAATTATCTGGATCCGCAACTATGGATCTGGGTCAAAAAAAACATGTTGAGTTTAGTATGTATTTTCCGAGAAATACCTTGTTTATGGATACTATTTTTTCATTTGAGAAAATTTGTATATACTAGAAGCGTACTCGCGCAATGCAGCGTGATACGTATCGATCATAATGTTTTGTTTTATTTTTTGTAGTTTTGAGAAAGCGATAATATTTTTTTATAAAAAAATTCATTTAATTGTTAATTATAATTTAATTTAAGTTTAATAATAATATAATTTATTTTAGGTTTAATAGTATAATTTTTTTATAAAATAAACATAAATATTCTGTTAGA
Source organism: Arctium lappa (assembly GCA_023525745.1). NCBI lineage: Eukaryota > Viridiplantae > Streptophyta > Magnoliopsida > Asterales > Asteraceae > Arctium > Arctium lappa. The sequence goes on along the minus strand of CM042051.1, from coordinate 18,418,743 downwards.
TTTCAATGATTATCTTAATTATATTTTATATTTTTTATATTTAAAATATGATGCTTATCCTGGAGAGTGATTTTAGGAGAGTTGAAGAGGTTAGATATAAGTATTGAAAGTTAATTAAATAACATTAAAAATAGTACATAAAGCTTTTAGGGTTGTTTTTAAGATATTTTAAGTAATTAGCAGTAAATAGCGGCACATTAAACTTTAATAATTGTTTTTAAGAATTTTTTATAGATAGTTTATAACATAGTATAGATACTTATAAAATGACGATTTCAAGGTTCAAAACCATATTTAAGCTTCTTAATTAAATTTTAAAAGGGGATAAGACGGTTATATTTTTAAAAAACTAAAACTAAAAATACTTAATTTATGATTAAGATTAAATTTTATTAGGTTGCAACCTTTAAAAATGCATATATAAACTAATGACTCACATCCTCATTAAATGGGGGGTCTGCAGTCTGCTCACCCCATAAAAGTTTCAAAAGATTAATTGTTTCTTAAAAGTAAGGTTTGGGGTTTGGACCTACATTCTCATTTCTCACAAGAAAAATTATTATTATTGGTTTTTTAATGAGTAAACTACTATTTTCGTCCCTGTTGTTTGTTGTTTATAACCATTTTCGTCCCTGATTTTTAAAATTTGCTTTTTTGGTCCTTATGGTTTACAACTTCTTTCGTTTTAGTCCCTGAGAATATTAGTTTTATGGAAGAAAATGGAAATGAATTGCAAACCATAATGACAAAAAACAACAACTTTTAAAGTTAAGGACGAAAATAGTTATAAACAACAAACCACAAGGACGAAAATCATAGTTTACTCTTTTTTTATTCTATGTTACTAAAATTCTCAACCCTATTATCAAGATTAAAAGATATGCGACATATCATATATGTATTTTTAGATGAATTTTTTCTTAATGTTTTTTTTTCTTCTGAAGGGTGTCATAATTTATGTCTAGACTAATCCCTTTGCAAATTATGATTCTAAGAAATCAGTCCTCATTAAACCTCAGTGACCACAATTGTTGTATACGGGTAGATTCGAACCCTAGGCATATGAGATATTCACCACATCCTCCAGAGCCTTAACCTGTACGCCATAATCCTTATGATTTTAATAGTTTATATATGTTTTTTAACTCATATTTAGTTTTTTATTTTAATTTCTTATTATATATATGTGTGTTTGTGTGTAGGAATTAGTTTGAACCAGAACACCTGTGATTTACATAAATATGAGAATATTTGTAAGCCTATTATTATGATTTAAGTCATAGTTTAGAAAGATTGAGAGAACACTAAAATATTAAATAAATATTTACCTTTTTTTTAGGAATATCGAAGCTATGTAGGAGGAAAATGAGAAAAAAAACGGCAAATTACATTATGAGCAGAGAGAGCCAATAATTGTGGACGTAATCATCACTAGTTTTCAATTTATCACAGTAAAATCACATCATTATCACAACAAAATTACATCATAAAAAGTCTTCGATTTATTAAAGCATTATCACATCATTATCATAACAAAATCATATTATTATCACAACATTATCATGGATGCATCGACATAAGAAGTATTTGATAATATTATCAACATTTAAGGAATAAAGATAAATTATTAAGACTAAAAGCGTACTCGCGTAATGCAGTGAGATACATCGCGATTTTAATGTTTCATTTTTTTTTTGGTCGATTTACAGTACGATTTTGGATGGTTTTGAGAAAGTGATAATGTTTTTTTTATAAATTTGTTTAATTTAGACTTAATAATATAACGTTTCTTATATAAAAAAAATTAAGTATTTTGTTAGAATTCAATGATTATCTTATATATTTTAATGACATATAGAAAAAGTAACCAATTACATATTTAATAATATAATTAAAACAAATTTATAGTAATATAATATATTAATTAATAGTGATATATGGAAATGTCTGCATAAAAGGAAGGCCCCGCACATACCAAATTGGCATGTGTTAGAAGCCTACAGTAGTAATATGTATCTTGTGCTTTGATAATTGTAAATTAAGATATTTTTAAAATCTTGCATAAAATGATGGTACTTTGTGCCTAATAATTTGTATTTAAAAGTTTTTTATCCGTGTTTTATAATATAGTATAGATATAGATAGATAACAGAAAATTGTTAATAGATACATAATCACATTAGTTCCTTTAATGATTTATTTTCATTTATTTTAATTTTTATTACAGGTTAAATAATTTGAAGACTAATAAGTATTTTTCACATTTTCATAAAATATGTGTGTTATCATTTAGAATCCATATATATATATATATATATATATATATATATATATATATATATATATATATTTGCAACTCTTGAAAAGGTTGTAACCCTTGCAACCCACATCTTAACCGTCGGATTCATGATCGACGGTTATTTTATTTTTATTTTTCTTTTTTTTAATTAAAAATATTGGGTCTCATATCTGTTGTAACCGTCGATCATGAATCCGACGGTTAAGATGTGGGTTGCAAGGGTTGCAACCTTTTCAAGGGTTGCAAAATATCCTACCCCTATATATATATATATCAGTTTTAAAGTAACCATCGTACTAGAAATTTAAAAAGAAACTTATTAGTTATTACGAGGTATGAATTGAATGGAGGGTGTGTGACAAATACAGAAGTTGACCATTTATTATATAGTATCTATTTTACTATCATCCTTACATCATCAAGCGAATTAAAGATGCATTTTATTCGGTATAGACGGTTAAGTGGTTCCGGTCTCTTTTGGTTCAAATCCGACTTTTGGTTCTTTTATGCATCTCTAAGTGGAACGATATATATATATATATATATAAATGTTCGAGTTTCAACGATTAAAATAGTTTTTATTTTAATTTGAAGTCAAATATACATGTTAAAGATGTTTTTTTAATACAATTCATGCTCGCACGGAGTAAATACGATTCAAAAGAATCATATATCCATTTCTTATCAACTCTATAATAATCAGAGTCAACATAACCTGTTCCATACAATTGACTTGAACCAAAAGAAATATCTATGAATCTAAACGAATTCCTTAAACACATGAACAGGAAGAACTTGAAACTAATTAGAGGGTGTTTGGGATTGCTTATTTAAACTTCTTATTATTGACTTATAGTTTTTTTCTCACCGCTAATAAGCTATTTTTAGTGTTTGTGGGTTGGGGAAAAAAATGTTTATAACTTTTTCACACCGTTAATAAAGAGTCTTTGATAAGTTAAATCATTATGACTTATCAACTTATTTGAAAACAACTTGTTACTTTTTGGTTATTTTACATGTATAAACAATCTCAAACACCCCTAAAAAATAACTTATTAGCTTATTACGTTTTGGTACCACAATAAACTAATCCAAACACTTTTTTATAAAACTCCTTTTTTGTCCCCACATAATTATAATCATAGGATGATTTTGTAGCCGATTTGATTTGGGTCCAATAAATAGGTGGAGTGGAGGGTGGTTAGAAGTAAAGTGGAATGATGCTTTAAATTATAGTACAATATGTATGTACCTCTACATGAATGTTTAATTTGATAAATAGCTCCAAACGGATATTGTCTAGTTTACTTCTTTTTTTTCATAGTCATTATGATGTATATACAAAAATTAACAAGAAATTTTCAAATTTTCTTTTCTTGGGTTTCAAACAAAAAAAAACACTGAGTATTTATTTAACTGTTTTACTTTAGGGTTTCATAAAATT